>OY728143.1:1325983606-1326608606 GCA_963277665.1 Viscum album
ACGTGCGGCCTACCATCTCTTTAAACGGTGCCTTCCATTTCATATATTAATCTATTATAAATATTTATATTCTGGATGTATTTAAATCATGATCTAAATGATACGATCAAGAATAAAAAGTTAAAACACGTATGATAAAGAAAGCGATTATTACCCGAAATGTTAATTTAACATGGAAATAATTATTAAATGGGTAGTATAAAATCATAAATGAATCATGAATGATATAATAAATATTAATATGGTTATGGTATAATTTAATAACATAATATGGTCATTATACAAGAGGTTAAACGTACCCTCGACCAAAGGAAAGTGCAAGGTAAGGGTTAATTTCTCAATCTCATTATTATCCAAAATTGTTTATGTGTAAGTTTTTACTGGTACATATTTATTATCCATGTCCATGTTTCATAAAAGAGTTTTCAAAAGGATTATTTTTATGTGACTCTTTAACTAAAAAATCATTTTAAACGTTTTAAAGATTTATTCTTCTAAACCTTTTTGATTAATGCCCATGTTTTCAAAATGATTTAAGGATTTATTTATATGGATATGAATGTTTTAAAATGTTAATTCCTTTAATAAGTTTCAAATTGGTATGGGAAACTTTGATTCAAAAATATCTTTTAAGTTAATTCCTTTATAAATTGTGTGAATTTTAAAATGATTTCATGAAAAAGGGATATTTATCTCAAAGAGTTTTACTGATCATTTCAACTATGTCAACATCCTTTACTGGATATTATTCTTGATCGTGGTTGATTTATTATGATAAAAATATTCTATATTGTATTTAAGGTTTTGTGATATGTTTGACTATGGATGTGTTATTTTTATACCATTCATGGTTTATGGATAAAGTATTGACACTCCGTATCCTAGTTTTATTACGAATGTTTATGTTATGTTTCAAAATTTTCATATGAGGAATGCATTGGACTTAGTAAGTGATTGGTGGATCCCACTATAGCTCCTCGATGCAGAGGTTGGTCTCTTGAGACAAACTAGTGTCTTGGCATAGGGCCTTGATAGAATCTTAATTGTAGTCTTGGTACAAGGCCTTGACTATGTGGTTATGAAGTCTGACATTATGCATTCCATCATTATGAAAGTGGCCATTGATATTGCATGAGATTATTTGACTATTAGAATATCCATGTGAATAAGTAAATGGAATTCTTTGATTTTATATTTTCCATATTATGCTGAATTTTAAGTTTAAAAGGCTTTTGTGTTCGTCTTATACATTTCCTTAAATGTTTATTCTTATTTATAAAAGTTTTTACTATATTGTTATCCTTACTGAGCATCTGAGCACACCCCTTTCTATGTTTTATTTTTCCCAGGATGCAAAGAAGTAAATTATGATCGACCTTGCAGGGATAGTCTAAGGGATATGAATGTGGTCAATGGAGAAAATGTTGTTGTTGTTTTTCATTTTATAATGTAATATAACATTCATGAATGTAATATATTTTCCAAGACTACTAAATTGATCTGTATTTCGAGATTTTATCCCTTGTGATCATGAAAATGTATTAAAATAATGCATCGACTCTGGGTAACTGGGGTTGAGGTGTTACAGCTGTGTTCTTGTTTTGGATTTTGGTGTAGCCGCTGGAGGTTCTAGGCTGAGGGCCCAATAAGACCCAATGTTCCCTCGTGGGCAGCCCTATTTCATTCGTAATTACTCCTACGAGTTATCATCAACCTTGAATGCATAATTCTCATGGGGGTTTTAACACAATGCATCCATGGGCGGATGTATACTATGGGGTTATTTATGTGATCTGTGTCTGGTTAGTGTGGATGTGAGTTATTGAACCCTATGACTGTAGATGAATAAGAGTACTTAGTGATTTTCCCTCTTTTTGAAGCTAAAGAAACATGTTCCTGTTGTGTCATGATTTTGACGTAGAAAGAGATGAACGTAATAGCGGTTGATCTCAGTGTTTCTATGTGGTGCTTTATTAGAAGTAGCGTAGAAACCTTTGTTGAGCCAGTTTCCTCTCGTAAGTTTGGATTTTGGATTTTCATGGATGAAAAGTCTAAAGGTGGGGATGATGTAATGTCTCAATATTCCATGATTTTTTTTAAAATTAAATGGGATTTTTTTTCGAGACAAAAAAATTCAATGGAACGTGATTGCGAGGTTCAAAGATCCCTGAATAAAATTTTGAACTTTTTTAGGTAAGTTTAGTAAACGTGCGAGCACAATTTTTTATCTTTTGAAATGATTCTTGGATTAAAAATCTGAGGGCACCATTGAGTCCGTAGAGCCTAGATTTGCTTAAGGGAAGCTTAACATTGACCAGAAAGGGTCATAGGAAAAAGTTAATTTTTGGACCTTGCAAAAATAATAATAAAATAACTCCAAAGTTATTTTTTTTCTTTCCTTGTAACCATTGAGCGATAATGGTGGTACCAGAGTGCAACGTCAGACTTTTAATGAGAGAATTTTAATGTATTAAACTTTTCATTTCCATTATTTTGAAACGACAATGCTTATGTGTTTAATTGAATCATTAATTACATTTAATTAATGAATCATAATGTTAAACACAATGTGCTAAATTAATCTCTATTTAAACAAAGTTTGGGCATCAGTTTTGGTGACTCATGAGAGGAACCTCTGTCGAAGTGCTGACGAAATCTTCCATAAACTTTGGATGGAGCTTCAACTAATGTTGGAGTATTTGAATCGGACAACGTTGAGTGATGACAGAAACCTTCGAGCACAAGTTCATCTCCCTCATCCATAACATCTTTAAAGAGTTCTAGGTAGTGGTTTGTTTGTTAAAGATCTTCCCTGTTCTCCATTTTTTTTTAAAATGATGGATACAGATCAACCCATGAACATGTTGATCAGAAGTCGCTCTTTTATGAGGGAAGGTATCTTTGGGGGTTCAATGTTGGGATTGATTTATTTTGGATTGAATTACACTGCCTGAAACCGCACCGGTTTTTATCCTTTGATGCGGAGGGCATGGGCCAACACGAACAAGGCCTCATCCACTCCGAAGGTTCGTTCCTTGTGATCATCTCTTTGAAATCGACGATAGTGTGGATTCAGATCCATCACATTGAATAGGGCATACCTTGGAGGCCTCAGGAACAAAAAGTGTGAAAATGGTCCACCCAAGTGCGTCCGGTGGCCTGAAGAGGTTATGGCCGGTGCACCGGCCGCGTGCCCAGCGGAGAAGAATTAGGCCGCCGGCCAAAGGAAGAGGTGTGCCTGGGCGGCACACTCGGGTGGCAGAATATGTGACCGCGATGGGCCACAATGCTCAATTCATGTGGTGCCAGAATGGCGCTGCATGGAGAAGTCAACCTGCCATGTGGGTTGACGTGGGGGCCGCGGTTGGTGGGCCCAAATGCGTGATTAGGTGTTGGACACGGCTATGCTGCATCCTGGGAGAAGGGGGTCGGCCCGCAACGGTGGGCCAGGGTGAGCCCGGTGGGCCGGACTGATTAGGGAAAGTCCAAAGGCCCAACGGGATGGGTCGACTCAGGATGGGTCAACCCAGATTGGGTTGGGTCGAACCAGACTGGGTCGGGTCGGTCCGACTGGGTCAGCCTGGACCCAGACCCTTTTTGACCCAGTTACGCTTCAAGGGCCTTATCTCCTAAAGCATACATCCGTTTGAAGAACCATCTATGGTGTTGGAATCATTGGGACGAGGTGGTGGTTTTGAGATTCACCACTTGAGTTTTGAAGAAATTTGAAGTACGACCGGGTTTGATCGATCATGAATCCAACTGGGCCCTCAGTTCTAAAATGCCTATAAATTACAGACCGGGAGTCCGATTGACGCGTTGTCTGTCATGTTGAAACCCTTATAACATGGATGTGCTTTTGGTAACTTATTTGTGGATATTTGTGGAAGTTGTGGTATGACCGATAGCCTGAGGAGCAGAATTATGGTGTTTCTTGTGGTGAGAGTTAGAATGACTACTCCCTTGATGACTCAAGGTGAGTGCATTTCTTACTCCTCCGCTCCGGTAGAGATGGGACTCCGCACGTCATGGGTGCAGGTTCATTTTACTCTGAGTAGGTTCTTATATCTTTGGTGTCAGTACTCCCCTATCGGAATGAGGCACATGTCCTCCATACTTAATTCACATAGAGTTAGGTACTCCCCTATCACGTAAGGTGAGGGTCCTCTAAGTTAAGAGTAGGAACTCCCCTATCGACCCAGGGTTCGGGTCCTCCTTACGCAGTGCTACTGCAGAGTCGGTACTCCCCTGCCGTGCCAGGTCATAGTCCCTTTATCCTAGGGTCGGTACTCCCCTAACGTACTAGGGTGAGGGTCCCCCACAATAGATATTGTGACAAAGTTGGCCACTCCCCTACTTTACCAGGGCATGGGTCCTCTAGTCACCGAGTTATACTCCCCTACCGATTTAGGGTGCGGGTCCTATTTACACCTTGTTACATCAGAGTCGGTACTCCCCTACCATACCAGGGTACAAGTCCTCTAGCATAAGGTTGGTACTCCCCTGATGTACAAGGGCGCGAGTCCCCCACAATGAAAAAACTACTAGAGGTGTACTCCCCTACTGGGTAGGGTGCGGGTCCTCACTTATGGAGTTGTACTCCCCCATATTCA
This sequence comes from Viscum album, assembly GCA_963277665.1. Taxonomy (NCBI): domain Eukaryota; kingdom Viridiplantae; phylum Streptophyta; class Magnoliopsida; order Santalales; family Viscaceae; genus Viscum; species Viscum album. The sequence continues at coordinate 1,325,988,220 of OY728143.1, forward strand.
AGTAGAGACGGGGAGTAGGTCCTTCATGGGATTTAGAGCTCCCTCGACTACTGGATATAGTTATGAGGAGTGGGGACCCTCCACTTAATTTAATCAATACCAAGGTAGAAGTCAGTACTCCCTCGATGAACTGAGGTGCGGGCCACTTCTTACTAGAGCGATTGAGATATCATGGGTTAGACTAGAACAGTTCTCCCCCAACTGAATGTAGTGTCGAGGAGTGAGCCTCTTCACTTGGTTTCCCTTGGTCTTTCCTCGGGTGTAAGACTATGACAGTGAGACCTCTAGTGTCGGGCACTAGAGGCAGTTCTAGAAGAAAGTTCCCTAATGGAGCACGTCCTTTGGGACGTACCATTATGAATGGTTGAGTTGTGCCTGATGGAGTACATCTCTCAAATAGGTACCATCAGGGATGGCCAGCTCATGGAGTGTGTACTTCTAATCCTTGAGTTACGCTTTGAGTCTTCTTTGGAAATCCTAGTAATGGCTTTGAGTTCAGAGAATTATGTTTCTTTATGGTTGAGATAAGTATATCTAGATGACCTAGGTATATGTCTGAGTAGATTTGACTATGCATAATCTATGTGGTTTACTTTGTAGTTTTAGATTAGTGGTTTACTTTATGGATGTGGATTTGTGGTTTACTTTGTGGTTGTTTTGTAGTGTTTTCCTTTGTCGATTTCTAAGAGACCATCGAGGGACTCGGGGTCCCCTACAAAGTACTGAGTTACTCACCCCTACACAAGCTTCACCCAAACGTGTTGTGTCTAGTGCAGACGGTCGACGTTTCGATAGAGAAGCTCAGGGAGAAGGGACCAACTAATGTTACAATGGTGTACTCGGTGGCCTAGGAGTAGGTGGGTCTCAGTAGGACTAGGCAGACAGGACATACTACTTCGGTTTCCAATAGATTTACTACTCTAGTGATCAGGTGGTATTTTTCCATAGATGGCCATCGGTGCTCCCTTTGTACCTTGTGGTTTCTAGTTCATTTGTGGGGATTATATATTGGCCCAATTTTACCACTCAGTGATTTAATTGATATTTTAATCTGGTTTCAGATTACTTAGCATTCACCTTTCAGCTTTGTGGATTTGGTTTTTGAGTGAATGTGTGTACAGATATCCAGGAAAATGCCTCCCACTTGTAGGTTGACGCCTTCAGCGCTAGTCACCAACCACTGGCCTTCGGGAGGTGGGCTTGGGGTATGTCAAGGTACATGCCCCGAGGGACAGGTCGTAACAAAAGATATTGAAATGGTATCTTAATACATTTTACATGGTTCTTGTAGATGATATATCTATTTACTCAAAGAAAAAATAGATTTTTTGAGAAAATATAGATATTTTTTTGGGATTTTTTAAATATAACCACATATATTGATTTCATTTTTTCAATTACAGATCTATGAAGGAAAATTGTTTTTATCACATGGTTTCATAAAAACGAATATTAGTTGATCTTAAATATATTTCATTGGAAAAGGGAAATTAGTGAATATAAGAATAGAATATTTATGGGTCTATTGGGATATTATTTATGGGTTTGATGATTCCTGCTTGATGCAATCTCAATTTATGGATCTTTCATAGAAGAGAGTGAACAATTAATGAAATGAGAAACTATAGAGTTAATTTTATGAATAAATATCAAGAAGAAAATTAGCTCTTGTTCTAATTTTTCATAATTATAGTGAGGAGTATTGTGTTTATTATGGTGCCTCAGGTATTGGGTTGTGGTGTGATTTGATGCATTAGGACAATTTTATGGTATATTTATCTTACAAGTTTTTCTCTCATAAGAGGTTGAAAATAACCCATGACTTAGAGTTGGTGGTGATGACACATTTATTAAAAACATAAATCTATATCTCTTTTGGTAAATGTTCACCATGGTTAATGAGTGTTAAGTACACCTCTCCGATGAAGGATCTGAACATTCAATAGAGGCACCAGGATGAGTATCTCCAAAATATTGTTTTTTATTTCCCTTATACCCTCAGAAAATTTAATGTGTTGGAATATGGCTTGTGAAAAAAGTTTCCAACTCAATAAATGAAAATATTTTCTGATGAATGGAATATTAAGTGAATATTTACCACGTTTTATAAGGATTTATTGCTGGATGAAGATCGAGTACTCTTGGTTAGTGTTCAATTAACACATTCTCGAGATGATTAGATTTATCTAATTCCTGTAAAGGATCCTAATTATGGTAATATTAGAAAAGTTTTTAACAATGGGGTGATATTAGGTTATTCTTTTTTAACTATTCATAGTTTCATCTAATTGAGGATGTTTTTATTGGTTCCATGTACCATGAGGCAGGTCATGATAAAATGCATATCACTCTGTTTAGGTTTCACACTGTGGTGCTAAAAAGATATTTTGTAACATAAATTATATTTAATATTATACATAGGTAAAGTAGGATATTTTTGAAATCAAGTGATGGTTATTTACATATCAATAGATCAAGGGTGATAATCATAATCATGGGGTATTATTTTAATCACTTCCCATTCCAATATGAAAGTGTGATGAGATCTCCAATGATTTCATTATTAGATTTTAACAAAACCCTACTAGAAAAGATTATATATGAGAGTTTAATTATTGATTTTCAAAATTTGATCACATTAAATCAATAAAGAGTAGATTAATGTGTAAGATAATTAAAAACATAATTTCCAGGAGATCTTGGAGCTTAATGGTTTAACATCAACAATTCATTTTGATTGAGTCCAATAATTTACATTTAAATTTTAAGAGTGACTTAAAAAATAAATGTGTTCATAGTTAATGATGATCATGTCCTATTCCCCATTGGTCGATGAAAAAACTAAGTAATAGATACATGTTCTCTATGATATTTTTCAAGAACACATTTTGAAATTAGGGTATCATTTTAGAAACATATATCATCAGTTTCATTTTATTATGATAATAGTTTTTATTCCTTGATAACGATTCATCCCATTGAATCTATTCATATGAGAACATTATTATTTATTCTCAATAGGATAATATTGGATGAGTCTTACTTGTTGGGAATAATGATTATTCATGAAATTTCTAGAAAGGATAAAAAAAATCCTAAAATATTTTAGGTGTCGCATAGTCGATAGAAAAGATATAACAACTTTATTTTTAATCTATTATAATTTTCTATTAGTGATTGAATATTTATTTTGAGTTATCATGTCTAGGACTTCATAGGTCAGGACTGTTGGTTAACCATGTGATCAGTCTTATTTCACAACACATTCTCTATTCAATTCGTAATCTCTATTGGTTTTTATCCATGATATGGATCATGATCCAATTGTAGGGCATACGTGCTTAGTACCTAAGAATAAATAAATAGGTACTTCCCCAAATGATATAAATAGAAAACACTACATAATTCAGATAGGATTGTTGGATGTACCCAAAAATAAGAGATCATCTCTTGTTGATCAAGAATATAAAAAGGTTATAATATACCTATGCCTCGGTATTCACTTGATTTTGAATATCATAACCTTTTACTTGGTTAAATTTGTAGTAATAAATTATCAGTAATTTATAATTCATAATCCAATAAATGATTGAAAACATAACTCTTTTATTGAATATGAGATTCCTTGATGAGATTCTTAATGAATCTAAACCTTTCATCCACATAGTTATCCATATGAATTCAACATATCCTTTCTAATTCAACTTCATCCTAACATATCAGTGTTCAATGCTTCTCTTTATCAATGGATTCATATGGATCCATTTGAATCCTTAAGTGAATGATACTATTATAAGAGTATTGAACATGGGGAATGTATTGATCCTAAACATCATTGAATTATAGAAAACATGATATTGGAATATAATATAGTTTTTAAATTCTTCTCTAAGTATAACCAACTTTCTGAGGATGATATTAAGTATTTAAATAAAAATATTTATATAGAACATAATATTTTTTTAACATTTAGGTAAAACAAAGATATTTATTAGATAAAACAGAATGTTGTACTCAATGTGACTTGACTAATTTCATGATGTATATATGGGAAAGATGATCAAGGGTGATATATTCAATAATAATAGTTAAATGTGATTCCTTCATAAAGTGATCAACTATAACCGTGATAGTGTTATGACCTTTATATGTTTTTGGGAGTCATATGATTAAATCCATGGTGATGTTTTCCTATTTCCACACTTGTATGAATAAGTTTTGTAACTATATATTATAATTATATTACTAAACCTTAACATTCTCTCGTATAAAACACCAATATATATACTCCATAATATCCCTCCTCATGTTGTTAAACAAGAAATGATCCTTAAAGACCCTATACATATTTTTAGATCTATTATGATTTGAGAATGATAAGATATGAGATTAATAAAATAGCTCCTTCAATTATGGTATAAATGGAACACATGATTTATTCCTAAACCATATCATTCTATCACAATCATATTTTATCCAACAATGTTTAACAAAATAATTTCTAAGAATAAATCCATATTGTTTTCTTTAGTACACTCTTCAATTAATTCATAGTTACTCATATTTGAATAGGCCTTCACTGTCACTTGTTTTCATTATTTTATAATACTCTATCATAAAAGGAAAAAAGTGGAAAAGGAGAAATTTGATGAAACTGTTTGTGCATAGTTGACATCTTGAAAAGGGGTTTCCACCCTCGTGGCCATGGGTTCTTGTAAAAACTTGGTGAAGGGGTCGCCACCCTCATGGTCGGGGTGGAAGATCCTCTTGTCACGGTATGAACACTCACTCTCAAGTTTGATGATGTTAATTTGGCTTTGTGTTTTTGTTAATTAGTTTGTATACTCATCATTTTTTTACTTTTTCACTTATGTACTTTTCCAACTTTCTTAATTTAAGGGATCTCACACCTTATTCAAAAAAAATCAATTTTTAATAAAAAAATACGCATATGGAGTTATAACGGTAACACCTTGAATTTTATTGAGGTGGGTTTGATTCCTAAACATCACAAATGAGTCATAGGTCATTGTTTTAAAATATTAAAATAATCAGAATGGGTTTTCTCAGTTTTGAGTATGTCACTTATTCTTTTACTGAAATTAGTATCAAATTTAAATGAGACATTAGGATTTATATCGGTCACACCATGCATCATATTGAGGTGTGGTTGATTCTTACACATCAAAAATTAATCACGGATCATTTTTCTAAAGTATCAAAACAATTCAAATGAATTTTCTTGGTTTTCAATATTTCACTTATGTTTTTTTCTAAAATTAATATCAATTTTAAATAAAAAGAGACACTTTGAGTCATACCAATCACATTGTTCGTTGAACTGAGGTGTGGTAGATTACTATATGTCACAAATAACTTATGGATCATTTTACTAAATTATTAAAACAATACTAATGTGTTTTCCGAGTTTGTAGTATGTCATTTGTATTTTTTTTACAAAAATGACATTTCAAACTAGAAACACACATTTTTAGTCATAACGGTCACATCGTGCATTGGTTTGATATGATACTGATTCATACACGTCAAAAATAAATTATGAATAGTTATCCTAAATTATAAAGACAATTGGAGTGGGTTTTATTGGTTTTCAGTGAGTGATACGTTTTGAGCTAAAATGTCAATTTTAAACTGATAACAAACACTTTTAGCCATACCGGTCACACCGTGCATCTGATTGAGGTGAGTTTGATTAATAAACATAAAAAATGACTCATGGATCATTTCACTAAAGTATCTAAATAATATGAATGAATTTTCTTGGTTTTCAGTATGTCACTTGTGTTTTTTTTCTAAAATTAATGTATATTTTAAATAAAAAGAGACACTTTGAGTCATATCAGTCGCATCGTGCATTGAATTGAGGTGCAGTCAATTCTTACATGTCAAAAATGACTTCTGGATCATTTTACTAAAGTATTAAAACAATATGAATGCAATTTCTTAGTTTTTAGTATGTCAGTTGTGTTTTTCTTAATAAAATGTTATTTCAAACTGGAAACACACATTTTGAGTCATACCAGTCACATCGTGTGTTGGTTTGATATGAGACTGCTTCATACACATAAAAAGGAACTTATGAATAATTATCCTAAATTATGAAGACAATTGGAGTAGGTTTGTTTGCTTTTTAGTGAGTGACATGTTTTGATCTAAAATGTCAATTTTAAACTGATAACATACACTTTTAGCCATACCGGTCACACCATGTGTCGAATTGAGGCGTGGTTGATTCTTCCACATCCCAAATGACTCATAGATCATTTTACTAAAGTCTAAAAAACAATATGAATGCATTTTATCAGTTTTCAATATGTCACTTGTGCTTTTTTCTCAAATTAATGTCAATTTTAAATAAAAAGAGACACTTTGAGACCTACCAAGTGCATTGTGCATTTAATTGGGGTGAGGTCAATTCCTACATGTAATAAATGACGTATGGATCATTTTCCAAAAGTATCAAAACAATAGGAATGTGTTTTTATCAATTTTTAGTATGTAAGTTGTGTTTTTTTACTAAAATGTCATTTCAAACTGGAAACACACATTTTGAGTCATACTTGTCTCATCATGTGTTGGTTTGATATGTGACTTCTTAATAAAAGTCACAAAGAACATATGAATATTTATCCTAAATTATTAAGATAGTTGGAGTGGGTTTTCTTGGTTTTCTGTTAGTGACACGTTTTGAGCTAAAATGTCAATTTTAAACTGATAATAGACACTTTTAACCATACCAGTCACACCGTGCATCAGATTAAGGTGCGGTTGATTATTACACATCAAAAATGACTCATGGATCATTTTCCTAAAGTATCAAAACAATTTGAATGCATTTTATTAGTTTTCAGTATGTCACTTGTATTGTTTTCTAAAATTAATTTCAATTTTAAATAAAAATAGACACTTTGAGTCATACGAGTCACATTGCACATTGAATTGAGGTGTGGTTTATTCCAACATGTCAAAAATGACTTATGGATAATTTGACTAAAGTATCAAAACAATCCGAATGTTACTGTCACGAACCGAATCTGGTCGCCGCCCAAACTAGCACCAAACCCAGCCCGTGACATGACCCGAAGGGCGTTCCCTATCCCCACGGGCTGGAACAAGTGCCCGGGTATCATTTATTTAGGTTTGGGAACGATTTACCCGAATATGAAGGCATAAACCATTAAAAACAATCAATAAACTGAATCTGAAAAATTTATACCAAATGATGTTTAAACAAAAACCAGAACTGAATACATAGGTTTAGAGTCAATAAAAAAGGTCCAAAGACACAATGGAACAGAAACAAAACATCCCCATGGACTCCACATGACAAGGGGTCATCACCCCCAAGTCGTCTCCACTACTCCGCCTCAAGGATGAGGACTAACACCCTGAACCGCCATCACCCTTAGCCTTTCCTTTACCTGGGTCAAAAAAAAGGTCTACTTACACCCAAGGGGTGTAAGTAGGGTGTGAGCCTAAGCCCAATATAATACCACCCTATGTTTCCAAGGTGCATTCAATACAAGGTGAAAAAGCAAGCAGTTTTAATATGCAATTAAAAGCGGTGAAAAATTCCACGAAATGAAACTTTAAATTGAAAACATTTTTCAAGATAAAACTTTCAGAATGTTAACACATTTAAATAGGAATATTAGATACTGCATTATAATTCCAAATACACCCAAATATAAGGGCAAATACCACAAATCCACTGAGCAACAAAACCGGGAACACCCCTAGGCACTAGATAGTCTCAGGCCCCATGTACCTCGTACCTCAGTGTAATGCAACCATAGTAAAATCCTTTCTCGTGCACGAGACACTAGCAGGGAACATACCCATAACCTAGTGGTCCCCAATAATCATCCACATAGTTTAGTTAGAGTTGTCATTATCCAAATGCTAAGTGAAACAGGGACAAAACCCATCCGGTCCACTAGCCGTACTAGTACAAATCCTCCCCACCTAGGTACCCGGGCTTCCCCCTTTGTGCTCAAACAATTTCAGGATTTAACACATATCCATTTTAATGTAAAACAACACTAATGGTCAAATACAGAAAATACAGTAGCTATCTCATTTCATACCACTTAAAACACACAACAAACTCTTTGAATTTGAATAAATCAATTTCTCAAAATCTCGTGTAGTTTTGCACACAAAACCCCTTAAGAAACCCACTTTTACATGATGTTCACACTTGTAAGTTACCAAAACAGTAAAGGCATCCCAATAAATATCAATTAAAACAAAAAATCAATTTTCGGGCATCCCCATGTTAAACAAGAAGTGTTATCTTTGTAAAACCTTCATTTTCACACAAAAGTGGAATCAAAACTTCACTTTCTTTACAAACACAATTAAAACCCATTTTTTTGCAGAAATTACCAAAGGGTATAAAAATTATAAACAGTATTTTATGCCTTATTACAGATCAGTAAAAACAACTAAGTATTTATAGGGCATCCCCAAATAAACAAACAAAACACTTCTTTGGAAAACCCCCAATTTCACACCAAATTGGCATTTTAAATTCAATTGCAATAGAAACATCATTAGAACCAATTTTTGCAGCAATAATAAAATTATATAAATCTGAAAATATGATAAATACAGCATGCTAATACACAAAGATTGCATTAACATTGGAATCACCTACCAAATCAAATGAAACCATTGAATCCTTTGTGCGAAAACACAAACACACCACCGCCACACCTCAAGAAGGGTAGATCAAACCTAATAATAGAAAATTGGACAAAGAAAACCCAAGGTTAAACTTTAGGTTCTAACCCCTACCCACTGGTCATCGTTCATTTCAATAAAAAGGAATGAAACCCTAAAAAAATAGAATGAAACCCTAATCAATTTGAAAGGGGAAAAGAAATGGACAAAATTACTTGAGAAATCTAGAATGAATCTCCCCAAAACACCAGTATATGAAATTGAAAACGGCCAAAACTCAGGGGATGTTCTCACAAGAATTATTAGGTCATTTAGGAACTGGAATGGAGGGAAAAGAGTATGAATTGAGAGAGTTATGATTGAATGAACATACCTCATCAAATCTGCCTGATTTTAGAAACCCTAAGATGTTCGTCCCTAAATCGCTATCCTAAGAGCTAAAAATAGGGGGGTAAAGAGATTGGGGGAGCGAATGGGTGTAAGGGCCGCATATGAGGCTTTGAATCACCGAAAAATACTTAAAATTGAATAAGTTATTAAATAAATAAAATTAATTTTTAAAACTGGATATGGGCTTCCGGGCAGACCCAATCCCTTAAATAAAAACCCAACTAAACCATGGTTATGGATTTTCAAAGGCTCCATATTTTAATTTTAGTGTTAATATATCAGGGGAAAACATTTAGGAGTTGGAATGAGTGAAAAATATTAAAAAATGAATAAGTTATAAAAGAATCAAAATTTATTTTTTAATCTGGAATTGGGCTCACGGTTTGGCCCAATTCACGAAAACTCACATATTCTCCATAAAACCATTGGAAACCCCCAAAACAAAGCATTAATGGAAAATTAAAATAAAAATAAATTTAAAATAAGCTATGTATGTGACAATTCTCCCCACCATAAAAACTTTCCGCCCCGGAAAGTCACAACAAGACCAAATCAACAACCAAACCCAACTGAGAAACCAAGAAGTACTCCCTTGCCAGCTTTCTTCCCCAAAGGCCAAAACACCTCCAGTGATCAATGAAGGAAAGAATACTCTCAAAAATCAAACTTACACCACTTTCCTAAAACAATCAAGAACATTCAGGCTTTATTCCAAATAAAAACTCCTCAAACACAATCTGAACAATACTCAAGCAATTCACCCAAACGAACAACAACTTTGAACAAGGTTACACTTACCTTACTTTAACTAAACCATTGGGTGATCTCCAGTACCAATGTTTACTCCAGAATGATGTTGGTAGCTAGATATATCTTAACGAGAATATCTACACCAATCCAAGACCATGGAAAAATATAAGTTAATGGTACGGGGGGACACAAATACGCTCCCCACCATAAGAGACAACCAATATTTTTTTTGAGACATAATCAAGAGACTAACAGGGGGAGGTATAAATGGATTCACTGGTACAAAGGATATAATTCCATTAGAAATTTACAAAAGAAATTATATAAGACTCATAGTGGGTCTCCCCACCATAAGAACCAATCATCTTAACCAACCAGCACTGGCCGGTAAAGAAAGACCCCAAAATTTAAAGAGTTGGGGCGACCACATGGTTAGTTTGCACAGTTTCAAAAGCCATACACTAATAGTTGGGATCCTTCTTTCTGCATGGTTTTCTGGGGCATGGTCACTATTATCCAAGTGAAAACTGTGTTCACAAACAGTGTAGACAAACTTCAAACCTTTCTCTAAAGACTCAGTGGAAACCAAAAGGGGGAGGGAATAACATTGGGTGATGACATGGGCACACGACCCTCCACCTATTTCCACCGAACATGGACAACAGAAGAATGATTATGACACCATAGGTTTAAAATATTCCTAACTTTCATACTGAGGAAATGACTTTGTACAAGGGTTTAAACGACCCTATGATTTCCCCTGACTACGAGCCAGCTTCTCTCCGAGACCTATGGCTGGAGCTCAAATGATTGAAGCATCTTCGGCCTCGCAGTTAGGCTTTGGAAACCCCATAAATGATAATTCTTCTTTCAATGAAACCAACAACTACAACGCAATCCCAGATAAGTTTTCCATACATAACACATTCCAAACTCACTTTACCCGATCCCGATATTTCACTGAAATAAGGGCTAAGAAGATACACACACATCACACCTTGTTTCTTTAGGTGAGAAACAATAGAAGTAAAGAACACCAACACTCACCTTCGTCTAAAATTGAAGATTTTGAAGTTTTTCCAAGGGAGACATTCTCCCAACATAATAGGGACTCTCATAGGATTTCACGACATTCACCCATATGGTCAATCGAGCACATGACATCATAAGGCATCACCGAACATGACCATTGTGACTGATATAAACAATTCATGGAGAAGGACCTTATACACCATCCCTAAACAACACACAATTCTAGAAAGTGGCCACAATATCCTATCGTGACCATATTTCCCACACCGGTGGTTTAACATGAATTAATGCATCAAAGAAACTTTGAAGAACCCAAAGGTCCTCTTAGACACCATCGAGACACTCATCCACACTTAAAACCCTAGAACACATCCACATTCGACGTATCAGGAAACATAAGAAACTAAGGTCTCTGTCAACCTTCTATGAGCACTCTCCCATTACAAGAGGATCTAAAAATCAAAGAAAGGAAAGGGTGTAGACTCAATCTAAAAATCTCAAGAAAAAATATTCCTTATATTGATCAACTGGAGGGTCTTCAAAAGGAAAAACAATCCGGGTTGCACTTTAGTTGTGCACTAACCATTAATGAGGTGTACCATATCCAACGATTGAACCAAAGAACCCAACCAAGATGGTCTATTGGTAACGATATACCACAATCCAGATCCAAACACATGAAGGGAACCACCACAAAGTCATCCCAAAACATTTTTCAAAAGAGACCACTAATCGTCCCTACAACACAGCTCACCGACCAAACACAAACCCAAAACATAGTTCAAACAGGAGGGGTTCTTGGACTCAAAACATCCCACAACATCAACATTATCAAAAACCCATAATACAAACTATACCAAACTATTCATCAATACATCATGTTTTTCTTTAAAACTATTTCTTTGAAAACAAACGGTTTTTCCGTAAGCGTATCCACCAATGGTACCCCATGGGCATCACACATGCATGTTTTTGTGTCACACCGGGCACCCTCCTCATAACCATCCCAACACTCATCCAGTCATTCCATCAACCATCCATCATCCCATATAACCCCATGCATGTGGTCACGCATGGAAATACCAAAGGTTAAAACAAAAATTCCTTCCACTTTTCAAAAACAAAATGCTCAACCAACCCAACCTTTTTCTCAAAACTGCTAATAATGAGATCAAAATACCAATTCACATCTTACAAAACTTTTCATAAGGACAAAAAAATTTAAAAAAGAACTCAATTTCAAGTTATTCACATCAATTTCAAAACATCTCATCCCATTAAAACACCCTTTAATCATTTAGAAAACTATATTGGAAACACTTTTGAAAACCAACTTCAATATGGTTTAGGCTTTCAAAAGAGGAGTAAGCATACTATTTTCCATTTCAAAAAAATTCTGAAAATTCAGTTCCACCATTTCATAAATCAAAACATTCCATATTTATTTGAAAATCATTTCACAAAAACTTTACAATTCTTAAAACCAAGTCAGTTTAAAACCAAAGTTCCAAGATTTCAAAATTAAAGAACACAAGACAATGTGAGAGGAAACTAGTTTCAGTGGGTGACTTGGACATATGGTCGGTGGCCATATTCCAATCACTTCACTATCACAGAGAGTGTTCTAGGGAATATCCTCATCTCCACATGGCTTTCCAGGCCCTGCGAGCTTACTGAGACCTTTAACCCAACTCTCTTTTCATTTCCCCTAACCATCATTAAAACAAGAAAACCAAAGGACTTAAATAAATCCTAACTTCCCTAGGAAACTTGAATCCTTTCATGAGGTGTGGTGATCAGGCACACTACCCATAACTATAATACCAAGTCCCTATAATCCTAACTCCATGATATGCTGACTCTTCCCGAAATAACATGACCCAAAGAGTTAACATGAACCTCCCTCTGATACCATTTTGTCACGAACCGAATCTGGTCGCCGCCCAAACTGGCACCAAACCCAGCCTGTGACACGACCCGAAGGGAGTTCCCTATCCCCACGGGCTGGCACAAGTGCCCAGGTATCATTTATTTAGGTTTGGGAATGATTTACCCGAATATGAAGGCATAAACCATTAAAAACAATCAATAAACTGAATCTGAAAAATTTATACCAAATGATGTTTAAACAAAAACCAAAACTGAATACATAGGTTTAGAGTCAATACAAAAGGTCCAAAGACACAATGGAACAGAAACAAAACAGCCCCATGGACTCCACATGACAAGGGGTCATCACCCCCATGTCGTCTCCACTACTCCGCCTCAAGGATGAGGACTAACACCCTGAACCACCATCACCCTTAGCCTTTCCTTTACCTGGGTCAAAAAAAGGTCTACTTACACCCAAGGGGTGTAAGTAGGGTGTGAGCCTAAGCCCAATAGGATACCACCCTATGTTTCCAAGGTGCATGCAATACAAGGTGAAAAAGCAAGCAGTTTTAATATGCAATTAAAAGCGGTGAAAAATTCCACGAAATGAAACTTTAAATTGAAAACATTTTTCAAGATAAAACTTTCAGAATGTTAACACATTTAAATAGGAATATTAGATACTGCATTATAATTCCAAAGACACCCAAATAAAAGGGAAAATACCACAAATCCACTGAGCAACAAAACCGGGAACACCCCTAGGCACTAGATAGTCTCAGGCCCCATGTACCTCGTACCTCAGTGTAATGCAACCATAGTAAAATCCTTTCTCGTGCACGATCCACTAGTAGGGAACATACCCATAACCTAGTGGTACCCAATAATCATCCACATAGTTTAGTTAGAGTTGTCTTTATCCAAATGCTAAGTGAAACAGGGACAAAACCCATCCGGTCCACTAGTCGTACTAGTACAAATCCACCCCACCTAGGTACCCGGGCTTCCCCCTTTGTGCTCAAACAATTTCAGGATTTAACACATATCCATTTTAATGTAAAACACCACTAATGGTAACATACAGAAAATACAGTAGCTATCTCATTTCATACCACTTAAAACACACAACAAACTCTTTGACTTTGAATAAATCAATTTCTCAAAATCTCGTGTAGTTTTGCACACAAAACCCCTTAAGAAACCCACTTGTACATGATGTTCACACTTTTAAGTTACCAAAATAGTAAATTCATCCCAATAAATATCAATTAAAACAAAAAATAAATTTTTGGGCATCCCCATGTTAAACAAGAAGTGTTATCTTTGTAAAACCTTTATTTTCACACAAAAGTGGAACCAAAACTTCACTTTCTTTACAAACACAATTAAAACCCATTTTTTTGCAGAAATTACCAAAGGGTATAAAAATTATAAACAGTATTTTATGCCTTATTACAGATCAGTAAAAACAACTAAGTATTTATAGGGCATCCCCAAATAAACAAACAAAACACTTCTTTGGAAAACCCCCAATTTCACACCAAATTGGCATTTTAAATTCAATTGCAATAGAAACATCATTAAAACCAATTTTTGCAGCAATAATAAAATTATATAAATCTGAAAATATGATAAATACAGCATGCTAATACACAAAGATTTCATCAACATTGGAATCACCTACCAAATCAAATGAAACCATTGAATCCTTTGTGCGAAAACACAAACGCACCACCGCCACACCTCAAGAAGGGTAGATCAAACCTAATAATAGAAAATTGGACAAAGAAAACCCAAGGTTAAACCTTAGGTTCGAACCCCTACCCACTGGTCATCGTTCACTTCAATAAAAATGGAGGAAACCCTAAAAAAAATAGAATGAAAGCCTAATCAATTTGAAAGGGGAAAAGAAATGGACAAACTTACTTGAGAAATCTAGAATGAATCTCCCCAAAACACCAGTATCTGAAATTGAAAACGTCCAAAACTTAGGGGATGTTCTCAAAAGAATTATTAGGTCATTTAGGAAATATAATGGATGGAAAAGAGTATTAATTGAGATAGTTATGATTGAATGAACATACCTCATCAAATCAGCCCAATTTGAGAAACCCTAAGATATTCGTCCCTAAATAGAGATCCTAAGAGCTACAAAGAGGGGGGTAAAGAGGTTGGGGGAGAGATTGGGAGTAAGGGTCGCATATGAGGCTTTGAATAACCGAAAAATACTTAAAATTGAATAAGTTATTAAATAAATAAAATTAATTTTTAAAACTGGATATGAGCTTCCAGGCAGACCCAATCCCTTAAATAAAAACCCAACTAAACCATGGTTATGGATTTCCAAAGGCTCCATATTTTAATTTTAGTGTTAATATATCAGGGGAGGACATTTAGGAGTTTTAATGAGTGAAAAATATTAAAAAATGAATAAGTTATAAAAGAATCAAAATTTATTTTTTAATCTGGAATTGGGCTCACGGTTTGGCCCAATTCACGAAAACTCACATATTCTCTATAAAACCATTGGAAACCCCCAAAACAAAGCATTAATGGAAAATTAAAATAAAAATAAATTTAAAATAAGCTATGTATGTGACAGTTACACTATAATATTTCATAGTAAGTTATTTTATTTCAAGTAATTCAATAGCTTGCGCTATACGCAACATCGAGTTCAAGCGCACCACGACTTACCAAACTAGCCGTTCAAAATGCAGTTTTGAATATTATTAAATAAATTTTGAAATTTATATAAATTTAGAATCCATATTATGTGTTTATTAGAAATAATATAAGAACAAGTTCATTTTTTTAGATAAAAGAAGTATTTTTCAAAAAAAAATACAATTTTACCACTTTTTAATAGAAAACCATTTTTAAAACCAATATTTGAAACTTTTATATATTAAATTTAATGAAATTAAATTCTCCTTTATAATATAGACATGAAAATTAATTTTGGATAATTTTTTGGTACTTTTCTGATAAATTTCATATTTTGATGAAGATTGAAAAATACTAAATTTTAATTGAAAACAACTTTTTTAATTGAAATAATTTATAGTGGTAAAATATGAATATGAATGGTTTGGAAGTATAAATAGATTATATTTTTATCTTTTAATACAATTTAGGTCATTATAAGTAATTTCACTTTTAAATTTGATATAAACACATGTCAATCTTTTGATAGTTTTTACTTTAAAAAAATTCGCTTTTCAATTTTGACAACGGGAATTAATTATAAATTAATTAATGAAACTTCTATGTTTTGAATTTGGTAAAATAGAATTCATTTTTAAATTTGGAATATCAATATTATCTTAGGGTAATGTTTTGATATTTTTCTGAAAACATTCAATTTTTGATGAAAAGTGAAAAAACTGCATTATAGTTTAAAACAGACTTTTTATTTAAATAATTATTTATTTTATTTAAATTTATTTTAAGTCAAGATATACGTATAATACCTATATAATTTCAATGTAATTTAGTGGAGTAATTTTATAATAAAATTAGATGTATAAAATTTTATTGAACTTTTTGCTGTCTTTTACCCACCTTCTAGGAGCATTTGAAAATTTGAATAAAATATAATTTTACCATTTCTTTGAGTTGAATTTCAAAAATTCGAGAGATACGGTTAACATCAGTAAGTAAAATGTGGTTTAATAAGATGAAAATAATTTTTGGTGAATAGTAACTTTTGACTTTTATTTACCATGGTTAAAAGTAAATCGGGTAATTAAGGGTAAAAATGATATTATAATTACCCTAACACATGTCCTAATTCTATTGGATAAGTGTAGTTCGACCAAAAACAAAATTGGGAATAAAATATTATCCTCTTTGGTCCACTTGGATTAGATTAGGACATTTATTATTATTTTATTTAAAGAAGAGTTAAAAGTATTAAATTCAAAGTTTAATAATCAAACCATTTTTAATATAGGGTTACACATAAGATAAATTCAACTATATATATTTATTATAAAGATAAAACAATTTCCTACATAATGGTATTTTATTTATAATTTTTAGACATTAAATAATTTAATTTATATATGACAAAATGATTTTGCAGTAATTACCTTATGAATGAAATATTAAAATAATTGATATTATAAATATCCAAACAAATAAAAATTGAGACTTTTTAGGAATTACACTAATTTTATAGGTTAATATGATATTTTATGGTTGATAAAATAAATTTTATTCAAAGTGATAAAGTTTTTATGGCTTTCAAAAATATCAAATACTAAATAGTGTCAAAATTGACATAATTGAGTTTTTAAAACAAATACTAAATTATTAATTGATATAATATTCATAAAAAACTAAGGTTTAGTCAAAAAAATTAGATAAGGTTATATATATTAATAATGAACCACTTGGGGTTCTCTTAGAGTGTTATAGTAATTTTATTAACCATATAATATAAAAATACAAAGAGACATGGTAAATATCAAACTACTTAACTAAGAGTTAAATCTAAAAGATAAGGTTAATACGGTGACCGAAACCTATCTAAAGCCTATTGGTTGAGAGTTTTTTGACCCCTACCTACTATATATTTTAAATAAAACATTTTGGATCCATTAGAGACCAAAAATTATTTTATTATGAAATAATATTTCAAGCTTTTCTTAAAGTGCCCCTCACCCCTCTTATAAAAGGGCACTTCCCCTTCTCTCAAAACCAGACCTCCAAATCCATTTGGCTCGGCCAAACACTACCCAAATACCCTCCCAAATTCCCTCAAATCAACCTATAGTCCTTACTTTCATCATAAAGCCATCCTAAGGAGCCCTTTTGATCAAATCGAAAGGAAGAACCCGAAGAAGAGGTAAATATTTCATCACCTATGTCAAGTTCTTTTCTTCTTACACTTTCTATTTCTTTGTTGTTTCCATACCAAACTAACAAATTCATTACCTTATACATATTGTGATGTTATTATAAATATGGTATAACCATATTCTTTATTCTATCCATCCTATAAATGACAAAGTCACCATACATGCGTACGTACAGATTACCGTCTCCACGTCCTGATGTAGTTTGGTATTCAAACACTTCATTATTTTAATGGGTATAATAATGAGTATAACTAATTTAAATAATAAATATAACATATTAATTATTTTTTATATATTATATACCATCCAATTATATATTATTTCACCATCAAAATAATGATATTGTCACTCGTGCATATGTACGGATTACCATCTCCATGAACGCGATGAGATTCATTCCCCATCGTAATCATTCAAGAATAATTTTCATTTTATGATTAAAAATAATGTTTAAGAACTTAATATCATTATTTATATGAATCAAATACATCCTATTCATAACAAACATGACTTACATAACAAAACATATAAAGGAAAATGAATCAGTTAACAACCAAAACCATGATACTACTGAAATATCATTAACAAAGCAATATTAGAAGATCATATATGATATCATATTTATGTATTTAGTTCTTTTATAATTTAATAACAATTATTTCACTATTATACAGGAGGTTAACCTACCCTATACTAAGGAAAAGTACAAGGTAAGGGGTTTTCATCACACTTTTATTCCCGTGAGATTCGTGATATATTTGTCACTATTACCTTTTCTGTGGTGTATGTACAACCCATGATTATATTGTTTGCGTAATATAATTTAATTTTTGGGTATTTACATCATCATTGGATGATACTTCTTACATGGGGTGTATTTTTCGTAATTTACCAAATCGGTAAGGGAATTTCAAATTTCAATTTCCACTCATTCGGTTTTATGCAAACATCATTTGATTACTATACTCCAAGATTATGTGTGAAATCACTATTTATTTACTTATTTAGTAATTTCCACTTCCCTTTTTGTGCATATAATTTTGATACACATAATCAATCCATTTATAAATTCTCAAATCATCGATATAAACTTGATAAGAGTAATTTTAACTCAATTTCTATTCATTGAGTTAAACATCCAAGTCATTGGTGTTGTTTTTACAAGAATATGTGTGAATGTACTATGATTGATATACACTAAATATCCAATAATATTGAGTGTTTTCATATTTTTCACACATAATTAGATCATTCATTTATCCTTAACCTAAGGATACCATCATTATAAAGGAATTCATCTCAACTTACATACCATTGAGACTTCTTTGTTGTTATGCGCCAATTAACTTTTATTTGGTGTATATAATGTACTTTGACATAGTATATCATGAATCCATTTATTCTCATGATATTATAAAGTTTTTATTACCTCAATTATTTGTATTCAATCATCTCTCATTTGGTTATGAACTCTAATTAAAATATCATTTTAAATGTTTTAAAAATTTATTCTTCTAAATCTCTCTCATTAGTGTCCATGTTATAAAAAATGGTTTTAAGGTTTTATTTATATGGAAATTAATGTTTTAAAATTTAAATTCCTTTTAAATGTTTCAAGTTTTTATGAGACACTTTGATTAAAAACTCTATTTTAAACAACATTTTTATAAATAGTGAGACTTTTAAATGTTTTCATGAAAAAGGGATATTTCTCTCAAAGATTTTTACTGATCATTTTTAACTATATTAAAATCCTTTACAAGATATTATTCATGATATAGGTTGATTTATTATGATACAAATATTCCATACTATATTGAAGGTTTTGTGATATGTTTGACTATGGATGTGTTATTTTTATACCATTCATGGTTTATGGATAAATTATTGACATTTCTTATGCTTGTTTTAATACGAATGTTTATGTTATGTTTAAACCTTTTCATATGAGGAATACATTGGAATTAGTAAGTGACGGGTGTAGCCCACTATAGATCCTCGATTCATTGAAATGTCTCATGAGATAAACTAGTGTCTTGGAACAAGGCCTTTCCAAAATATTATTTGTAGTCTTGGCACAGGGCCTTGAATATGTAGTTATGAAGTCTGGCATTATGCATTCCATCATTATGAAAGTGGTTTTTGATATTGCATGTGATTATTCTACTAGTATAATATCCATGTGAATAATTAAATGGAATTATTTGATTTTATCTTTTCCATTTTATGCTGACGTTTTTGTTTAAAAGGATTTTGTTTTAGTCTTATACATTCTCTTAAATGTTTATGCTTATTTATGAAAGTTTCTGCTATATTGTTATCCTTATTGAGCATCTGATCTCACCCCTTTCTTATGTTTTATTTTTCCTAATATGCAAAGAATTATATTATGATTAACCTGAAGGGATAGGCTAAGAAATATAATAGTGGTCAAAGGGGACATAATGTTGTTTTTTTATTTCATGATTTAATGTAAAACTTATGTACATATCTAGTAATTCCAAGTCTACTAAACTGATTGGTCTTTCGAAACATTATTCTTTGTATCATGCCAATGTTATGTAATAATGCACTGACTCTGGGTAACTGGGGTCAGGGAATTATAGTTGGTATCATAGGAATTTTAGTACAAACCATGGAAGCTAGATTTAGAAAAAAACTCTGATTAGGTAGCACTACCCTAAGATAGACATTGATGATTAGTATAGAAGGACATCACAAATTTTTTTTAATGTAAATATTATGTGGGTTTTCCAAGAAATACATCTCTATCTAGGTACGAGCAGGTAGAGGCAGCTCTAGCATAGATGTACCTAGGAGTGAAAACTCCAACAAAGAGTTTCAGGCTTGACCCATGGTATCCTGGTACACGACAATGGGCCTTGCTGCACTCTTGGTTATGATACTCCCAGGGGATATGATTAGGATAATTCACATTTTTTTTTCAACTTGATTTGAAGGATTTTAATATAAGATGAGAATAAATAACCTTGGTTAATACTAAGGTGTTTTAAATTTAAAATAAGGTGTTATGATATTCTCTAAATGATTTTATGACTCACACTATGCTTTCTTATGTTAGTCAATGGATGGATTCCAAGTAAGTCATAGTAACATTGAACATGATGTACAAGGTGGGAATGGTGGTGGAAAGGAGAAACGAAATGGGATGTTGATAGGTGTGAAAGATATCGTGTTCATGCCAAATTATGTTTCCCAAAATATGATCAACAACATATATCTTAACCAACTCCCAGACTCAACAAATAATAGAAAGGCAGTGAATGATAAGAGCTCCAGCAGTGGAGACCATGGAGAAAAGAAAGCTCAATTTCCATCATGCAGGAAATGTGGAAGGTGACACCTAGGAAAGTGTCTTAATGGAACAAAGAAATGATTTATGTGTGGGAAACAAGGACATAAAGTAATGAATTGACTAGGAAAAATGAAGAGTACTATGGAAGAAAATAAAAATGATCCTAAAAGTCCATTTACAGTCATTTTCCATAAATGTACGGGACCTTAGAATTACGCAAATTAAGGAACTATTCTATAAGATAACCTATTGGTCAAGTAAGAACCTATGTGGAAATAAATGGATGGAGAAATGTTTAAAATTATTAGTGCTCTTTGTTGATGGGATTACTTTGGAAGTATTTTATCTTGTACGTGTAACCCTGTTGTTTTTTATGTGAAAATGCTATTTTAGGAAGAATTATATTTTCTATTACTGATATAGTTATAAATAACCATTTGGGTTTATATGAATTTGAGTCAACTACAAGTTATTAAATTTTGGGATGAAAATGCGAGGTATGAGATAACATTTGTGGTTAAATTATTTTATGGTTATTTTGAATAATTTTTCTCATTTGGGAACATTATAAAATATAGTTTTTGAAAAAGGACAACACGTAGACCCTGTGACATCCCATCGCGTCAGATAAAGATGTGGTAATCAAACCCATAACCAGAGTGCAAGACTTTTTATTTAAATAATTATTTATTTTATTTAAATTTATTTTATGTAAAGATATGCGTATAATACCTATATAAGTTCAATGTAATTCAGTGGAGTAATTTTATAATAAAATTAGATGTATAAAATTTTATTGAACTTTTTATTGTCTTTTACCCACCTTCTAGGAGCATTTGAAAATTTGAATAAAACATAATTTTACCATTTCTTTGAGTTGAATTTCAGAAATCCAAGAGATACGGTTAACATCAGTAAGTAAAATTTGATTTAATAAGATGAAAATAATTTTTGGTGAATAGGAACTTTTGACTTTTATTTACCACGGTTAAAAGTAAATCGGGTAATTAAGGGTAAAAATGATATTATAATTACCCTAACACATGTCCAAATTCTATTGGATAAGTGTAGTTTGACCAAAAACAAAATTGGGAATAAAATATGATCCTCTTTGGTCCACTTGGATTAGATTAGGACATTTATTATTATTTTATTTAAAGAAGAGTTAAAAGTATTAAATTCAAAGTTTAATAATCAAACCATTTTTAATATAGGGTTACACATAAGATAAATTCAACTATATATATTAATTATAAAGATAAAACAATTTCCTACATAATGGTATTTTATTTATAATTTTTAGACATTAAATAATTTAATTTATATATGACAAAATGATTTTAGAGTAATTACCTTATGAATGAAATATTAAAATAATTGATATTATAAATATCCAAATAAATAAAAATTGAGACTTTTGAGGAATTACACTAATTTTATAGGTTAATATGATATGTTATGGTTGATAAAATAAATTTTATTCAAAGTGATAAAGTTTTTATGGATTTCAAAAAAATCAAATACTAAATAGTGTCAAAATTGACATAATTGAGTTTTTAAAACAAATACTAAATTATTAATTGATATAATATTCATAAAAAACTAAGGTTCAGAAAAAAAATTAGATAAGGTTATATATATTAATAATGAACCACTTGGGTTTCTCTTGGATTGTTATAGTAATTTTATTAACCATATAATATAAAAATAGAAAGAGACATGGTAAATATCAAACTACTTAACTAAGAGTTAAATCTAAAAGATAAGGTTAATACGGTGACCGAAACCTATATAAAGCCTATTGGTTGAGAGTTTTTTGACCCATCCCCACTATATATTTTAAATAAAACATTTTGGAGCCATTAGAGACCAAAAATGATTTTATTATGAAATAATATTTCAAGATTTTCTTAAAGTGCCCCTCACCCCTCTTATAAAAGGTCACTTCACATTCTCTCAAAACCAGACCTCCAAATCCATTTGGATCAGCCAAACCCTACCCAAATACCCTCCCAACTTCCCTAAAATCAACCTAGATTCCTTACATTAATCATAAATCCAACCTAAGGAGCCCTTTTGATCAAATCGAAAGGAAGAACCCGAAGAAGAGGTAAATATTTCATCACCTATGTCAAGTTCTTTTCTTATTACACTTTCTATTTCTTTGTTGTTTCCATAACAAATTAACAAATTCATTACCTTATACATATTGTGATGTTATTATAAATATGGTATAACCATATTCTTTATTCTATCCATCCTATAAATGAAAAAGTCACCATACATGCGTACGTGCAGATTACCGTCTCCACGTCGTGATGTAGTTTGTTATTCAAACACTTCATTATTTTGATGGGTATAATAATGAGTATAACTAATTTAAATAATAAATATAACATATTAATGATTTTTTATATATTATATACCATCCAATTATATATTATTTCACCATCAAAATAATGATATTGTCACTCGTGCGTATGTACGGATTACCGTCTCCACGAACGCGATGAGATTCATTCCCCATCGTAATCATTCAAGAATAATTTTCATTTTATGATTAAAAATAATGTTTAAGAACTTAATATCATTCTTTATATGAATCAAATACAGCCTATACATAACAAACATGACTTACGTAACAAAATATAGAAAGGAAAATGAATCAGTTAACAACCAAAACCATGATACTACTGAAATATCATTAACAAAGCAATATTAGAAGATCATATATGATATCATATTTATGTATTTGGTTCTTTTATAATTTAATAACAATTATTTAACTATTATACAGGAGGTTAACCTACCCTATACAAAGGAAAAGTACAAGGTAAGGGGTTTTCATCACACTTTTATTCCCATGAGATTCATGATATATTTGTCACTATTACCTTTTCTGTGGTGTATGTACAACCCATTATTATATTGTTTGCGTAATATACTTTAATTTTTGGGTATTTACATCATCATTGGATTATACTTCTTACATGGGGTGTATTTTTTTCAAGTTACCAAATCGTTAAGGGAATTTCAAATTTCAATTTCCACTCATTCGGTTTTATGCAAACATCATTTGATTACTATACTCCAAGATTATGTGTGAAATCACTATTTATTTACTTATTTAGTAATTTCCACTCCCCTTTTTGTGTATATAATTTTGATACACATAATAAATCCATTGATAAATTCTCAAGTCATCGATATAAACTTGATAAGAGTAATTTTAACTCAATTTCTATTCATTGAGTTAAACATACAAGTCATTGGTGTTGTTTTTACAAGAATATGTGTGAATGTCCTATGATTGATATACACTAAATATCCAATAATATTGAGTGTTTTTATATTTTTCACACATAATTAGATCATTCATTTATCCTTAACCTAAGGATACCATCATTATAAAGGAATTCATCTCTACTGACATACCATTGAGACTTATTTGTTGTTATGCGCCAATTAACTTTTATTTGGTGTATATAATGTACTTTGACACAGTATATCATGAATCCCTTTATTCTAATGATATTATAAAGTTTTTATTACCTCAATTATTTTTATTCAATCATCTCTCATTTGTTTAGGAACTCTAATTAAAATATCATTTTAAATGTTTTAAAAATTTATTCTTTTAATTCTCTCTCATTAGTGTTCATGTTATAAAAAATGGTTTTAAGGTTTTATTTATATGGAAATTAATGTTATAAAATTTAAATTCCTTTTAAATGTTTTATTGTTTTATGAGACACTTTGATTAAAAACTCTATTTTAAACATCATTTTGATAAATAGTGAGACTTTTAAATGTTTTCATGAAAAAGGGATATTTCTCTCAAAGATTTTTACTGATCATTTTTAACTATATTAAAATCCTTTACAAGATATTATTCATGATCTAGGTTGACTTATTATGATACAAATATTCCATACTGTATTGAAGGTTTTGTGATATGTTTGACTATGGATGTGTTATTTTTATACCATTCATGGTTTAGGGATAAATTATTGACATTTCTTAGGCTTGTTTTAATACGAATGTTTATGTTATGATTAAACCTTTTCATATGATGAATACATTGGAATTA
The DNA here is from genome assembly GCA_963277665.1 of Viscum album. NCBI lineage: Eukaryota > Viridiplantae > Streptophyta > Magnoliopsida > Santalales > Viscaceae > Viscum > Viscum album. The sequence continues at coordinate 1,326,013,241 of OY728143.1, forward strand.
GTAAGTGACAGGTTTAGCCCACTATAGCTCCTTGATTCATTGAAATGTCTCATGAGATAAACTAGTGTCTTGGAACAAGGCCTTGCCAAACTATTATTTGTAGTCTTGGCACAGGGCCTTGAATATGTAGTTATGAAGTCTGGCATTATGCATTCCATCATTATGAAAGTGGTTTTTGATATTGCATGTGATTATTCTACTAGTAGAATATCCATGTGAATAATTAAATGGAATTATTTGATTTTATCTTTTCCATTTTATGCTGATGTTTTTGTTTAAAAGGATTTTGTTTTAGTCTTATACATTCTCTTAAATGTTTATGCTTATTTATGAAAGTTTCCGCTATATTGTTATCCTTATTGAGCATCTGATCTCACCCCTTTCTTATGTTTTATTTTTCCTAAGATGCAAAGAATTATATTATGATTAACCTGAAGGGATAGGCTAAGAAATATAAAAGTGTTCAAAGGGGACATAATGTTGTTTTTTTATTTCATGATTTAATGTAAAACTTATGTTCATATCTAGTAATTCCAAGTCTACTAAACTGATTGGTCTTTCGAAACATTATTCTTTTTATCATGCCAATGTTATGTAATAATGCACTGACTCTGGGTAACTGGGTTCAGGGAATTACAGTTGGTATCATAGGAATTTTAGTACAAACCATGGAAGCTAGATTTAGAAAAAAAACTCTGATTAGGTAGCACTACCCTAAGATAGACATTGATGATTAGTATAGAAGGACATCACAAAATTTTGGTAATGTAAATATTATGTGGGTTTTCCAAGAAATACATCTCTATCTAGGTACGAGCAGGTAGAGGCATCTCTGGCATAGATGTACCTAGGAGTGAAAACTCCAACAAAGAGTTTCAAGCTTGACCCAGGGTATCCTGGTACACGACAATGGGCCTTGCTGCACTCTTGGTTATGATACTCCTAGGGGATATGATTAGGATAATTCACATGTTTTTTCAACCTGATTTGAAGGATTTTAATATAAGATGAGAATAAATAACCTTGGTTAATACTAAGGTGTTTTAAATTTAAAATAAGGTGTTATGATATTCTCTAAATGATTTTATGACTCACACTATGCTTTCTTGTGTTAGTCAATGGATGGATTCCAAGTAAGTCATAGTAACATCGAACATGATGTATAAGGTGGGAATGGTGGTGGAAAGGAGAAACGAAATGGGATGTTGATAGGTGTAAAAGATATCGTGTTCATGCCAAATTATGTTTCCCAAAATATGATCAACAACATATATCTTAACCAACTCCCAGACTCAACAAAGAATAGAAAGGCAGTGAATGATAAGAGCTCCAGCAGTGGAGACCATGGAGAAAAGAAATCTCAATTTCCATCATGCAGGAAATGTGGAAGGAGACACCTAGGAAAGTGTCTTAATGGAACAAAGAAATGATTTATGTTTGGGAAACAAGGACATACAATAATGAATTGACTAGGAAAAATGAAGAGTACTATGGAAGAAAATAAAAATGATCCTAAAAATCCATTTACAGTCATTTTCCATAAATGTAGGGGACCTTAGAATTACCCAAATGAAGGAACTATTCTATAAGATAACCTATTGGTCAAGTAAGAACCTATGTGGAAATAAATGTATGGAGAAATGTTTAAAATTATTAGTGCTCTTTGTTGATGGGATTACTTTGGAAGTATTTTATCTTGTATGTGTAACCCTTTTGTTTTTTATGTGAAAATTCTATTTTAGGAAGAATTATCTTTTCTATTACTGATATAGTTATAAATAACCATTTGGGTTTATATGAATTTGAGTCAACTAAAAGTTATTAAATTTTGGGATGAAAATGCGAGGTATGAGATAACATTTGTGGTGAAATTATGTTATGGTTATTTTGATGAATTTTTCTCATTTGGGAACATTATAAAATATAGTTTTTGAAAAAGGACAACACGTAGACCCTGTGACATCCCGTCGCGTCAGATAAAGATGTGGTAATCAAACCCATAACCAGAGTGCAAGAATTTTTATTTAAATAATTATTTATTTTATTTAAATTTATTTTAAGTCAAGATATACGTATAATACCTATATAAGTTCAATGTAATTCAGTGGAGTAATTTTATAATAAAATTAGATGTATAAAATTTTATTGAACTTTTTACTGTCTTTTACCCACCTTCTAGGAGCATTTGAAAATTTGAATAAAACATAATTTTACCATTTCTTTGAGTTGAATTTCAAAAATCTGAGAGATACGGTTAACATCAGTAAGTAAAATGTGGTTTAATAAGATGAAAATAATTTTTTGTGAATAGTAACTTTTGACTTTTATTTACCACGATTAAAAGTAAATCGGGTAATTAAGGGTAAAAATGATATTATAATTACCCTAACACATGTCCTAATTCTGTTGGATAAGTGTAGTTCGACCAAAAACAAAATTGGGAATAAAATATGATCCTCTTTGGTCCACTTGGATTAGATTAGGACATTTATTATTATTTTATTTAAAGAAGAGTTAAAAGTATTAAATTCAAAGTTTAATAATCAAACCATTTTTAATATAGGGTTACACATAAGATAAATTCAACTATATATATTAATTATAAAGATAAAACAATTTCCTACATAATGGTATTTTATTTATAATTTTTAGACATTAAATAATTTAATTTATATATGACAAAATGATTTTGGAGTAATTACCTTATGAATGAAATATTAAAATAATTGATATTATAATTATCCAAATAAATAAAAATTGAGACTTTTTAGGAATTACACTAATTTTATAGGTTAATATGATATGTTATGGTTGATAAAATAAATTTTATTCAAAGTGATAAAGTTTTTATGGCTTTCAAAAAAATCAAATACTAAATAGTGTCAAAATTGACATAATTGAGTTTTTAAAACAAATACTAAATTATTAATTGATATAATATTCATAAAAAACTAAGGTTCAGACAAAAAAATTAGATAAGGTTATATATATTAATAATGAACCACTTGGGGTTCTCTTGGATTGTTATAGTAATTTTATTAACCATATAATATAAAAATAGAAAGAGACATGGTAAATATCAAACTACTTAACTAAGAGTTAAATCTAGAAGATAAGGTTAATACGGTGACCGAAACCTATCTAAAGCCTATTGGTTGAGAGTTTTTTGACCCATCCCAACTATATATTTTAAATAAAACATTTTGGAGCCATTAGAGACCAAAAATGATTTTATTATGAAATAATATTTCAAGCTTTCCTTAAAGTGCCCCTCACCCCTCTTATAAAAGGGCACTTCACCTTCTCTCAAAACCAGACCTCCAAATCCATTTGGCTCGGCCAAACCCTACCCAAATACCCTAAAAAATTCCCTAAAATCAACCTATAGTCCTTACATTCATCATAAAGCCAACCTAAGGAGCCCTTTTGATCAAATCGAAAGGAAGAACCCGAAGAAGAGGTAAATATTTCATCACCTATGTCAAGTTCTTTTCTTCTTACACTTTCCATTTCTTTGTTGTTTCTATACCAAACTAAAAAATTAATTACCTTATACATATTGTGATGTTATTATAAATATGGTATAACCATATTATTTATTCTATCCATCCTATAAATGACAAAGTCACCATACATGCGTACGTACAGATTACTGTCTCCACGTCCTGATGTAGTTTGTTATTCAAACACTTCATTATTTTGATGGGTATAATAATGAGTATAACTAATTTAAATAATAAATATAACATATTAATGATTTTTTATATATTATATACCATCCAATTATATATTATTTCACCATCAAAATAATGATATTGTCACTCGTGCGTATGTACGGATTACCGTCTCCACGAACGCGATGAGATTCATTCCCAATCGTAATCATTCAAGAATAATTTTCATTTTATGATTAAAAATAATGTTTAAGAACTTAATATCATTCTTTATATGAATCAAATACAGCCTATACATAACAAACATGACTTACGTAACAAAATATATAAAGGAAAATGAATCAGTTAACAACCAAAACCATGATACTACTGAAATATCATTAACAAAGCAATATTAGAAGATCATATATGATATCATATTTATGTATTTGTTTCTTTTATAATTTAATAACAATTATTTAACTATTATACAGGAGGTTAACCTACCATATACTAAGGAAAAGTACAAGGTAAGGGGTTTTCATCACATTTTTATTCCCATGAGATTCATGATATATTTGTCACTATTACCTTTTCTGTGGTGTATGTACAACCCATGATTATATTGTTTGCGTAATATACTTTAATTTGTGGGTATTTACATCATCATTGGATTATACTTCTTACATGGGGTGTATTTTTCGTAAGTTACCAAATCGGTAAGGGAATTTCAAATTTCAATTTCCACTCATTCGGTTTTATGAAAACATCATTTGATTACTATACTCCAAGATTATGTGTGAAATCACTATTTATTTACTTATTTAATAATTTCCACTCCCCTTTTTGTGTATATAATTTTGATACACATAATAAATCCATTGATAAATTCTCAAGTCATCGATATAAACTTGATAAGAGTAATTTTAACTCAATTTCTATTCATTGAGTTAAACATCCAAGTCATTGGTGTTGTTTTTAAAAGAATATGTGTGAATGTCCTGTGATTGATATACACTAAAAATCCAATAATATTGAGTGTTTTTATATTTTTCACACATAATTAGATCATTCATTTATCCTTAACCTAAGGATACCATCATTATAAAGGAATTCATCTCAACTTACATACCATTGAGACTTCTTTATTGTTATGCGCCAATTAACTTTTATTTGGTGTATATAATGTACTTTGAAACAGTATATCATGAATCCCTTTATTCTCATGATATTATAAAGTTTTTATTACCTCAATTATTTGTATTCAAGCATCTCTCATTTTTTTAGGAACTCTAATTAAAATATCATTTTAAATGTTTTAAAAATTTATTCTTCTAAATCTCTCTCATTAGTGTCCATGTTATAAAAAATGGTTTTAAGGTTTTATTTATATGGAAATTAATGTTTTAAAATTTAAATTCCTTTTAAATGTTTCATAGTTTTATGAGACACTTGGATTAAAAACTCTATTTTAAACAACATTTTGATAAATAGTGAGACTTTTAAATGTTTTCATGAAAAAGGGATATTTCTCTCAAAGATTTTTACTGATAATTTTTAACTATATTAAAATCCTTTACAAGATATTATTCATGATCTAGGTTGATTTATTATGATACAAATATTCCATACTGTATTGAAGGTTTTGTGATATGTTTGACTATGGATGTGTTATTTTTATACCATTCATGGTTTATGGATAAATTATTGACATTTCTTATGCTTGTTTTAATACGAATGTTTATGTTATGTTTAAACCTTTTCTTATGAGGAATACATTGTAATTAGTAAGTGACGGGTGTATAGCACTATAGCTCCTCGATTCATTGAAATGTCTCATGAGATAAACTAGTGCCTTGGAACAAGGCCTTGCCAAAATATTATTTGTAGTCTTGGCACAGGGCCTTGAATATGTAGTTATGAATTCTGGCATTATGCATTCCATCATTATGAAAGTGGTTTTTGATATTGCATGTGATTATTCTACTAGTAGAATATCCATGTGAATAATTAAATGGAATTATTTGATTTTATCCTTTCCATTTTATGCTGACGTTTTTGTTTAAAAGGATTTTGTTTTAGTCCTATACATTCTCTTATATGTTAATGCTTATTTATGAAAGTTTCTGCTATATTGTTATCCTTATTGAGCATCTGATCTCACCCCTTTATTATGTTTTATTTTTCCTAAGATGCAAAGAATTATATTATGATTAACCTGAAGGTATAGGCTAAGAAATATAATAGTGTTCAAAGGGGACATAATGTTGTTTTTTTATTTCATGATGTAATGTAAAACTTATGTACATATCTAGTAATTCCAAGTCTACTAAACTGATTGGTCTTTTGAAACATTATTCTTTGTATCATGCCAACGTTATGTAATAATGCACTGACTCTGGGTAACTGGGGTCAGGGCATTACAGTTGGTATCATAGGAATTTTAGTACAAACCATGGAAGCTAGATTTAGAAAAAAAAACTCTGATTAGGTAGCACTACCCTAAGATAGACATTGATGATTAGTATATAAGGACATCACAAAATTTTGGTAATGTAAATATTATGTGGGTTTTACAAGAAATACATCTCTATCTAGGTACGAGAAGGTAGAGGCAGCTCTGGCATAGATGTACCTAGGAGTGAAAACTCCAACAAAGAGTTTCAAGCTTGACCCTGGGTATCCTGGTACACGACAATGGGCCTTGCTGCACTCTTGGTTACGACACTCCTAGTGGATATGATTAGGTTAATTCACATTTTTTTCAACCTGATTTGAAGGATTTTAATATAAGATGAGAATAAATAACCTTGGTTAATACTAAGGTGTTTTAAATTTAAAATAAGGTGTTATGATATTCTCTAAATGATTTTATGACTCACACTATGCTTTCTTGTGTTAGTCAATGGATGGATTCCAAAGAAGTCATAGTAACATTGAACATGATGTACAAGGTGGGAATGGTGGTGGAAAGGAGAAACGAAATGGGATGTTGATAGGTGTAAAAGATATCGTGTTCATGCCAAATTATGTTTCCCAAAATATGATCAACAACATTTATCTTAACCAACTCCCAGACTCAACAAAGAAGAGAAAGACAGTGAATGATAAGAGCTCCAGCAGTGGAGACCATGGAGAAAAGAAAGCTCAATTTCCATCATGCAGGAAATGTGGAAGGAGACACCTAGGAAAGTGTCTTAATGGAACAAAGAAATGATTTATGTGTGGGAAACATGGATATAAAGTAATGAATTGACTAGGAAAAATCAAGAGTACTATGTAAGAAAATAAAAATGATCCTAAAAATCCATTTTCAGTCATTTTCCGTAAATGTAGGGGACCTTAGAATTACCCAAATGAAGGAACTATTCTATAAGATAACCTATTGGTCAAGTAAGAACCTATGTGGAAATAAATGGATGGAGAAATGTTTAAAATTATTAGTGATCTTTGTTGATGGGATTACTTTGGAAGTATTTTATCTTGTATGTGTAACCCTGTTGTTTTTTATGTGAAAATTCTATTTTAGGAAGAGTTATCTTTTCTATTACTGATATAGTTATAAATAACCATTTGGGTTTATATGAATTTGAGTCAACTACAATTTATTAAATTTTGGGATGAAAATGCGAGGTATGAGATAACATTTGTGGTGAAATTATGTTATGGTTATTTTGAAGAATTTTTCTCATTTGGGAACATTATAAAATATAGTTTTTGAAAAAGGACAACACGTAGACCCTGTGACATCCCGTCGCGTCAAATAAAGATGTGTTAATCAAACCCATAACCAGAGTGCAATTGGGATTTATTGCCTACCACTGGACTACGTGAAGTCCCTGGTTAGTGTGACTAATTCTTTTTTGTTAAATGATTTTATTGATCAATAATAAGTTGATTTGGGATCTTATGTCTTATCAAATGGATATCCTTGGTATAGGAAAATGATTTGGTGATTAAGTGATAAATGTTATTTTTGAAGATGTTCTCTCTGTTGGGAACACTATATGCCTAAGGAAAATAGAATACTATGGGATTTCATTTGAGGAGTAATGGTGAATTTTTATGTATGTTTTTATTGGGGATTTATAGAGATTTGGGTTATTTATAGAAACGATTAACCTATCATAGAGAATATGTGATTAGGTTAATTACATTTAAGTATGTGGCCTTAAGAGTAGTCGATGTTATTTGGAGATATAATTTAACGTGGAAGACTGCATAACCAAATTCTTCTAAGTTTTGGGTTCCAATATTAGTTTGGATTTTATTGAAGGATTTTGTGGACAATTGTTTATTGAATGGTATTTATTGTACTTTGGGTATTGTTGGTTTAATTTTAAAAATTAAGATTAATATTTCTTTCTCTAAAGGATTATACTTTTTGGGGATCATCTGATCTTGTACTAACTATCTTGGTAAATATATAGTTTATCCTTTGTGGATTATGTGATTCTCCATAAGTTGATTCTAGTGATTCAGGTGTGACCAAGTCATCTTGAATACTCATCGTCTAAAAAAAGATGAGTTAGTTGTAGAAATTTATTAAAGGATGAAACTCTACTTAAAAAGTAAGTATACCTCTTTATGTTCTTAGTCAATCTCATAAATAAATTCCTCAACTTTATGAGATGGAACTTAAAACAAAAAACATTGTTTGTTTACTTTTATTTCTGGGAAACTAATGACCATTTATCCCATCACAAGTTTGTGGTTTTCTTATTATTAACTTTCTCCTGATCATGTTTTCTATCACTCTCCATCAGAACTTGACACTTTTTTTATCTTTCATATATGTGTTTTCCTACATGGAATCCTAGTATGGGTCATCTCGGATGACCTTTGTACTTCTCTTTGTTTCTTTTAAAGTGATAGTTTTATTGACTCTTTTTATGATGTGGGAATTCCAATGAAGTTCCCAAAACCAATTTTAAAATTTCCAGGACACATTTTCCAAAAGGTGGGAAGAATGTAACACCCCAAGATTTCATAATAAGTTATTTTCTTTAAAGTAATTCAATAGCTTGCGCTATACGCAACATCGAGTTCGAGCGGACCATGACTTACCAAACTAGCCGTTCAAAAAGTAGTTATGAATATTATTAACTGAATTTTGAATTTTATATAATTTTAGAATCCATATTATGTATTTATTAGACATAATATAAGAATAAATTCATTTTTTTTCAGATAAAAAGAGTATTTTTCAAAAAATACAATTTTACCACTTTTGAATGGTAAACCCTTTTTAAAACCAATATTTGAAACTTTTATATATTTAATTTAATGAAATTAAAATTTTCTTTAGAATCTGGACATAAAAATTCAGTTTGGATAAATTTTTGGTACTTTTCTAATAACTTTCATATTTTGATGAAGATTGAGAAATACTAAATTTTAATTGAAAACAAATTTTTTAATCGAAATAATTTATAGTGTTAAATTATGAATTGGAATGGGTTGGAAGTATAAATAGGTTATATTTTTATCATTTAATACAATTTAGGTCATTATAAGTAATTTCACATTTAAATTTGACATAAACACATGTCAATATTTTGATAGTTTTTTCTTTAAAAAAACCCCGCTTTTAGGTTTTGACCACAAGAATTAATTTTAAATTAATTAATGCAGATTATGTGATTTGAATTTGATAAAATAGAATTCCTTTTTGAATTTTTAATATCAAAATTATCTTAGGGTAAATTTTTGGTATTTTTCTGAAAACATTCAATTTTTGATGAATAGTGAAAAGCACTGCATTATAGTTTAAAACTGAATTTTTATTTAAATAATTATTTATTTTATTTAAATTTATTTTAAGACAAAAATAGATTTATAATACCTATATAAGTTAAATGTAATACATTGGAGTCATTTTATAATAAAATTAGATGTATAAAATGTTATTGAACCTTTTAGCGTCTTTTACACACCTTCTAGGAGCATTTGAAAATTTGCATAAAACATAATTTTAACGCTTCTATGAGTTGAATTTCAAAAATCTGGGAGACACGGTTAACATCAGTAAGTAAAATGTGGGTCAATCAGATGAAAATAATTTTTGGTGAATAGTAACTTTTGACTTTTATTTACCATAGTTAAAAGTAAATAGAGAAATTAAGGGTAAAAATGATATTATAATTACCCTAAAACATGTAATAATTCTATTTTATAAGTGTAATTTAACCAAAAAAAACTTTATGAATAACATATGATCCTCTTTGGTCCACTTGGATTAGATTAGGACATTTATTATTATTATATTTAAAGAAGAGTTAAAAGTGCTAAATTCAAACTTTAATAAATAAACCATTTTTAATATAGGGTTACACATAAGATAAATTTGACTATAAATATTAATTAGAAATATAAAAATATTTCATACATAATGGTATTTTATTTATAATTTTTAGATGTTAAATAATTTAATTTATATATGACCCAATGATGATGCAGTAATTACCTTATTAAAGAAATATTAAAATAATTGATATTATAAATATCCAAATAAATATAAATTGAGACTTCTGATGAATTAAAATAATTTTTGAGGTTAATATTACATGTTAGGGTTGATCAAATAAATTTTATTTGAAGTGATAAAGTTTTTATGACTTTCAAAAAAATAAAATACTAAATAGTGTCAAAATTGACATAATTGAGTTTTAAAAACAAATACTATATTATTAATTGATATAATATTCCTAAAAATCTAATGTTTTAGAAAAGTACTTAAATAAGGTAATATATATTAATAATGAACCACTTGGGGTTCACGTTTCTTGTTATAGTAATTTTATTAACAATATAATATAAAAATACAAAGAGACATGGTAAATGTCAAACTATTTAACTAAGAGTTAAATATAAAAGATAAGGTTAATATGGTAAACTAAACCTGTCTAAAACCTATTTGTTGAAAATTTTTAGACCAATACCCACCTGATTATTGAAATAAATCATTTTTGATCCATTAGAAATCGAAAACGATTTTATTATAAAATAATATTTCAAGCTTTTCCTAAAGTGCCCCTCACCCCTCGTATAAAAGGGTACTTCCCCTTCTCTCAAAATCACACCTCCAAAGCCATTTGGCTCGGCCAAACCCTGCCCAAATATCCTACCAAATTTTCTCACATAAACCTAGAGTCCTTAATTTGATCAAAAATCCAACCTAAGGAGCCCTTTTGATCAAATCAAAAGGAAGAACCCGAAGAAGAGGTAAATATTCCATCACCTCTTTCAAGTTCTTTTCTTCTTCCACTTCCTATTTATTTTTTTCCCATACCAAAATAATAAATAAAGTAACTTATACATATTTTTATGTTATTATAAATATTTTATAACCATATTTGTTATTCTATCCATCCTATAAATGACAAAATCACCATACACGCGTACGTATGAATTACCATCTCCACGTCATGGTGTAGTTTGTTATTCAAACACTTCATTATTTAAATGGGTATAATAATGAGTATAAATGATGTAAATAATAAATATAACATGTTTATTATTATTTATATATGATATAACATAAAATTACATACGATTTGACCATCAATATAATGATATTGTCGCTCGTGTGTACGTATAGATTACAATATCCACGAACGCGATGCGATTCATTCCCCATCATAATCATTCAAGAATAATTTTAATTTTATGATTTAAAATAATCTTTAAGAACTTAATATAATCCTGGATATGAATCAAATACATCCTATACATAACAAACATGACTTACGTAACAAAACATATAAAGGAAAATGAATCAGTTAACAACTAAAACAATGATACTACTGAAATATCATTAATAAAGAAATATTAGAAGATCATATATGATGTCATACTTATGTATTTGGTTCTTGTATAATTTAATAAAAATTATTTCACCATTATACATGAGGTTATCCTAACCTATAATAAGGAAAAGTACAAGGTAATGGGTTTTAATCTCACTTTTATTCCTGTGAGATTCATGATATATTTTACACTATTACCTTTTGTGTGGTGTATGTACTGCCCATGATTGTATTGTTTGTGTAAAATACTTTAATTTATGGTTATTTACATCATCATTGGATGATCCTTCTTCCATGGGGTGTATTTTTTATAAGTTACCAAATCGGTAAGGGAATTTCAAATTTCAATTTCCACTCATTCAGTTTTACGCAAACTTCATTGATTACTATACTCCAAGATTATTTTTGAAATCACTATTTATTTACTTATATATTAATTTCCACTCTCCTTTATTTGTATATACGTTTGATACACATAATCATTCCATTTATAAATTCTCAAGTCATTGATATAAACTTGATAAGAGTAATTTTAACTCAATTTCTATTCATTGAGTTAAACATCCAAGTCATTGGTGTTGTTTTTACAAGAATATGTGTGAATGTCCTCTGATTGATCTAAACTGAATATCCAATCATATTGAGTGTATTAATATTTTTCACACATAATTAATTCATTTATTTATCCTTAACCTAAGGATACAGTCATTATAAAGGAATTCATCTCAACTTACATTCCAATGAGAATTATTTGTTGTTATGTGCCAATTCACTTTTATTTGGTGTATATACTATACTTTGACATATTATGTCATGAATAACTTTATTATTATGATATTATAAAGTTTTTATTACCTCAATTATTTTTATTCAAGCATCTCTCATTTGGTTAGGAACTCTAACTAAAATATCATTTTAAATGTTTTAAAAATTTATTCTTCTAAATATTTCTCATTAATGTCCATGATTTAAAAAATGGTTTTAAGGTTTTATTTATATGAACATTAATTTTTTATAATTGAAATTATTTTTAAAAGTTTCAAATTAGCATGGGAAACTTTGATTCAAAAATCTATTTTAAACAGCTTCTTGATAAATAGTGATACTTTTAAATGTTTTCCTAAAAAAAGGATATTTCTCTCAATGATTTTTACTGATCACTTTTAACTATGTCAACATCCTTTATGGGATATTATTATTGATCGAGGTTGATTTATTATAATACAAATCTTACATACTGTATTGAAGGTTTTGTGATATGTTTGAGTGTGGATGTGTTATTTTTATACCATTCATGGTTTATGGATAAAGTATTGACATTTCACAAGCTAGTTTTAATACAAATGTTTATATTATTTTTAAACCTTTTAATATGAGAAAATCATTGGACTTAGTAAGTGATGGGTGGAGCCCCCTATAGCTCATCGATGAATCGGTAGGTTTCATGAGACAAACTAGTGTCTTGGCATAAGGCCTTGAAAAAATTTTATTTGTCATCTTGACACAAGGCCTTGAATATGTGGTTATGAAGTCTGGAATTATGTATTCCATCATTATGAAAGTGGTTTTTGATATTTCATGTGATTATTTTACTAGTAGAATATCCATGTGAATAAGTAAATGGAATTATTTGATTTTATCTTTGCCATATTATGCTGAAGTTTTAGTTTAAAAGTATTTTATTTTAGTCTTCTACATTTCCTTAAATGTTTATGCTTATTTATGAAAGTTTATGCTATATTTTTATCCTTAATAAGAATCAGAGCTCACACCTTTCTTATGTTTTATTTTTCCCAAGATTCAAAGAAGTATATTACGATTAACTTACAGGAATAGGCTAAGGAATATAAGAGTGTTAAAATGGGACACAATGTTGTTTTTTTTATTTCATGATGTAGTGTAAAACTTATGTATGTATCTAGTACTTCCAAGGCTACTAAGCTGATCAGTCTTTCCAAACATGATTCTTTGTATCATTCCAATGTTATATAATAATGCACTGAATCTCGGTATCTGTGGTCAAGGCATTACACCGAACGTGTTTTCTCAGTTTTCAGTATTTCACTTGTTCTTTTTACTAAAAATAATGTCAATTTTAAATAAAAAAAGACACATTGATTCATACCAGTCTTATCGTGTGTCGTTTTGAGGTGGGGTTGATTCCTATACATTTCAAATGACTTAGGGATCATCTTCCTAAAGTATCAAACAACTGATTTTTTTTTCTAGATTTTTAATAGGTCAGTTACTCTGATACCAGCTATAATGACCTAAATATTTCATACATCGATATGACATATGAGTAGATTAATATTTATTATATAAAAGAAATAAATTAAACATAAATATGAAACAATTAATTAATTCTATGTAAAATGGTTTTACTGTGCAAACCTCAAAATTACCTCTGTTATTGAGCATACCTAGCGTCATTTCTCTTCCTACAAAGGCATGTCACATGGACCGAAATCTTCTAAAATAAGTGAACCAAGCAAGGAATAATGAAAATCAAATCAATGTTTCATTATATAATTTTTTGTTAAAATATAGATATTATATTGTAACATTACCTTTAAATCTTTTCAAAGGGTTTCTTTGGTCCAGATATAAGCTACTAAAAAAACTAATGATTATTTATGCACTTCACTACTATTGGTGACTACCGCTTAACAAAGAATCCGATCTGAACTTCAAATCCCGCGTCCCCATGATGCTCTCATCAGACACCATCTCTATGATATCATCATTCAACATTCACTTTTCCTTCTCTTCCTACACCGATTTACCTAGTAAATGGGTGAAAGGAAGAGAAAAAAAAGTGAATGGTGAATGATGATATCATAGAGATGGTGTGAGATGAGAACACCAAGGGGATTCTAGTTTGGAAGTTCAGATCAGATGATATACTAAGTAGTATTTAACCAACAGTAGTGAAGAATTATTAAATTTGTGAGTGATGCATAACCAATATTCTTACAACACACTACATCAGTAGAAACAATAGTATTAATGACCCAAATATAGAATATAAATGTCGATTCCATAATAGTTTAGGTCTAGTGCTTGTGGAAACATGGAAACATAAATAACTAGTTTATAAGAGTCAATCATTAAGTTAATCTTTACTAGATATATACAAATCCTTTATAAAACTATTATTCATAACCTAAGGATACGAATCATAAGAAAGGGTAATCATAGATGCTCAATAAGTTTAAACAAGGGAGATATCAATGATCATATAAGGATAACATAAGTAGTGGGAATTAAAATTCATCCTATTTGTGTACAATATTCCATTAGGTATGTTGCCTATTCATTTATAAACACATTTATATCATCTTATGAATATTAGTTTTTGTGACAGTCGTGGTTTTACTAAAAAAATATAAATACAAAAAGGATTAATAAATATTTTAAATTAACTGATAATTTTTTTCAAAAATACCTCTTCAGGGATGCTAGTTTGTTGATGAAATATGATATCTTTTATGAATTTACAAACATAATAACCACAGTCCTTTCTATTTGTTTTTTTGGAAACTAAAGAAATATATAGAAAAATAAGTAATTTGTTTTGATATGTGTTTGGATAGTTCAATCTTATTATATATACCATGATACTTGTCCAGTTTTAGATCTTGTGGGTGTTATTGTCCTTAGGCCTGGGATTCATTCCATGAATTAGATGATATTGATGCACCACCCTATCATAACAAAATCCTCATTAAAAGATAATATAAATTATATATCTATATGTTTAGTTCTAAAATTTTGGATCTAGTGTATTACAAATTGAAAAACACCATCATGCGTGGTCATTTTGTTGGATATCCATGCTTTGAATCTAGAAAATTAATCTTTGGAGTATCCAAATTGATCTCAATGAGCATCCCGTGCTTCATAGAAACATAAAAAGGAATAAGTAATGAAAGAAATGAAAATATAGTTTATATAATTAAATTGTAGATTTTTACCCCTGAATCATTAGTATTAAAGATTCTGTAATATGTAATTTTCTTTTCAAATGATTTGACTTGGGATGACATTATTTCTCCATCTTTATTGAAATTTATTTCTTCTTTTGAAGAGGTTATGTGAGGACTAACAAGTCCAAATTTTTGTTCATGGGGAAATCCCTTCAATTATTTTTCATATATCTGCCTGTGAAAAATATGAAATATATTTATTCATAATTATCATAGTACATCAACTTTTTTAAAATCAAATAATGAAAAAATACATCATATATACATTTACAATTGAGGATCCTATCCATTCATACTTGATTATTTCATTTACATTTTCTTCACTAATGTAATATGATTTTCCCCCTCTGTAAATATTTTTTTTAAAAATCAATTATGTGAGTATTTCCATTTATCATCTTTGTATCCACATGATCCTACATTGATATTAAATGTGGATATAAAATAGGTGGGGTGAAGGTTCTCTTAGTAGATCATCTTGATCAGTTGGTTGATCCTTGAGATAGTTCTAAACCGATCTTTCATTTCACCCCCATCTCTTTGTTGTTATGTAATAACATTCATCAGTTTAGAACTTTTTTTTATTAAATGTTAAAGGTTTATCTTGAAAAATAAATTGGAAATGAATACCTCCTTGTCGACATGTTTTTTATAAGAATTGATGGACATGCGATGAATGTTCCAACAACTTATTCGACTGTATGAATTTCATCATCGTCATTTGGAACAGGTAGCTCGGTAATCAGATCATGAGATACATTAATCGACACCCTGACATGATATGTTGGAAGTAGTCTATTGTGTAGCATGTCATTCTGCATATTGAACACCATAGCGCTCACTACAAGGTGATAGGTGGGAGTTGATAGATATAAATCATAGTCATTTTCACCCTATAGAATATCAATACGGGATAGGTATCAATGTATATGTGATTCACATTTCATAGAAACAATTATTAGAACATTAATTACCTCAGCTATGTCAGTTTTTTAGGGGAATGAATCACCTCAAAACTGGTGGGGGTGGGGTGGGGTGGGATCTTTTTACATGAGTTGTTCTTGAGTTGTTTCTTCTCTTTGACTCCCTGCATCAATCTTTATATCATCTCTCTCTGGTATTGTAATTCTTCTTGAAACATATCTAATGTTTCTCTCATCTTTTTAATTTTCTCAGTTTGATCCTACATTTGTTTTTCTTTATGAAAATATGTTCGAGGTGTCACCCCAAAACCCACACCTCTGACACGACCATACTTTTTTGGATGCTTCAAGGCTGCTGAAATTATGTCTGCATCTAGTGCGGGTGTTGTTGATTCCTATGACAATGTCAGATAGAAAATATAGAAAAATAAGTTATCATTTTTATGTAATAGATTTTTAAAGAAAAAAAAATTATATTATGTCATACTTACACATGTTTCCCATAATTTTTTGTTATCATCTATCAGTATCCCCTCTTTATTTACACAAGACTCCTTCCATATCACATGGCACGGTATGGAAGTGGCTTTCGATTTTGATTCATCAATATGCATATGAACAGAGGAAAATGGTTATGGTGTTTTTTATGTCACATAAAATTATTACGGTAAATTTAGAATATGTACCATTTTTTTCTCAAGTGAATCATACCCTATAATTGTTTTATGGTAGGGTATGCTGGTTTTGCTGCCCGTTCCTTATTTTCATCACTCAGTTGTTGTTTAATAAATAAAAATCTGTCAATAAAAGTGATGAATACAAGCAATGTCAAATAATTTATTACTAGACATAATGTACCTGAAAAGTTTTCTCTGCACAACAGCTGCTAAACACATCCCACACTCCATGGGATATCAAGTTTTCATAAAGAGGACGTGGGTTCAGCTTAATTTTCCCTTCATCATCTTTAAGAAAATATTTTTGTAAAATTGTGCGGAAGCCTCTATGAATCCTTACAACAACTCTTAATACACATTCCTTGTGTGAGGAATATACTATAAATGAACTTTGCAATGGATGGTGAAGAGTAAGCCAATATTTTAGTATTTTATTTTATTTTAATAAATTAAAGAAATGATATCATAATGTTACTGTAATCTCATCCCAACTTAGATTCTTAAGTCTGATGACAACATAGTGCCCCGACTGTACATCAATAGGCACACATTGCCGAGTGATAATTCCAATATAGCTATTAAAGTTGTCTTTGTTGGGGTCAACTTGCTGGCCTTGCTTATTCCACCCCACATCAAATTTTATGCCTTTATCTTTTTCCATAAGGATTTTGGATAACATTTTCAAACTACGATGTTATTGTTTTTTTTCACCACCAAAGTTTCATTTCCTACCATTTCCACAGTTTCAGCATCATCATTTGGTTCCTCCAGAGTGCTAACATCAACACTAGGACTAGTATCCATATGTTGAGAAACCCATTATACTTCAACACTGGGACCAACAATAATAGGTTTTAGAAACCTGTTGTTCCTATACATTGGGACCATCAACAACAGATTGAGAGACCTATTGTGCCCCGGGATTGGGTGCATCAGCAGGTGAAAAAGTCATTATCAACAATAGTGGTTGAACATTTAATTTACATTACATAAAATTAACAGTGAACAGATAATAACATAAGGTAACACAATGTATATTACAATAAAAAATAACATGATTATTGAACTCTCTCTCTTTTTAAAGGTTGAAGATATTTGACCCCTCTATTGACTGTGTAAATCCCTTCACTGTGGTCTCCTATGACATACAAAATGTTGTGAACATTGGGACCGCTGCAAAATGATTACGAAGTCCTAATGAAAGGGTCATCCTCCATTAAATTTTCATCTAACAATTTAGTTGTTTTGGTCGATAACAGAACAATTGACCAGTTTCATTTTGAGGGATCTAAAACATAAAATACTAGCATTGCCTGTGATGCCATTATAAACATTTCATATTTCTTCCCTTCCTTACTAAAATAAACTTTCATGAATCTCAATTCATCTATTTTAACATCACTCCTATTATCAACCCACTTGAATTGAAAAATTGACACTTCAAATTTCGTATAATCCAACTCCCATATTTGTTTGATAATGCTAAATCATGACATATTCACATAAATTAGATTTCTATCGTTAGCACCAGAAACATGCATCTCTTTAGCCAAAAGTGTAACCCCACTATTCTTTATTGTAGTGTCCTTATCATGTTCATTAGTATAGAATGTATAACCATTAACTACATAAGAGTTTTAAGATAATACATACACACTTGGTCCTCTGGCTAGCTATCGAAGTCATTCTAAAATTGAGTCTGGATTTTCATCTGACTTCTTAAAAATATGTTCCTGAAAGCATTCTATAAACTTTCGATTATGAGTATATGATATCCATTTTCATCCCTATATGGATTCAAATGCCTAAGAATTTATTTGTGGGTTTGAACATATGGGTCAACATCAAAACTGTTATGCAAAACGTAAATGTAGGACCACTCCTGATCTGTAATATTGATTGTGACATCCTCTCTTCCAGAAATCCCTTCACCCTCAAGCTACCCAATGTGATGAGATTTTGGTAGGCCAATGCTTTCCACACCAGGCTGCTATTCAGTATAGAATTCAACAACTTCCTCAATAATATATCACTCCGCAATACAACCCTCTGGATGACTTTGATTTTAAACACACCCTTTCAAAATCTTCATATACCGTTCAATGGGGTACATCCATCTATAATGTGCAAGACCACATAGTTGAATCTCTCTCACCAGGTGAACCATCAAATGAACCATCATATCAAATAATGCTGGCAGGATGAACATTTCCAATTCACATAATATGATGAAAATTTCTCTTTCTATAGTTGGCAATTTCTTCAACTCTATAACTTTGGTGCACATAGATTTGAATAAGAAACAAAGATTCGTTATTGTATGGAAAACATTCTTGGGGAAAATGAAACATAAAGCTATAGGAATTAGATATTTCATCGAAACATGGAATTCAAGTGATTTCAGATCCTTTAAATTTAAATTGTTCATTGACACAATGTTCTTAATATTTAGTGAATAGCCCTCTAGAACCATTATGTCATTTAAGAAGTTTAAAAACTAATATCTCGCATTACTAGAAAGAGTGTAAGCAGTAGGAGGAAGAAATGTTTGTTTCTCACCCTTCGATGGTGCCAAATCTTCTCGTATTCCCATCTCAACCATGTCCAAACTAGCCTTAATTCCATCCTTTTTTTCAAGTGCATTTAGCAACATGCCAATGACACTATCACATATATCTTTTTCAACATGCATAACATTAAAAAAATGTCTGACATACAGAAAATTACAGTATGGTAATTCAAAAAAAAACTAATCTCTTTTTCTAACAGGTTTTCATAAGGTTTTTTGAAAACCGTTTACCAAAAGTAGTGTCCAAATATTTTACTTTCTCAAAATATTTATCACCTGTTAGTGGAGATGATGCTGTATGTTCTTCTAAACTTCCATCGAATGAATTTTTCCAAGATCGGTACTTATGTCATTAGGGTAGAAATCTGTGATGTCCTAGAAACACAGGTTTTGGTGAATGTTTCAACCTAATTGACTATGGACTTTGTTCACAAATGGGATAATCTTGAGTTCCTTTAATGCTATATCCTGTCAAATTTCCATAAGCAAGAAATTAATTTATCATCCCATACAATATGGATCTCAAAGTGAAATCTTTATTATTGTAAGCATCATACAACGTAACACCTGAATCCTATAATAATTTTAAATCCTCAATCAATAGAGCCAAATAAACATCAATATCATTACTAATTTGTTTTGGTCCACATATAAGCATAGATAACATGATGTATTTTTGTTTCATGCATAACCACAGTGGAAAGTTATAATTTTCCAATATAATTGGCCATGTACTTTGAGTGCTACTTTGAAAACCAAAAGGATTCACTCTATCTATAGATAACACAAGATGAAGATTTCTCAGTGCATTTCCAAATTCAGGATACTCATGATCAATTCTCTTCTACTGAGGAGAGTCTGCTGGGTGATGTAGTTTCACATCTTCAATTCATGTATTTGTATGCCATGTCAATTATCCTATAGTCTCCCCACTTATATATAGGATCCTAAACCTTGGAATGATTGGAAAGTTCCATAAAACTTTAGTAGGAATGGATTTATCATTCTTGTATTGAGAAAAACCACAATTTGGGAATTATTTAAGTGATTTGCGGTCCTTGAGAAACACTACATAGTCATTTGGGTAGGAGTGTATTCTTTCAGAGATCATAACCATTGAGCATAGCATTCGTTTGGTATTGTATGTCCAGATCCGGATATCATTATCTTCTGGGAGAATGTCATTCAAGAGAACAATTAGTTCCATAAAATTGGCATCACTCCTCCCATTGATAGCTTTCAAATTATACTACTTCAATATGGCTGACAATGCTGTATATTTAGTGAAACCAGCATACACTGTCGTCTTTTCACAACTCTTTAACTTCTCAAACAATTTTGGGTGATCATGAAGTTCATATTCAAATGTCTTTGTCATTTCCTCAATATAACCTTCATCATCAGTAACATATGTAATCACTCCTCCATATAGTCATCTTCGTTGTTCATGATTGTAATCATATCAGATGATTCATAAAATGTAGTGTTATCCCAACCACTACCTACATTTGTTTTTTCCCTATGTTTATTCAAACATGTAAAACTTCGATCTATTCTGTGACAGATCAAGTGTTCTTCCAACTCCTCTGGACTAATTTTTCTTGAATAAAAATAGTGTAAACACAGGAAAAGAATTTGAGAAGGGTCATATGCCTGATATTTTGAAAACTTGATAAAATCTTGCACACCATCTTCGTACTCTATTGTCAACCTATTTTTATTCATCCATTCTTTATTCATATTCATCCTATTTAATTCAGTAATATTAATATTTAACAAAATAATTGCACAAAATATTTTCAACCAGGGTCATCATCCAACTATAATCAATGTAACTAGCTATAGTAAACAATAACCTTACCTATCCATTAGTTAGTCAGGACCAAAGTATATCACACCCATCTTCCCAACCACCTGATAAATGGAACTGACTATGAGAATCCCTTTCACTAGAATGATTTAGTATCCCACATGTGATCTATATGCATTGTTGTAAACTGGTTTTTAGGGTTTCTCTAGAAACATAATGTCTCAAGTCAAGAACTATAGTACTAAACAAATAAATGGTATGATTTTTTATAGAGTGCTTGTGGGTGGAAGGATTTATCACATGTGTTGTTATGGTTATTTGACTAGGGTGTCCATAATGTGTCCCATAAAGTCCTCTAGTGAAGTGGTTTTATAAGATTCAGTGTAATTGCACTAGTAAAAAAGTGGTGGTGCTATTGAAATGGGTAAGGTTTGGATTTATATTAAATGGTGGAGGAATTGAAACATGGAAAACAAATAGCATACCAATCATGACAATAATCATAACACCATAGAAACACACAATCGTTCTCACAATCACAACACTATACAAACCAAACAAACACAATTTCAGATTTTAAACAGCATACCATATTTAATTTTTCTTATTAATTCAGGGGTTATTAAAAATGTTTTATCATCCTAGGGAATTCATTCATTATCCATATATACATAAATTACCAATTTATATATTCAAATGTTCAATAGGAAACAACCAACATGCAATTCATTTAGTGTGCAAATAAGGACCACCAATAACCACAATTTTCAATGGGATGTTTAGCCAGTAAAATTCATAACATAACCATCAATATCAAATAGTAATAACATGAGAACAAGAGGAAAACAGTGGTTAAGAGAAGAAAAATCACTGCTAAGGTGTTGTTCAGTGCACGACGAAGGTGTGTTTGCAGTGGAGGAGAGGCGCACGGTAGAAGAAATTTCTAACTGAAAAGAAAACATAAAATGATAACTCATATGTTATACCTATCCAAAATAGGTCCAATGAGATTTAGGAATGGGAGATGTTTGATTAAACATTTTTATTGGTCAATAGTGGGATTTTATTTTCTATCTATGATATCTGCTTCTTGTTTATTTATTTGTTGCATATCTACTATTTTTCTATATGTTCAACTTATGAATGGGACATGTATGATTTTCAGGAGAAAATAATTTTTAATTTACTCTAATAAACAATATGATCATTAGAACCCAATAGTCTTCCAGACAAACTCCTTTCGATTCATTAAAAACTACTCCAAAAAAAACTCTACATTCGTGCTCTATCATCGATCACTATAACCAATTTTTGAGACATAAAAAATGAACATAATCTTTGATACAACTTATTTGGGACAAGTGTAAATTTTAAGAGCATTGGTAGTTTTACTACTAATTCTCCAACATAGTGTAACTTCATCCAAATGTTTCATATTATCCACTGATACTTACATCCCTCATGACTTCAAATACCAAAACTGGGATGACCACACACCCTGACCACCTCACATATTTTTCATCTTACTTGGATTCCCCTTATTTTAGTCATCTCAGTATCCTTATTTCAATGATCATACAAGAAAACAAGCATACATAGAATATATAAACATGTAAGGACAATGTACAAAGAAAATTTTATACATGTATTATTTTATTCATACTTTAATATAATGTGTATGGTAGAACAACAACATCACATTTTTTCCCATTGAAAAAAGAGAACACGAGTTACAAAGTAAAGTCAATTTTCAAAAACCCTACTTAGTTATCTAGAAGATGTATCAAAAAAACCATATTTAGATCATTTTATATCCTCTATTATACTTCTAATACTTTGAACAAAGCCTTTATAATTTCAACCTTTGGGAATCTGGATGTGCTTAAGAGTGATCCTATTACTATAGCCACCTAATTTTAGTACTTTGGCCTCATTAGTGTTAGTAAAATCATATATTACATTTATTTATACAAGAATATATACTTACACATGTAGTTCATACCACTCTTTGAAGCAGTTCCAAACTAATCATCCTGTCACAAATTCCCTCTTAGAATTTTAGGTATCCTTCCATTGGCATGAGTAATTGTTGACTGCTAGTATAAAATTCATTTATGACCACCAACACCAGTTAATGGTGAATTCCATATCCAATTCACTCTACTGACTTTTATGAAATATTCCTTTTTCATTTTATAGGAGAGACTCCCATGAATCATCATTAGAGTTCATAGAACTCATGGAATTCTACACATCCATCACCTCCTCTGGATATTCATTCAAATAGCAGTAGCTTCCCCTACTGCTCACCTCACTGAATTTATTTCGATCCATATCCTATGTCATGGATACATTTATAGAATGTTCCACCTCAATATTTCCACACTCGAACTCCACTGCACTCCATCAACTTAATTCATTCATCCAACTACTCATTCTGAACTTCCAGTAAAGGCACCCTAGCTGAACATTCAGTGAAGGAACCATCTAGATACTTTCATCCAATGATCTAACATTTTAAAGATTCATTGAACTATAATTAAACTAAAATTTATACTATATTTGAACTGATAGATCCAAATTCTAAACTTCCAGTGAATTGAATTGAGTTTCCTAAACTCATAATAAAAATGGCGCTAGTGAACTGCTCTTTATCCAAGATCTCCCAAGTGAACATTCAATGAATGAACTTCCTGATATTTAAAACTTGACCAAGAAAACAATTATCACACCAAACCATAACATAGGGATCATCAAGGGGTGGAATGTAACTATATAACTACCCTTTTTATCAAGTTCCAAACAACCCTTTAATATATATATATTATTCTTACATTTGAAAATACCTATTTAAAACCACATGAAAAATGTGTAAATCTAAGGGAATACAATAATAACACCTAAAAAATCACAATCAATCCATAGAAGCCATTAATAATTCCATAAATCAAACACACACCCCTTTAATAGTATGAAGAACCTCTAAACCAAGAATCACCCAACTTTTTAAATTTTCATTGTTCCAATAAACCATGAACAAATAATTTATCTTCAATAAAAACTTAATTTCAATTTTATTAATAATTTAGAATAAATGTAAAATTTTTCTGAATAAAAGTATCATTGAATTATTAAATTAAAACTATTATATTAAAGGAAACCTGAAATTGATCATCAAAAATCTTTGACCAGTCAAATTTAGATAATATATACTTCATTTATCTAATTAAAAACCTTTTTTAGAATATCCATCATCAAAGGAATTGTCAAATAAATGGAATGAAATATAATTACCTACAAAAACCAATGTAAGGGTTTAGATAAACCCTATGCACCCTATGGAAACAAAGTAAACAACAATAGAGACTCACTGGGGGGAATCCGTGCGCTATAGAGGAGGCTGTCGGTACGGTTGTCGTATGAGGAGGGTACGCCGGAGCAGGTCAGGTGGACAAGGGGGATGCACAAGTAGGAGGAGGATGAGGCAGTGGCAGGGGTGGAGGAGGATGATTTGACGGCCACAAAGGAGGAGAAGGAGGCATCAAAGGAGGAGGAGGAGTAGGGGTTGCAGCAGAGGAGGGCTCGACAATGGAGGGGGGCTCATCGGCAGAGGAGGGCTCGACAATGGAGGAGGGCTTGATGGCGTAGGGGGGCTCGACAACACAGGGGTCAGCTTCTGCAAAGGCTAGAAAGGGTGTGAGGGAGGAGGATCCAGTTAGTTTTCTTTAATAAATCCCACTAGAACCTTTATCAACGCTAGTTAAAAGCACTGATAAAGGTATGTTTTATCAGTGCTAAAATAAAAGTACTGATAAAACATACCCTTATCGGTACTTTGTTAGCACTACTAAAGATAGACCTTTATCAACACTAAAAAAGCACTGATAAAAGACATATTTATCAATGCTAAAATCATATCACTGATAAAGACACCTTTTATCAGTTATTTTTTAGCACTGATAAAGGCCATCATTATCATTGCTAAAAAAGTGCTGATAAAAGACCTATTTATTAGTGCTAAAATTATAGCACTGATAAATATGTCTTTTATGAGAACTTTTTTAGCACTAATAAATTCCATCATTATTAGAACAATATCACAAAAAATTAAATAATTATTTAAATAAATATAAATTTATTTGTATTTATTCATAAATATTTGTATTTATTCATAAATATATCTATTTAATTATATATTTTTAAATTTATAAGTAGAATAATAAATATATTTATTATAATTTTATAATTATTTACATATATAAATTTATTTTTATTTATAATTATAACTCTAAATAGTACATGTTTATAAATATTTGTATGTAATTGTTAATATATAAATAAATAAATATATTAATAAAATTATAATATTATATACATAATTTTATAATTATATATATAGTTATAATTATAATTAAAAATGTCTTTGAAAATTATTTATATATATCATTAAAAATATAATAAAATATATTTATTATTTAAATATATTTAATGTAATTTTATAAGTACATTTTTTAGAACATATATAGTTCATATGGGTAACATTATGAATTAATCAATATACCACATCAACGGACAACGTGATGTAATGTATAAATGAACATTCATGCATGATAAATGACATATATACACACATGATCAATATATTCATTGACCAAATTCATTAAAAAAAACACATATATTCAATAAATTTAATTATAAATATATATATTAAAAAATATTATATATTTATGAAAAAAATAAAGAAAATAAATATATTAAATATAAAAAATATAATGAATATAATGAATTAATCCAATAAATCTAATAAATCTAATAAATTAATCTAATAAATCTAATAAATTAATCTAATAAATAAAATAAATATAAATAAAATAAATCTTTAATAATTTTTTTATTTAATGTATATAAATAAACATTATTTTTAGATATAAATTAATAGTCTTTTTTATTAAAAACTTTTATCCGTGCTATTATTAGCATTGATAAATGTTCCCTTTATCAGCGCTAAGAAAAACACTAATAAAGGGTACACCTTTATCGGTGATTTTTTAGCACTGATAAAGGCCACATTGATCAGCTCATTTAGCTAGAGCTGATAAAGGCCCACCCCTTTATCAGCGCTTTCTACTTAGCGCTGATAAAAGGCAGTGCTTCCCTTGCCCTGTTTTGTGGTAGTGACAATTATGGGCTATTATAGTTAGTACCAGTGGGAATGTATAGGATATAAATAATAAAATAATTTTACATGATTTTAATATATGGATTATTTTATCATGATAAAACATTTAGGTTTAAATGTTTCTAAATTTAATCTATGTGTTTTTTATAATGGTATTACAAAGATAAAATTTGGGGAATCAAGTGGAAAGGCATAAACATGTTAATTTCCTTATCAATCCACAACTGGGAATGGTTTAAAGTAGAACAAAATAGTTTTTTCCAATGTTAACTTAGTGGATTTAGGATATTAATGGTGTTACTCATATTTTAGAGAGACCAGAATCTCCAAAGTTGAACACTTCTATAGTGATGAATTTCATGAAAGTGAACCTACATAAAATTGGGATAACCTAGGATAAAGTGGTAGATGAATCATGGATCAAATATTACAAAATGGTATTTTAGGATTTGAGTTATTATGAACATCTAATGGTAATTGTTTCAATTTATAATTTTGAAGGTTAATACTTTTAGTTCTATTCATTAATAAAGAATAGAAAGGATAAGGATAAGATTGAATACTCAGAGTTGGAAATATTTAAATGTATTTCCATGAGAACTATTTTCCTGTGGGGTTTTCACTTACGATGGAATATAATTTTTTTGAAATAAAAAAATAGTAAAACTATATAACTAATTATGAAGATAATTATTCTTTATTGACTTTATTTTCCCCAAATTCATTCTAGACTATGATAGTAAAATTGATATGTTTTACTAAATAATGACCCCATAATTTTGGAGAATTTTTTTTATTGTTAATTTAAAAAGTTTGATATTTTTTTATAAATGGTTATGTGATGGTCGAGACATAGTTTTTTGACTTTTACATCAATAAAGATGTGATGTGTCCCTTTATAAAATAAATAGTAAGATATTATCTAGCGAAATCTAATTTTAAGAAGTCCACATTTTTATATTCTAATATTTGTGGAATTAATCATCCTTGGGAGTGTTATGAAAATAGGATTTTTTTTCCAATGTGGTATATGGATCATTCAGATCATGATTAGAGTGAAAATAATCAAGGAAATGATCAAACCAAATATGATAAGAAGCAAGTATACTATTATAAGTGAATTGAGATAGTACAATATGCTAATTAATGTATTAAGAAAATCATTAATGATGAGAATCATCAAGACCATTAGTAGAAGGGTGTGGAAATTTCATTCATGAATACCTTAAAAAATAAAAGACTATTAAGTGGTTTAGTGATAGAAATATTACTTAATCATATAATTCCAAAGTCTTAATTGATGTGGGGACCATAAATTCTTAATTTATGAGGAATTAAATTCTAAAATAAAAATATTACCTCAATAAATGATGAATGAATATTTTTAAAAAAACTAATTATGGAATTATTATGAAAATAAATATTCATTAGAATCTTAATATGATTATCCATTGAATAATTTTTCATAAAAATCATGATGTGTTAGAAATAGTTCATGTTGAAGTTATTTGGGGTATGGGTTGGATTTAAATTTATTAGGTTACATAGGTTACAAATATAAGGAAATTATGTTAAATATTCAATTTGATTTTGAATTTATATATATGAATGTATACATACATATGATAACACAATATCAAGGTGAAAAAAAAGATAAGCATAAATGTGAATGTTATCTTTATCATGCTCTCGAAAAGGGAAGTTATTTAGATTTGTGACATGGAAATAAAAAAATGAATAGTGGTTATATTTAATAATTATTTTCCTATTGTTATTCCTATATAGAAATTTGAATTCACTTATGACTTAGTTCAATAATCTAAGAAAAATTTAAAACCCCCTTATCACATGGCACCATTATAGTTTTTTGGAAATGAAAAGGATGAAATAACATTTTCTTGAAATGTGTTTAACACATAGTCAAATATACCTTTTGGGTTATCCAATTTTATTGGTTTAAATTAATTATGATTCTATAATGATTTATATATATTATAGAGAAAACAATAACATTAATTTTATTACAGGTGACTATTTCCTCATATAGATAACATGTTTATCAACTTTAGGAAGCATAGAATGTTTCAATGGTTGATATGAGGTCTAGATATTATTTGCTAAACTTGAAGGTGGAATACATTCCAAATATGGTGTTTCATATAGGTATGTGAATTATGAGTTTTTAGTATTACCCATTGGGTTTATTAACACACCCAATGTATTCAAAGATCTTATAAATAGAGTTTTCTATGAGTATTATGGAAAATATTTTTTTGGGGGATTATTAATGATATTACATTTTATTATAAAATTTTAGGAAGATGAATTAAATATATATATTTTTCAATAGAAATTAAAATATTTTTTTGGAAAATTAAGTAAATGAGACTTTTGGTGAAATATATTTCTTTCTCTGGAAATATTGTCCATAAATATTCTATAATAATTTATCTAGCTAAAACTATGGTTGTTAAAGTGTGAAAAAGACATATAATGTTCACTTAGGTTTAATGGTTTCATGGATTATTGGTTTAAAATAGATGTTTTTTTTGAAAATATTTATTGGTTATCAAACTCACTAAATATGTTAACTCAAAAAAGCTGCTAAATTCATTTAATTAATAGAATGTTATGAATATTTAAAGAATGGAATAGGAAATTGGATAATTATTTGTTTTTTTCATTCCCATATATAAATTTTGAGTTTATAATATATATTGATATGTATTTGAGGGGAATTGGTTGTTTCTTTATGCACAGTGATTAGTAAATTACATAAGCACCACACCAATTGAAAATCCATTAGTAGAGTTACCCCATGAAAGATATTGAACTATTTGTAGTAGTGTTTTCTTTATAAATCTATAGAAGTATTTTATATTTGATAAAATATGAAATATGGGATGACCCTAAAATGTTAATGAACACATTCTATCAAGAATATTTGAGCTTGATAAAGAGAAAATGATTGGAACAGTTAAATAATTATTATTTCACATATCATTATCAACTGGGTAAAAAAAATGTTTCCAATTCCTTGAGATGAAATGATAAGTCATAATTAGATCTACTAAAATTTTAATCAAATTACTTTATGAATGATTTACTTAATTTTGGATATAAAATTTTACAAGAATAAACTATAGATATTTTGGTATTGGTTTCATTATAATCATTCTTGTTATATATAATTAAGAATACACAAACAGATGACCAAGGTTTACAGGAAAGAGTAGAGTTGGTTAGAGTTGATAATTTGATAGAATTTAATATTGAAATAAATGTTTTTATATCATTTATAATGTGTTTTTGTTCTCCAAGTGATCCCCATAAAAATAAGGAGTTGTGATGTGTATCTTATAACTCTCCATTTTAAATTAATTTTTTGTAGTATTAATATGCATAGAAACCATTATGGATATTATTTATTGGAAGTAATAAAAAGTGACATTGTTTATTTTACTATTAAATATTCAAATTTTCCATAGGTTAATGAAGAGAAAAACTACAGAATGTGGTGTTTCATACTTTTATAGTTTCTGAATATAAATTAGAGGATATATCAATGGATTTTATAGTGGTATTAATAAAGAAACATTGAGGTAATAATTAGATTCTTGTTATTGTTTAAAACTTTACTAAATATGAATATTTTATTCAAATTAAATATTTGATGTCTTGGTATGAACTTGATAGAATTAATTATAAATAGATAGTTATATTACATGGAGTCCCACTATCAATTGTAGGTAATAGTGATCCCAGATTTACAATAAATTTATATAAGATACATTATAATAAAGTTGGTACAAAAATAAATTTCAATGGAACTTTTCATCTTAAATTAAATATATAGTTAGGTAAAATGTTTTAGAAATTGGTGGATATTATTTGGGTATTCTCACTAGATTCCCAAGTAATATTTCATTAGTATATTTATATTTGTGAAATATTTTTACAATAACATTTTTCATTCTAGTATACAGATGGAACCTTTAAATGAATTATATGGAATGTAGTGTGGGACACCATAATGTTTGGATGAATTAGTTGAAATAAAATTTCTAAGACCATAAATGGTAGAAGAAATAGTTTAGAAGTTAATATTGATTCATCTATACATGATCATATCTTAGTGCATGTAAAAGTTTCAGGAATACAAGATAACATAAGAACTTTTGTTTAGGGTATTTGATGAATTCATTTTTAAAATTTTACCTAGGAAAGGTTATATGAGTTTTATAATGAAGAGAAAGAAAATTCATTTATTTACTTGACCATATGAAATTTTAGAAATTTTTGGATTAGTTACTTAGCGAGTGTATTTTCCTTTGAGTTTATCTAAGGTACATGATGTGTTTCATTTATAATTGTTAAGGATAAATTTAAAAATGCATATCATGTTTTGAACCCATTAGTAGAATATTTTAAAGAAAATTCTTATTATGATGAAAAGGTAGTAAATATTCTATATCATAGATATATGGTGTTATGAAATAAGGTAAATCACCTAGTTAATGTTTTTCTCGAAGATCCATATGATTGAGGAAGTGACATGCCAAACTTAAAAATATTATGAGGGAAAAGTATCCCTATATATTTAAATGATTAATAAAATTATGAAGAGACAATTACATTAAGTGGAAAAAAATGTGTAAATTAATGTAATTATATAATATATAAATTTCATGTCTTAATAATATTCATGATTATATTTTATGGATTCATATTTTCTATAATAATTATAAGTAATTTTTTAATCGAATAAATAATCTTATTCCAAATAATGAGTTTTACATGTATTGTATGGTTTTATTTTAAAATAAATTTCTAAATTTTAAAAAATTAAATGGGATAAATTCAAATAATTTTTAATATTATAATATCAAATATATATTAAGGATATATTTTTTCTATTTTTTTTGAAAATAATTGACTTTTTTGTGAATAGTGAAAATAATTTTTTTTACAAAACATTCATTTATTTTAATTTATTATGGTAATACAAAATCCACATTCTATTTTGTATTTGGTTTTACTATAACATAGGTTATATTTTATTAAAAAGGTTCTAAATAATTATATAAAAATCAATGTTATATTTTATTTTTATCTATGATTATATTTATACTTAAAAATACAGCATTCCAAAAAATATTTTCTATAGTGATTTGTAAAATTATATGTAAAGTAATTTTTTCCACTTATAAAAATTGATTCATGAAATATGGATTCCAGATTTTAAATTATGATTTTCGTATTTATTAATAAGTTAATTTTAATTTTTGGACACTGTGAATAATAACCATGGTAAAAATGTGTCTCTAGAATAAATGGTAATTTACGTTAATCAAGGTATATAATTAATGAGAAGGCCCCAATATTTTATATTAAATATCATTGTATTATATTATTTTGAACCTTATCACTTTAAAATATAAATTTTAATGTTTTTGAGATGGATGAACCTAAGTAAGACATTTTCAATATTTAGTGTGCCACTCCCCTCACATATAAAAGGAAACCTCATATCTTCTCTTCTTACCACCATTTTATTACTTTAAAATTGATATTACCTACATAATTATCTCTAAAATATACGTAAAACATGATATATATGTAATTTTATTCTTAAAAGACTAATTGTTTAAGGATTAAGGTGTGAGCCAAAGGGAGATACCCATGGAGAAGGTATAAGTCGTAACCAGCCTATTTCAGAACCATTTATTCCTCTAACTCCTTCAAATACATATCAACCATGATGAAATAATAACATAAGTATATTATTTATAATGAAATGTTAGTAATATTATTTTATAAAACTCTTTCATCTCCTCTTCCATCCTATCTAAAATGAAAATGTCACTCGTGCATACGCCCACCTCCACAAAAGTATGTGTATCATTTTTTATCACCACCAAAAAGGATGGTAATTATTGTGGGTTTAATTTATATAAATTAAATTTAGGATATACCTATTATAAGGGAAAAATATTATCTTATATACTTTCTTACCCATTAATTCATTGGAAAATGATAATGTCTCTCATCTGTATGTTTGGACTTCCACCTCAACAAAGCAATGTGATTTGATTTTCTAGTATTAATTTCAAGGATGCTTCTAAAATTATTTTTAATGAATAAAAAGTAAAATTATTTTAGGATTAATATTCTAGAGCTGATTAAAACCTTAACACTTTTACCATGATCATCCCACTGATGTTGTATTCCAATCATGAACTCCATTCCTTAAAAACATCTGACATAGACTTAACAGATATAATAACTATATAAGTCATGGTAATAAATAATTTTTTTTTCATAATAATAATGGAAAAAACATGAAAAATATTCCTAAAATATTATATAATTAATATATGTTTAAGATATTTATTCTAAACTACAAATGCGGCAAGTCAGACTCTAGGTAAGGGTTTTTTATTTACAACCATATTTTTTTACAGTTTTACTTATTATTTTACACTTTAACCATGTTCATTAAAATGTTTCTAGTTTCTTATTAAAATATTATAATTTTCCAATTTAATTTTAACTTTTTTACCTTCCTCTCGAAGGCTTTAAAAAATATATTTAATAATTTATATTTTTGAAATTTTTATAATATTATTAAAGGAATATTTTTTAAAATATACGACATGAGATAAGTTTATCACTATCATGGAAGTTATTTAATAGGACGATTCCACTTCATGATTTTATATATTTTCATAATAATGTCTTATTTTCCATTATTTTAGGTTTTTTAAAAACAGTTTTCAATGAAAAATTATTTTTATTCTTATTTATATGTGAAGCCAAAAAGTAATTTTGTATGTATGTTAAATAGAATAATTTATTTGATTCTATGATGGAAATGAAATATTCTCTGTGTTTAATGTATGTTATAGTATTGTGAAATTATTCATGATGACAAGTGATCATGATATAGCTCTCCAAATTATTGAGTAGTGATTATGTTTTATGGGATATTATGTTGTAATTAATAAAGTACGTTAATACATTTGTATGAGATCTTGTAATAGTGATTGTAATAGGGATACAAAGATAATGTCCCAAGGTACCTATATATCATTTATATTCTTAAAAATTATTTTTCTAGGAGTTTTTTATTTCATAATTTAAGGTGAGATCTTATGTTTACAATAATATTTATTCACCATTTAAGGGTAGTAATATATTTCTCAACAAAATTATTTAATGAGTAAACATGTTTTACAATAAACCCCCATGATTATGATTTTACCTTCAATTTTTGTAGATATGTTTTATTAATTAATTGGGGAAATAAAGATTATTTCATGAGTACAAGGAGGAATATTTTAGGTTAATGTATATTATCTATAAAGGTATTTTTTTGTGATTGAATTATTTTTCAAATGGACTAATGAGTTTTATTATATTTTTTCATTACTGAGATTTTTTTGCTCATACCAAGATTTGAAATGTTTTTTCTTAGGGAATAAGGATAATTAGAAGTTATAAAAGATCTAAATTTATGTTATGGGGATATAAAATTAAGTAATTGAATTATTTTTAGTAAAACATGTGTTTGAACATATTCATTCTATTTTGTGGAAAAAATGCTTATTGAGTAGATCTTTCCATGTAGTATTGAATTCCTTTTATATGTAAGTTATTTTCTAAATTCTCTAAACCTCTAAAAAATATTCTTTAAATTTATGAAATTGAAAACCTTGTTATAAATTATGTATTAATATTTTGTTTAAATTATAGGGTGTTATTGATTTACTTCATAGAGATATGTTGGATTCCCCTTTCATTGGACTGATAATAAATCCGAAAACCACATTCCCCCATTAACATGAATCCATAACCATCATGGTTAGAGATATACTAAATATTTTCTTCTTATATGGTTTGACTGTATAGATTAAAAAATTTATAGACTATATAAATTATATTATAGATCTTATATTTGTTGAATTCCACTATTCATGTTATTAATAAATAAATGTCATAATGATAATTTTTAGTGTTACAAATGAAACTTGGATGTATTAAATAAATTTTCCTATATATTTATGTTATTTTTATATTAAGAAATAAATACTCCCATAATAGTGAAATTACAATGTCCTTCCTTCCACTTTACCAATTCAGAACCCAAATCATTATTGTTAATGTTCCATCAACCACAGACCTTTGCAATGCAGGTCTATTTCAACTAATATAGAGATATATATACATACATTAGGAATTTTTTTTGAACCCCATGTAAATATATACTTGGAAAAAATATTTATTTAATTGTATTTTATATTTTTTATAGTGTATATTTGGGATTTAGAATCTCCTTTAGAATCCAAATGGAATATATGAGGAACATAACAAATGGATTTTGTAACAACCCAAGATTTTATAAAAAAATATTCTTTTTATTAATGTCTTGTGTTGTACGCTACACCAAAAGGAGCTTGCACAACACACATCCTTGACTTGACTTTCATTACACGCAATCGCGACCTTCCTCGATAGCGTGTGTAGTACGCAATACCGAGTTTCACTAAACAACGATATGCTATAAAAATATTATTAAAACTAGCCGTTATGAATAGTAATAACCACTTTTTGAAATCCAGTAAATCTTATTTTTCAAAATGAACTTTATTTTTGGATTCGGAGTATCGAATTTAGCCTAAGGTGAAATTTTGGTACTTTTCGGATAACTTTCATATTCTGATGAATAGTGAAAATTACTAAATTATAATTAAAAACAACTTTTTTAATCGAAATAATTAATAGTGATAAATCATTAATTTGAGTGGTTTTAAAGTATATTTAGAATATATTTTTACAATTTAATACAATGTTGGTCATTGGATGTAGTTTCACATTTAAACTAGACATAAACAAGTGTCAATCTTTTGATAGATATTGTTTCTTAAAAACACGCTATTTGTTTTAACAGCGGGATTTAATTATAAAATTAATTAATGCAACTTTTATGTTATGAATTTGGTAAAATAGACTTCATTTTTGAATTCGGAATATGAAATATAGCTTGGGATGAAATTTTGGCATTGTTCTGAAAAACATCAATTTTTGATGAATAGTGAAACTACTAAGTGGTAGGTTAAAAACTGAATTTTGCATAAAACTTAATTTTACCGCTTCTGTGAATGGAATTTCAAAAATCTGAGAGACACGGTTAATATCAAGGACTAAAATGTGGTTCAATGAGATAAAAATAATTTTTTGGTGAATAGTAACTTTTTACTATTTTTACCGCGGTTAATAGTAAATAGGGTAACTAAGGGTAAATATGATATCAATATTACCCTAACACATGTCCTAATTCTATTGGACAAGTGTAATTCGACCAAAAACAAACTTAGGAATAAAATATGACCATTTAGGCCCACTTGGATTAGATTAGGACATTTATTATTAATTTATTTAAAGAAGGGTTAAAATAGTTAAAATCAAAGTTTAATAAGTAAATCATTTTTAATATAGGGTTATACATAAGATAAATTCGATTGTAAATATTCATTAGAAAGCTAAAAAGATTTCCTACATGATGGTATTTTATTTGTAATTTTTAGACATCAAATAATTTAATTTATTTATGACACAAAGATGATGCAGTAATTATCTTATTAATGAAATATTGACAAAATTGATAATATAAATACCAAAATAAATGTAATTTGAGACTTTTTATGAATTCCACTAATTTTATAGGTTACTATGATATATTAGTATTGATTTAATCAACTTGGTTCGAACATATAATTCTGTTATGACTTTGAAAAAAATCATATATCAAATAGTGTCAAAATTGACACAAAATAGTTTTTAAATCAAATATTATATTATTAATTGTTATTTTATTCCTAAAAATCTAAGGTTCGGTAAAATGACTTATATAAGGATATATATATTAATAATAAACAATTTGGGGTTCGTTTGGTATGTTATAGTAAGTTTATTAACCATATAGTGAAAGAAAACAAAAAGACACGGTAAAAGTCAAATTATTTAACTTAGAGTTAAATCTAATTTATAAGGTTTAAAATAAGATCCAAACATGTCTAAATTTGATTGGTTGATGAGATTACAACCCTATCTCATCTAATCTTCGAATATGAGTCATTTTTGGAGGTTTTTAAGTGGGGTTAGATTTATTATAAATTAATATTTTTAAGAATTCCTAAGGTGCCCCTCTCCTCCCCTATAAAAGGACACCTCCTCCCCCTCCTCCTCACACCAATTTGAGCTCTCAAGCTCGTCCAACCCCTGCCAAAATCTCTTCTCCACTTCCCTAGAAACATCCTAGAGGTTCTGGTCTTCCTCAAAGACCAATTTTAGTGCCCTAAGAGGAGGTCTCAAAGAGGCGCTTCAAAGAAGAGGAGGTTCAGACACTTACAAAGCAAGTCAGACCTAAGGTAAGGGAAATATCACAATCTCATTTTTATCCGAGATTGTTTATTCGTAAGTATTTACTGGGGTGTATTTTATCATCCACATCCATGTTACCTCAATATTTAATATTGTTTCCATCCACTTACAATAGTTTAAATCCAATTTTACCCTTCGGTGAGTTTTTAGTAATGAATATGAAAGGAATCTTTTGTCATTTTTTCGTATGAGGTACTTTTTGACTTTTCCGACAAAAGTACGAAGAATGTTTTTTTTAACTTATATGGCATGAATGGATTTTTAAAACATTATTTCCAAGAAGCTTCCTTTACAAGTTTTCAAGTTTATTTTTAATCAACTTCCTTTATTTTAAAGTGGTATGACATGTTATGAAAGAAAAAATGTTTTTGAAGAAGAAAGGATATTTTCCTCAAGAATGGAGTTCAAGTGTTTTATCAAAATTATTTTCCATCTAAGATAATAAAGGGTTCTGTTTTTATCCCTATTATTACATTGATTTGATCATGTTGTGATGGAATTATTTTTATGAATTCCTTTATCTTATATGAATTGATTTATGATGTCATGATGTTTCAAGAATCCCATTTTTGTTACATGTGTTATGCGATGATGTATGTTTTATGATTATGTGGCACACATAAGAAAGGATTCATTATAAGATGGGTGGGACCTATATCTCCCTCCAATGCATTGGGTAAAGACTTTATATCTCATGAGATAGACATGGCTGGAACGGAAGGTTATTTCGGTTCAGTGATACAGGACTGAAACGAGGTGTGAACTCGGTTCAGAAAGGGACTTTGTCCACTAAGATAGTCTTGGAAATGAGTCATGACTAACAAGAAATGATTTTCCATGATTATGTGTGCATGCCACAAAGTTTCAAGTTTCATGTTATGATTATGGTGATCTCATTTTCACTTCTATGATTTGTTCCATGCTAAGATACTATGATCTCTTTTGCAGGTTATGATTTTCAAAATAATATGATATGATTTTTATTTCTTTTGTATACCCTTACTGAGCATTTGAGCTCACCATTTTATGTTTTCTTTTCCCCAGGATATAAAGAAAGGTTTTAGGTAAAAAAAAAAGGGGAAGATCTTTATGGGAGATATTGAAGATCTTTCACCACGATTAGAAGATTACGTTCCGAGTTTCCAAAGACACTAAACTATTACGATCCTTGTGTGTGTGTGTTTTTGTTATGTACTAAGTATTCCGCAAATGTAATGTAACGTCCATGTACGTCAAGATACGGGTCTCTACAGTTGGTATCAGAGGAAAGGTTTAGTCAACCTTTGGAAACTAGGACGCGAAAACTTTAGTGAGATACCTAGAGATATTTCTAAGGTATGTCTAGGGATGTCCCTAAGGATAAGTATACGTATAGGATATAGTCCTAGAACTACGGTAACGATCTTAGAATTTAACTTAAGATGTTAGATATTGAGGGTTCTCCCCCTTTACTATGTTGTCTCCCCTAGCATGATTTCGTCTCTCACAAAATTCTTTTTGTGTTTTAGTTAATGGAGGGAACCAGAAGGAATTCGGTTAACGTTGAATCCAATGGACAAATTGGTGACTATGAGCAACAAAATTGTGTAATGCCTAAAGATAAAGATATTGTGATTATGCCAAATCAGTCATCACGGTATATGATTAACAAGGTGAAATTTAGTGGTATGCCTAATTCATCAAAGAAGAGGAAGATAAACTATTATGCATGTTCGCATGTTGAGGAGCATAAAGAAAGGAAGATTGAGATTTCTAAAGAAGGGAAGAAGAACCTTGAGGAATACCTCAAATGGAGGGACCGATGTTATCTGTGTGGAGAAAAGGGTCATAGGGTGACAGACTGTTATGGAGTTCAATGTCTTATTTGTGGAGAACATGGGCATTACCCAACTCAATGCCCTGACCTAAAAAGATACTTCTAAATCAAGGAAGGACTTATTCCAGGACAGTCATTGATGTGGATGGACTGAAGTGTTTATGTATTGGTATTCAAGAATAATGTTGTTGAGGTACTTTTATGGTGTATTGGAATATTTATGTATTGGTCTAATGTGGTATTCGAAGTGATTGAGATATTTTTGGAAATAAGATGATATGCGCATAATGAAGGGATAAGACGATAATGAGATGTTTGATTGTATTCATGAGCTCATGATTGATATAAGGACTAAGTGATATCATGGTTTGAGTATATAGAATTTTGAGGATTTTGGTAGGTGGAAAGTGTTAACTTTTAACTGCATTCATGTTT
Organism: Viscum album; assembly: GCA_963277665.1. Classification (NCBI taxonomy): domain Eukaryota; kingdom Viridiplantae; phylum Streptophyta; class Magnoliopsida; order Santalales; family Viscaceae; genus Viscum; species Viscum album. Next base: position 1,326,052,543 of record OY728143.1, read on the forward strand.
TCACTAAGGTATTCAAGAGAATACATGATTAAGGACTTTGAATGTTTGAAATGTAACATATCTTATGATATATGGGGATCGAAGGTGGTGTTAAATCTCTGGTAATCGTTTTCACTATGTTATGAGAGTGGACTGTTGTATTATGGATAAGCCTAAATATTGGAATGGATTATGTTAGACATAAGTTAGTATTTTATAAGGATAAAAGTTTTGTGATATTATTGATGAGATGTTATAGTAATATAGTTTTAGAAAAAGGACAACCTGTAGGACGGGCGACAGCCCATCGCGTCGGACAAGGCTGTGGAAATCGAACCCACAACCGAAGTGCGACTGGCCTTTATTGCCTACCACTGGCCTACAGGAAGTCCCTGTTTAGTAGAAACTAGTTTTATTATATTAAGCAGTATGATATATGAATTATAAGTCCATTTTAGGAACCATATATGATTAATCTCACTATAGATCGACTTATGCATATAATTTTTACTAACCTTTTGTTTGAGACAGATGGAATGACTCGTCATTCTATCACATGATCTGCTAACACTTCACGAATAACAAATTCAACTTCATTTATTTAAGAGATGAAGTGGAAATTGTTCAAGGCACGAACAATAGTGAGATTGTACCAAAATAAAGTAAGTATTTATTCTAATTCAAATTTTCAACTTTAGGGAAATGATCTTGAAAACCAAAAATGTTGTCCTAGTGATCTTATACCTGATGAATCAGATGGTACCTTATATCATCACAAATCTATGGATTTGTGATTACTGGCTTTTCCATAGCCATGTTCTCTACCACTCTCCATCAGAACATGATGGTTAGATTTCTCTTCCATATCCATATTTTTACCTATGTGGAAACCCAGCGATTAGTTTATTTGGGTAATCGTTACATTTCATACTTTAGTTTTTAAAGCCAAGTTTTTGTATTCCTTTTTACGATGTGGGATTCTATTAAAGAATCTTTCGAATAGTAAACCATTTATAACCCCGACGAATTTCGAGGGCGAAATTCATTTTAAGGGGGGTAGAATGTAACAGCCCAAGATTTTATAAAAAAATATTCTTTTTATTAATGTCTTGTGTTGTACGCTACACCAAAAGGAGCTTGCACAACACACATCCTTGACTTGACTTGCATTACACGCAATCGCGACCTTCCTCGATAGCGTGTGTAGTACGCAATACCGAGTTTCACTAAACAACGATATGCTATAAAAATATTATTAAAACTAGCCGTTATGAATAGTAATAACCACTTTTTGAAATCCAGTAAATCTTATTTTTCAAAATGAACTTTATTTTTGGATTCGGAGTATCGAATTTAGACTAAGGTGAAATTTTGGTACTTTTCGGATAACATTCATATTCTGATGAATAGTGAAAATTACTAAATTATAATTAAAAACAACTTTTTTAATCGAAATAATTAATAGTGATAAATCATTAATTTGAGTGGTTTTAAAGTATATTTAGAATATATTTTTACAATTTAATACAATGTTGGTCATTGGATGTAGTTTCACATTTAAACTAGACATAAACAAGTGTCAATCTTTTGATAGATATTGTTTCTTAAAAACACGCTATTTGTTTTAACAGCGGGATTTAATTATAAAATTAATTAATGCAACTTTTATGTTATGAATTTGGTAAAATAGACTTCATTTTTGAATTCGGAATATGAAATATAGCTTGGGATGAAATTTTGGCATTGTTCTGAAAAACATCAATTTTTGATGAATAGTGAAACTACTAAGTGGTAGGTTAAAAACTGAATTTTGCATAAAACTTAATTTTACCGCTTCTGTGAATGGAATTTCGAAAATCCGAGAGACACGGTTAATATCAAGGACTAAAATGTGGTTCAATGAGATAAAAATAATTTTTTTGGTGAATAGTAACTTTTTACTATTTTTACCGCGGTTAATAGTAAATAGGGTAACTAAGGGTAAATATGATATCAATATTACCCTAACACATGTCCTAATTCTATTGGACAAGTGTAATTCGACCAAAAACAAACTTAGGAATAAAATATGACCATTTAGGCCCACTTGGATTAGATTAGGACATTTATTATTAATTTATTTAAAGAAGGGTTAAAATAGTTAAAATAAAAGTTTAATAAGTAAATCATTTTTAATATAGGGTTATACATAAGATAAATTCGATTGTAAATATTCATTAGAAAGCTAAAACGATTTCATACATGATGGTATTTTATTTGTAATTTTTAGACATCAAATAATTTAATTTATTTATGACACAAAGATGATGCAGTAATTATCTTATTAATGAAATATTTACAAAATTGATAATATAAATACCAAAATAAATGTAATTTGAGACTTTTTATGAATTCCACTAATTTTATAGGTTACTATGATATATTAGTATTGATTTAATCAACTTGGTTCGAACATATAATTCTGTTATGACTTTGACAAAAATCATATATCAAATAGTGTCAAAATTGACACAAAATAGTTTTTAAATCAAATATTATATTATTAATTGTTATTTTATTCCTAAAAATCTAAGGTTCAGTCAAATGACTTATATAAGGATATATATATTAATAATAAACAATTTGGGGTTCGTTTGGCATGTTATAGTAAGTGTATTAACCATATAGTGAAAGAAAACAAAAAGACACGGTAAAAGTCAAATTATTTAACTTAGAGTTAAATCTAATTTATAAGGTTTAAAATAAGATCCAAACATGTCTAAATTTGATTGGTTGATGAGATTACAACCCTATCTCATCTAAGCTTCGAATATGAGTCATTTTTGGAGGTTTTTAAGTGGGGTTAGATTTATTATAAATTAATATTTTTAAGAATTCCTAAGGTGCCCCTCTCCTCCCCTATAAAAGGACACCTCCTCCCCCTCCTCCTCACACCAATTCGAGCTCTCAAGCTCGGCCAACCCCTGCCAAAATCTCTTCTCCACTTCCCTAGAAACATCCTAGAGGTTCTGGTCTTCCTCAAAGACCAATTTTAGTGCCCTAAGAGGAGGTCTCAAAGAGGCGCTTCAAAGAAGAGGAGGTTCAGACACTTACAAAGCAAGTCGGACCTAAGGTAAGGGAAATATCACAATCTCATTTTTATCCGAGATTGTTTATTCGTAAGTATTTACTGGGGTGTATTTTATCATCCACATCCATGTTACCTCAATATTTAATATTGTTTCCATCCACTTACAATAGTTTAAATCCAATTTTACCCTTCGATGAGTTTTTAGTAATGAATATGAAAGGAATCTTTTGTCATTTTTTCGTATGAGGTACTTTTTGACTTTTCCGACAAAAGTACGAAGAATGTTTTTTTTAACTTATACGGCATTAATGGATTTTTAAAACATTATTTCCAAGAAGCTTCCTTTACAAGTTTTCAAGTTTATTTTTAATCAACTTCCTTTATTTTAAAGTGGTATGACATGTTATGAAAGAAAAAATGTTTTTGAAGAAGAAAGGATATTTTCCTCAAGAATGGAGTTCAAGTGTTTTATCAAAATTATTTTCCATCTAAGATAATAAAGGGTTCTGTTTTTATCCCTATTATTACATTGATTTGATCATGTTGTGATGGAATTATTTTTATGAATTCCTTTATCTTATATGAATTGATTTATGATGTCATGATGTTTCAAGAATCCCATTTTTGTTACATGTGTTATGCGATGATGTATGTTTTATGATTATGTGGCACACATAAGAAAGGATTCATTATAAGATGGGTGGGACCTATATCTCCCTCCAATGCATTGGGTAAAGACTTTATATCTCATGAGATAGACATGGCTGGAACGGAAGGTTATTTCGGTTCAGTGATACAGGACTGAAACGAGGAGTGAACTCGGTTCAGAAAGGGACTTTGTCCACTAAGATAGTCTTGGAAATGAGTCATGACTAACAAGAAATGATTTTCCATGATTATGTGTGCATGCCACAAAGTTTCAAGTTTCATGTTATGATTATGGTGATCTCATTTTCACTTCTATGATTTGTTCCATGCTAAGATACTATGATCTCTTTTGCAGGTTATGATTTTCAAAATAATATGATATGATTTTTATTTCTTTTGTATACCCTTACTGAGAATTTGAGCTCACCCTTTTATGTTTTCTTTTCCCCAGGATATAAATAAAGGTTTTAGGTAAAAAAAAGGGGAAGATCTTTATGGGAGATATTGAAGATCTTTCACCACGATTAGAAGATTACGTTCCGAGTTTCCAAAGACACTAAACTATTACGATCCTTGTGTGTGTGTGTTTTTGTTATGTACTAAGTATTCCGCAAATGTAATGTAACGTCCATGTACGTCAAGATACGGGTCTCTACAGATTTTGTCTCTCCAACCACTCTGAGTAAAACAACACATAAACTAGAGTTTCAATGAAATTATAACTAATTTCATCTCTATCATAAAATACAATTTTTTATAAATATTTAATATTGTTGAGGAACATATATATGTGTTTACTAATAAAGATTGATAGAGAATACTCAAGCCACAGAACACCACCTAAATGGCCTTAGATTGACATTGGGGGTTGTGCATAGAAGTCATCTTGTAATGAAGCCCCAAATAATACCCTACTTATAATAGTGTATGGATAAATAGGTAGAACCTATTTTCACATACAAATACTTCATGATACTTTCCCTAGACCACAACAATACATAACTCACTTGCATTAGAAAGGAGGATGATAGAACTCTCCATGAAAAAGAAATCAACCATGACCTACCTATGGGGATCCTATTCACCATAGTCATCATCACTAACATGTGAATAAAATTCTATTATAATATAATGGGGATATTGTTATTTTCATAATCATATTTACCAGTGAACATGGAAGTAGGGGATCCCTCTAGGGGTATCCCACTATGAAACATGAATTGAAGCCTATTGCCTTATTATTTTCAGTAAAACTGACAACCATCAGTGTATTAAGATATTAGCATAGGTGAAATATAAAATCACAAATAGAATAAGGCCTTAGTATTTATAATATTAGTGTATGGTTAATACTTCAATATAACCCTCACAAATGAGTTTCACATATTACTATCACATAGGTACTAAAAGTTATATCCTACCACATCTTGAATCTATATAAATATCCATCTCAGAAAAAGTAACAATTTTATTCAAATCTATAAAATCCTAGGTGTCACGAACCATCCCCTGGTGCCCGTACCATGACTACCCCAAGCCCACCTTCCATAGGAAAGTGGCTGGTGACTAGCACCAAAAAGAAATATCCCAAAAAGGAAAGGCATTGACTTTAAACCTATACACACATAGACAAGGCATATTGCATAAAGAAAACCAAAAAGGAATGAAAGTAATACAACCATCACAAATTATCACTACTAAGAGTAAAGTGTGTAAACTAAAAGTAAAGGGGCCAGAATACAATCCCAACTTAAAGGAAAGTACAACAAAAAAAAGTTCAAGCTCTAGAGGTCTTCCACCAAGGATCCTACCAGAAGGGTAGGTACAACTCTCCATAAGATGTCACTACATCACAACATGCTTATCGATCCACCTTCGAGCACCATCTAGTCCAAGCTCCCCATGGTCCCGGTCAAAGTTATCCATCGCCTGCACAAGACACAATAGGTATGGGCAATGACCGTGCATGGGTGAGTATAACAATAATCATTAGGGACCCTAAGATCCCTGGAGGTATCTTATTAATCCATAAATGAAAACACCAAAAAATAAATACCATAGAGGTAATACCACCAAGAAATATCTCAAACACATCGAACAAAGTAAAATACACAGCTCACACCAAGTATAAATTAAGTACATAAGTAAAGATGATTAGTTCTATAGGTAGAGTATCATATTCTGTCGAGAGGCTCTACTACTGATCCACACATGGTCTCTAGGTTATGAACCACAAAGGATCGCTAGGTGATGACCAACATAGGATTGTTAGGTTTTGACCCACACAGGATCTCTAGGTGATGACCCACACCGGATCTCTATGTGCTAACCCACACAGGATCACTATTCATTCTTTATGTCACAGCCAACTACTGGATTCCCGCACTTAGCATGCTTGATTCATATAGGATCATATCCTAAATCTATCAGCCATACCCCAACCTCTATGAAGTCCCACATAGAGTAACCCCAAAGGGCAGTCTCATCGTAAGGGTCCCAACGCAATATACAGCACACCGAACAGAAGCCCTGTCTATAAGATATGGCCATTTTGGTAAAAAATTCCCAGTTGGATTCAAGTACAATATAACCTAGATTTATGCCAAGTTACACCAAAACTCAGGTAGAGTATCTCATAAGGACCACCCTATCGAAAGGGTCCCAACACCAGTGACAACTCATCAATCAGACTCTTGGTTTGAGAGATACAGGCCTTGTAGTGAAACATGGATCAGTTGGGTCTGGGTCCAGTCCAACCAGGTTGAACCGACCCGACTTGGTTCGGTCATACTCGAACGAATAGACCCAACCTGGTCCATATTGGGCCTGGAAAATTGGGATGTGTGTCAGGCCTAGTAGCAAAGGTTTGGCCCGGTAGCATGGGTCTGACCTGCAGGTTCGCTCGGTCTGCCTGATGCAGACCAGCCTTCAACCTACCCGGGACACAACTGGGAGACGTGTATGGTTCCTAAGCTACTGCGGTCAAGAAACCGTGGCATACCACATTCCATTCCACACACGGTCTTCAAAGAGGATGAGGGGACGCATCCTCCACATCACCCGCGAACCGAGTCTGCGGGTTGACTCAGTCAATGCAGCACCGACGTGGCACCGCGGATCTCCAGTATCATGGTCGAGCAACCACGGCCTTCTACATTCACCCAGGCAGCCCAGACATGGGCCACCATCTCCACACCTCCATGGTGCACTGTCTACCTCTTCCAATGGCCGCCACCGATGCCGGAGCGCCCGCCGCCGATGCCGGAGCGCCAACTATTTCTTCTGTGGGCCACTGAAGTTGCTCTGATGGTCCGTTTCTCGAAAAATCTATGTCTATGGAATCGTTAGGTCATTACCTTCACTACGACAACCTCAAAATCACTTTTCCACCATTTTATAAACCTTCCATGAAGAACGTGCAGAAAGAAGGGCTCAGGTCTTGTTTATGTCGGACCACACCCACTGTGTTAGAAGTATAAAAACATGGGGAGGTTTAGGGATTTTAATTAAAGAAACACAAGTGATAATATAATATTAGAGAGATAAATATCAATATATGTCAACCTCCTGCCAGAACACATGGTTTGTGGATTAACCTATTCATGGGTTAATCCGTGTTCATTATTTGGAATAAGAACAAGGGAATTTTAAATGGTTCAAACCATTAACTTGCTTGACGTTCATTGTTGCAACATTCCTCCCTTGTGGGTTCAAGGGGGTCAATGTCGTTCGTCGTTGTTCGGCTTCGTCCTTAGAGGTACTTCAAAGTTGATGAGGTTCAGTCGGCATTCTTCATTCATCATTGGAGAGAAATATCATCATAGGTTCTTCAGAGATTTGACCATAGTTTAATTCTCCACTCTCCAATGCGTTCAGTTAATAAAAAGAAACACGTCACAATGTTTCTATCACGTTGTGCATTGCATTGTTATGCTGTTTCATTTATGAAATAATATAGCGGTTATTCTTACACAATGATCCATTAAAAGGGTTCCTTAATTGTGCTTCCTCATCACCTCTTTTCTGCACTGCAGCGTTGCTGTCCACTGCTCAACAATTCAAATGAAAAATAAAATAAATTTTTTAAAGTTATTTTATTATTTTTCTAAAAAGTCCCAAAAATTAACTTTTCTATCCGACCCTTGATGGTTGTAGTTAATTCATTTCTAGTTGAATCCCGACATTTCGAGTTCAATGCTATCCTCAGATTTTTGATCTGAGCACCGGTTCAAAAGTTAGAAAATCTCACCCGCACGTTTACTGAACGTTGCTTAAAAAAAGTTAAAAAATACATTCTAGGATCACCGGGACTCAGAATCACATTCCATAAAAGTGTACAGTCTCGAAATAAATCCTTATAATTAAAAAAAATTACATGGAAATTCCAATACATTAAATTCTACCCATCTTAGGGATTTACATCCCCAAAATCCAAAACATGGGCTAATCAAACAAGTGGGGGTACTAAGCATGAATCTGAACCTCCCACTCCTATGTTCTCTCCCAGAGGTTCCCATGATGCCACTAAATGTGCACTAAAAGAATCAACTATCCAAGAAGCTCCCACTCTTTTTGATCTTCTATATTTTTGAAACTCCATAAATGTCACCCCATTGTCAATTTCTTGCTCACCCCAGTCGATTACGTGCGATGGATCATGCACGTACCTCCTCAGCTGCAACACGTGAAAAACATCATGCACTCAGTGCATCTATGGGGAGAGATCTAGGTAGTATTCCACCTCTCTAACTCTGATGAGGATCTGTAAAGTTCTGACGAACCTCAGGGATAACTTTCTGCCCTGGCCAAATCTCTGCAATCTCCATCGGGGAGAAACCCGAAGGAAAACATGGTCTCCCTCCTCGAAAACCAAGGGTTTCTGTATTCTATCGGAATATGATTGCTGCATTCTATGTGTAGTCCTAATGCACTGTTGGATGACCTGCACCTTCTCAGTAGTAGTCCATACCTACTTTGGACCCATGAGTGCTGACTCCTCTGGGTCTATCCAGTATAGAGGTGATCCGCATAGCCGCCCGTACAAGGCCTCAAACAACTCCATGCCAATGGTGGAGTGGTAGATGTTGTTGTATGAAAACTCCAATAGTGGTAGGTGGGCCTCCCAACTATGACAAAAATCTTGGACACAGGAACGAAGAATGTCCTCCAAGGTCTGTATGGTCCGCTCTGTCTGACCACCCGTCTGGGGGTGAAAAGTTGTGCTCAAGCGTAGCTGATTTCTGAACGCCTCCTACAACCCCTTCCAAAACTAGGTTGTAAAGCGTGAATCATGGTCCTAGATGATCATTGAAGGTACCCCATGAATTCACACTATATCCTCGATTTGGAGTCATCCCAATAACTCTACCAATCCATACTTCAAGATGGGTAAAAAGTGAGCTAACTTGGTGAGTTGGTCAATGATCACCCATATAGAATCTTGTCCCATGGACGTGCATGGTAACCCTGTCATGAAGTCCCTGGAGATATCATCCCACTTACACTCTGGTACCTTAAGTGGTTGTTTCAATATTTCCAGGACCTGTTGCTTAGCCTTTATTTGCTGAAAAGTGAGACATCGTGAAATGAACTCTTCCACAACTTTCTTCATCCTTGTCCACCAGCACTGACATCAGAGGTCTTGGTACATCTTCGCCACACCAGGATGTACCACCAAAGGGGATGTATGGAACTCCCTCAACACCTCATCCCGTAACATAGCTGGTACTATGGTGTGTCCTCTGAAAAGGATAAAGTGCTCCCCACCTATCAAAAACCCATCAGGAGCGTGTCCTTGGGATATCTGAGCACTTCGGGTCTTGTAGTCAACATCCACAAGATGTGCCTCCCTAACTTGCTTTAAGAGTGGGTGAGTGATATTCATAGACACTAGGTATTCTACTCCATCACTATCCGTGAAGGATATCTGCATCGTGGATAGCTTCTTTATCACCTCACTTAGCAGCTGTAAACCGGACCTCCTACTGAGTGTGTCTGCCACCACATTCCCCTTCCCAAGAGTATAGACTATCTCAAAGTCATAGTCCTAGAGTAACTCTAGCCATCGTCACTATATCAAGTTCAAGTCCTTCTGTGAGAAGATATACCTGAGACTCTTGTGGTCAGAGTAGATGGTAAACCATTTAACCATCTAGTAGTGCTGCCACATCTTCAAGGAAAATACCACTGCTGCTAACTCCAGGTCATGGGTCGTATAGTTCTTCTCATGCTTCCTTAACTGCCATAAGCCATAGGCTATCACTGCTCACTCCTGCATCAGGGAACAACCCAGTCCTTTCCCTGATGCATCATAGTATACCTCATAGTTGATTCCATCTTCTAGAAACCTCAATATGGGAGCATTGGTTAAGCTTTTCCTCAGCTGCTAGAAGCTCTGTTGGCATTTATCTATCCACATGAAGGGTTTTCCCTTCTTCTTTAAAGCTTTCGTAGGTGCTGATACTCTGGAGAAGCTGAGAACGAACCTCTATTAGTATCTGGACAGTACTAAGAAACTCCTCACCACAGTCATAATTTTGGGTGGCTCCCAAGCATGAAATGCCTCTACCTTCAATGGATCCACCACAACTCTAGACTCTAAGATAACATGTCACCTAAAGTGGACCTCCTAAATCTAGAACTGGAACTTTGAGATCTTTCCATAAAGCTGGTTCTATTAGAGTGCATCTAGGACTATCTGAAGGTGTGTAACATACTCCTCCTATGATGCTGAGTACACCAAAATGTCAAGTCTAGCACAAAACGATTGAGGTAAGACTGGAAAATCTTGTTCATGAGTCTTATGAACACTCCTAAGGAATTGTTCATGTCAAAAGGCATCAACAAAAACTCATAGTGGTCGTACCTTCATCTAATGGATATATTCGGTATGTCTTCATCCCGCACCCGAAGCTGATGATAGCCTAATCTGAGGTTGATCTTCGAGAACCACCTCGCTCCCTTCAACTAATCGAAGAGGTCAAAAATCCTAAGAAGTGGATACTTGTCCTTCACGGTCACTTGGTTTAGGTGATGAAAGTCCACGTATAGCCTTAAGATCCCGAATGCCTTCTTGGAAAACAACACTAGGGCTACCCATAGAGAAACACTGGGCCTTAAAAACCCCTTCCTCTGCAAGTCCTCCGGTAATACCCTAAAATAACAAAGCTCTTCATGAGCCATATGATATGCATATGTAGATATCAGTGATGTCCCTAGTTACAAGTCAATGTAGAAGTCTACCTCTTTGCGAGGAGGTAGTCCTAGGAAATCTTTTGGAAGGACATACTCATAGTCACCCACCACTATAGGAAATATATGACTCCCCTTATCCACCATACCGAGGGAGAGGCAAGCCAACTGGTGAGTGATCAACTGAACCCTCCTTCGAGAAATTCCTTCTTATGCTGCAAAGGTTCCCTTATCACTGGTAAAGGAAAACCTAGTCCCATCATCGTAAACACACCACACTTTTCTCCTAAAATAGTTGATATAAGCATGGACTGTGGATAACCAGTCCATACCCAAGATGACATCATAAGGCCTCAACACTTTTTCTAGGAGATCACAGCTGAATCTCTCACCTCCTAGAGTAAGCTCAAATTGCCGACACCCGTGTGTAATCATTGAATCCCCTCCTGTAGGAGTCTCTAATCTTAAGTATCGATCCAAAAACTCCACAAAAATCTCTGAGACTCGAACAAGGTTCATGGAAAGGAAAGAGTGACTGGAACCTATTTCTATAAGAATTGAAACTAAGGTGGAGTAGATACATATAGTACCTCTAATCCACTCTAGAGTGACATGGTCGTAGGCTTCCATTGCCTGAAGCTGGCCTCGCCCCTACCCACCTACTCCAGGATCTCTTGGTGGACATCCTAGTGGTGGAGGTGGTAGTACCTCTAACAGTCGTCCACCGCCTGCCACTCGACATAATCCCTGGAAACATTCGCTATCCTATGGACCTCATCGCTTGAACCTCTATCACTTTCACAATGGTCCCTCGACCACCAACTGGTCATCTGTACAGGGAGTCAAACAGTCATGAGCCAGGTGCCCCTATCCGCCACAAGAGTAACAAACTCTAACCCTTATAAGACATCCTCTACCTTTCAATATTTGAACCTCTGACCCTATGTCTTGGGGTCATCCTCTAGAAGGTATTGCTTGTTTGGGCCTCTATGACATCTGCCTACTGCCTGAGGAAGAATACTCGGCAACCTGTCATCTTGTGGGTGCTCTCACCATTGGTGCCTGCTCAACTAAGAAGCTCTCCACAAGTAGGGCTTGTTCTAGCACTCTGGCCCGCATCAAAATGCTGAGCGAAATCATCGACACACTAATCTCCCATCGGAGTCCATTTTCAAAGGTCCGAACCCTAAAGAAAGGGTGTCATACCATGTCAGTGGAGTAGTGGGAGAGGTCGGTAAACCTTATTGAGTATCGGGCCATAGTCAAGCTACCCTATTGTAGGTGCAATAACTTTTGAATATGAACCATGTATAGTGTCACTGGTATGAACTCTGCACTGAAGGGAATCTCAAAGTCTGCCCAGAAAAGGGCCACCTTCTTGTGTGTCTGGAGTGTCAAGTTCCACCATCTCCCTGTCGTGCCCTGAAAAAGGCAAGGAGTTAGGACCACCATCTAGTCTGTAGGTGTCTCTACCAGGAAAAAATCCGAAGTAACTACCTCTAGACAATCCTTTGCTGCCTTAGGATCTATCTCACCTCAGAAACTTGGAGGCCTCTGTCTCTAGAACTCGTGTAACGTGCTCAGTTAGCATGCACTATCTTCTGGTGGGGCTGGTAGAAACTGCTGCTCTCTGGGTGGTAGTGCTTATGGTACACCACCCGAAGGTGATATCTCTATAAGTGGTCCCTATACCGATGCCTCATCATTCGGTGGACCATCCTCGTGATATATCACTATAATCCGGGCTGACCATCTTTGTGGAGTCATCCTTTAGGGAAACAGATGTGCCACAATCAATAAGTTATATATGGCGAGATGACTCAAAAGAGATCAAGAGAACATAATTTCCAAAACACATGCAACTAGTGTTTTCATGTACCGAGTCAGAAAATAGAATTTAGAGTTCTGGTGTATGGATACGTTGGATGCCGCAACAACACTGGACTCCCTGAACTGAAATCCGATCTCAAGACACTTAACACTATCACCCCCATTGAAAAATTATAGACACTGAGTTATTCTAGTAAAAATGACTACACTCTGATACCACTTTTTCATGACCCATCACCCAGGGCCCATGCCATGACTACCCCAACCCTACATTCTATAGGCCAAGGGATGGTGACTAGCACTAGAAAGGCATATCCCAAAAGGGAAGGCATTTCCTTTAAAATTGTACATAGACAGACATGGCATACCGCACAAAGAAAACCACAAAGGAAAGAAAGTAGTACAACCACAACAAAGTATCACTATTGAGAGTAAAGCGTGTAAACTGAAAGTAAAGGGGCCAGAATATATTACAAACTGAAAGGAAAGTATAGAAAAATAAGTACAAGCTCCAGAGGTCACCCTAAAAGGATCCAAACTGAAGGGTAGGTATAACTATTTTTCAGATTTCATTACATCCCACCATGTATATTTATCCACCTATTAGCACCGTCTAGTCCTGGATCCCCAAGGTCTTGGTCAAATCTGTCTGTTGTCTGCACAAGGCACAACATGTGCAGGCGAAGCTCATGCATAGGTGAGTATAATAATACTCAGTAAAGACCCTGAGATCCCCAAAGCTCTCTCAGCAATCCGTGAAGGAAAACACCTCAAAATAAATACCACAGAGGTAATACCACTAAGAAATATCTCAAAAAAATAGCACAGAGTAAAAGATGCATCTCTCACCAGGTATAACTTAAGTACATAAGTAAAGATGATTAGTTATAAAGCTAGATCATATTATCCTATCGATAGGATCTACTGCTGATCCACACAGGGTTACTATGTTCTTACCAAAAAATGATCTCTAGGTGGTGACCCACACAGGATCACTAGGTGCGGACCCACATAAGATTGATAGGTGCTGACCCACAGAGGATCAATAGGTGCTGACCCACACAGGATAACTATTCATTCTTCATGTCAAAACCAGCCACTGGATTCCCAAACTTAGCACACTTCACTATAGGAGGATCTAATCCTCAATCCATAGGCCATACCTAAACTACCACAAAGTCCCACAAAGAGTAACCCCAAAGAACCATCTCGTCCTAAGGGTCCCAATGCAACAGATGATGCATCGAACGGATGCCCGATCTCTATGGTATGGGCATTTTTGTAAAACGGGCCTAGTTGGATTTGAGTCCGATCCAACCCGGACATAATAAAATTTCCTCCAAAACTCACTTAGAGTATCTTAGAAGGACTGCTCTGTCCCAAGGGTCCCAACGCCACTGACTACATGTCAATCAAACACCCGGTTTGATAGATTTGAGCGTTTTAATGAAATAGGGACTGGTAGGGTCTAGGTTCGGTCCGACCCGACCCAGTCTGGCTTAGTCCTGACCCCATATAATGGGTCTGGCCCACGAGTTAGCCTGGTCCGCTAGAGACAGATCGGCCTTCAGCATGGCTGGGACGTGGCTGGGAGCTGCATCCGGTTCCTTAGCTTCCGTGGTCGATAGACTGCGGCCCACTGTGTGCCATGCCCCACGTGGTCTATGATGCAACCAAGAAGCCACATCCTCCACACCAACCACAAACCAAGTCCGCGGGTTGACTTGATCAACATGGTGCCAGCATGGTACCGTAGATCTCCAGTGTCATGTTAGAGCAACCGTAGCCTCCACCGTTCGCCTAGGAGGTCCGTACACGGGCTGCCATCTCGATGCCACCATGGCCAGTTGGTTGCAATGTACTGATGGGCACACCACCTTCCTCCGGCCGCGACCACTGCTGCTGGCACCCATGTGTTGATGGTTTTTTCTGTGGGATATTGGAGTTGCTCCGGTGGTCCGTTTCTCAATCCATTTGCATCTACGGAATCATTAGGCCGCCACCTTCACTACAATGACCTCAGACTCACTTTGCTGACATTTTAAGAAATCATCCACAAAGAACACACATGCGGAGGGGATAGGGCCTTGTTCATGTCAGAAAACGCCCTCCACATTAGAAGTTTAAAAATATGGAGAGTTTTTGGGATTTTAATTCAACCAACACAAGTGAAAATATAATCCTTGATTGAGAAATCCCAAAAGAAGTCACCCTTCTACAAGAGCACATGGTCCACAGATTAACCTGTTTTTGGGTTAATCCGCGTTCATTGTTTGGAATAAGAATGGGAAAAAATTTAATGGTTCAAAAACCTACCTTAATCGATGTTTATTGCTGCAAAATTCTATTCTTGAGGGTTCAAGGGGGTGGACGTCGTTCTTTACTTTTTGGCTCCATCCTTCAAGGTACGTCGAAGTCGATGAGGTTCTTCCGATATTCACCGTTCTTCATTGGAGAGAAATCTCACCAGAGGTTCATCGGAGATTTTCCCATGGTTTAATTCTCCACTCTCCAACTCATTAGTTTAATAAAAAGAAACACATCACATAATTTCTATTATGCTGCGACGCTGCGTCATTATACTGTTTCATTTATGAAAAAGCATAGTGGTTACGCTTACACAATGAGCCACTAAGGGGATTCCTTAACTGCGCCTCCTTTTCACCTCTTCGTCGCACCATAGCATCGCCGTCTTCCACTAAATGGTGTGAAATAAAAATAAAATGACTTTTTAAATTTATTTTATTATTTTCCAAAAAAGTCCAAAAAATTAACTTTTTTATATGACCCTTTCCAGCCGAAGTTAATTCCTTTCTAGGCGAATCCCAGTGTTTTGAGTTAGATTTTTGATTTGAGAACTGGTTCAAAAGTTAGAAAATCCTTCTTGCACGTTTACTAAACGTACCTTTAAAAAATTAAAAAATCCGTTCAAGGCTCACCAAGTATCTAAATCACATTCCATCAAAGCGTGCAGTCTTGAAATAATTCCTTATAAATAAAAAAATACATTGAAATTCTAAGACATTACACTAGGGGGAACCACTGCACATTGGGAAGGAGAAATTATACCCTTATAATAACACCCAATGAAATATATTGGGAAAAAATACACGTTTATTTAATTATATGTGTGGATATTCATGAAGATGGTTTTTTCAACATGAATTCATTTGGTCAATATATGAATAGGTCATGACCCTAGTAAACACTCTAACTTAGATGATAACACTTTTTACTACATGTCCTCATAATATATAATACATTAATCAAGGGTAAAACAATGAGAAAGAGGGGTTTGCAATGATTCCATAATTAATCCACACTCATATGGACTTCATAACATTAATATTAGGGGAATAGAAAATTGTTCCATATAATTAACCAATGGGTTCTACCCCACTAAAAAATAAAATTGTTACTCCCCCATATACGTGATCTTATTATGATGAGAAACACATGTTTTCCTCACTCAATGTTATTTTATTTATAAAAAATTACAAATAATAAGACTATTTTCTATAAATTGGGTCCTCTATTTATGTCAAAAATATACAATTGCGTCTAAAGAATTTT
Source organism: Viscum album (assembly GCA_963277665.1). Taxonomy (NCBI): domain Eukaryota; kingdom Viridiplantae; phylum Streptophyta; class Magnoliopsida; order Santalales; family Viscaceae; genus Viscum; species Viscum album. The sequence goes on from OY728143.1 coordinate 1,326,068,834, forward strand.
TCCTAGGTTCTAATGAGTGTTCACCTAAGAAATATGATCATGTAACTATAAAATGATCTATATCTCCATAGGTCTTTCAATCATTTATTCCAATCATTACTGAAGATGAACATGGGTATAATCTAATGACATATAATAAGTGATACTTCAACCCAATTAAATCCTTTGAATGAAAAGTTTATAGATATTGTTCCTGATGTTAACAGTGGATCAAACCATTGGGATCCACACCTATAATCCCATAACTTGTTATATATCACTATATTGGGAATATAATCATGATCATTATATAAATTTCCAATTAAATTTTTGAAGATAATAAGAGAATATATTATAAAAAAATCACCCAGTAATGTTAATAAAAATAAATTCTCTAGGTAAAAATTATAGAGTTTCATTTAGGATATTTAATTTATGATGAAAGTATAATGTATTTCTATAGTAGTCCATGTTACGGTGAAGTATCACATCAGAAAAGGTTTGGTGGATTTTCATATTATTCACCCTATCATTTGGTGAATTATATTTTTCATTTTAACTTGTTAATCAATAAGTAATTACTAATATTTCCATATTTGTACAATATTGAGGTGGAATCATTGATGTATTGATCATAAAAATCATTAAAAACTACCCCTAAATTGTTCGAGATGATACAATAACTCGGTAGATATGAAATTCAACCATGTTCCCAAGCTAATCAATAAACCATTGGTATAAATATGATGAATCATTTCATCCATAAATTAATGATATGAATATAAATGTATAACCAATCAAACCTATATTGATCCTATTAATGTTTCTTCTACGATAGAGGATGGTTTGAAGGGGATTTCAAGGATATAGTGACCTATGGAGGTAATCATGAAACACCATTCCATTAATTTTACTACCAATTATGGTAATGATTTATCATAGAGAGAATCATTATCTTTAATGATTTTATATGGATTCTAATTCATGGGGAGATAATCTGGTTATTGACTCCAAAATATCCACTTCATCTTTGTGAACACTTTGTTAAAAATTAAAAATTGGGAATATGAATTCTTGTCTTCTATGTTTAATTATTGATGAAACATAGGATAATCATTTAGGTTTCTGAATTCAATTAGATACATTTCCTAATCCTTGTTGCATGACTTCATTTATCATTCAATGATCCAGGTAAATTATTATTATGTTATGTATTATCATAAAAATGATTATAGCTATAAAAAATTTACGATATAAAATTGATTGATTATTTTTCAATAATTTTTTTATAGAATAAAATATACCATGTCTAGATTTATTTATTTAAATAAAATTGGTATAAAAAATGGAAGAGAGTCATTATTGATCTATTAGAAGAGAAATAAGCCTAAAATATAGTGTTATATGTATGATTTCCAAGTTTCATGACATTAAATTTTGTAACATTAGACTATATAACAAGATATTTAACTCCATGTAATAATGATCAATCCTTATGAATATAAAATAAATTATAAAATGTCCTTTTTCCATGACAATAAATACAATTACATGAGGTCATCACCTCATGAAATTAAACTATATTATGTATGGTCTATATTGTATGAACTTTAATAGAACAGAGTGTTGAATAACATGTGAACATAAAACTGTGTCTTACCTCCATTGAATAAGGCATGTATCACCATATAACCCTCCAATTTTATTAATTAATCACCATTATTACCCCATTACATTTTGGGACAACATTCTATTTCTCATGATGTTTAATTTTACTTACACTAAAATTTGGGTTTATTTGTTTTTTCCCAAATTTATTTTCTCACAGAGGATTATATAAAATTATAGTATACAAATCCCATTTTTAATTATACTATTCCACAAAACATACTTCATATTTTCTAATTTAGAAATCATTATCAACAAAATTACTTTAGTAGAGATACCCATCTTGGTATTTCATTATCCTTGAGTGAATCATCTTGGTTACCCCATTCACAAAAATTGGTGACAAGGTTATTATCTTGTCTGAATGGACCCACAATAATTGAATGGTGGAAATCACATTTTATATTGAGAAACCCAGTAACCCCATGGTGATGTTAGGTTCTAGAAAAATGGTCCACATTAATCATAATTCACTATTCCATAATAGTTAAATACTATATTCTCTATTAAAAATAGCTAACATACTCCCACCAATCATCCTTCCATCATCTACGATTATGATATTTCATGAAATAATTTTCTTTATCAATTTTATCATTTTATATTGGACCTAAAATATATAAATTCTTCAAAAACATTAACATTGGAAACAATATTAATGATTATTTGAGTTTCCTGAGAATAATAATTTGGTTAAATTTTGTTATCCTTTAACTAATAGAATCAAAATTCCCTAATAAAAAATTATAAATTGGATAACATGTTATATATTTCACATGATGTTAAACTTACTGGAATATATTATTTCCCATAGGAAATGATTTTTTTGAGTGGCCCATCCCATTGACCCAAATCAATTTGGTGGAGGACTATTCCATACATTCTATATCAAAAATACCCCTAACTTATTTATACCTCGATCTACATAGAATACATTTTACATTCCTTTTGGACATAATATTATGGATATACAATACCATACATACATGGTTCACATAACCTATAATAAAAAACACCATAGTAGAAATATATGATTCTTTATTTCCATTACTGTTGGATATTTAGTGATACATAGATCTCCTATATTGAGAAAATGTGAAAATACCAATCATTTTCAAGATTTTCATTAATGACTGGGACCTACAATTCATGTCATGTTTCCCTCCATAAGTATAAAATTATAATATTGATTTCTAATTTTTTTATTGTGTATTATATAGATATATATAAAACCATAAATATCAACATATTTATCACATGATATTAAAATGAATGATAATAATTTCCCATAACATTACTTTAAACTACATTGAAATATTTCTAGTTCTATGAATATAAATTTTAGTTCATCTAAGCACTTTTTTAATGATGTCAAACTACAAGATGCATGGTCTACCCTGCATGACCATATATATCATAGAGACATGGCTTGATTATGTATAGGATATATCTATATATGAATCCCTAAAATATGATTATTTATATTTGAGACTATGATAAATAATGATTAACCATTTTATAATATCTCACTCTATTTTAGATCTCTCTATTATTTGTGATGAGATATCCTTAGTCACACATTACTATATAGACTTCAAGGTTCACATGATCTATAATATGAATAGTTCCATTGTGCATATCTTAATTAAAAATTTCTTGGTTATTTATAACTCATTATATATAGTGATTCATGGATAATATATCCTAGGAACACCCTATATATATATTTTCATAATTTTTCATGCTCTTCAAATGAGGACTTACATAATTCACATGGGGTAAATATCCCTTTCTCCCAAAAAAACGTCAATTCAGTTACATCTTACACACATTTACACGAGTCAAACATATATAGAGAGATAAAAAATAATAAGAACTAATTGTGGAATGATTCCTTTTGTTATAGGTAACATACTAATTCCCAAATCATTAATGTTTATCCCATCCACAAATTACAATAAATCCACAATTTTACTATAATGCCCCGACCATAGAAACCCAAAGACGGTGCATTATTTTATCACATTGGAATGATTACAAGGAATCAAATCCCAAAGGACTGATTAGTTTAGTAGTCTTGAAGAAACTAGATTCATACATGGAACCCATTTTATATTGGCAAACGAAAACAAAATATAACACATAACAAATGCTAATAAACTGCATCCTTGATAACATAAAAAATGATCCCTTCTTTATAACATGTGGAAGGATAACAAATGAAAGGGGTGAGCTCAAATTGTCAGTAAGGGTTACATATATCATAAGCACGAAACAATAATAATTGAATCATAATCAATTAGAAATAAACAAAATGGCATTGTGAATAATTGAAAAACACACACCATCAATAAACTGAGAATGAAAATGCATCAATATATATTTTTATAGTGAAAACCTAATAGAAAGTAATAAATAAATAATGAAAAAAGAGAATGATTATTATTTTTAAATCATGTATCTAGAATATGAACCATCATACTGTCAATACAGTTTATGTCTATGAGTAGAAACCCATCTGATTATGTTTTGGAAACAAACTTGAAGGGTTCTTCACCAACTGTTTTGTCTGACGAGACCCATCGATGTATGAAGTTGATATAGAGGGACAGACCCATCACTAAAAGTCCAAAGAATTATTATTATAAGATTTAATTCCAAAATAATATTCCATTTGAATTTCCATATTTAGTAGAGGATACAGATTCATCAATATTTTCACAGTTAAAATAGAATTCAAAATAAACATCGTATGTAAAATGGTATACGACTAAGAAAATAATCACATCCATTATAAAAGAATATAGATATTTAATAGGAATTTAATTTCAAATTAAAACTGATATCAAAGGTCTATTAGATAAACTACATAAAAATTATTAGGTGTACAATACTAAGTAAGTCTCAATTAAATGGAAATTGGGATGAAGTCCCTTACCACATCGTAATCAATCGTATCCCATGAAAATAATAATAATTATCAAATGGATCATTGAGTAATATGAATATAAATAGAATCAAAATATTATATATAAAGTGGTGGTTTACATACACCACATACATGAAATAAGTGGCGGATAATGGAAATCTCATGGGAATAAAAGTGAGATGAGAAACCCCTTTCCTTATGCCCGAATGTGTTATTCACTTAGTATTAATGTCCTAAATTATCAGATTAAATCCATTAATTAATCAATTCATAAAATTATATACATGTATATGATTTATTATAATTTTACTATGTTTATTTATGGCCTTTTGGTTGAGTTATAAGATACAAATTTATCGCTTGAGAGCATTTGTTTCCTTGTTTTTCGTGATCAACATACTTGTGTATGAGTATAGAGGTTCACATGGAATGGATATAATTATCTAGAATTGAATTTATATATTATTAATGAACATAAAAAAAGTTTAAATGTACATATATATATATATATATATATATATCATTTGGTTACATGGTATGGGGATGAATCATTAGATAAGTCATTTAGTGAGAATCGTTTAGATTATTACGTCAGTTAATGATCACAAAAAACTCATTTTGTTTTATCATTTAGTATTATGTAAATATGTTACTTAAAGAACCTATAATGGGTTTTATTATACATTTTAAAATATTAAAAATAATTAAATTGTTTCATTAATATATTTTAAGAATAATTTTAAGAAAGAAACTTCATCGTCCATGAATGTTGTAAATTAGCACCTCACAGACGACGATTTTGTTTATAAAATAAAAGAGGGAGAGTAAAGATATTGATGATGTATCTTCAATTAAAGTTATATAATTACAGTATATATCAGATAATAGAGTTATAATGATAATTTGGATATAGGAGGTGAGGAGAGAATAAGAAAATAAAATAAATTGAAATGAAATTAAATGAAAAAGGAAGAGGATTTAACTCTTGAAATAACCTCCTTAAGAACCTCCTTAAGGTAAAGGGTTTTGGTATTTTGGAAATAAAAAGCCACTTTTATGTGGGGAGAGACTAGGAAAGAGTATTTTGGAGGAACAGTGATGACTATAAAGGCTTAGAAGAGTGAATATAGGAGGGAGTGAAGGGTGGGTTTTATAGTGGATGAGAGGAGTGATTTCTCAATATTTTATTCATTATTTTATTATTTTTCTCAAGACAATAAATAGTATTTATTCTCATGAAAAAAATATTAATAAGTTCATGTGAGTTCGAAATAATGGCCACTTACTTCATCCATGACTCAATCATGATGCAAAATTAATTTATTTAGCATATTTCCTAAATTATCAAATATCACTATTCATAAAAAATTTATGTATTTCATAAAAATATCAAAATTTCACCCTAACCATTTTTCAACATGTAGAATCCAACAATGAACTACATATTATTAGAATAATTTTCTAAATATGAGAATTTTAATTTTTAATTAAAATTATTATTTACTCGATTAATACAGATTTTAAATTTATGACTGATTTTATAACACCCTAAAAAATTATCTAAGGTCTCATTAGATTATCCTAAAATTATAAGACAGAAAAAATATTTATTTAAGAATAAATTTTATAAATATTAATTTTATTTTAAATAAATTTATTAATTATAAAATTGTAATTATATATTTATTGCTCACAAAATACCAACACTTAATTATTAATTTTTTAATATATTCACTTTCAATTATGAGGCGCCTAAATTTTATTTATAATTTAATGGGTGAGTTTACTATTCCTAAGGTTCATATTAATATTCATAAGGGTATAATAATATTCATTAGGGAAATCTAATATTCACCAAAAATTAAGTTGATCCTATTGGATTCTAAATGTCTTACTAAATGCAATTTTGTATGTCTATTTTTTGAAATTCAAATCGCAGAAGTGGAAACATTAAGTTTGATGGATGGTTTATAACTCTCTCCTATAAAAATGTTTTTTCCCAGAGACTCAATGTTGAATGCATAATAATTTATCTAATGAATTGAAATTATTTAAGAAGAAACATGCCATAAAATATTGTGGTGTTATATTTAACAGGTGTTTAGGACCAATCAATCACACCATCATTTCCTTATTGGGATTTTTAACATGGTAAATCCATTTTATCTTACACATGATGTAGAACATTTAAAAAACCACTGAAATATCCTCATAATATGATTATAAAATAAATAAATTCCATGTCCCTATTTATCATCATTATACTGAATGATATAAATATGTTGCAACGTTTTTAAATTAGACAGTGCAAGGTTCCTTATTGTATGATCTTAAGTTAATGAACATTTTATTCATTTTCACATGAAATTAAAATACATGAAATATGATCTATCTAATATGAACTTATAAAAAATAGAGTATAAAATATTATATTAATTATCATCCTTGCATATGATCTTGATCAATGTAATGATATCTAGAAAATATTCCTTTTAAATAACTCAAAATGGGGGAAATGGTTCAATTAAAAAGGAAATTTGAACAACTTATCTAGGGTAAAATACATAGATATTATAATTACTAAAATCATATACCATGATTGTAAATTTCCCTCCTTAGATATGACTCAGTTCTATATAGGTACTATGTTTTATAATTATTTTAAGGGTTTAATCGTAATCATTTAGGATGTGTAGTGACATACAGATTTCATATCTTCTTTATAATTCTAAATTCCCGAACCACCATACCACTTCCCAGTGTTTGATCCCTTCATTCATTTTAGGTATTTATATATTTTATTATATACTGTGATTGATTATTTTAACCCATAATACATGATTCATGGTTCTTAATACCCTAAGATATGTAGTAATTTTAGAATATCATATTCTATTCCAAACAAAAAACTTATATACAATTCCTTAGTCCATGAATCATGAATTTATAACCATGTTCACATTTCCTTAAGGTTATACATATTTTCAATTATACATCATTCACATTGGGTATAACTTTCTCTCACTGCTATATAGTGTACCCTAATATTTTTTCTTAACTACATGACCATAAACATCATCCACCATGTGTAAATGTTGAATTCCCATAAAATTTCACCCATCATAATTATAATTTCATAACCTTAAAAATTACATAAAATACTCACAAATTCATTTTATTTTGAAAATTAAAAAAATTTAATCTTGATAAAAAAGTCATGAATCCAATTGGTTTTATATTCCCTATAATTTCTTATAAAATAATAATGTGAAAAATATAATTGGAACAATGATTTTAGAGATTCATATTTGTTTCTTGAAAATTTCAAGGTATGAAACCCATCCCCCTTATAAATGGGAATTATAGAAATGAAATTCCTTTCCCACTAAAATTATGATTAAGCTATTCCGTGGGTGTATTTTTGTTCTAAAAAAACCACCTCATTGCATTGTGTAAACCACCCATCTTTGCGGTTGAGTACTCATGAGTTTCAATTTATATCCCTTCAACCTAATAATTTTTTCAATACATGGTGGAGTAAAATTTAGTTTTCCCAAACCCTTTAGGAAAATTATTTTATTCCTAAACTAACATCAACCATATACTTTTAAAATCCTTAATAACCCAACTCCATAGGTATATATACTCATTAGTACATCCTCAAAAACATGTATAAATATTTTTTCTATATATTCATAGAAATATTGGAAACCCAGTGATTTACTAATCTAACCCCCCAATATGTATTGATATTGAACAATATATACACCCATAAGGTTATAAGAAACTATTATGAGATATTTTATATCTTGAATGAAAGGCCCCCCTTAATCATAATGTGTTAATCCCAAATTGTGTGACACTATTTAGTCTACTACCAAGGGAAGACATACACCCACCAAGATAAATTTATTATTTCCTTAGAAATTTTTATGATATATTGTACCCATCACATAATACACCAATTCATTTTGATTTAACACCAGATTTATTATTAATTTTGTATCTTATCCACTTTCATAGTAAGATTATGACATCAAATACTTACTCCATTTCATATATGGGTTCACATATCCTATGTTGTCTCAAATTCTTCAATTCAAGATACTCCCCTTCTAAATCTGAATGTCATATGATGTGATTAAACTATTTGGAAATAAAAATTTAGTACTTGAAACCATTACATGGCACTAAAATGCATGACATAATGGTCTAAGTGCTTTGAACCTTTATAGATGCACACCCATCCATGGAATTTTCTATACTAGATTTCCATCAAAAATAACATCAGACTATCTATCTCTTAGTGGATAGACTATCTAACCCTTTGGTAAAATCTATTATTCCACAATACCAAAAACCATAGTTCTATGAACTATGAAATTTAACTATATGTATTTTCCCAGAGAGTATCTATATTTGTGACATTATGATTCCATTCACATCGAGTATGTTTCACCCATGACACTATATAGACAACCACATATTATATTTAAATATTTTCATAATTATACCCTTTCATCCTTGATTTAACATGTTTATATATAAAATACCCATGGAAATATATATTTTAGTCCCCAAGATGAAAATCACAAAGGGAATCATAGGGAAAAGGTGAGTCTTTTCCTTAATGAATTTGATACTTTTTTGGTAAAAAAAAATGTGCAGATAAATAAAAAGACAAGTTTCTATCAAAAGAGTATCTCAATAAATATATTATTAAAATGAAACCATTAATAAAATTAATTAAATAATGATCATGGGGATAACTATTATACCAAAAAAATTGATCTATAATCTCCAGGTCCATAAACCTAGGATAAAGATAGATAAACAATTTTCTCCTCATGTATATTGGTTCTAATTAACCACCCAAGGGCATGATCTTCTCATCACATGACAATATATTTCTTGACTCAATGGTCTATCATGAATGACCCTAAATTAATTAATGTGTTCTATTTTATATGACTATATTCCACCATATTTTTTATGTATGTTTACAATTATTCATAGTTTATAGGAACATGGTTCATGTTGGGTCATACTCAAAACTGATCACTTGGATAAAATAATTATGATTTCATATGTATTTTAGAATGATATTAATAATAACTCTTTCATATCTACTATGTGTTTCATGATTCCTAGATTCATGGGATACATAGTTACATTTATGTTTCCTATATTATATTTGAGTTCAAATTCTAATTTCATTCACTTTCCCACAATATTATAGTATTTATTCCTACCAATTAAGTCTTTTTTCCATTTAAATAGTATTTTTATTTAAAAACCCTTTGTTCATATATTCATCCTATATAATAAAAAACTTGATTCTATTATTATTCTATGAAACACAACGATAATGATTACATATTATACTCATACCGCAATAACCATATCCTAGAATTGAGATTCTATTCTTGGTAATAATACTATCATTAGTAAGAAAACACCATAGTCCTAGTATATATTCATGAAAGGTGAAACAAATCACCATATATTACTTTATAATTAGGAAGATTTTAATTCTACAGGAATATAATTTTACAAGGGAAATTTTTTTGCATTAAAAATTATGTTCCACGCACTCTTCCATTAATGTCATGATATTCTCCTCACATATATGAGATAAGTATAATTTTAATCTAAATATATCCCAATTATTGAATAATAAAAAATATGTTCTTTTTGTTTCCCATGATTTATAACTCACAAAGTGTTATAAATTCCATATAAAAATTTCCAAGTCATGGGATACACCCAGTGAGAACCTATCTCTATTTGTTGAACATGTATTTCATCCACTATAGACAAAAGGTGCTCAATAATGTAAAACCAATTTTTATAGATCATTAATACACATTTTTGTGTGTAAATATCCTTATATAGGATAAAACATGCAACTAATGGTTTATTATGTTTTTTATGAATCTATTTGAAACTCATAAAATTAAAAATAAACTACTGATCAAAAGTTATATATTCTTAATGATGTAATTTATTTTATATTTATGTAAAAATTTTAAATTGAACTTATATAATTAAAATCAATGTAAATCCTATAATAGTTTGGTAAAGAATTTATGGACAAGTAAAGTATTCATGTACAAAAAAATACATGATGGATTTGAAATGCCTTCAAAGATGATAATTATTTGAGAAGATATTTTTAAATACCATTTCAACCATGTAAAATATTTACACTTAAAAATCATTTACTATTTTGATATGGTGATATTTCATATATGCGATAAGTATTCATATGTAAATTAATTTTATGGATCACTGATGGGAATCTATTGTGATTTTATACTTACTCTATAAAAAAATCATTTCTGAAGCACTACCATGGATTCCATTATATTAACATAATACCATTATGGTTGGATTATGTTTTTCTATAACTAAGTTAATTGATGGTCACATGATTCCTATAAATACTATGACCCACTTCTTCCAAAATTTAACTCCACCCTATCGTCAATGTAATGTTCAAGAGGAAGAGCTCCATGAAAATATTTTGATGTAATTTGATACCCAATATAGAATCATTTATGGTTGTGTCCCCTGATGGACCATTATAAAGGAATATCCAAAATACCCCATTAAATGGGCTCCCAATAAGGCCCCATTATGAAGGAATTATATGAATACCCCTACACGATGGACTCGAATGAAGGTCGCTTTGCAACATACACCCATAAATACCACTTCTTAGAGGGAACATACATAAATAACTTATCATGATTCCTTTATCCCATTACCTATGATAACCACTCTAATTATAAAATAACACATTAATTTTATATAAAGTGGGGGATTTTATGGTTATTTATGGGGCTCTTAAAAAAGGTGATGGTTGCAAATCTTTTAGCCTATTCATGGCCACTTCAAGAAGCAATCCAATTACTTGTATTCATGCCTCTCTCTTGTAATTTCATTTCTTAGATAAAATATCTAAGATGAATAAATACAAATTTTATTCTTATATTCCTTTCATAATGGTTAAATCTATAAAAATACTATTTCCATATACATGCATCCAATCAGGTATAAGCCTTAAATTCTCTATTCATCATTCTATATCTAGTTTTCAATAGATAAGAGGTAGTAAATAATATATTATACTATTAATAGGTTTATTTTGTAACCTTTATAGTCTCCCATACTCATTTATTTATCAAAATAACGGAAGAAAACATCTATATATGGGCCTTCTACTATGTAGAAATGAGAATCATTCTTATCATACTTATACAAATAGTTTCCAAGATATTTCAAGTATATGTCCACAAAATTTATACATACTTGTTATAATCCCCAAAAATTTCAGTATACCATGACTATGTAGTTACTAAATGAATGTGGTTATAAATATATACATAGGTGACACTCATTTCATAGGATGACGCAATGAGTAATTTATTTTCATAGTGCTACAATGTGGATGACCAGGTTTGTCTAACTAGATGATATTTTTAGTTAATGAATAGATAACATTGATTAACTTATTCTATTTTTTTGTGTTTAATTTATATTTTAAAATAAATAAATTTTACGTTTCCTAGATTTTAAAAAATAATTAAATTATGAAATAAAATGTAAAAGAATATGGAAATGAAGATTGAATAATAGTTAAGAAGAGAGATCTTATGCCACAGGGTTTCGTCACTCGTTTTCCTTCATTATTCATTACTTTTTAAGATTAAATTAGATAATTCAATTATTAAATATTAATCTCGACTTAATATTATACAATTTTTTAACTATGTAATTTATAATTTATTTTGAACAAAAAATATAACATCCTCATATAGAAAAATAAGATAAAACCCCTTGGCCGAGAATGTAATACCCTAAAAGACCCAGATGAATCAAATGATATTTTTTCCCTTGAAGGAAACTAAACTCTACTATAAAAAGATCTTTTTAAAGAAAGATAGGGAAATATTTAAATGAAAGTATATATTATAATTTTATATCCATTTCATATTGGATGATCATTTCACCCATATACTACAATCACATCCACCACAAAAAGAATTAAAACATTTAAGAATATAAACACATTAAATTTAAAATTCCACAAAACCATCCCCTAGGACATGTTTAGTTTATTCCCTCATCATTGTGAGTATAAGATATTTTATAGGAATAGGGGAGGATAAAATTATAGAGATTCAAAATATGAATGAAAGAAGGGGAAAATTGAATTAATATATGAATTAATGTTTCAATGAAAAATAAATTGAAAAATAAAATAGAAAAGAAAACCTAAAGGGGAATCTTTATTACATTTTTAAATAGAAAATCCTCAGGATATTATACATATCATTCAATTCACACCAAAAATTTATTTATAAGACTAAAAAAAACTTGGGGTCCTAGTTGTTTCAATAAATTTTTCAATGTGATTATATTTCATAATGGTGTCTTATGAAACATTCTTGACATTAATGTATGTGAAAGGTCACTATTTATTTTCACATATAAATATTTTACACTATAAATTGGGTTTTTATGATGTAAAACTTTCGAGGAAGCATCCATAAAGTATTTTACGACATGAATTTTATGTATTGATTTTTTTTGGTGAATTATGATGTGAAATGTATGTTTTATATTGTGACACATGTTGTCATTTCACATATTTTGTTATTTGTTTTTTATCTTAATTATTTAATTATTTAAATCTTATATCACAAATTTACTTTTTATAATGTAAATATGTCTTTTCTAATAGTTTTTCTTCAATTTTTAATGGTTTTTTATTTTCAATACTTGGACTTAGTCCTTGAATCACCCTCTTTCACCAAGAATCATTTACATTATGAAATCATATCCATTTTTCACATTTTCAGATAAAATTCTTATCTTACCATAATCCATAAAAACAATTAAATATAAGAAAGTTAAATAAAATAAATTTCATAAAAGATTGTGTTTTGTATTAAAAAATAAGAAATATAACTTAAAGGTAGAGTATGCAGAAATAGAGAAAATGTTACTTCTATCATTCATGAATATTTTGGTAAGATCACTATGATTTAAAACCCAAGAAAAACTAGTCTATATAAGCATAATGATGATCATATTAGGCCCAAATATCCCTTCTATTATGTGACCATCAAGTAAAATGTGGGGGGATGTGCCCCCGTCTATGCTTCTGGACCAAGGTAGAATTTTATGGAAGTTGTGATGGATGCTAATGGTCTTTCCTCCTCATAAACTAACACTCATATTCCTATAAGGGTGATCAAGAAGGGTTGAGTTTCACATGTATTATAAAATAAAGAAGCTGTTGAAGAGTGAGTGAACCTATATAGGTATTACATCATTATCAATGTACTGATTCTGAAAGGGTAAAACATTTTAAATTTAATGACATAACTGAATGGATTACGAAGGTATGGGGATTTGATGAGTGGAGGATGAAAACTATACTTTCATCTGGTATTCCCCTTTGATAATTTAAAATTAATGGAATAGATTCTAGGTTTAGATTCCATGATACCTAGTTTCTTAATAATTTAGGAATGGGACAAGAATGTTGATCCTATAAATGTTTGTTATACACACACATGTATAGATCCACATATGCAGGTTGAACTCACTTTACTGGAACTTGTGAATTCTATATAACATTGAATCTTCTATAATTAATCTCATTAGAATGTACAAACATATATAAAATATGAGGTCTTGAAATTGTGTAGTAATCCTAGTGGAGGATGATATGTCTGAAACCTTTATGTAAGAATTGGCCCAAAAAAAAGGGATGATAGCCTGATACATGATATTCAGTTTGAGTAAAAGCTGTAACTTATAACAGGGTGAAAATTATTTGGTCATATGAGTTCTGAATATAAAAGGGACAAGGAATGAAACTTTTGTATGAAAAAAGGGAATGATGATACCACCTGTATTGGGAGAAAAGGGAAATAAAAAATCCTATCTTTTGATTCAATTGGCATCCACACACCTATATGTTACAAGTAAGGGGATGAGGGAATGGTTGGAACTGAATAGATGGAGCACACCCTAGAAGGACTTTTCATACCACAAAAGCCAATGAGATTCATATGTTAGAGTTATATAATGACATCCTCTCTATTATTGGAATTAATGGAATTGAAAATACAACTAAAATTTTTCAGGTGAAAGGAAGCTCTTTAAATGAATTATTTCTGAAACATAACCATGAAAACTCATAGAGGCAAGAACCCATTATTGATAAATTTATAGATTTCTCTAATATGGAAACCATCTATCTATTTTAGAATTTCAGAGTAATAGAGGTAAATAATGAAGTGATCTAATTGGGGGAGTATTTCCAACCATAAAGTGAAAATCATACACCAATAGCACTAACTAAGGAAACTCTAATGGAACAAGTAGACCTAGGGTCCTAGAATCAGCATGAGGATGTGATTTTGATTATTTCTAATGAGATTATGTTGGAAAGCTCATTCAAACTACCCCCATTAGATGGAAATATTGACATCATTAAATGTAAGCCTATTCAACATGATGATATCACTATTTTGGAAGGATCTTTCTTATAGGTACCCTCTTCTAGGGTTGTCAAAAGGAAATATCCTATGGAAAAAACTCTCAAGCACATGAAATCAAGAAACAAATTCACACCTATTAGTGGTATTTTCTAGTCGGATGAAGATAAGGACTCATAAGAATTTGAGCAGAAAAGAATCACTCCAAATGAAAATAAGGAGGAGGATAAAAATTCTCACGGGGTGGATGATTAAAAGACAAATGGGAAGGTAGAAAAATAAGTAGTGGAAAAAAATCATAAATAAAGGAAGAAAAATTAAAATGTAAGACAAAAAATGAAATAAGAAGATAGAAAATTAAAAAGGAAGACAAAAAAAGGTATTGTTAATGTGAAAAATCTTGGAGGTCCCCTGAAAAAGATAAAATCCCTCAAAAAATGAATCTTATATACAATAATTATCAAAGTATAAGGAATTATCCAACAAACAAAGACCTTATACACTAAATTATGGCATATAAACCTATTATTATTGGATTTGCAGAGCTAAAAATGCATTTTGAGAACTAGAAGGGATTCAAATGGGCCTCCATGGGGTATAACTTTGTCTTCCAAAATGTGAATTACATAAATATGGATCATTATTGGATCCTCAAGAAAGACAAAATCCATATGATCTTAAAAATTAGAAACCTATAAATTATTTCAGTCACTTTCAATATTCAAGGCTGTACTGTTTCTATGTATTTGTATATTATTCTAAGAAATATATTATTAGAAGGGAACTATTGAAAGGGATGGAGATAGTTTCTGAAAACATAAGCCATAAGTGGATGATTATGGGGGATTTTAATACTATTTTGAAGCATGATGAAAATAGTTGATTAAATTTTAGTAGGGAAGCCTCCATGTAATTATCCCCTTATATTGATCAATACATCAATTCCAAAGTTCCTGTTGATGGAGTTTAATTTACTTGGATAAAGTATAAATTATATTAAACGAAGTAAAGTATATTGGATATATGTTTTGTTCAAATGGATGATAGGAGTGATTCCACCAGGGTCTCAAGATTCATCCTCCAAAAACATCATTCAGATCATAATCTCATCATTGTTGATATCTATACTAACATTACAAGGACAATACCTCTCCCATTCAACTCTTCAATATGTGGCTTGTTATTCCTGGATATAGGGAGACTATTATGAAAGCATGAAAGATGGAATCTCTTAGAAGATAACTCCATAAACTTCCTAGAAAATTAAATCATTCCAAAAATTATTAAATGATAATAGAGTGTAAAATAATTTTCCTAGATGGATCTTGATATCAGGGGTACTGAAGAACAACTTACAATATTCAAAATTAAGAACCAACATCATATAACAACTTTAAGAGAGAAAATTCAACCACTTTACAAGATTTTAATTTCTTAAATATAATAAAAATACTAGACTAGAATTAGATGAATATTAAATGGTTGAAAAATGGTGATATTAAATTAAATTTCATTCATATAATGCATAAGGAAAAGATGGTAAAGATAGGGATCATTTCCATTAGAATATATAGATTTCTTCACAGTTATGTGTGTGAAATATACACTACTATGGTGGAATATTTCAATAGACTATAAAATTTCTATTTTCTAGACAAAGATAGATTGATAACATTCTTCCCTACATTTAAGATCCTCAAAATAGAGCCCTCATCATTTCCCCTTCTAAAGAGGAATTCATGAAATTCCTTTTCTATCTCAATATAGAGAGTTCGACTATCATAGATGGATTCAACAAAAAATTCTTCAACTTTTACTAGGATATTTTATAAGATTATATAAAAATGTAATAAATTAATTATTAAACCATTTCTCTATTCCTTATATGATCAAATATAATTTTATTTACCTAATAATGAAGAAGGAGAATGCAATTGACATTAAATATTTCTTATTAGTTTCCCTTGGAAATAGTATTCTGAATGTCATTGGAAAAATTATTATGACCAAGATTGGTGGAATAATTAAAGTCCATACCATCCAAATAATTTTATAAATTTTCATGATATAAATAATAATAAATTCTTATTTTATTCATTAGAGAGTGTTCATTTTAAGAAAATAAAAATAAATAAAGAGATTTTTTCTCTCAAAGTTGACATTTATCAGGATTTTGACACACTTAAATGAAGTTTCCTCTTTTTTATCCTCAAAATATATGGGATCTAAAATTCATTCATTAGATTAATTAACAACATCATCACCTCTGCAAGGTTATCCATCATCATTAAAGTATCCCCCAAAGGATTATTCAAATCCACTCAAGGTGTTAGACAAGGGGACCCACTCTCAGTAATTTTTGTTTCTATTGATGAAGATTATTTTAGTATATGCATTAATGAACATTCCCACATTTGTTATTATAATAAAATTAAATCTTGTATAGATACATTAAATCCATCACTTATTTTGAAAGTAGATGACATCCTCCTCCTTGGAAAATCTTCAAGGAAAAATATTGATGCCACAAAATAATTCCTTGCACACATGAAGAAGTGTCTAGGAAGGAAATCAATTGGAAATTTTTTTATTGTCTTTGGTGAAGTAATTTCTATTGGAAAAAATAGAATCACTATAACCCTTAGAGTGAAGATAATATCCATTCCTTTCAACTATCATGCAGTCCCCTTGTTTTATGGAAAGGTAAAAAGTTTATATATTGGGGGAATATTCTCTAGGATCATCAACCAATTGGCTAGGTGGAAAGGGAAGGAAATTACACAAGCATTAAGGGTGTGCTTAGTCAACTTGGATATCACCTCAAAATATTTGTACTCGTTATTTCTCTATAGATGGATGCCGAGTCTAATCAGTGAACACTAATTCATGATAAAGAAGTTAATTTGTATAATCTTAGTTCATGAAAGGATTCCAATATAGTTTCATGGAAATAATTTATCAAACCCATTGAAATGGTGGGACTCATAATCGAAGATATTAATATTTTCAATGATGAAATCATTAATAAATTCATATAGTGCCTTTTGAATTTTAATGACTCTTCCATTAAATTTTTATTAATTAGGTTTAGAATTAAGCTACTTAATAGGTCCTAATACTACCTTGCATCAAATATTTGGAAATCTATCAAGAAATCCTTCACTAAAATTATGTATAATTAAAATGGTTGGTGAGTAAACAATACAATCTTAATTACTAGAGCGCTATCTGGTTGGCCAGGCCTCCTAACACACTGAATACCTCTTTAATAATGATTAAAATTTATATTGATGATCTTATTTTCAACAAAAATCATGAAGATATTTTCCATATTAATGCTGACCTAGAAACATAGACATATACCTTCATAGATGATGAAACTCTAATTTAGAGGACAAAAATAAATGGCCAGTATAATGTCAAGGAATATTACATACTGGAATGTGATGGATCCAGCTTTACACCACCATGGATGTTGAAATTATAGGTAACTTTTATAAAACCCTTAAGATTAATTCATTTATGGATGATCTGGAAAAATATATTTCTGACTCATGATCAATTGATGAGGGATGGGAAGCAACTAGTATCAGCATTTCATATATGCATAAGTGATTAGGAGAATATCCAACACCTCTTTATGGGATGTGGGTTTTCTAAGGATCTCCATAGGTATTTTGGAAACTTGTTCAACATGGACTCTGGTACATTTTGGAAGTTAAATCATTTCTTGATACTAATTATTAAATCTACTCATAGTTATCAGATTCAAAATTTTCTTCTTGTTTATGTTGAACCCATATTTACTTATGTATAGACAAAAAGGAATGCAATACTCTGAAAAAAATTCTCCCTCCATCCATGCTGGGATCTCTACCATGCACACAAAAGTACATGCTACTAAAAATGTGCAAATGGGTAAAATGAATAACATAATCACTAATTATAATATCCTAATAATTATGGATTTCTTAGAAACACCTAGGAAACATTTTCTTCTGAAAGTTATTCACTAGCTTCCCACGATATCTTCATGAATGAAAGTTAATGTTGATGGTGTGACCTCTTGCATGCTAGTACCCTTGGGATGTAGTGTTGTTTTTCTCACACATTGTGGATTTTTGAAGGTTGTTTTCACCACTTTATTGGATTTAGAAATATATCTGAAGATGAGTTATGGTCCATGTTAATTTCCATCAAATATGTTGTCCATCAAAACTAAAATCCAATATTGAATAAATCATTTTATGAACATTCTATTAAATCACTTAAATCAAGAACCAGAAATGTGACTTATAGAATCCTACATCATTGGATAAAATGTCTCAAACAGGACAATTATCTCAACATGAATATTTCACATGTATAGAAATAAGAAAATCAAGTGAAATATGCATTATTAAAGATATCCATAATGAAAATGAGCACTATGTGGTCATTTATGGTTGGATTTTTTTGTATCCTATATCTTCTTGGTATTTTAAAAAAATAAATAAAAAATATGATTCTATAAATTCCACCAACCTTAGAACATGGTTTTACTCAAGCATGTAATCTCAAAAACCTTATTGATTAAATCCACTCTACCAATATTAAAATTTCAGAAGAAACAAAACCAAATGTGACTTAACAGAAAATAAATTTTATAATTTATAACAAAATAATTCATTCAAATACCCATTTTTAAAGAAATAATGTCAATATAGAATTTTAAATTTCCTCTTTTGAAATAAAAATTCACTTCCTCCTTTTCACTATTATTTTTTATTAAAACATTAATGTGTTTTCCACTTAAAATTGACCTTGAATTGAAAACTTTTTTACTCATATATAAATTTAATAAATTAAATGGATTTATTTGAATACTTCAAGTACATGTATCATAAAATATTCTTGAAAGGAATCTATCATCTACACCATATAAATAAAAAATATCACATTTTATCATTAGAAATTTTCATTAAGTATGAAATATATTTAAGGCTTATGGTAGTTAGATAATGAATAAAATAAATTTCAAGAAGATGGGTTGACTCTAGAATAGAACCTAATATCAAAATATATGATTAATTAAAATAATCATGGAAAACTTATATTTTCCCAACACCAAATATCAATTTAGGAACATTATAAATTTAAATATAATTAATGAATCCCCCTATCTGTACTTATTCATTCTTTTTTTAATGTTTATTTATTAAAATAACGTTAAAGGAAAACCTCACATCTACTACCAAACCCAATATGATCAAAAGATATTTGGTCTAGAAATAGTGATTTTTGATCTTAAAATACAGAATCCATTTTGTCTATTTATATATATATATATACATATAGCATGATAGATAAATAAAAATAAATAAAAATAATTTCTCATGTCCTCTCCACAGAATCACATGAAAACCCCAAAAAAGATCTCCTCAATGATATAAATCCCCAACCACCATGGATACCCTCCCAAACACACTTAGACTATTAAATATATTGTAAAATATAGAAAGTAGTGTATAAATGTACATAATAGGACTCTAACATGGATAATTTCCTAACAATTTAATTCATGGTTTCTATAGGAAAAATTAATATTCAATGTCATGGTGAGTACAAGGAGAAAGGGATAAGGAATAGTATGTCTCAATCATATTAAAAAATAAATCTATATAGTTAAGGATTCAATAAAATTCCAAACATGTTCAAGAATAGAAAATGCCTTTGTCTCTGAAGACATATACTATAAAAGGATTGGAAAAATAGGTTAAGAATGTTTCTAAAGGATTAAAACATATGGTTTTTGATAATTACTCATGAGAGTGCATGAAAATAATCAACCAATCAAGGTAAATTTGATAAAATCAAATAAATTCATGTAGAATAATTATTTCACCTATAAAAAGTATTTTCAACAAAATCTTGATTTTTCATATTTATACCCTCATGCTTAACTCTAATAATTAATTTTATCATCCAGTCATCGAATCATGTAAATTTTGAAAATTAAACCATGGAATAATGATTATCTTGATCAAATTATGTTACAAAGATTGATTATAGAGTATAAGAGTTCAACACAGTGGATATAATTTCTTTTAATTATAAAAACAGAATATAATTAATGGTGTAAAAAAATAATGAATTCAAATTCATACTCCCATTAAAATAATTATCTATTACACTCTCTTTTTCTACATTTATGGGTTACTCTATGGCATCATATTAATGGACCAATAAAACGTCACAAATCATTAAACTATAAGGACCATGTCATTAAATTTAAAAATTATAATGGGAATGTGATGTATCATATTTTAATCTAAAAAATAATAATTGAAAATTTAAATATAAAGTAAAATTACAAGAATTATAAATAAAAGTATATATTTTGGTATAATCATCCATGTCGGTCCTATGTTTTAAAAACCTCATGATAGACAGTGCCATCTGTCATTAATAAGTTACTAGTGTATGGAGTGTATTAGATTTAAATATCCAAAACATCTTTCTTATAGCGTTCACTTATTATTTCTTACAGAATACTCCATTAATGGATCACACCAGATGCACCACCTTTTCAATGGGGTATATATTTCATGGTGGGGAAAGGATTAGGTACGGGTGATCAACATGGTTGATTTCCACCTGTGAAATATTTATTTCACTCTCTACTAGTTTCTCTATATATATTAAAAAAATATAAATATAAAATAGAAAGTGAGAATATAATTTTATATGACTAACTTTTTAATTTTAGTAAATAAAAAAATTCTACCCCTTAAAATTAATTTTTTTTGTCTATATTTCATTATGAAGTTCCAGTAGGATCTCTTCCTAGGATTCCTCCAATAAATGTTTAATGTTGTTAGGGAGCTTCGTGCATTCCTTAGCATGTGCACCCTCCTCTATTTTATCATTATATAAGGAAATAACTGGGATTTCTAAATCTAAAAAATTTAAACAATGAGATTAAATACTTAATTCAAATTTATAAAAATTAAATAAAAATTGGTTTTAAGTAAATATTACATTATCGAGTTAGTTCAGATTTAATTATTTCTTCAGTTAAGAGTTCCTCTTGGAGTTGATTTGAAATAAGTGGAGCAATTTAGTCAGGATCTCTCTGTCTTTCTAAAAATTCCATCACATGGGGGTGGATTTACAATAATACCCATAGAAAGGTAAAAATATAATGATTCTTTTTCTCGGTAGACATGGATATCATCGAACATTTCAATATTTTCGTAATAACTTTAGATATTATAAAATTTTAATTAATATCCCTATCTTAAATCAACATGTGAGTCTCATTTACCTATCTACTCCTACAATGATTGACTGAGATGGTATAAATCTTTATTTAATTCCTCCTTTACTAACTCATATTCTTAAATATAAAAAATGTGTGCATAATTTTATTCCACCTTTAGATCAGGTTCTTGTTCTTATTCAAGTTATATTTTCTCAAGATAATCACGATCTACTTACTCAATTTAGCTAATAACCTACTCCATATTTTATAAAATCATTTTCAACAAGTCATATATATCATTATTAATTACTTTAAGATCACAACGTTTCACCTATGAGTACTTAGTGCATGTATAATATGAGAACTTGAGAAACATAATTTAAAAAATATTCTTCTAGATATATTTTTATTTGAAAAATGAAAAGAAAATTATTTAAAAAATAAGAAAATATAAAGGATGATTGAAATAATTACACACTCCCAATAAACAATTCCATGTTTTGTTTTCATATCATTGGATTGTAGAAAAGATAATTTAATTTCATAGTGTTACATAGTGGATAAACAGGGTCATCTCACTTGTTGATCTTTTCATTTGATCAATCACAATCTCTAATTCACTAATTTTAATTTTTCAGTAATTATTATATATTCAATGAAATGGATTTTGGGTTTTTTATTATTTTAAAAAATAATGAAATCGAAAAATTATACCTAAATACAGATGAAAATATCACCTCCTCTAATAGAGAAATATGATAATGCACCTTAATATAGAATGTAATACCCTAAAAGTATCAACTCCATTATATGCTATTTCATCCCTTCGAGAAATCTAAAAATCACCGTAGGATGTTTTTTCCCATGTAAATGGTGGGGAATAATTAAATTATGAATTGGGATGAATTTTTGAAATTTACCATGGTGGATGATCTCCAGATACAAAAAATTCTCTTAAATTCACCGCAAAATGAGTTAAAACATTAGCAAATTTTGGAAAAAAAATTTATGATTTTTTTACCCTTCTCCCATGGCCATGAATATGTTCAGTTGCTCACAATTGTGAGTGTAATATACCATGAAAGAGTGTGGGAAGAGAGGAAGATTGATATTTGATAGAAAAATGGACAATGAAATGGGAAACACACGTAGTAAAATTCTAATTATGATTACAATTCTAAAGTAATTAAACACATAAAAAAGGAAAACTAAAGAAGCATCCATATTCCACAATAAAATAGTCAATTATTTGGATTTGATCTATATACTTAAATCTACCGATACCTATATATTTATAGGATTATAATGTAGAATTATGTTTCATAATTGTATCAATAAATTATTCAAAGTAATCTCGGGTCCTGATGGGATTTTAACATTAATTTATGTTAAAGGTCAACATTTTTGGGCCAGTTAAACATTTTTACAACATAAATAGGTTTTTTACATTTTAAAATATTCAAAATTCACCAAGAAATAAATTTCTGATTATAATTTTACGTCATTAAAATTGTGAAGGTGGGTCATGTCCTGACATATATGTTTCACACTGTGTCGCATGTTATCATTTTTCAGATTATGTACTTTTCTTTATGAATTTTCTCATATATTGAGTTCTTAAAATTTTAGGATTTAAATTATATATGTCACGACCCGTCTCGAGGCCCGTGCCGTGACTACCCCAAGCCCGCCTTCCATAGGCCAGGGGCTGGCGACTAGCACCAAAGGCGTAAATCCCGATAACTGGGAAGGCATTTTCTTTATAAAAGTAGACAAAAAACCACAGAGTACAAGAGGAAGAAAAACACTAAGTACAAAAGAAAGTGATGAAAAGTAAATGGGCCAAAATACAAACCCAACTGAAAGTGTAGCTACAACTGAACGAAAGTACAACAGAAAAGGCAAATAGCTGGAAGAAGGAAACAGCTCATGGGTCGTCCTCCTCGGATCCTACCAGAAGGGTAGGTACAGATAGCGCAGCTCCTGGATCGCCCACCACGGATCCTACCTGAAGGGTAGGTATAGATAGCCTCCTCAACGCTCTCTCCCGTCAACCTTCTCCGTGTGTCGTCTCGCCGTGAAGTCCTCCTCCAGATACTGACTCATCGTGTAGTCCACCTCCGGGTACTGACTCGTCGTGTAGTCCACCTCCGGGTACAGTCCAGTCCTCGAACACTCAGCCTCTGTCAGCACTTCCCATCGTCTGCAACCAACACAACGAGGTGAGGGCATAGCCCGTGCAGGGGTGAGTATAACGATACTCAGTAGGGACCCTGAGACCCTCAAGGTCTCACTAAAACAAACAAGTATAACCACAAAGAAGATCTCAATAGATAACCTCTACTTAGGTATATGCCCATACATATACCCAAGTAATCAAGTAACCCATCTCAATCATGAGGTAACACAAAGATTATGAAATCAACGGATAACCACTACCCAGGTATATACCCATACATATACCTAAGTTATCAAGTGACCCATATCAATCATGAGGTAAACACAAAGGTTAAAAGTCTCAGCTCAAACCAGGATTTTCATCAATGAAACCGTAACTGCTGAAGAGCTCCGTCTCTGGAGTGTACACTGGTCCTGTCACGACTCCAAGGTACTGCTCACTAACCTAAGACTGCTGAGGTATTCCTCCTGTCGAGTACCCCGGGTCTGCGGCCAACTACCAGGCACTCCGTCTACTGAGGGTCTGTCGCCAAATACCGGGCGCTCTCCCTAATAGCCTATAGAGGTACTCCTCCTGTCGAGTACCGCGGGTCTAGAGCCAATTACCGGGCGCTCCGTCTGCCGTGGGTCTGTCGCCAAATACCGGGCGCTCCGTCCACTGGGCTAGTCGACTCACTCCAAGTCGAGTCAGTCAAGAAGTTGTCAGGTCTCAGCAGGCTACACGGTCTACGTACTCCGTACGCTCATCTCCGGGAGGGTCCGCTCCACGAGCTACAGGTCGATACTCCAAGTATCTGAAAGTCCCACGAAGAAGTATCTCAAAGGACCGCCTCATCATAGGGGTCTCAACGCAACAGACGACGCGTCAATCGGACGCCCGGTTTGTGAGTTATTATCCTTTTCGTCCCAGGGACCTGGTTGGTTTCGTGAGCGAACCAACCAAGCCGTATATCAACTATACCCCAAACTATCATAGGGTATACTCATAGGGACCGTTTCTCAACGTGATCACCAACGCCGCAGACGGTTCGTCAAACGGACGTCCTATCTGAAAGATATCAGCTTTTCCGTTCCAGGGGCCCGGTTGGATTTTGGGTATAATAAAACCCGGACACTATCCAACAACAACCAAAAATCGGGCGAAGTATGCCAAAAGTTTCGTCTCATCAAGAGGAATTCAACGAAACAGACGGCGCGTCAATCGGATGCCTGGTCTGTGAGTTATTGGCTTTTTCATTCCAGGGGCCCGGTTGGTTTCATGAGCGAACCAACCGGACTGCACTCCGTCGGCATCCAAAACTCGAGCGGAGTAAGCCAAAAGATCTGTCTCACTTAGAGAAACCATCAAAGTCGACGGCACGTCAATCGGATGTCCGGTGCTAAAGATATAAGCGTTTCCGCTCCGAGGGCCCGGTTGGTTTCGTGTACGAACCAACCCGGCCGAACTGAAAGTATTCCTAAACCTTGATTGCGATATGTCGAAATGACCGTCTCGTTCTAAGGATCGTGTCGCCGCTGACGGTGCGTCGATCAGAGGTCCGTAGCCCGAGTTAGGGGCAATTGAACCCAATCAGTCCGAAAACGGGGGTGTCGGGCCTGGACCAACCCGGCCCGAGACCCCCCGGTCGGCCCGAACTGGGTCGACCCGCCCCGGTCTGGCTGGGGACAGCGCGCCCAGCGCGCTGTCTGGCTCGGCCCTTGGCCGAGCTGTTTCGGCAGGGGGGGGGGGGGGGCGCCTGCCCCCCTGTGTAATCGCGCCCCCCCCCCCCGCAATTAAGGGGGGCCGTTTTGGCCAGCCAGCTGGGGGTTTGAACCCACGGTTGCACACCGGTCTGGCCGGCCTCCACGGGACCAGTGACGGCCGGTCCCCTTCTTCACCGATAGCGGCGGCCCGGTCCGGCCGCCGGTCACCTTGCTCCGCCGCGGCCCGGAACCGGCCGCGACCCTTGTTGTCCGGCGCGGTGCGACGACACCGCGCCCCTCCGCCGCGGCCCCGCTCCGGCCGTGGCGTCTTCGGTGTTCTTCGACGCGGCGCGACGGCGTCACGTTCTTAAACTTCTTTCCACGGCGCGGCGCGACGGCGCCGCACATTTCCTTCCACAAGAATCTGCGTGGTGCGACGACACCATGTTCTCCCGTACCAACCACAAAGGAACCAACACGAAAAAAAGGAGGAGGGTCAGCCGTGTTTGTGCGGTCCGACCCCATCGCGTTATTCGGTAACAAAAGGTTTAAAAACCATGATGATCATCGTGTTGGTATTCACGAACAATTAAATAAATAAACCCCTACCTCAGTTTCAAGAACGGTGTTCGTCAATGAGCCGCAGAAGATGAGCATCGCGGAGAATGAACGTCGACGTTGCGAAGCGAGGATTCGAAGTCGTTGACGGAGTTTTCATCGCGAAAAACCATCACGGAAGAGACGACGCGGAAGAAGAACGTCGCGTCACGGATACGGCGTCACAGAAGAACCGTTGCAGAAATAGACGTCGCGTCGCGGGTCGATGTCGCGGAGAACGAACGTCGATTCCATTGTCGTTGAGGTGCGTTTGAAGGGAAGACGTCATTGGAAGAAGACGTCGCGTTCTTCGGCGGAGGTGTTCTTCACGTTCTTCATCGAGGTTGAAGAAGAACAAGACTCACGCTTCCCAATCCTCTCAAGGTTGCAAAACTCTAACCAAAAATAAAATAAGACCAAGTCTTATTTTATTAACACAACCTAACCATTTGAATTTCAAGAGTTTGAAATTCAATTTAACCACACACAACTCACCTCATTAAACTTATTACATTAAAGTCATAAGTTATAACTTAGGTTAACAAAATTAAAGTGGGAGTTGAGGGGGGTTAGAGGATATGAAGGGGTGGGGTTCGTGTGGGCCCCACCACCCTCATAACCTCCCATGGGAGGTTGGGTGGTTACCCAACTTACATCAAGAACTAACACTTAGAGTAAAAATAATAAAAATTGTAGAGTAATTATAAAATAAACTTCCACAATTTTTATCATCAACACTCGTGTAAACGCAACTCCGGAACAGGAGTTCCTAAGTAATTACCGGCACTGCGGTTCCATCGGTGCCCTCGGAATTCGATTCCGGGCACAGGTTCAAAAGTTAGAAATTCCCGCTCGTTCGTTCACTGAACGTACCCGAGCTAAACTTCAGATAGAAATTCCGGGCACACCGGGCCTCGGAATCAGGGACCGTCAAAAACTGCGTTCTTATAAAATTTCAAATAAAATTTAGAAAAAATTTCCCTTGAATTTTACGGGTCTTTACATTACTCCCACCTCAGGGCTTTACGTCCCCGTAAAGCTTCAACACAAACTAGGGATACAAAAGCGGTACTGAGCACGCATCTGAGCCTCCCGCTCTCATGTGCTCACCTGGAGGTTCCCGTACTGCCAGAGAAAGTGCACTTGAGGAATCGATCGTCCTCGTAGGATCCTCTCCTGTCGAACCTTGATCCCCACTAGAACCTCCGTGGAAGTAACCCCATCGCCATTGTCCTGCTCCTCATGGTCGATGATATGGGAAGGGTCGAGCATGTATCTCCTCAGTTGAGATACCTAGAAAAAGTTGTGCACCTAGTGCAACTGAGGTGGATGGGTAAATCGGTAAACCACCTCACCTACCCAGCTGAGGTCCTAGAAAGGTCCGTTGAACCTCAGAGATAACTTGCCTCCCTGGCCTCATCTCCGTAAACCTCATCGAGGTGAGACCCGTATAAGGATGAGAACATCATCCTCGAACTCTATAGGCCTCCAAGTCCTATCAGCATAAGGCTTCTGTCGGCCCTGTGCTGTCCTCATCCGCTCTTGGATGACCTGGACCTTCTCTAGTCTCAAAAGAGCTAATATGATTTATTCTTTTCCGATAAGAGAAATCCGGTCTCATCCCCTGGATGAACCACATTCATTGCCTAATACAGTCAATCCTGACATGAATGATGCATTCATGCCATGGATGACGTCGTAAGGCCTCGACGTAACTACCAAGATATCCAACTGTCACTCTCTCCTCCAAGGGTCGAGTCACACTGTCGGCATCAGTGTAAGGTCACTAGGTCTCCTCCAGTAGAAATCTCGAAAGTGAGGGTCAAGTCAACAGTCTTAACCGAGACCACTCAGTATCAACCAAACAAAAAGGATAGGAAAGCAAACTTTACAAAGATAAGTGCCTTTTCATTATTGCAGCTCATAGTACAAAGACACGAATGTAACAACAACAAAACTAGAAGCAACATGATCAATAGCCTCTAGGTCTGGAGCTAGTCCCGCTCCTGTCCATCTGCCTCTAGAGCTCCATAACCATAGGTCTTAGCTGCCTGAAGCTGAGTTCTCCCATGTCCTACTGTCCCCTGAGGTCTGCCCTGATCGAACCTCTGCCTCTTCCTGGGAGGTTCTTCATTTAACTGCTGGTCATCTACATGGAGGGTCAGACAGTCACGTGCCATGTGACCAATCCTGATGTAGGAGTAACATTGTCCACTCTCGGCATGTCTGGCTCTGACTCCACCCCGGTTTCCCCGCACAACTGAACCTGAGTCGTGCAGTCGGCCACCGGTAGGTCTGGCCCTCTTGGACCTCTGCGTCATCTGTCTACTGCCTACTACAGAAGACTCTGCTGCAAGCCGGCTAGTGGTGGGTCCTGCTGTTGGAGACTGCTCAGCAAGGAAACTCTCCACTAAGAGGGCTCTCCCCAACACCCCTGTCTGCGTCGGAATGCTGTGAGAAACAATAAAAGCTCTAGTCTCTCGCCTGAGCCCCTGCTCGAAGGTTCGGGCCCTGAAGAACGGGTCTCGTACCATATCTGTGGAGTAGCACGAGAGGTCTGTGAACCTCGCTGAATATTGTGCCACTGTCATGCTGCCCTGCCGCAGCTGAAGTAGCTCCTGTATACACACCACTCGAAGGGTGGCTGGTACAAACTCTGCTCGGAACAGGCTCTCGAAGTCTGCCCAAAGAAGTTTCGCCTCGTCATGCATCTGGAGCATCAGGGTCCACCATCTGCCTGCTGCTTCCTAAATAAGGCTGGCAGCAAGGATCACCATGAAGACTGTCGGTGTCCCCACTAGACTGAAGACTCTCACCACAGCCTCCAGCCAATCCTCAGCCGCCTACGGGTCCGTCCCTCCCTGGAACCTGGGTGGCCTCTGGCTCTGGAACTCGTGCAGTGCGCTCAAGTGACATGCACCCTCTGCTGCTGGGGCTGGTGGCATCGGTGGCCCAACGGGTAGTAGTACCGCTGGTGCCTCCGCTGGTGCCTCAACTGGAAAAAGGCCCTGTACTGAGGCCACGTCGCTCGGCGGTCTGTCAGTATGATCCACTATCAGGGCTCTATCTGGTCGTCCATGGGGAGGCATCCTGAAAGGAACAACGTGACACAATCAAACTATTTATACCTGGTGAGCTGACCTGGTTTGAGCTGATATTCAAGTAAAACTTCTGGAAACACACACGCAATCAGTGTTTTCGTGCACAAAGTCGGAAATCAGTTGTCAGGGTCATGGTGTATGGATACGTCGGCCGCCCGCACCAACACCGGACTCCCTGAACTGAAAACCACACTCAGTACTCTTAACACTATTGCTTCACAGAAAAAAATATCAGAGTTATAATTTTTGCGGTAGAACCTCCCTCTGATACAAATTTGTCACGACTCGTCCTCGGGGCCCGTGCCGTGACTTCCCCAAGCCCGCCTTCCATAGGCCAGGGGTTGGCGACTAGCATCAAAGGTGTAAATCCCGATAACTGGGAAGGCATTGCCTTTATAAAAGCAAAAAAAACACCACAGAGTACAAGCGGAAGCAAAACACTAAGTATAAAAGAAAGTCCTGAAAAGTAAATGGGCCAGAATACAAACCCAACTGAAAGTGCAGCTACAACTGAACGAAAGTACAACAGAAAAAGGCAAACAGCTGGAATAAGGAAACAACTCCTGGGTCGTCCTCCTCGGATCCTACCTGAAGGGTAGGTATAGATAGCGCAGCTCCTAGATCGCCCGCCACGGATCCTACCTGAAGGGTAGGTACAGATAGCCTCCTCAACGCTCTCACACTTCAACCTTCTCCGTGTGTCGTCTTGCCGTGAAGTCCTCCTCTAGATACTGACTCGTCATGTAGTCCACCTCCGAGTACTGACTCATCGTGTAGTCCACCTCTAGGTACCGTCCAGTCCTCGAACACTCGACCTCTGTCAGCACTGCCCGTCGTCTGCAACCAACACAACGAGGTGCGGGCATAGACCGTGCAGGGGTGAGTATAACGATACTCAGTAGGGACCCTGATACCCTCAAGGTCTCACTAAAACCAACAAGTATAACCACAAATAAGATCTCAACAGATAACCTCTACTTAGGTATATGCCCATACATTTACCCAAGTTATCAAGTAACCCATCTCAATCATGAGGTAACACAAACATTATGAAATCAACGGATAACCACTACCCAGGTATATTCCCATACATATACCTAAGTTATCAAGTGACCCATCTCAATAATAAGGTAAACACAAAGGTCAAAAGTCTCAGCTCAAACGAGGATTTTCATCAACGAAACCGTAACTGCTGAAGAGCTCCGTCTCTGGAGTGTACAGTGGTCCTGTCACGACTCCGAGGTACTGCTCACTAACCTAAGACTGCTGAGGTACTTCTCCTGTCGATTACCGCGGGTCTGCGGCCAACTACCAGGCACTCCGTCCGCTGAGGGTCTGTCGCCAAATACCAGGCTCTCCCCATAATGGCCTACAGAGGTACTCCTCCTGTCGAGTACCGCGGGTCTGCGGCCAACTACCGGGCGCTCCGTCCTCCGTGGGTCTATCGCAAAATACCGGGCGCTCCATCCAATAGGGTTGTCGACTCACTCCAAGTCGAGTCGGTCAAGCAGTCGTTAGGTCTCAGCCGACTACACGGTCTCCATACTCCGTACGCTCGTCTCCGGGAGGGTCCGCTCCACGAGCTACAGGTCGATACTCCAAGTATCTCAAAGTCCCACGAAGAAGTATCTCAAAGTACCACCTCGTCATAGGGGTCTCAACGCAACAGACGACGCGTCAATCAGACGCCCGGTCTGTGAGTTATTAGCCTTTTCGTCCCAGGGGCCCGGTTGGTTTCGTGAGCGAACCAACCCGGCCGTATCTCAACTATACCCCAAACTCTCATAGGGTATACTCATAGGGACCGTTTCTCAACGTGATCACCAACGCCACTGACGGTTCGTCAAACAGACGTCCTTTCTGAAAGATATCATCTTTTCCGTTCTAGGGGCCCGATTGGATTTCTGGTACAATAAAACCCGGCCACTATCCAACAACAACCAAAACTCAGGCTAAGTATGCCAAAAGTTCCGTCTCATCAAGAGGAATTCAACTAAACAGACGGCGCGTCAATCGGACGCCCGGTCTGTGAGTTATTGGATTTTTCGTTCCAGGGGCCCGGTTGGTTTCGTGAGCGAACCAACCCGACCGCACTCCGTTGGCATCCAAACCTTGAGTGGAGTAAGCCAAAAGATCCGTCTCACTTAGAGAAAACCACCAAAGTCGATGGCACGTCAATCAGACGTCCGGTGCTAAAGATATAAGTGTTTCCGCTCCGAGGACCCGGTTGGTTTCGTGTACGAACCAACCCGGCTGAACTCAAAGTATTCCGAAACCTTGAGTGCGATATTTCGAAACGACCGTCTCGTTCTAAGGATCGTGTCACCGCTGACGGCGCGTCTATCGGAGGTTCGTAGCCCGAGTTATGGGCAATTGAACCCAATCAGTCCAAAAACGGGGGTGTCGGGCCCGGATCGACCCGGCCCGAGCCCCCCCGGTCGGCCCGAACCGGGTCGACCCGCCCCGGTTCGGTTCGTCCCGGCCCAACGCGGCCCGACCCGGCTGGGCCCGGCGCGGCACGGCCTGGCGGACTGGCCGGGCGCCGGTCCGGCTGGGGACAGCGCGCCCAGCGCGCTGTCTGGCTCGGCCCTTGGTCGAGCCGTTTTGGCAAGGGGGGGGGGGGGGTTGCCTGCCCCCCTGTGTAATAGCCCCCCCACCCCCACCCCCCGCAATTAAGGGGGGCCGTTTTGGCCAGCCGGCCGGGGGTTTGAACCCCCGGTTGCACACCGGTCCGGCCGGCCCACCCTGGCCGGCCGGTTCCAGCCTCCACGGGACCGGCGACGGCCGGTCCCCTTCTTCGCCGACACCGGCGGCCCGGTCCGGCCGCCGGTCACCTTGCTCCACTACGGCCCGGAACCGGCCGCGGCCCTTGTCATCCGGCGCGGTGCGACGACACCGCTCCCCTCCGCTGCTGCCCCGCTCCGGCCGCGGCGTCTTCGGTGTTCTTCGACGCGGCGCGACGACGTCGCGTTCTTAAACATCTTTCCACGGCGCGGCGCGACGGCGCCACACATTTCCTTCCACAAGAATCTGCGTGGTGCGACGGCACCACGTTCTCCCGTGCCAACCACAATGGAACCAACACGAAAAAAAGGAGGAGGGTCGACCTTGTTTGTGCGGTCCGACCCCCTCGCGTTATTCGGTAACAAAAGGTTTAAAAACCACGATGATCGTCATGTTGGTATTCACGAACAATTAAATAAATAAACCCCACCTCGTTTTCAAGAATGGTGTTCGTCAACGAGCCGCAGAAGACGAGCGTCGCGGAGAATGAACGTCAACGTCGCGAAGCGAGGATTCGAAGTCATTGACGGAGATTTCGTCGCGAAAAACCGTTGCGGAAGAGACGACGCGGAAGAAGAACGTCGCGTCACGGATACGGCGTCGCAGAAGAACCGTTGCGGAAAGAGACATCGCGTCGCGGGTCAATGTCGTGGAGAACGAACGTCGATTCCGTTGTCATCGAGGTGCGTTCGAAGGGAAGACGTCGTTGGAAGAAGACGTCGCGTTCTTCGGTAGAGGTATTCTTCACATTATTCGTCGTCGTTGAAGAAGAAGAAGACTCACGCTTCCCAATCCTCTCAAGGTTGCAAACCTCTAACCAAAAATAAAATAAGACCAAGTCTTATTTTATTAACACAACCTAACCATTTGAATTTCAAGAGTTTGAAATTCAATTTAACCACACACAACTCACCTCATTAAACTTATTACATTAAAGTCATAACTTATAACTTAGGTTAACAAAATTAACGTGGGAGTTGAGGGGGGTTAGAGGATATGAAGGGGTGGGGTTCATGTGGGCCCCACCACCCTCATAACCTCCCAAGAGAGGTTGGGTGGTTACCCAACTTCCATCAAGAACTAACACTTAGAGTAAAAATAATAAAAATTGTAGAGTAATTATAAAATAAACTTCCACAATTTTTATCATCAACACTCGTGTAAACACAACTCCGGAATAGGAGTTCCTAAGCAATTACTGGCGCTGCGGTTCCATCGGTGCCCTCGGAATTCGATTCTGGGCACCAGTTCAAAAGTTAGAAATTCCCACTCGTTCGTTCACTGAACGTACCCGAGCTAAACTTCAGATAGAAATTCCGGGCACACCGGGCCTCAGAATCAGGCGCCGTCAAAAACTGCGTTCTTGTAAAATCCCAAAGAAAATTTAGAAACAATTTACCTTGAATTTTAGGGGTCTTTACAATATATTTATTTCATGAAATTGTTTTCCAATATTTTATCTTTCTTTCTGTCTGATTCTTCAAAATAATTCAATAGACTTGGTCCTCAACTCATCCATTATCAACGAGAATCATTTTAATTATGGAATCATTTCATTTTTTTCTCATTTTCTGATCAAACATGTGATCATAACACTAATAATAATAATAATTAAATACTATAATGTTTGATTTCTTAAATTACATAAAAATATGAATTTTATTCATATAAAAATTAAAAATATAGTTTGTACTTTGGGCCTCCTAATAAATGTAATGCCTAACCCCTTGGGTGACCCATCCTAATAAAGATACTAATAGACACGGTGTAGAGACATAAATATATTGGCCTCCCATGAATTTTAATACCAATACTTCTCATTCATCATTCCTTGTTATGTTAAGAATATAATATTGGTTGAAATCCATTTATAGTCCTAAAGTTAGGTTTAAGAGTAAAACTATCCATTCTCGATACTTTTATAGTTACCAACAAAAAATGGGAAGGTATTTTTATATTTGTATATGAATAGATTTTAGATTAAACCATAACATTTTATATTCTAGATTTTAATTAATGAGAAAAATTAGAAATTTCATCCCATTCATAATCCTCATTGAATCTATTTCTTTCTCTCATTTCATGGAACGACAATCATTACCTCATGATGTTAAACTACATGGACCGATGTAGGCACATGATTTTAAAATATATATCTTAAACTATAAGGGACTTAAATCCTATTTAAACAATATAAATAAAATACCACATTGAGGTTCAATCTTAATATCTCAACACCTTACTACTAATATATCCTTTTAGAGTTGGTATCCTTTTATCACCTTCCCCAAAATACACCAAACCATGACCACATTCCTACCATTATTTAATCATCGAATATTAACCATTATGATGAGTATAGAAAATTATTACATACCTTATTTTTTAGGAATAAAATTCCTTAAATAACTCCATTAAAGAAGAACTATCTTTATATTATGTAACAAGAATAATAAACTGATGTTATGAGAATAGAACAACCCAAAAAATATAGATGTGATGATCTTGAGGTCATTATTATAGAACATTAATAATATATAGATAATTAAAACCATATATAGTGATCATATAGGTGTTATTATATTTATTATTAGTGGATTACTCTTGAGAGTATCCCAAGACACATTTGGCAATGATCTGGGGATGCCACTACTAGAATTACATGGATAATTTTTTTAAAAGAATATTATATCATTATTAGTTGACATAAGAAAGATATTATATAATATTAATAGGTGTATGAAAAAAATATACCATCATATTTTTTAGTTAATAACAAACAGGATGTACTAAAAATATATACTAATGCAAAAATCCAACACCAACCATTTCTCGACACCCATACCCTAGTATTCCACTTTTCATGGCTGTATACTACATTAGAACAAGTCCAAAATGATACAACCCAAGACATTACAATATTTTACTTTAAGAATAAATAATTTTTTTGTTATCATTTTTTATAAACAAAGTTAAGCTTACTCTACACACAATACTGAATTATCTTACATTACACACAAGATTGAATTTTACCACGTTTTAATGACAAAACTATTTTAAAACATAATTTAGACACTTTTTATAAATAATATTTTAAAAAATAAAAAAAAACAATTCTTAAATTTTAATGTGAAAATTATCTTAGGGTGATTTTTTTGGATTTTTTTTGAGAAACTTCATTGTAATGAATAGTAAAAATTACTATGATTTAGTTAAAAGCAATATTTACATTTAAATAATGATTATTGTTAATTATATTTTTAATTGATTTTTCAAGTCACAATAGATAAATTATTAATATATTAAACTAATTTAGGTCATTTGAATCTTTTTTATATTTAAATTAGATATAGAAGCTTATTGATCTTTTAAATGTTTTTACTTTAAAAACCAGTATTCTCACCACGTTTGTGGGATTAGCGTCGATCTTAATTTTCCCACTTCTATGTTTTGAATTTTGAAAAACAGACATACACAATTGAAATAAGTATAATATTTGTTGTTTAATAATATAAACTTAATTTTTAATAATAATATCAGTGAATGTTATTAAAATTAATTACAACGATGATGGTAAAATTATGCTTAATAAGGGACTAAAGCTTAATCTTAGGGACTAAAATGACATGGAAACTTGTAAAAAATCTATTAGCCACCCATAATTTTACAATATCCCTTATTTTTTTAATTTTATTTGTTATTGGGATTTTAGAAAATGGAAGTTCCCTATATAAAATGATATGGAAGGAAAAGGAAAAAAAAGGGACGTTCCATACATTTAACATTTATAAAACATTGAAATATTTAAATAACATCATATATTCGATTATATATATGATTTTGAAATATAAATTTATTATTGTTATCAAAATAATTTATCAATAATTTTAGAGTTGATTTAGTTACATAAAATTCTTAAGAAATTCCAAAGTAGTGATTATTTAGTTAATAATTATCTAAAATAAATGATACAATAAATTTTAATAGTGAAGTATATTGAATAAATTATTATCATTAATTATTTATTAGATTAATATATAATGTTACAAAACATTAAAATTAATATTTTTTAATTAAAATATTGTTTTGATATTTTAAAATTTAAATTAAACAAATAATGTCAAAACTGACATTATTGTTATTTTACAATAAATGTTATTTTATTAAATGATTTAAAATTAATAAAAAACCCATATGATGTCAAGTGATTTTTAAATTCCAATAAATATTAAATATGTTCTATTAATTGACCATTTTATCTTTTATAATTAACATATTGACCCATATATTTTTAAAAAGCTGTTAACGTGGTCTGGGTTTAAGCAGCGTGTTAGCGCGTCATGTACTATTGTTCTAAAATTAATTTACAAAAAACATGATAAATTTATTTTATAAATTAGGTATCATATTCATAATTTTTAATATCTATATTTTTTTAGTAAATCTCACTTTAGTTTAGTCTTAATATTTAAATTACTTAGGTTGGAAAACTAGATGCTTTAATAAAAACCAAAATGATAAAATTGGGGAATCATAGAATTTGAGGAACCATATTATTAAAATAAACATTTTTTTGTGGTGGAAGTTTTAATAGACCATTATTATCTTTTAATACATTATTGTTCCTTTTTAGAGTATCATTAGGTAAGGTATACCTCATATTAATGAATACCTTTTAGTATTTACAAGAGTGCCACTCCCCATCCACTATAAAAAGGAAAGTACTCTACCCATTACTAACACCTATAAAGTCACATTGTCTCGATGAAGATCTACCCAAATAGATCCTAAAAATACCTCCCCTCATCTTGGAATCCTCACATTTTTTAAGAATTCCAATGAATCCTTTTGGTACAAACCAATAGTAGTTACCAATTTAAGAGGTAACCGACTTCCTTAAGATATTTAGTTTTATATCGACTCTAAAACCCCTAAAATATTATTATTATATGATTTTATAACAAAAAATTATCACAAATGTACAAGTATGTTTTTTATTCTAATTTTTATACCTACACTTACACACACTTCCTTCTATTGGGTAACAAACATACTGTTTCTCTGTTTGGAGAACTACTACCTCGTGAAATAATGATTGTTCATTTTACCTTTAACACCTATAATGGTTTGAATAATGATGTAAACTATGTAATATATATGTTATATATGTTATTTATTATGTATTTATAATTATTTAATTATTTTATTACACATACCCCTATACATTCCATTTTGCGTAAATATGATAACATCGGTTGTGGAAGTTTGGACTACCGCCCCCTCAATACGATGTGATTTATTCATGTTATACATGGAATTTATTAAGGATGATATTAATAAAAATATATGACATATATTAAATATACATGATACTATAATTATAATATACATGAGTATACATATCATTTACTTTTCATTCTTATAAAACACAACAATGAAATGAAAGCAACATTCATGCGTTTGTATGACCTACCCTTTCCACGAACGATGCATTCAATTTCCCATATCCAATTATTATAAATTATTATAAATACATATATATTGATTATATATGAAAATTAAGTCATTTTTTACATTATGGATATGATAAAATAATTATCTTAGTAATTGGAACAAAAGTAACAAGTCAAAACATACTTCATAAAATTAGTCAATTAACCCCCGAAATATTTAAAATAATGCATTTATGTTAACAAAAGGGTAATAAGATATTATAATAAGTTGATATATTATATTATTAATATTAATATTATTATGGAATATATCAGTAACATAATTTAATCCACTATACAGGATTTTAAAGACCATACAATAAAAAAGAAGGTTAAGGTAAGGGAATTTCATCTCAACTTACATTCCATTGAGACTTATTTGTTATTATGCACCAATTAACTATTATTTGGTGTATATACTACCTTTTTAAATCTTATATCTTGAATATTCTTAATATCATGATATTATATGCTTTATTTAATATTATTCCTTAATGGGTATTATGATTCAAATGTTTCCAAGTGGTATGAGACAACTTTAGAATGTTTAATGATTATTTTCATCAAGAATATTTTAATGATATTTAAATGGAATTTGCATTCATCAACATCAATTTTTTTTTGTTACTTATCCTCTACTGAGGTACTATTTATAAATTTGTATCCTATATTCAATAAAAATATTTTTATAGGGAATATTGTTCATGAATATGAGGAATTATTTAGACTTGTATAACATGGGTGGGGCCTGATTATAGATAGCCCTCGATGCATTGGTAGTATCATGAGATGAAATAGTTTTATACCCACCATATAAAGTTTATTAAATGATAGCTAAAATATCTTAGGACTGGTCTTGATGATAGTGGTTCCATTTACCTAGTAAACATGGCGTCCAATAATTAATAATTTCCCTCATTTATTTTTAGTTATTATTTATACATGAGATTTTGCATCGACATATCTATGGTTATATTTAAGTATAAATTCATTTATTAAATGGAAAATGTTTCAGTTTCTAACCTTTCCATATTGAACTTGCATTATCTAGTTATTTTAATTTCATTTTATATCAGTTATTTACCTTTCCATGTTGATTTATTCTCATTGATTCATTATTGATTTAACATTACTTATCCTTACTATAAATTTAAGATCACCCTTATTATGTTTCCTTTCCCCATGTTATAAAGAGGAATACATTGAATAATATTTCAAGGATTTTGTTTATTTCATTTTATTATGTATCGTGTTTGTATTTTATATTTATTGATATATTATGGGTATCATGTATATAATCTGGGTTTCCAATACTGGTAAACTTATTGGACCATTGGGATTTGAGTACTTGTAGTCACGTAAACAAAATAAAATAATGCACTAATTCTAGGATTCTAGGGTTAGGGTGTTACAGTTGGTATCAAAGGAATCTTAACAACAAACTTGGAAACTAGATTTTGAAATATTATAGTAGGGAACATAACCTTGAGATATAATTTGAGGATGAGTGTAGAAGAATATCCTTGAATTTTGGTAACATAGATATTATGTGGGTATTCCTAGAAATATATCCTTGTCAGGATACTAAAAGTGGAAGTGGTTCTAGAATATATGTACCTAAGAGTAATAACACCAACAAGGTGTTCCAGGCCTGACTTGGGGTAACCTAGCACATGAAAATAGGCCTTAATACACACTTATTTTGATAGTCTCAGGGGATATTCTTAGCATAATTCACATGTTACTTACCTACCATTATGAAGGATTTGAAAGTAAATATTTTCCCAAAGTAACTAATGTTTTTGATTCTAGGATTTATGAAGCATAAATTTATTTTATGTGCTATAACATATTTATATTTATACAAATTTCAAAATGTTAGGAGCTAATAAAGTATATGAAATTATTTAGAAATGTCTCCTGGAAGGAAGAATTGTATCAATACTCATGACCAATGTAGATATTTCCCTACCGAGGAAACCAATAAAAATGGTATTGGAATGGATCAAATTATGGAAATATTACGGAAACATAACTAGGTTATGAAAAATAACCTTACCTAAATGGAGAAACCCATTCCACATCGAGGATATTCTATGTTGGAGTGATTTATGCGATAGAATCCCCAGTCAATTAGTGGGACTACAAATCCAATTGTCGCTAAAAAATATATTAAGTCATTGGAGAATATATTCATGGTATTAAGATGTAGTGAATAGATAAATGAATCAATTACAGCATATCATCTCCATGGTGGTGCTGATCAATGGTGGTCCTTAATCCAGAATACAAGGGAGGAAGAAGAGATAAAACTCATGGAATAGATAACATTTAAGGATACATTATATCATAAATAATTCCCTCATGATAAAAAAATTGAGATAAATTGGAAGGTACATGGATTAAAGATAATGGAAGAAGTGAGTGTTTTATAATATGAATATACATCTACATGGTTGGATAGGTATGATATGAATTATATATGCAATATGGAGTGAAAGATGGACCACTTATTTGAAGATCTTAAGAAAAATATCTAAAGGGAATTGGTTTCTAAGAATTGTTCATTATATGAAGAAATAGTTATACGTTCCATCAAGATAGATAATGAATTATCAATATCTCATGCATTCAAAGATACCAAGAGAAGAAGAGGTATTTGGATCACCAATAAAATGGGAATGCATCAAATAAGAAGAATAAGTATGAAAAATTTCCATTATGTGAGAACTGTGGAAAGAATCACCCTGAGAAATTCTTGAAATGAATGAGAATTTTTTATAATTGTGGAGAAAAGGGTCACTAGTAAA
The DNA here is from genome assembly GCA_963277665.1 of Viscum album. Lineage (NCBI taxonomy): Eukaryota > Viridiplantae > Streptophyta > Magnoliopsida > Santalales > Viscaceae > Viscum > Viscum album. Next base: position 1,326,109,815 of record OY728143.1, read on the forward strand.
AAAAATTTAAAGGGAATAATAAAAATTCTACTATCCAGTGTTACAATTAAAAGGAGATGGTTCCCTATGTAAATGAATTCCCCAAACATCAATAGAATATACCTCTGATGAAGCTAATGAATCAAGGTAAAGAACATGTTATTGACACAACTGAAGTGGAATGATTAATGTACATCAATATTTGGATCTATGAAATATGTTTTAAAATTATTTTATTTTTGATATTCCCATCATATGATTTATAAATATGTAAGGATTTTACAATATTACTTTTTTATTAAGTATTTGAGATTATATTCTAAATGGTACCAAGGATAGTTATTCAGTTGAAAGTTAATTTTCAAAAAACATGTGATTAAGGGAAATAAAACCGTTAATATGTTTTTTATATTAAGATAATTCTAAATAAATTATTTATTGGTTAAGTACTAATTACCTTGTAACTAATTAATGACTTTTCAACAGGCTGTTTATGATATTATTAATGAAGTTTACAACAATTTTGGATTTAAGGAATATATCCAATAACAATTTTTTACTTAATTAATAAGGAATAATTCATGGTAATTCAAGTTATTAACATATTTAAAGAGAATAAATGATAAATGTGTACACATATTTGGCATGTGATGATTAAAGAGGTAATTCATAAAGATTTAAGGCTAATGATAAGTTCATTTTGGAAATTTAGTGACAAACCTTACAAAGTGTTTGATCATAATCTTTTGTAAAAGATAAGCATTTATAAAATGGTTAAATTTGATCATTGGTTTAGATTTTAGATGGTAATATATTTCTTCACCATATGATGCATCCAGTGCTAAGATATGATGTATAAATGGTTCAAGTCATAATAAAAGGAAAAGATTATGTTTGTACAATGTATATTTACTTATATTCTTAAAGAGTCAATGAATTCCAAAACTATATAAAAAGTGTTTTAAAATATTTTTTCCCTATTATCATTATTTTTGATGATATCAATGATTTTTAATCACACATTCGGTTTATGGTTTTTCGGTCTATAACTTTCAGCAAAACATGTTCTCTATAACTCTCCATCAGAACATGATGGTTTGATTTATCTTCCATGTATAAGTTTTTACTGATGTTATCTTATTATAAAGAATAGTTTTTTGGTGAAAATCACACCTCATTTTCTATATAATTAATATTATGTGTTATTGGGCATATTTACAATGTAATTCATTCAACAATAGTGTTTTAAAATATTAATCCCTTAATTAACAAAATTAAGTTTAAATTACGAGGAAAAAATTTAATTATTATTGGGAGAATGTGACACCCCAAGTCTTTATAATATTTTCCTTTTAGAATAAATATAATTTTTTGTTATGGTTCTTTATACACAAAGTTAAGAATACACTACACACAACACAGAATTAGCTTGCGTTACACGCAAGATCGTGTTTTACCACCATTGAATGGCGAAACTATTTTGAAACTAAATTTTAACACTTTATGGGTTATATTTTAAAAAATAAACATAATTTATTAATTGAGAAAATAAAAATTATCTTAGGGTGAATTTTTTTTATTTTTCGGAGAAACATGTTTTTTGATGAATAGTAAAAATTACTACAATTTATTTAAAAACAAACATTTCATTTAAATAATGATTAGTGTTAAATTATATTTTGAATTGGGATTTAAAGTAAAAACTATATCTGTAAAGACCCAGAAATTTTAAGGAAACTTTTTTTTCTTAAATTCTTTGGGATTTTACGAGTACATAGTTTCTGACGGCACCTGATTCTGAGGCCCGGTGTGCCCATAATCAATTTCCGAAGTTTATCTTGGGTACGTTCAGTGAACGAACGAGAGAGTTCTTCTATCTTTTGAACCAGTGCTTGAAATTGAAATCCGAGGGAACTGATGGAACTGCAGCTCTGGTAATTTCTTAAGAGGACCCTTACCGAAGATGCGTCTCCTCAGGAGGAGTTGTTAAAAAAAAGTGAATTAAATGAAAAGTAAAATAAAATTGTGTTACAATTTTATTTCTTTTTCTAAAGTGGATTAAATCTATATGGGGAAGTTGGGGTGGGACCCACAAGTTTCTAACTACTCATGTTAGGATATTTTTGAGGTGGGGCCTACACGAGCCCCAACCATTTACATTCCCTAACCCCTTAACTCTCCCCCTTTTAAACTTGTTAACCCACCATTTATTTATGTAACTCCTCCACTTCCTATTTAATTTTCCACCCTACCTTTTAATTAAATTAAACAACTCAACATTTAATTAGTTAAGAGGATTTGGTTTTTGTAATTTTGAAATGCATGGAAAAATAATAAAATAAGGAAATGCCTTATTTTATTTTGGTTAGTCTTGTCGTGTTGAGAGAAAGGGGAGAAAGCTCTTGAGACTTGAAGAAATTCATCTCCTTTGTTGAAGAACTCCAAGACTCTGACGAAGAACATCGACTCGGTGACCCTGGATTCTTGTTCCTTTTTCTCCTTCGTGGTAAGGAAGGAAACAACGAAGTGGGAATTCACTAATGACATCACACTTTTTTATCACCATGATAAAAAGAGGAGATGTTGTTTCCTCCTCAGGTGCTCTTTGTCGACGTCTACGAAACCTCACCTCGTGACGCCGTCAACCGCGACGCCGACATTCATCATCGTTTGTTGAGGTAGGGGTTAAGTTCAATTTTAATGAATTAAAATTGTGCTTTGTTATTTCGATAAAGTATCTCATTTAATTTTTCCAAATGTTATCAACGTAACGAGAGGAGATCAGACCGCACAAACATGGCCGATTTTCCTCCCCTTTTCCTTGATGACCTTTGTTGATGATTGTGGTGAAGGCGGCGCGGTGTCATTGCACAACGCGGGAACGAAGAGAACCACGATCGGAGCGGGCCGCGACAGAGGTGTGCGGTGCCGTCGCGCCGTGCCGGTGAGGATGAAGGAGGCCACAACCAGAAGTGGGCCACGATAGAGGGGCGCGGTGCCGACGCGCCGCGCCGGAGCATCAAGGGGGTCATGGCCGGGGCGGGCCACGATGTATGGGCGTGATGCCGCCACGCTGCACCGGTCAGACAGGAGTCGCGGCCTAAGGCCACAACGGTCTTCAAAGGGTCGGCCGGCTGAGTTGTCTGCTAGCGCCACCTAGAGGCGGGACCCGAGGGGGTCCCGCGGTTACACACAGGGCCGACCATTATGGCCAGCTGTTTCGGAAACAAGGGGGCAGTGCCCCCTTTGCACCCCGCTCGGTCACGAGCCGAGCCGCGGATTGCCTTCGAGCCGGGCCGCAGGCTGCGCCCAGCTATGGGCTGGGACGCGCCCAATTGGGCCGGACCCAGACCCGGGTCGGGTCAACCCGGTTCGGGTCGACCCAGGGGGTATTGGGCTGGGTCGGACCGGGCCCAAGCCCCCTATTTACGGACCAGGTTCATTCAAACACCCATATCTTGGGCTACAGAACTCTGATCGACGCAACGTCAGTTGCATAGGGATCCTTGGATCGCGAAAGTCATTTTGGTATATTACACTTGATGTTTAGGCAAAGTTTTTGTATGACCGGATTGTTTCGAACCCGAAACCAACCGGGCCCTTGGAGCGGAAATGCTTATAACTTAACGACCGAACGTTCGAATGATGTGCCATCAATTAAGTTGAATTAATCTTAGTGAGAAGATTCTTTTGGATTAATACACTAGAGGTTTTTATACATCTGGATTATGGTTAGGTTGGTTTTAGCCTAAAAACCAACCTACCCCCTGGGATGAAAAAGCCAATAACTCTCAGACCGGGCATCCGATTGACGCACCGTCTGTCGCTTTGAGTTTCTATTGATGAGACAAAACTTTGTGATACATCAAATATGGACTTCATGACAGTTTATGTATCAAACCCCTTGGCTCGTGGAGCAGAACCTCCCGGAATTGAGCGTGCTGTGTGCAGGAACCCTAGAGCTGGCTGCGACTACGACGAAGATGATGAATGTACATGGATCCTACGTGGGTTCGACAGCGAGAACAATTGTACTTGGATCCTACATGGGTTCGGCAGTGAGGACAATTGTACTTGGATCCTCCGTGGGTTTGACAGTGACAACGACTGTACTTGGATCCTATGTGGGTTTGGTAACAATGATTACTGTACTAGGATCCTACATGGGTTTGGCAGCGACGACTTCTGTACTTGGATCCTACGTGGGTTCGGCAGGGGAGATGATTCAGAGGCTATATCTATCTTCTCCACCCCTCTTCGTGAGTAGTATACCTATGTGAACTGAGTTTTGACTTTCAATAATTATCATCGATATGATTTACTTGCTTTCTTATGTGGAATGGGTTGTGCTTTCCTGTGTGGACTGGGATGTTCTTGGACTCTTGAGTTAGAGTCGAACTGGAATTGATGACTTTGGTATATGTATGAGCATATACCTAAGTAAAGTTGGTTGATACTTCATTTTTGTATCTTTCCTTTGTGTTTTATCTTTGTGGATTCTGGGAGACCTTTGGGGGACTCAAGGTCCTTACTGAGTATCGTATACTCACTCCTGCATGGGCTATGCCCACACTACATTGTGTTGGTTGTAGATGACAGACATCGCTAATCATGGTTGAGGCTTGTGGAGCAGAATGATATCCAGAGGTGGACTATCAGGTGGGACATACACGGAGTGGACGACCGGACTCGATGAGCTGAGGGGACCATCTATACCCACCCTTCAGGTGGGATAGCCGGAGGACGACTCGGTGGTTGCTGATTTACTTTACTGCCACTGTACTTTCTTTTCAGTTGTACTGTACATTTAGTTGGGTTTGTATTCTGGCCCATTTACTTTTCATCACTAAATTTTGTACTCAGTTTACTTAGTGTTTAATTTAGTTTGCGTATTCTGTTGTGTTTTTTACCTGTATAAAGGTAATGAATTCCCTTTTTATCGAGATATATGCCTTTGGTGCTAGTCGCCAGCCCCTGGCCTATGGAATGCGGGTTTGGGGTAGTCACGACACGGGCCCCGGGGATGGGTCATGACAAATTGGTATCAGAGGAATCAGTTATACCGCAGAACTTATGACTCTGATAATTTCTTTTGGTGAAGAAATAACGTTAAGCATATTGAGTGTGGTTATCATTCCAGGGAGTCCAGTGTTGGTGCAGCGGCCGACGTATCCATACACTAGGACCCTGACTTCTGATTTCTGACTTAGTGCTCGAAAACACTGATTGCATGTGTGTCTGAAAAATTTTCTTTGTGATTACTTTGAGTCAGATCACCAGGTATACAGTATTAGCTGTGGCACACCTGTTTCTTTTCAGGATGGCCCCACGATGACAGCCAGCTAGGGGTCCCAGTTACGTATGAGATGGCATCCCACCGAGCGACGAGGCCTTGGTGAAAGGCCCCATTACAGCGGAGGCAACAACGGTACCTCTATCCATTGGGCTACCGATACCACCAGCCCCAGCAGCGGAGAGTTCACATCGCCTGAGTGCACTACACAAGTTTCAACGATAGAGGCCGCCTAGGTTCCGTAGAGAGACGGACCCTCAGGCAGCCAAGGATTTTCTGGAGGCTTTTGTCCGAGTCTTCAAATTAGTAGGGACACTAGCTGACCTCATAGTGATCTTTGCGGTGAGTCTCCTACACGCATCATCAGGTAGATGGTGGAGCCTGATGCTCGAGGTGCACGATGAGACATATCTACTTTGAACGGACTTTGAGAGACTCTTCAGCTCGAAGTTCGTTCTAGCCACCCTCCGTGCGTTGCACATCCAGGAGTTACTACAGCTGTAGCAGGGCAGCATGACAGTAGCCTAGTACTCGGCGAGATTTACTGATCTCTCGTGCTACTCCACGGACATGGTACAAGACCCATTCTTCCGGGCCCAGACCTTCGATCAGGGACTGAGGCATGAGATCAGGGCTTCGATGATCTCCCTCAGCATTCCGATGCAGGCAAGAGTACTAGAGTGAGCCCTTCTTGCGAAGAGATTTTTTGCTGAGCCTACACTAGTAGCGAGTCCTACCGCAGGGTAACACATAGTGGATTCTTCTACAAATGGTAGTAGAAAGATGTTGTAGAGGTCCAAGCGGACCAGACCATCAGGTGGGTGACCTCAGGATACTGGTTCGGAGGTGTGGGGCACACGCATCAAGTCCAGTCATTCGAGAGGCAAGTAGTGCTATACATGCGGCAGGCAGGGCCACATGGCTCGTGACTGCCCGACCCGCCATGCAGAGGAGCAACAAATGGTTGAGGAACCACCCAGGCAGAGGAAGAGGTTCGACCATGGTAGTCCACAGGGAGCAGGCGGATGAGGTAGAGGAGCTGGCCGAGTAGCAGGTGGTGGACGATGCTTCGAGGCTCTACCACCACCACCACCACCAGGAGGTCCACCCCGACCACAGGGAGCTGGCAGACAGAGGCAGGCTCAGCTTCAGGTAGTGGAGGATTACGATCACGGTGCACCTGAGATGATTCGAGGTACTACATGTGTCTACTCCACCATTGCTACAGTTCTTATAGACATAGGAGCGGGTTATTTTTTTATTGCTGCTGTCCTTGTTCAGAGCTTAGAGATTCCGACAGAGCCGTTGGCTCGATCCTTACGGCTAGAGACTCCTACGGGAGAAGAATGGATGATTACGCACTGGTGCCGGTAGTGTGAGCTTACTGTAGGAGGCGAGAGCTTCAGATGAGATCTTCTTGTAGCGGCGTCGAGGCCTTACAATGTCATCTTGGGCATGGATTGGTTATCTACAGTCCATGCTCAGATAGACTGTATTAGGCGCAAGGTGCGGTGTGTCTGCACCGATGGGAGAAGGTTCACCTTCACTGGTGAGAAGGGAGGCTTTGAAGCACAGGATGGACTCACACAGAGGATAGGATAGCCAATCACCCATCAGTTGGATAGTCTCATCCTAGGGGAAGTTGATGTGCGGAGTCTGAGTTTTCCTGTTGTGGTGGATCAGTATGCAGACGTTTTTCCTGACGACATTCCATGACTACCTCCTCATAGAGAGGTAGAATTCTATATTGACCTGTACCCCAGGACAACCCCAATATCTACTACAACATATCGGATGGCTCCCGCTGAGCTTCGTGAGCTATGGGTACAGCTGGAGGACTTGCAGGGCAAGCGATTTATCCGACCCAGTGCTTCACCCTGGGCTTCCCAGATTTTGTTCGCCAAGAAAGCGGATAGGAGCTTGCGACTGTGTGTCAACTACCGTCGCTTGAACCAGGTGACTGTGATAAATAAGTATCCACTTCTGAGGATTGATGATCTCTTCGATCAACTCAAGGGAGAATGATGGTTCTCGAAGATAGACCTCAGGTCAGGCTATCATCAACTCAGAGTTTGAGACAAGGATGTGCAGAAGACGACCTTCAGGTGTCGGTATGTACACTATGAGTTCTTGGTTATGCCTTTTGGAATAACCAATGCTGCATTAGTGTTCATGAGTCTCATGAACTAGATCTTCCACCCTTACCTCTATCAATTTGTCGTAGTCTTCATCAACATCATATTGATTTACTCGACTTCTGAGGAGGAGCACGGCTACCACTTTCGGGTTGTAATAGATACACTTCGAGAGCACCAGCTTTATGGTAAGCACTCGAAGTGTTAGTTCTGGATTTGAGAGGTCCACTTCTTGGGACACGTCATCTCTGAGGCAGGAGTTGCGGTGGATCCTGCAAAGATTGAGGTAGTACTAGCTTGGGAGCCACCCAGGAGCATGATGGAGGTGCAGAGTTTCCTAGGTCTGGTTGGGTAATATCGGAGATTTGTGCCAGACTTCTCCAGAGTTGCAGCACCACTTTCAGATTTGATGAATAAGGGGAAGCCTTTGTGTGGTCGGATAGATGTCAGTAGAGCTTACAGGAGTTGAGACAGAGATTGACTAGTGTACCCATCTTGAGGTTTCCTGAGGAGGGAGTAGGGTACGTAGTTTACTGCGATGCATCAGGGACAGGACTCGGGTGTGTCCTGATATAGGAGCATGCAGTGATCACTTATGGTTCATGACAGTTGAGGCAGAATGAGAATAACTACACTACCCATGACCTAGAGTTAGCAGTAGTGGTCTTCGCCTTGAATATGTGGTGGCACTATCTGATGGGAGAGCGCTTTACAGTCTACTCTGACCACCAGAGTCTCAGGTACATCTTCCCACAGAAGGACCAGAACCTGAGACAACGACGATGGATTGAGTTACTCCAGAACTATGACTTGAGATATTCTATAATCCTACTAAGGGGAACATAGTAGATGATTCTCTCAGCAGGAGGTTGGGAATTCAGCTACTTGGAGAGGCGACAGAGCAGCTAGTCGTGTTGTAGATATCCTTCGTGGATAGAGATGGGGCAACCTTTCTTTAGTCGCTCAGATTCACTCCTCCACTACTTCAGCAGGTCAGAGAGGCACCGCATGGGGACGTTGACTGTGAGGCATGACGTGCTCAGATATTTTCAGGGCTGGCACCCGATGGATTTTCTGAATTCGGAGAGCACGCCATCCTTTTCAGAGAACGTACCATGGTACCAGTTGCATTACAGGTGGAGGTTCTGAGAGAGTTTCACACTTCCCCATTGGAGGTACATCTAGGAGTAGCGAAGATGTACCAGGATCTCAGACAATAGCACTGGTGGTCGGGTATGAAGAAGGTTGTGGCAGAGTTCGTTTCACGATGCCTCACCTGCCAGCAGGTGAAGGCGGAGCACCAGGTACCAGCAGGTTTGGTGTAGCCCTTAGAGGTCCCGGAGTGGAAGTGGGATGGGATATATATGGATTTCATGATGAGACTTCCACTTACTTCAAGAGGACATGACTCCATCTGCTTGATCATGGACCGAATCACTAAGTCGGCCCACTTCTTACCTATCAGAGAGTAGGGATCAGTGGAGAGATTAGGATACCTTTACATTCAAAAGATCGTATGGATTCATGGTGTTCCATCATCTATCATCTCCAATTGAGATGCTCTCTTTACTTCCCGGCTTTGGAAGGGGATATAGGAGGCATTTGGGACACAGCTACGCCTGAGCACCGCTTTCCATCCTCAGACGGATGTCCAAACAGAGAGGACCATTCAGACACTCGAGGACATGCTCCGTGCATCTGTCCTTAACTTTGGTCGCAGCTGGGAGGATCACCTACCCTTGGTGGAGTTTGTGTACAACAACAGCTACCACTCCACCATCAGGATGACACCATACAAGGCATTGTACGACCGACCTTACAGATCACCTCTGTGCTGGACAGACCCTGGGGAGTCAGCACTTGTGGGACCAGAGATGGTCCAGGCTACGATAGAGAAGGTATAAATCATCTAGGAGCGGATGAGGACTGCACAAAGCCGACATAAGTCCTATGCTGATAGGAGGCGGAGACCACTAGAGTTTGAGGATGGTGACCATGTTTTCTTACGGGTCTCACCTCGACGTGGATTACAGAGATTTGGCCGGGGAGGAAAGTTATCTCCACGCTTCATTGGACCATTTCAGGTTCTCAGCAGGATAGGTGAGGTGACTTATCGTCTGGCTGTTCCACCTCAGTTGCACCGAGTGCACAACGTCTTCCACGTATCTCAGCTGAGGAGATGCGTGCACGACCCGGTGCATATCATTGATCACGAGGAGCTGGACATCGACGACAAGGAAACATTTGTGGAGGTTCCGGTGGAGATAGAGGATCTATAGGAGCAGGTCCTACGTGGACGGTTGATTCCTCTAGTGCACATCAGGTGGTAGCACGAGAACCTCCAAGAGAGCACATGGGAGCGGTAGACTCAGATGCATGCACAATACCCTCATTTGTTTTCCTAGTTTATAATGTAGCTTTACAGGGGTGTAAATCCCTAAGGTGGGAGTAATTTAAAGACTCGTAAATTTTAAGGAATTTTTTTTTCTTAAATTCTTTGGGATTTTACGAGTACGCAGTTTCTGACGGCACCTGATTTCGAGGCCCGGTGTGCCCGGAATCAATTTCCGAAGTTTAGCTCGGGTACGTTCAGTGAAAGAATGAGCGAGTTTTTCTATCTTTTGAACCGGTGCTCGGAATTGAAATCCGAGGGCACAGATGGAACTACAGTGCCGGTAATTTCTTAAGAGGACCCTTATCAAAGATGCGCCTACTGGGGAGGAGTTGTTAAAAAAAAGTGGATTAAATGAAAAGTAAAATAAAATTGTGTTACAATTTTATTTATTTTTCTAAAGTGGATTTAATCTACATGGGGAAGTTGGGGTGGGACCCACAAGTTTCGAACTACTCATGTTAGGATATTTGTGAGGTGGGTCTCACACGAGCCCCAACCATTCACATTCCCTAACCCCTTAACTCTCCCCCCTTTTAAACTTGTTAACCCCCCCATTTATTTATGTAACTCCTCCACTTCCTATTTAATTTTCCACCCTACCTCTTAATTAAATTAAACAACTCAACATTTAGTTAGTTAAGAGTATTTGATTTTTGTAATTTTGAAATGCATGGAAGAATAATAAAATAAGGTGATGCCTTATTTTATTTTGGTTAGTTTTGTTGTGTTGAGATAAAGGGGAGAAAGCTCTTGAGACTTGAAGAACTTTATCTCCTTTATTGAAGAACGCCAAGACTAAGATGAAGAACATCGACTCAGTGACCCCAGATTCTTCTTCCTTTTCCTCCTCCGTGGTAAGGAAGGAAACAACAATGTGGGAATTTTCAAACGATGTCATGCTTTGTTCACACTGTGATAAAAAGAGGAGACGCCATTTCTTCCTCGGACGCTCTCCGTCAACGTCTACAAAACCTCACCTCGTGACGCCGTCAACCGCGATGCCGACATTCGTCATCGTTTGTTGAGGTAGGGGTTAATTTCAATTTTAATGAATTAAAATTGTTCTTTGTTATGTCGATAAATTATCTCGTTTAATTCAGCCAAATGTTATCAACGTAACGGGAGGAGATCAGACCACACAAACACGACCGATTTATCCTCCCCTTTTCCTTGATGACCTTCGTTGATGATTGTGGCGAAGGCAGCGCGGTGTCGTTGCACCACGCGGGAACAAAGAGAACCGCGGCCGGAGCGGGCCACAGTGGAGGTGTGCGACGCCGTTGCGCTGCGCCGGTGTGGCCGAAGGAGGCCGCGACCAGGAGCGGGCCGCGGCGGAGGGGCGCGACGCTGACAAACCGCGCCAAAGCATCATGGGGGCCACGGTCGGGGCGAGCCGCGACAGAGGGGTGCGACACCGTTTGGACAGGAGTCACGGCCTAAAGACGTGGTGGTCTTTAAAGGGGCGGTTGGATGAGCCGGCCGCCAGTGCCACCTGGAGGCAAGACCTAAGTGGGTCCCGCGGTTACACCCAGGGCCGGCCATTATGGCCGGCCTTTTTAGAAACAAGGGGGCGACGCCCCCTTTTCACCCCACTCAGCTGCAAGCCGCGCCACGGCCGGCCTTCAAGCCAGGCCGAAGGCCATGCCTAGCTGCGGGCCGGACCCGAACCTGGGTCGGGTCGACCTGATTCGGGCCAACCCAGGGGGTATTGGGCCGGGTCAGACCGGGCCCAAACCCCCTATTTTCGGACTAGGTTCTTTAAAATGCCCATATCTTGGGATACAGACCTCTGATCGATGCACCATCAGTTGAATAGGGATCCTTGGATCAATACTATCATTTCTTTATATTACACTTGACGTTTCGATGAAGTTTGGGTATGGCTGGATTGGTTCGAACCCAAAACCAACCGGACCCTTAGAGAGGAAACACTTATAACTTAACGACCGGACGTCCGAATGACGTGACATTAATTACGTTGAATTCATATTAGTGAGACAATTCTTTTGGCTTAGTCCAGTCTAGGTTTGTATGCAGTTGGAGTATGATCGAGATGGTTTTAGCCTAAAAACCAACCGGGCCCCTGGGACGAAAAAGCCAATAACTTTCAGACCGGGCGTCCGATTGACGCGCTGTCTGTCGTGTTGAGTTCCTATTGACGAGACGGAGCTTTCTGATACATCAACTCTGGACTTCGTGATAGTTGATGTATCGAACCCCTTGACTCGTGGATAAAACCCTCCCCTAATTGAGCGTGCTGTGTGTGGGAACCCTAGAGCTGGCTGCGACTGCGACGACGATGATGACTGTACTTGGATCCTATGTGGTTTTGGTAGCGAGGATGACTGTACTTGGATCCTACGAAGGTTCGGCAGCGAGGATGACTGTACTTGGATCCTCTGTGGGTTCGGCAGTGATGACGACTGTAATTGGATCCTACGTGGGTTCAGAAGCGATGACTAATGTACTAGGATCCTACATGGGTTCGGTAGCGACGAATTCTGTACTTGGATCCTACGTTGGTTCGGCAGGGGAGATGATTCAGAGGATATATCTATCATCTCCACCCCTCTTCATGAGTAGTATACCTGTGTGAGTTGAGTCTTGACTTTCAATCATTGTCATCAATATGATTGACTTGCTTTCCTGTGTGGATTGGGTTGTGCTTTCCTGTGTGGACTGGGATGTTCTTTGAATCTTGAGTTAGATTCAAATTGGAATTGATGAATTAGGTATATGTATGGGCATATACCTAAGTAAAGTTGGTTGATACTTCGTGTTTGTATATTTCCTTTGTGGTTTATCCTTTGTGGATTCTGGGAGACCTTTGAGGGTCTCAGGGTCCCTACTGAGTATCATATACTCACCCCTGCACGAGTTATGCCCGCACTATGTTGTGTTGGTTGCAGACGAAGAAAATGCTGATCATGGTTGGGGCTTGTAGAGCGCAATGGTATCTGGAGGTGGACTATCAGGCGGGACGTACACAGAGCAGATGACCAGACTTGAGGAGCTGAGGGGACCATCTGTACCCACCCTTCAGGTGGGATAGCCGGAGGACGACTCGGTTGTTGCTGATTTACTATACTGCTGCTGTAATTTCTTTTCAGTTGTACTGTACTTTTAGTTGGGTTTGTATTCTGGCCCATATACTTTTCAGCACTAAATTTTGTACTTAGTTTACTTAGTGTTTACTTCAGCTTGCATATTCTGTTGTATTGTTTACTTGTATAAAGGAAATGTCTTCTCTTTTTATCGGGATTTACGCCTTTGGTGCTAGTCGCCATCCCCTGGCCTATGGATGGAAGGTTTGGGGTAGTCACCGCACAGACCCCAAGGACGAGTCATGACAAGATCAATGATTCAAATATTAATTAAATTTACTTCATTGAAATCATTTTTATGTTTAAATTAGATATAAAACTTATTGATATTTTGAATGTTTTTACTTTTAAAACCCGAAATCTTGCTACGTCTATAGGATTGGAATTAAATTTAATTCTCCCACTTCTACGATTTGAATTTTTAAAAAAGGAAATAAAATTTCATAATAATAATAATATTTTTATCTAATAATATAAACTTAATATTTTACCAAAAATATTAGTGAAAGAGATTAAAATTAATTATGGTGTTTAAGGTAAAATTAATCTTAATAAGGGACTAAGTCCTAATCTTAGGGACCAAAATTACTTGGAAACTTTTATAAAAGATATTTTATGCTAATAATTAGACCATATACCATCTTTGTTCAAATTTTATGGGTTATTGGGATATTTATAAATGGAATTTCTATTTATAAAAGATTATGTAAAGAGATAGACAAAAAGGGATCATTTCTTACCTTTAACTTTTATAAAACATTAAGATATGTAAAGAACATCATATCTTTAGTTATAAATATCAATTTGAAATATAAATGGTTTGTTTATATAATAACAATTTATCAATAATTTTAGATATGATTTAGTTACTCGAAATGTTTAATGGATGCCAACGTAGTGATTATTTATTTAATAACAAATTAAAATAATTGATACTATAAATATTAAAAGTGAAGGATATTGATTGAATTATTGTCATTATTTTTTCAGATGAATATATCATTTTACACAGCTGTAAACATAATATATTTTAATTATTTTTTTATATTTTAAAATTAAAATTAATCAAATAATGACAAAATTCAAATTATTGTTATTTTATAATAAATGATATTTTATTAAATGATTTTAAATTAATAAAAAAAGTATATTATGAAAAATTATATTTATTTTTTAATAGATATTAAATATGGTCTATTAATGGACTAATTGATCTTTTATAATTAACATATTGACCCATATATTCAAAAAATGTTGTTCACATAGTCGGGTTTAAGGAGTGTTTTAGCACGTCACAAGCGCTTGTTTTAGAATTAATTTCCAAAACACATGGGAATTATATTTAATAAATTAGGTATCATATTCATAATTAATTTTATTTATATTTTATAATAAATATCACATATTATAATCTGAATGGTAAAATTACATAGGTTGGAAAACTATACTCTTAAATAAAAAATAAAATGATAATATTGGAAAATCTTAGAAGTTGAGGAACCATATTTTTAAAATTCACATATTTTTGTGTGTTGGAGAATTTAATTAAACATAATTCTACTTTTATCTATTATTTTTTAATTTCTTAGGAACTTTAGGTAAGGTATACCTCCCATTAATGAATTACTTTTGGTATTTACAAGAGTGCCACTCCCCCTCCACTATAAAAAGGAAAGCACTCTACTACTTACTCACACCTCTCAAGACAATTTTTCTCTACCAAAATCTGAAAAACTATCTCCTTAAAATAAATCACCTCATCCTAGAATTCTCATAATGGTATGGAATAAATACAAGGAATCCTTTTGGTACAAACGAAAAGTAGTTACCCGATTAAGATGTAACAAACTTCCTTAAGCTCTTTAGTTTTATTTCCATTATCCAACCCCAAACTCTTATTATTAAATTATTTTATAACAAATATAGTATCCTTAATATAATAGGATACTTTAATTCTAATTAATTACCTACACTTACATACATTTTCGTCTAATGGGTAACAAACATATTGTTTCTGTGTATGGTGAACTACTACCTCAGGAAACAATAATTGTTAATTTTTTACTTTACCACCTCTCATGGTAGCCATTATGATGGAATATATTTTATATCTATTATTTATTATATATTTATTCTTATTTAATTATTTTATAAAAGGTACCTTTATAAATTCTATCTTGTGTAAATATGATAACATCGCTTGTGGAAGTGTGGACTACCACCCCCTCAATGTGATGTGATTCATTCAAGTTATATATAGAATGTATTAAAGATGATATTGATAAAAATATATGACATATATTACAAATATATGATACTATAATTAAAATATACATGATTATACATATCATTTACTTTTCATTCTTTTAAAATACAATAATGAAATGAAAGAAGTGTTCATGGGTACGTACGACCTACCGTCTCCAATAATAGTTCATTAAATTTCCCATATAAAATTATTATAGACTATTAAAAATACATATATACTGATTATATATGACAATTAAGTCATTTTTTACACACTAAATATGATTAAATCATTATCTAATTAATAGGAACAACATGTAACAAGTGAAAACATACTTGAGAAAACTAGGTAATTAACACTCAAAATAGTTAGAACAATGAATTTTTGTTAATAAATAGGTAATAAGATATTATAAGAAGTTAATATATGATATAATGAATATGATTATGTTTCTGGTATATATTAGTAACATATTTTAAACCACTATAAAGGAGTATAAAGACCACAAAAAATAAATAAATGTTAAGTTAAGGGAATTTCGTCTCAACTTACATTATATTGAGACTTATTTGTTATTATGCATAAATTCTGTTTTATTTGATCTATATAATGCGTTTTGACATGATATATATTTAATCTTATTACTATAATGATATTATAAGTTTCATTTAATATTATTACTTTATGAGGATTATGATTTAAATGTTATAAAGTGGTATGCAAAACTTCGGAATGATTAATGATTATTTTACTCAAGAATGTTTTAATGATATTTAAATGGTATTTCCATTCATAAAAATAAACAACCCTTATTATTAATTATCCTCCATAAGAAAAATTTTGATAAATTTATATCATTTATTCAATACATATATTTTTATAAGGCACATTTTTCATGAATATGAGGAATGCTTTGGACTGGTACGACACAGATAGGGCCCAATTATAGATAGCCCCTCGATGCACTGGTAATATCATGGGATGAAATAGTTTTCCAACCACCATAAAATAATTTTTACCCAATAGATAAACTATCTTGTGAAATGTCTTGATGCTACTAATTCTATGTACCTAGAAAACATGACTTCTAATAATTAAGAATTTCCTTTATTTAGTTTTAGTTATTATTCATCCATGAGATTTTTCATCCACATATCTATGGATAAATTTAATTATATGTTCATTGATTAAATTGAACATTTTTTAGTTTCTTACCTTTCCATATTGAATTTTCCTTATCTAATTATTTTAATAGAAAGTGTTATTAGTTATTTAACGTTCCATGTTTATTTGTTGGACTCCTCATGTTCTAATGCTCACAAATCATGTTTGGAGATTGTTTAAATCATCATGTTTTAATGATAAAAAATTATGTTTGGATAATGTTGTAATAATTATGTTTTAATGATAACAAATCATGTTTTACACTATCATAACACATGTTTTTAAACTCTCACAAGATCATGTTCAAAGTATAAAAAATTATATTTTAATATTTCAAAATATGTTTAATCTTTATCTATTATTCTTTTTTATAATTATGTTTAATCTTAATTCATTCTGTGAAGATTTATTATTAAGAAATCTTACAGATATTTGACTATGTCTATGAAACTGTAAGCTTTCTACTGGTTCTATATTTTCATAAATTCTATGAAACTATAAGCTTGCTACCAGTTCCAGATTTTCATAATGTTTGTGACACCATAACCTTGCTACCAGTTCTAGAATTTCACAAAGCCTATGACACCATAAGCTTGTTATTTGTTCAAGATTTCGTAAAGGATATGACATCATTTCCGTGCTACTATTTCCAAGACACTGTAACAAGACACCATTTATAATTTTGACAAAGGACTAGACACCATTACCCGAGAAACCTTTTTCCTAACACCGTAACCATGCTACCGGTTCTAGAATTTGCAAAGGACCAGACACCACATCCTTGGTACCGGTTCTAGGTCTCATTGTGACTGTGGCACCGTGACTGTTTCACCGCAACTGTGACATCATTCCATACTTAACCATTTTTCTGTCTTTTCTAATTAAATTTAAAATTTGTTTCTAATGGTCATATTTGAGTCATTCCATGACACTGATAAAATTAGTGATCTTTTATAGTCTTATCAGCAGATAGTATGAGGTATGAGGTGTGAAGATCAGGAACCTTTTCGGGTCCAACACATGCACTTGAAATAAAATAATTTTTGGAACTCGAGCATATTATAGAGTAGTAGTTCAATGAATTAAAAAGAGAAGAACACCCATACATGAAAGAATACATAGAAGAAAAAACTATGAATTCCTGATGGATGTAAAAAAATAAGAATCTATTGTGAACCATCTTGAAAACATCTTTACAAAAACTCAAAGAAGAAGAAGAACATCTCACATCAATGAAAAAAAGAACACTCGACTCACAAAACATTGTTTTTAGAAGAAGAATAGAACATTGTAGCTACTATATCCAAAGATTCCAGAGACACATTTCATGAAACATAGAGCCATATAAACTCCATCTCATTACATTTTTCTATGTCATGTACTGATTTATTACTCTTTGAGAAGTGTGTTTGTCTATATTTAAAACACACAATGTATCCAACACTGAACTTGAGGATACAAGATATCCTCACTAAAATATCTTTTTAAACCTTATTTCTCTCACATATAATTGTGGAGGAGGTCCTGTATGACATGGATATTAGTTTTTCCACATAGAACAGTGGTAGTGGTCTTGTGACCAGGACATTCTTGTGTACTATTGTTAACCCCGATCCAGGGTGTGGATCAAAGCATTTTATATATATTTCGTGGGGGAAGGTGACATCCAAGTGGAGTGTATTAGGTCTTCGATTGATATTGAACCCCTTGTTTTATCCACTTTGTATTTAAATTTAGTTTTTCTCTATTTTAACTCATATTTCAAAAATCTAAATATTAATTTTATAATTAGTATTGGATAGTAGTTATATATATTTTTCCTTATTAGAGTAGTTACAAAAGTTATATCAATATATCATATTGTTATGACTTATAATTAATAAATATTCTTAGTAACTATTTGAAAAGTCAAGCTATTATAATTTTACTCCCTCAATTAACTGGCAGTTTTATCTTAAATAGGAGAATATTTTAAATAATCTTTTTAATAGGAATTTTTGTAGGAACTCAATTCACCCCCATCTTGAGTGTCCTACTGAGACCAACATTTGGTATCATAGGTTGTTTTTAGGTTTCTTCTTTCAAAAATTTAAATATGTTTTAAAATATTTTTCGATTATGATTTTAGTTCTGTTTTAAGGATCTTTAAATTTCTGTTAGTTCTAAATATCTATTTCTTTAAAAGAATACTTCTTTATCATAGATAATATATTGAATGGTGCGGCTACCAAAATACCTCAATTCATTAATGTAACAAATTATGCACAATGGAAAATTAAAATGAAAATTCACCTAGAAAGTATGGGCTTTGAGATTTTTTATTCAATTATAGATGAATATAAGATTCCTTCTATTGCTAGGAATAATTGGGATGACCCAACTAAGGATTTTTATAACAATAATTTCAAACCCATAAATTCAATATACTCTTTTTTAGGAGATAAAGAGTTGAATAGAATTTCTCCACGTAAAACAGCCCATGAAATTTAGGATACTTTATCTATTTCCCATGATGGACCCTATAGTATCAAGGAAATGAGACTTAACACATATATTATTAAATAAGATAAATTTAAAATGAAGCAAGATGAGCCTATTTATGACATGTATATTAGGTTTAATGGAATTGTGAATACTATGATCTCTCTAGTAAGGGATGTTACAACCAAAGAGAAATTAATGAGAATACTAAGATGACTTTTAGATTGATGGAGATGCACTTATTTATCAATAAGAAGATCCCGTGACATCAGAATGTTGTCGGTAAAGTAAATTATAGGATAGTTGATGATGTTTGAGGAATAAATAAATGTAAATAAATAAGAGGATAATGAACCAAAAAGGAACTCTATTGATTTCAAATCAACTGCCTCCAAGTAGAAGGAAAAAGTTCAAGATGAAAATGAATGTTTATGTGATGAATGGTCTTCAAAAGATGGTGATGAAGAGATGGATCAAATAACCATAAGGTTCAATAAATTTTATTGTAAGAAGAAATTATTTATAAATCCCAACTACAATGGTAAATACGATCATAAGGGCCATTGAAAAAAGGATTGGAAAAGAGGTGATACCTCAAATGAAATTATCTGCTACGAATGAAAAAGAAAGAGACATGTAAAAGATAACTATCCCAAACTAATGCACAATAATAAGTATGATGATGAAGAAAAAAATGTATAAAAAGGCCATGAAAGAAACTTGGAGTGCTTTTGAGGACATGTCAAGTGACTAAAAATCCTCACCTGATGAGAAGGCTAATAAGGCCAATATGTGTTTTATGACAAACACATATTAGGTAACACTAAAATCTCCTGAACATAATGCTTACTATTATATAGATGAAAGGGATTATGAAAATATAACCAATGATTAAATGTTTTAGTATTATATAATGTTGAGGACACTTTCAATGAGTTAAAATATAAATATAAATCTTTTAAGAAACAATATTCTCTTACTTCTATGGTTATGTATGAGTTTACAATAGAAAATGAGAAGAATGATCAATTATATAAATAGAACAATGAAATATAATTACCTAATGAGAAATTTAAAAAGGTATTACAATTTTTGATAAAGGAATGAATAATCTAACACAAATTCTTGGTAAACAAGTAGCTTTTAGATATACTACTAGTATAGGATATCAACCTGGAAAAAGAAAATTTACTGTAAAATTTGGAAAACTATTTTTGTGTCTAAAAATGATAAATATTATAAAAGTTATAGTACTAGAAACTATTTTATTTCTTCTATTTTTTCAATAACAAATAGATTTTATTTTTCAAATTCTTTACAATTTGGTTATAGGAAAGCCATGAAGTAAGTTTGGGTTCCCAAATTACTTATTACTAATGTTTCTAGACCCAAGGAAATATGGGTACCAAAATATTATTTTGTTTGATCCCTTTGTAGAAAAGATGTTTAAAGAGATATTATAAAAGTATATGGTATATGGATTGTAGATGTTCAAGAAACCTGATAGGATATTAATCATATTTCAAGAATCTGGTAAAGATTGATGGTGGGAATGCCACCTTTGGTGACAATGCAAAAGGGAAAATCATTGGCCTCAGCTAGATTTGTAACTCTAACTCAATTTTAATTTTTAAAGTAATTTTTATAAATGTATTAAAATATAATAATCTTAGTATTTCACAATTATGTGACGAATTAATTCATTTTAAATTTGATAATGATTCTTCAAATGTTTTCAATTCCAAAAAATGAGTTAGTATTTTCAGATTCTAGAAATGAAAATGTTTATGTTATTAACATTGATTCCTTAGTTTCCCAAAATATTTCTTATTTGAGTGCATTTCACAATGAGTCTTAGATTATGAATATAAGACAAGGACACTACAATATGCACTCCCTTAGAAATATTACTTGAAAAGTCTTAGTCAAGTATCTACCCAAACTTGAGTTTCCAAATGACAAAGTATGTAATCCTTATCAAAAGTGTAAACAAAAAAAACTCTTTCAAACCAAAGAAATAAGTTTCAACTTATCAACCTCTTGAGTTGGTTTACATGGATTTTTAGACCTTCTAGAGTTTCATGTCATAATGGGAAGCACTATGTCTATGTTCGTGTAGATGACTACTCTAGATATACTTGGACCATATTATTGGCTCAAAAAAGTGAATATTGTTCTCATTTTACCAAGTATGTTGGGACTGTAGAAAATCATTGTGAACTTAGAATTAAATCTTTTAGTAGTGACCATGGTCTTGAGTTTTAAAACCAAGATTTTTAATCCTTTTTCTCAAAAAATGGATATATCCATAACTTCTCTTCTCATAGGAAACCTCAATAAAATGGTGTTATAGAAAGAAAAAACTAGAACATTATAAGAAATATCTAGAACAATTATAAATGAATATGACTTACCTATCTACTTTTGGTCCGAGGATATATATATAGACTGTTATATTATTAATATAGTCTTAATCTGATGAATCCTTAAAATAACTCATTATGAGTTTTGAAAAAATATAAAACCCAAAGTTAATTACTTCAATGTTTTTGGTTGTAAATTTTATATTCTCAATACTAAGTATAATCTTAAAAATTATGCATCCAAAAGTGATGAAGTAATTTTCCTAGGTTATTAAATCTCTAGTGAATCCTATATCATCTTCAATAAGAGAACCAAATATGTGGAAGAATCTATACATGTAAAATTTGATGAAATAGATAAACTTGAACCAAATACCTCTCTAGAAAATCTTAAGGATGATATGTCAAATCTGAACATCATTGCTAAATCTTCAAACCATCTTATGAAGGAATCCATTAAAATTTCTTATTCTGGTAATTCTCTAGATTTTATTTATGATGAACCCGAACCTAATAAAGTACATGAAGTGACTAGCCCTTATTTTTCTAGATTTGTTAGAAAACTTAAGAAACACCCTTTAGGTTCTATAGTTGGATATTTAGATAAAGGAACAGATACTAGATATTCTCTAAGAAATCAGGTTGAACATCAAGTCTTCTTTTCACAACTTGAACCTAAGAACATCAATGAGGAAATCAATGATGAATTTTGGGTAATGGTTATGCAAGAATAGTTAAACCAGTTTAAAAGAAATAAAGTCTAGAAACTTTTAGATATACCTAAAGAAATCATTACCATAAGCACTAAATGGGTGTTTAGAAATAAAGTAGATGAATTAGGTGCCATAGTAAGAAATAAAATCTATATTAGTTGTACAAGGTTACAGGAAAGAAGAAGGGATAGATTATGAATAAAATTTTGCGCCGGTTTCTAGACTTGAATCCATCAGAATACTATAAGCTTATGCATCACATCTTAAATTAAAATATTATAAAATGGGTGTCAAGAGTTCATTACTAAATGGGTATATAGTTGAGGATGTTTTTTTGAACAACCCCATGGTTTTACAAACCCTCATTTTTCTAAATCATGTTTTTAAATTAACAAATGATTTATATTGATTAAAGTAGTCTCCAAGAGTTTGGTATGATAGACTACATAGTTTTCTTATTTCCAAAGGTTTTAAAAAATGTATAGCTGATCCTACACTCTTTTTGAAAAGAATTTATAAAGATTTTTTAGTTGTTCAAATCTATGTTGATGAAATTATATTTGGATCTTATAAGAACTCTTTATGTGTTGATTTATCAAAATTGATGCCAAGTGGATTGGAAACGAGTTTGATGGATGAAATAAAATTCTTTCTTGGATTTAAAATCTTTCAATATAAGGAATTTATTATTTTAAATTAAATTAAATATACTAAAGATCTTCTAAAAAGTTTTGGTTTAGATAGTACTTAGAGTAGTGAAACTCCAATGAGTACTACTTATAAGTTGGACCTTAAAAAAGATGGTAAATATGTTGATCAAACCACTTAAAGAGGAATGATTGGAAGTTTACTCCACATAACTTCTAGTAGGATGGATATTATGTTTAGTGAGTTAATGTGTGAATGTTTTCAAGCCAACCCAAAATAATCTCATTTAAATGCTATCAAAATAATTTTTGAATACCTCATACATACTACCAACATAGGAATATTCTATCCTAGAGTACAATCATTTGACTTTGTTAGCTATTCAAATATTGATTTTGGTGGTTGTAAATTAGATAAGAAAAGAACCTATGAACATTTCACTTTTTTGGTAAATTCACTAGTTTTATGGGGTAGTAAAAATAATTTTTTTTTGTATTATCTACTACTGAAGCTAAATACATAGTTGTCGGTGGTTGTTGTGCTCAAATATTGTTGATGAAACACACTTTTCTAGACTATGGATATCAATTCATAAATTTTCCTATAAATTGTGATAACACAAGTTCTATTAACATATCAAAGAATCCTATTTCTCATTCCAGAACAAAGTATATTGTTGCAAGACATCAATTTTTGAGATATCATAATCAAAAAGGCAATATTACTTTAGAATTCATTATCACAAAACATATATTTGTTTACATTTTCTCTAATACCTTAAATTCTTAAAGGATTAATTACATCATAAAATAATTTGGAATGATTAACCTTGAGTGAAAAATTTACTGTCTCATGATTACTATCCCAGTTTACTATCTTAGGATTGCGGTCTTGGCCTAATGTCTCATACCTTGTTGTCTTATGTTCATTGTCTTATTTAGTATGGTCACATAATTTTGCGTCATATCATAATACTAACACCGTGAATGCCTGTATCAGTCTCAATATATTTTTCAGAATTTCTTTTTAAATATTTCCTTTTTCTATCAATTATTTTTATTTCTTTTTACTGAAATTTTGTATTTACGATGTTTGAACTCCCTAAATGATAAATATTTATCGCATCAATTCTCTCGAGCTCACTTCTCTAGAAACTGAAACCCTGTGTATGTCTCAAACTGATTTACCTCCTTCTTATCTTTATTAATCCCATGCTGAATACCAAGGATGAAGCTTCCATCCTCATAGACTCCTGAAAAGAACATATCTTAGAAGAAATAGAGGAAGGATCCTGTTGTAATGCATGATAAGCCTCTGAACCCTGGTCATGAGGATCGCAAAGTCGTTCCCAAAAAAGAGATCAATGTGAAGTGGATCTTGTCTAGTAAGTCTATTTTTCTAAGAGTTATTAAATAACAGGGTTGGTTGGATTAGTTTACCAAATAGAAGATAACCATTTATCCAAATCTTGTTTTTGAGTTTTATCATTATGTCCAGCTTACCTTCAATTTTAAGGATTTTTTTTTTGTTTATGAGCTGAGTAAATTCTCAAAGATACACTTTTTCTTTGAGGTTATATGATTCTTTCTTAGGTGTACCTCATGAAGGGATTCATGATTACTACCAGAGAGGCCCTCCTCCACCTTGTGATGTGTTTATCCAAGAAGAGGCTCTTGGAAGTTTTATTGGAAATAAGAATAAAAGAAGGCCTATTGCTATTGTGATAGATGGAGAGTCAAGGTTATTTTTCAACTTCATTCGACATCTCATTTTCCCAAGAAAAGGGGATTTTCCCACTCTTAAGTATCAGAATGTGTTTTTTATTTATCTTCCAATGAATGGACATAAAATCAACTTGTGAAATTATATTATACTTTACCTATGTGCTATGATCAAAACTACATCAAAGTCCTCCTCCCTTTTATATTCACAATTTATTTCTGTTATTCTTCTAGACAAAGGTGTGGTTGGCCGAAATGATGATGTGTTTAAGGAATATGATTTCGGTATCTCTAAGGATACTTGAAGGAGAAAGAAAATAAGACATAATTCATGGAAGATATCATGGGTTGAGGATAATAATAGGTTTTATGAGGATTATAATCCTGTGGAAAATCCCTCAAGACCTAAAGATGTAGCTGATACTGGATTAGTATTTGATGAGATTGTGGAATATTCAGATCAGTAAATAGAAGATTATGTTAATGAAGGTTTTGTGGGAGTATCTCCTGATATATCAACTCTCTCTAAAGGTGATGTTGATGCATGTGGAATGAATGATGCTGCTACTAAAGGAAGTGTTGTTTTAGAGGAAGACCATCTGGTTGTGTAAGAGCTTAATACTGCTATGGAATAGTCTAAAGATCATGTTGAAACTAAAGTAATCTTATCTACTAAGGAAAGGATGGAATATAACTTTTGGATGTCTAGAGAAGTGGGTGAGCCTAAAAGATATGGAAGTATGGGAATGGATCAAGAGATTGAGTCTCTCAGTCCTAGAAGAGATGCACCAGTTGAGGGGGAGAATCACTTCAACTTAGAAAGTGTTTAAGTTCCAAATCCTATTGACCCAAGTTCTACAGATACCTGATATATTTTTCTAGTTATTTTGACGTGGATGATACTCCAGATGAGTTAGTAAAAGGGATATATATTTCAACTTTGTTTTAGTTGAAACCAATATCTTCCAAACAAGTATCCCCTACTAAGGAATCTAAATCCATTTTAGTTCTTATTTCTAAACCTACTCAAGAATATTCTGATTTTTTAAGTCATAGTAATCTTAAAGTTTTTGGGTAAATATTGTTGTTTAGTTTTGATAACCTTATAATGTCAAAGCCTTCCCCTCTGACCAATCTTAGTAAAAGAGATACTACTTTGTTACCGGAGAAAATAATTTTGTAGATCCAACCAAAGATGCTTCATCAAATTTAGGATGTTCTGGTTGGGAATCAGCATTTAAGCGATGAGGTTAAATCTATAAAATATATGGACGAAGATATGTAAAAATACTTGCAGTCTATTCAAGATCCTATTTCTCATATTAGCAAAGATGATTCTGATAATATTCCATAGAAGTTTATATATATGATTCAACCAAAGTTGATTACTATGTATGAACAGGTGGTTAAGAAAAACACCAAGATAACCAATGAGATGCATGGGCTTGTCACTAGACTCAATAAGATGATTGATGCATATAAAGGTTGTTTATAAACTATTCTAAATATCCTTAAGAATACCATATTAGTTGTTTCAGCTCTATATGCATTTGGATATCCATCTAAACACATGGATAATGACTTGACCAGGTTAGTTTTTTGAGAAGAGATTCAGTCAGTGTTGGGTGGTTTTGATAAGGAAAATCTCTCTACTGTCATCATGAACAGTGACCATGTGCTTGATTTGGTGAGGATCCATTAAAATATTTACACTGACACTCAAGAATAATTCTCTACAAAAGTGGAATACTAATTTAAGGGAATTTATTGCAAGAATGAGTTGGAAAATCCCTTAATGTTTCTTGTGGAGAATTTGAAGATACCTTTAGTCACTCAAGACTTAAAGGATCTAGTGCAGAAGATCAAGGAATTCACACCCACCCTAGAAAAGTTGTTGGAATACTAGGAGAATTTGAGAAGGCCATGCGGTATGGTAGAGATATCATCATAGACTTTATAAACTTCTTAAAACATTATCTGCATGTTCAAAGTACTATAATTATGGATCCTGCATCTACTCCTTTGAGACATAGTCTCCCTTCTGTTACCTAACCTTATTCTTCAACCTCTTTGGCACCAGTGACCCTGTCTGTTTCTTAGGCTCTGATCCAGATTAGACCTATCATTATTGATCAACCTTTTCCTCCATAGTCTGTTAGACATACCCTTCCACCTTCTATCATTGAAGGAGTTCCACCGCCTTCCCTAGAAACTTCTTCTACCACCTCCACTTATGAACCTCTTGCTTCTTCATATGATGTCTCTCACAAACGAAAAACTATGTCTTATGACTCTACCAAGAAGTAAATTATAAATTTGATAGGGATTTGTTGTATTTTATTTCCTTATTTTAATGGTATTTATCCTTTTATTATGTAGAATGTGGCCTGCTTTTGTTTCTTCACTTGTTATTTTCTTTTAGTCTTTTTCTCTCTTTCTCTCTTTTTTTTTGATAATCCTAAAAGGGGGAGAAATAATCAAAAGGAATTTGAATTGGATAAATCAGACCTAGAATTATAAGGGGGAGAAATACTAAATAGTGAACAAAATGATAAATAAGAACTAAGAAAAGAAATACCCTTTATTCTATTTATTATATATATGATTTACTATCTATATATGATAAGTAATCTGTTTATTTCATTCTAAATTTTTTTGCTTGTAAATGTCGTGATTTGTGATCATAAAAAAGGGGGAGATTGTTGGACTCCTCATATTTTAATGTTCAAAAATCATATTTGAATATTGTTGGACTCCTCATGTTTTAATGCTCACAAATCATGTTTTACATTCTTACAACTCATATTTTTAAACTCTCACAGGATCATGTTCAAAATCTCAAAAATTATATTTTAATCTTGTGAACTATGTTTAATTTTGTTATATTAGGATTTGGTGTGATTATGTTTAATATTAATCCATTCTATGAATATTTTATCTTAAGGAAGCTTACAGATATTTGACTAAGTCTCTAAAACCATAAGCTTGATATCAGTTAAATATTTTT
Organism: Viscum album; assembly: GCA_963277665.1. Classification (NCBI taxonomy): domain Eukaryota; kingdom Viridiplantae; phylum Streptophyta; class Magnoliopsida; order Santalales; family Viscaceae; genus Viscum; species Viscum album. Next base: position 1,326,137,066 of record OY728143.1, read on the forward strand.
ACAAATTCTATGACACTGTAAGATTGCTAATGGTTCTAGTTTTTTACAATGTACATGACACCGTATGATTACAACCAATTACAAATTTTCACAATGTCTATGACACCATGAGCTTGCTATCGGTTCCAGATTTTAACAAAGTCTGTGACACCATAAGCTTACTTTCAGTTGAAGATTTCGTAAAGGAACTAAAACAGTTTTCATGGTACCGTTTCCAAGACACAATTCAGAATTTTGAAAAAGGACAAGGCACCATTACCTGAGACACCATTTCCCTAACACTATAACTGTTCTACTATTTCCAGAATTCACAAAGGACCAGACACCACAACCTTGCTACTAGTTTCAAATCTCTTCGTGATTGTGGCACTGTGATTATCTCACTGAAACTGTGACACCGTTCCATAAATAACCATTTTTTGGATTTTCTAATTAATTTTAAATGTTTTTTTTTCTAATGGTCATATTTGAGTCATTTGTTGACACTGATTTAATTAATGATCTTTTTCAGTCCTGTCAGCAGACAATACAAGGTACGATGTGTAACGACCCAATGTTTTATCAATGAAAATTTCCTTCTTATAATTATTTCTTATAATCACATGATATCACAACACAAGGAATGACTAAGTACTACGTGACCTTTAAACATAATTTTTCCACTTCTATGATTTGAATTTCGAAAATATGACTTACATGGTTGCGATCAGTAAGATGTTTGGAGTTTAATATGACAAACTTAATTTTTGGTGAATAATAACTGACCTTTCTGAATAGTAATATGACCCTTATGAATATTAATATGACCTTTATGAATAGAAATTCATCCAAAATAATAGTAAATTCACCCATGAATGTATTAATAAAATCTAGGCATCTTATAAGTGATAATATGACCATAGTAAAATTATTGGCTTTTTTGTAAGTCAAAAATAATTAATTAAAAATAATTAATTATTTTATAAGAAAATGTATTTTCTTAAAATGTGTTCATAAATTAAATTTTTTATGTCTTATGGTTTTAAGATAATTTTATAAAATCTTATGTAATTTTTGAAATCATTATAAAATCAACTATAGTTTTAAAATCCGTATTTTTCAAGTAAATTATGATTATAATTATAAATTAAATTAATCATATTTAGAAAATTATTTTCAAAAAATGGTGTTCCTTTTTGTATTATACACACTAAAAAATTTTTATGGTGATTTTTTGGGATTTTTCTAAAATACGTGATTTTTTAATGAATAGTAAAATATGATAATTCACGATAAATGCTTAAACCTAAATTTTTTCATCATGCTTGAGTCATGGATAATTTAAATGGCCATTATTTTAAACTCACATGAAAATATTAATTTTTTTGGTCACAAGAATCGTTAATATTTTTTGTCTTATGAAAAAATAATAAACTAATGATTTAAATATTATGAAAATATTCCTCCCTTCCACTATAAAACCACCCACACTCTCCTATTCTCTTCACTCATCTCAATCCTTGTGACTTCCAAAAATTCTTCCCAAATATATCCCCAATATCATCCCTTATGTCTATAATCCCTTGTTCTCCTCAAAAGGCCAAATCATCTCCCCTAAAGAGGCTCTCAAGGAAGATTAAATCAAGATGTAAATTCCTCTTTTCTTTTCTTTCATTTTCTTTTCATGTTCCTTTGTTCATTTTTCTTTCCTAGCCTCTCATAATAAAAATTGTATGAAAACTATAGTACCCTAAATGTATAGTATTTTCTCTATTATAATGTTATAATTCGTTACCATCTCTCATTTCCTCTCCTTTTATACAAAAGAAATGAAAATACCATCCAAGATGTGTTAATTTATCACATTCAAGGACGACATGTTATCAATTTCTATCACCATATTCAATTATACTAATGAAACAATTATTGTGGTTGAAACATAATATTAAATATTTATTTTATCTTATGAGATGTTTTGGAATCCTTTTTCACAGATGATGTAAAATAATGATACAAAACAAGTTAATTGTGAGAAAAATCACCAAATTAATCCAAGCAATTGTCATTAATGTTTTATATTATGATTCCCCTTCACTTAAAATAACAAAATGAATTTTATAACCATATAATCTTCCTTATGTTCACTAATTTCATATAACTTCAATTCCGGACAACCACTCTCATCATACATGTGTATCCGAACATGAATATAAGTGAACCGATCATTAAAACAAAGGAAGAAAACACTCCCAAACAATGGAATTGAACCACATAACCAATCAAAATGGTTATGAATGAACATATAAAAGGTAATAAAAAATAAATTACAAGTAAAATAGTTTCGGGACTTATTAAATAATGAACCTAATTTTATTATTGAGGTCATTAATATCAAGTGGAGAACAACATCAGACTTTAGGTAAGGGATCCCCTCTTTCTCACATTTTTCAAGAATATCCTCTATGTTATGTCCTTTTATGTGTAATTAACAATGATGGGGTATGATTTAAAACCTCCACCATACTTCCCTCATGATTTATAAAAGATGATAAACCACTTTCTCTCTCATTAAGACCCCCTAATTACATGCGATACCATGCCGATATTCAGTAAGGGATTCTACCCGAACCTCCTATATTCGTTCTGGTTGATCTATATTTCTTTTAACCCAAATTAAGTTGTATTTTCATTATATTTAAAACTTATAAATACTATTTATATGCTCATAAATCATGTTTTAAGATCCATCCTTGTTTATCTATCAAGGATATACATGTTTTTAAATGATACCCTCCTCAATACTTTTCGATAAGCAAACTCATTTTAAGGGAACTTTATGAGTTCTTACCCATAATAAATTACAATATATAATATATTTTTAAGAAACCTTTTTTTTATAAAACCAAACTTTTTATTATAAAAACCTTCCTAGTTCACTTATATTTTTATATAAATTATCATTCCCTTTTAAGTTTTAAATGACCTTCGATATTTTTCTTTAACCACATGAAAATATTTAAATTCCAATCTTTCCCAAAAACTATTTTTTCATGTTATTTAATCATGGTGAAATCAATTATCATTATTTATGCCTATTATACCATATTAAATTCCATGAATTATCTAATTCCTTTCCTTCATGGAAAATTTTTTGTTATGCTTATTTGGTATGCTTTATGTCATGATTATGATTCCCATTTATTTCTCTGGGTTACACTTATGTTTATGGTTGATTATGTATGATTATATATATGGAAATAATATTCATGAACATGTTAAGATGAGTGATTATAGATATAACTCTAATTCATTGGGTAAAGTTTAGTCTCATGCAACATTATGTGCAACTGTATGGGTGGTCATCCGGGACTCATACTACCATGTGTAACGGTCTTGGTGGTTAACCTTGACTTGTGATCCTCTATGTGTAATGATCCTTGAATCATGCTAATTTCATGATTTATGTTACTTCCACATTTCTATGATTCATTGTTTATATGATCCCATGATTATATGTTATGATTGTATATTACATTTTATGTCATTGTGTCGTGATATCTAACCCATGTTCTAAAGCCTTATTCTTATGTTTTTTTATCTTACTGGGATTTCATATCATCCCATCATTCATGTGATCACTAGGGTTCCCTTTGGAGATGTAAGGGCTCAAAGGAAGTTAAGAGATTTTATGAATATTAAATAAAGAAGTGTTTTTAGTCCCATGTTTTTAGTTTTATGTACCTGGTCTTCAAAGACAGTAGACATCATGATCCTTGTCTTGTACACTAATATATATTTTTTCTTAAAATCATATAATGTTATGTGTATAAGGCTAGGGCCTCTATAGTTGGTATCATAGGATGGTCTAGTTATTTTTTAAGATTAGAAATAAAGCAATTTAGTTAGTACTTTAATGGTGATACTAATTATAAGAAAACACCCCTAAATTTTGATAGAGTAAGTGATTTATAAATAAAATACATCCCTTTCTTGATACAAATAGGTATATTTGGCTCTGGAATAGATATATCTAGGGGTAAAACCTGAAAAAACTACTTTGAGCTTGACTTGAATGGGAACTGGTGCATGACAATGGGCCTTACTGTACTCTTAGTTTGACACTCCCAGGGCATATTCATTGGTAAAGTCATGACCATAGTACAAACCATTATTAAGGGAATGAATAAAATCCCATAAGAATATACCTTAAGAAATAGATCAAGGATATCATATATTGAAACATATGGAATCACAAGTTAGTATACACTTCTATTTTATATTTTTATCCTTTTTTGTTAAAAGTTTCCTTTTTTGTTCTCAATAGCTATGTATTCAAGAACTTTAATTTTACATTCATTTTCATAGTTAATGGCAGGAAATAGAAGAACTCATGCTAAAAATAAATAAGATAAGGAATGTGAATGTTTACCTAATGATATGCCTGATATGATGATAATGGTTGCTCAAAACTTCATGGCATTACTTGCTCAGCTAGCTCAAGTTATGAATAATAACTTGAATCATGTGGAAAACATTCATCCTCTAAGTAAAGGTAAAGTTTATGTTGAATACTTCATGAGGTAAAGGCCTCCCATGTTTAGTTTATCTTCTGATCCTATCCTAGAAAAATAGTGGATTAACTTCATTTAAAAGATATTCTATGACCTCCAGTGATTAGAAGAAGAGAAAGTCGTATTGATGGTCTGTCATTTTGATGGGGAAGCCGATCAGTAGTGGACACAGATCAAGAATATGAATCCCCAATAGAAAATTGATTCCATGAATTGGGAATAATTTAAGAGAATGTATTTCAATAAATATTTTTCCTAAATCCTCATCCTCAAGATGGAAAGGGAGTTACTCAGACTCAATCAAAAGGAAGATGAGTCCATCATGGTGTATGAAGAAAACATTACAAGGATTGAAAGGTACACCTCTAGATTTTTCATGAACACCGAAAGAAAGGTGGATATCTTCTCTAGAAGACTAAAGTCGTGTATATGAAAAGCATTGGTGATTTGAGACTTCAACAGCTATGAGAAGATTTTATGTTATTTCCTTATGGATGAAATGGAGATTTGAGAGTCTCAGTGGTATCGTCGGACCATTGGAAAAAAGATAAAAATGGAATCTAATGTTGGTGGTCTTGAAAATAGATTCTATGATGGAAAGAATCTCGATCATCACATGTGTAAAAATTGTGGGAATAAGAATACTGGGAATTTTCTATAATTACATGAGAATTGCTTTAAATGTTTAAATATGGGACATCTAGCTAAAAAATGCCAATGGGATATGAAAAATCCCACTAATGTGGAAGAAGAAATAAAGGTTCAGATAAAATATCAGCTAGTGGTGTAGTGTTACAATTTCAAGGAACATGGTAATTATGAGAACAATTTCATCTAAGCCTAGGGTTTTCAGAGAAAATCAACAGCAACCTCCAAGGAAAAAAGGAAGGGCTTATGCTATCACTACTAATGAGGTGGAGCCAAACAATGGTGTAGTGATAGGTACTCTAGTTATTCATTCAAGAATAATGGACATACTATTTGATTCTGGCTATAAGAATTATTTCATATCATGCAAGTTTAGTAGAACTATTCAAACACCACCTCAAAATTTGGAGGATATGTTATCTACGAGTACAGAGAATGGGGAAATTATTACATCCATGGTTTATAACTCATCCTCGATTAATTTTTGTGGATTGATCCTCCCAAAAAATCTCATCATACTTACTTTATAGGAGTTCTACACTATCTCAACCATGAATTGAATATCTTTATACAAAGCCAACATCAACTGTTTGGAAAGGGAGATCACTCTTCACATCCCGAAGCATCCCTTAATTATTTTCACATGTAAATAGAAGATGAATCTCCTTTAGAATCATTGTATCAAGTTTGTATATTAATTATTTATGATCAAGGATGTCTATCTCAAATGATTGAGACAAAGGAGAGAATCATACTTGAAGACATTCCCATCGTGGGGGATTACACTGATGTATTACCTAAAGAGTTTCATGGTCTTACACATGATTGAGAGGTTGAGTTCCCAATAGAACATATTCCTGGATCTCTTCCTTTATAAAAGACATATTATAGAATGGCTTCTGTAGAGCTGGAAGAGCTGAAGAAGGAGCTACAAGAGAATCTAGAGAAGGGTTTTATATGCCTGAGTGCTTCACCATGGGGTGCACCAGTCCTCTTCATCAAGAAGAAATATGGATCAATGCGCCACTACATTGATTATCATGAGCTCAATAAAATCATGATAAAGAATATAACACCACAAGATTTCATATTATTTTATTTTCTTTAATGTAATTTAATATCATGCGCTACACGCAACATCGAATTCGAGCACACTACAACATGCCAAACTAGCCGTTCAAAAACGGTTACGAATAGTATTAAATACATTATGAATTTTATATACTCTATATAATTTTAACATCCATATTATTTGTTTCTTAGACATAATATAATAACAAATTCAATTTTTCAGATAAAATAAGTATTTTAAAAAAAATGAAATTTTACCGCCTTTTAATAGAGAATACTTTTTAAATAAAATATTTGACACTTTTATATATTCAATTTTACAAAATAAACTTCTTCTTTAGAATCGGGACATAAAAATTTAGTTTGGATAACTTTTCATTGCTTTTCTGATAACTTTCATATTTTGACGAATAGTGAAAAATACTAAATTTTAATTGAAAACAAATTTTTTAATCAAAATAATTTATAGTGTTAAATTATAAATTTGAATTTTTTTAAGTATAATTAGATTATATTTTTATAATTTAATCCAATTTTGTTCATTGGAAGTAATTTTCCATTTAAATTGGACATAAAATCATATAAATCTTTTGATAGTTTTTACTTCTCAAAAACCTGCTTTCTGGTTTTAACAAGAAGAATATATTTTTAAATCAATTAATACAACATATATATTTTGAATTTGGTAAAATAGACATCATTTTTGAATTTGTAATATCAAAATTATCTTTGGGTTAGTTTTTGGTATTTTTCTATAAACTTTCAATTTTTGATGAATAGTGAGAAAATGTGTTATTGTTAAAAGATGACTTTTTATTTAAATAATTATTATTAATTTAGATTTATTTTAAAGTAAAAATAAATACATAATACCTACATTTGTCTAATTTAATTCATTTAATTCATTTTATAATAAGATTAGATATATAAAATTTTATTGAACTTTTTACCGTCTTTTACTCACCTTCTAGGCACATTAGCAAATTTGCATAAAACATAATATTACCGCTTCTGTGATTTTAATTTTAAAAATCCAAGAGACACATTTTACATCATTAATTAATATTTGGTTCAATATAATGAAAATAATTTTTGGTGAATAGTAACCTTTGAATTTTATTTACCACGGTTAAAAGTAAATAGGGTAATTAAAGGTAAAAATGATATTATAATTAACCTAAAACATGTCATAATTATATTGGATAAGTGTATTTTGAACAAAATAAACCCTAGGAATAAAATATGATCCTTTTGATCCACTTGTATTAAATTAGGTCATTTATTATTATTTTATTTAAAGAAGAGTTAAAAGTGTTAAATTCAAAGTTTAATAACTAATTTTTTTTAATATATGGTTATAAATAAGATAAATTCGACTATATATATTAATTAGAAATATAAAAAGATTTTCTACATCATGGTATTTTATTTATAATTTTTGGACATTAAATAATTTAATTTATTTATGACACAATGATGATGCTATAATTACCTTATTGATGAAAGATTAAAATAATTGATATTAAAAATATCCAAATAAATGTAAATTGAGACTTTTGATGAATTACCCAGGTTTTATAGGTTAATATGACATTTTAGTGTTGATTTAATATATTTTATCTAAGTAATCAAGTTTTTTTGACTTTGAAAAAAACCAAATACTAAATAGTGTCCAAATTGACATAAATGAGTATTTAAAACAAATACTATATTATTAAATGATATAATATTTCTAAAAAATATAAGGTTCAGAAAAAGTACTTATATAATTATATATATGTTAGTAATTAACCACTTGGGGTTCTCTTGGCATATTATAGTAAGTTTATTAACCATGTAATATAAAAATATAAGAAGTCATTATAAAAGGTAAACTATTTAACTAAGAGTTAAATATAAATGATAAGGTTAATATGGTGAACTAAAGTTTTCTAAAACCTATTGGATGAAAGGATTTCAAACTATACTCACCTTAACCTCAAAATAAATAATTTTTGTGCCATTATAAGCTGAAAATGATTTTATAATAAAATAATATTTCAAGCTTTTCCTAAAATGACCCTCACCTCTCTTATAAAAGGGAACTACCCCTTATTTTAATTTCACACATCCAAAGACATTTGGATCAGATAAAACCTGATCAAATATCCTCCCAACTACCCTCACTTGAGCCTAGAGGCCTTACTTTGATCATCAATCCAACCTAAGGATCCCTTTGGATCAAATCAAAAGGAAACACCCGAAGAAGAGGTAATAATTTCATCACCTCTTTCCAAGTTCTTTTCTTCTTCCACTTCCTCTTTCATTTTTGTTTCTATACCAAAATAATAAATCCATAAACTTCCAAATAATGTGATGTTATTATAAATATGGTACAACCATATTCATTATTCTATCCATCCCATGAATGACAAAGTCACCATACATACGTACGTACGACTTACCGTCTCCACATTGTGGTGTAGTTTGTTATTCAAGACTTCATTATTTGGATGGGTATAATAATGATTATAATTGATGTAAATAATAAATATAACATGTTAATTATGCTGTATATATAGTATAACATCCAATTATATACGATTTCACCTCAAATAGAATGATATTGTCTCTTGTGCGTATGTATGGCTTACCGTCTCCATGACGTGATGAGATTTTGTTCCCCATCATAACCATTCAAGAATACTTTTCATTTTATGATTAAAAATAATTATTAAGAAATTAATATCATTCTGGATATGAATAAAATACATCCTATCCATAACAAACATGACTTACGTAACCAAACATATAAAGAAAAACGAATCAGTTAACACCCAAAACAATGATACTACTAAAATATCATTAACAAATAAATTTTCAAAGATCATATATGATATAATATTTATGTATGTGGTTATTTTATAATTTAATAAAAATTATTTCACCATTATACAGGAGTTTAACCTACCCTCTACAAAGGAAAGGTACAAGATAAGAGGTTTTCATCTCACTTTTTATTCTAGTGTGATTCATGCTATATTTTCCACTATTTCCTTTTGTGTGGTGTATGTACTACCCATGATTGTATTTTTCATGTAATATAATTTAATTTATGGGTATTTAAAACTTAATTCTAGTATAATCCTTTTAGGGGTTTTATGTTTCATAGGTTACCAAATCGGTAAGGGAATTTCTAATTTCAATTTCCACTCATTGGGTTTTATGTAAACTTCATTGATTATTTTACTCCATGATTATGTGTAAAATCACTATTTATTTATTTATTGAGTAATTTACACTCCCCTTTGTGTGGATATACTATTGATACACATAATCACTCCATTGATAAATTCTTAAGTCATCGATATGAACTTGATAAGAGTAATCTTAACTCAATTTCCATTCATTGAGTTAAACATCCAAGTCATTGGTGTGGTTTTACAAGAACATGTGTGAATGTGATTGTAACAACCCAGGTAAATAAAGAATATGAAATTTTCATATTTATATATATTTGTGAATAAAATATTAATATGACTTTAAAGGGGACGCTATGCTCGATGGCGTACCCAACACACAACAACGAGTTTCTTGGGAATCTTACGTTGCACTCTAATAATAAAATAATATTATTTTAAATGGTAGTTAACATGTAGCCGTTATATTGGAGGGAATGGATAGAAATAACTAAAATTTTATTATATATGTTTTTAAATGTTTTTACATTTATCCAATAAAAGAAAAAGGCATAAAATACGGAAATAATTCAATTTTAGGCGTATATGCCCTAGTTTTAACTAAAGGTTCACTTATCATCTTTTGATGGATAACCATCATTAAATACAGTTTTGTTCACTCTTATACATTCTATTGGACCAAATAAAACTCTTCTTAAGATTCGGGACATCAAACTTTACTTCGTGTAAATTTTTGGTATCTTTTCGATAAAGTTCATTTTTTTAAATGAATAGTGTAAAATGTTGTATTTTAATTCAAAAACTTTTTTTAATATAATTTATTTATATGATTAGATTATATTTTGAATTGGTTTTAAAGTGAAATTAGAATATATTTTTACCATTAAATCCAATAGTGGTCATTGGAATTAATTTCACTTTGAAATCAGACTTAAACTAGTGTCAATCTTTTGATACTTATTGTTTCATAAAAACACGCTATTTGATCTGACAACGGAAATTAATTATTAAATTAATTAATGTGACTTATATTTTTTGAATTTTTTAAAATAGACTTCATTTTTGAATTCGGAATATCAAATATAGCTTAGAATGAATTTTTGGGATTTTTCTGAAAACTTCAATTTTTGATGAATAGTGAGACCACTAAGTGGTACTTATAAAAAATGGTTTTTCCGTTTAAATGAAAATTTGCCATCTTAATATTTTGAATTTCAAAAATCCTACATACATGGTTTTCATTAAGAATTAAAATGTGATTCAATGGGATAAAAATAATTTTTTGGTGAATAGTAACTTATTAAGTTTTTAATCGCGATTAGAGGTAATTAGTGTAGTTTAAGGTAAAAATAATGTTTTAATAATATGAAATGAACTTGACACATGTCCTAACCTCATTGGATGTGTCATGGCCGACCAATAAAACCCATGGGTCAACTTGGAGACCCCATGAAGCCACTTTGGTTGGAAAATGACATTAATATCTTTTTATTTAAAGTTAAAGTAATAATGAGACAAACATGAAATGTTTTACTAAAACAATTTTTACATGGGGTTATACAAATCATCTTTTTGACTATAAATATTCATTTTAAATATAAAAATATTTCCTACATCATAGTATTTTTTTTATAATTTTTGGACAATAAATAAATTAAATTATTTATGACATCATGATGATGCAGCGATGACCTCATTATTTAACGATTTAAATATAATGGAAAGATAATGTAATATCTAAGGCCTAAACCTGTCCAAAACATATTGGATGAGTGTATTTATAACCCTTATCACCTTATCCTCAAAATACATCAATGTGGGACCTTTAAAATCCGAAACTCTTTTGAAAATAAAGTAACATTTTGTAACTTTACAAGAGTGCCCCTCCTCTCCTCTTATGAAAGGCCCCCACCTCTACCTCCTTACCCACACTCCCAATGCATTTGGATCGGCAAAAGCCTACTAATTTTGTCCCTACACTTCCCTATATTACTCCTTGAAGCCTCACTTTGGGCAGAAGTCTTCCCAAGGAAGCCTTTGAGCTCAAACCAAAGAGAGTTACCCGATTTTAAGGTAATGTCTTCACTTGAGTCCTTTTGTTTTATTTTGCTTCTCCAACCCCCTAAACTCCTTTTATTCATTTATTTTGTAACAAATACAGTATAATAAATATACTAGGATGTTTTTATAAGAAGGATTCGAGCTAAAATTACACACACCTACATCTAATGGTTAAAGAACATACTGTTTCAGTGGATGGCGAAGTTCTGCCTCCCGAAACGATGATTGTTCAACATTCTTATAACACCTTCAAAGGTGGCCATTAATATGACACTATATTTATATGTGATATATAATATGTTTATGTTTTACTTAAGCTTCTGTATTTTTGATTTATGGCATACCTTTATGGTTTCCATTTTGGGTAAACGCGATATCTTCATTTAAGGAAGTGCGGACTACCGCCCCCTCAAAGTGATTTGATTCGTTAATACCATATGTGGTACGTATAAAGGATATATTTAATGATATTATATATGATACCATACTTGAATTAAAATACTATTATGTATCATTATGTTTTAATTCCATTAAATATGAAATAGAAATGGAAGTAGCGTTCATGCGTACGTACGACCTACCGTCTCCATGAACGGTACATTTCATTTCTTATCTACAAATATTATGTAATATTATAAGTACATATATATAATGGATATATATGTAATATATTAAATCAAAATTATGGATATCATTCTGAAATTATAACATATATATATATATATATCTCATTTTGTTTTAATTCCATTAATATGACAAAAAATGAAAGTAGCGTTCATGCGTACGTACGACCTACCGTCTCCATGAACGGTGCTTTTCGTTTTTTTATCTCCAAATGATATGAAATAGTATTAAATGAATATTTACTGGATATATATGATATTTTAATCATTAACACTATTTTGGAAATTATTTACTTATAACTACATGGGCAATCTTTTTTTCAAACAAGTTCATTTTTGACTCATGTACCAAACATCGGAAAAAATGACTGATATGAACTAACATTATTAAACAATTATTATAACATTATAATATGTGATATGAAATAAATAATAATCTCTAAAGGAGGTACTTAGGCAATTATTAATTGACCAAAGTTTATTATTCATGAATATAAAGAAACGAACAAGACAAGTTGGACTTGAGGTAAGGGATCCTACTCCTCTCTTTCTTTTTAAGTACACTCTTTTATGTCATTACTTTTAAAGCTCATATTTCTTGTTATTGAGATGTTATTTTATATTACTCTTACTGTAATTTTTATGTTCATGTGATGAGAGACACTATTATCTCTCATCAATCCATTTTGGAAGTTTTATGTGGCGCTGTTAGGCTGCCGAGTTTTCGTAAAGGATTTTTCATCTCACTTTTATTCCCGTGAGATTTATGCTACATTGGCCACAATTTCCTTTGAGTGGTGTATGTACTGCCCATTATTCTACTCTTTGTGTAATATGATTTTGTTTATGAGTATTTACATCAATGATTTATTGTCCTTCTTTTATGGGGTGTATGTTTTGAAAGATACCCAAGTCGGTAAGGGAACCTTTCACCCTCCTCTTTTTTAAAAGACTTCTTTTGTTGGGTCTTTTAATTTACATATTGTTATGTTGGGATATGTTCTCATATATCTTTATTGATTTAAATTTTATGTCCAAGTGATGAGATACACTTTTTATCTCTCATAAACTCATTTTGATGTGACGCCGTTAGGCTGTCAAGGGAACTTCTTAACCCAATTTCGATTTATTTGGGTTCAACATGTAGTTATTGAATATGTCATCCTTTGAATATGTGTGAATGAACTTTGATTATTTTCCACTTAATATCTACTTATATTTGGTGTATTCGTTTGTTACCCATAATTATGTAATTGATTTATCCTTAAACCAATGATACCGTCTTTGTATGGGACTTCGTCTCAATCTCCTTTCATTGAGGCATATTTTATTTTATACACAACTTTCTTTTATACGGTGTATAAACCACTTTGAATTTTACGTTTATCCAAAAGGAATCTTTTTTATACAAATCGTTTTACAAAACGAAAAAAGGGAAGGTTTTTTTCGTACGTATGCGGTGACAACGACTTCTCCGCCGCCGTGACCATTATTTGAGTTTTAGCTTCCTCTACGAGCCATACCTTCTTTTTAAAATAAAAATAAATACCATGTTTTACTTTTATTTTATTTTTGGTATTGAAAATGGTTTTCATAATGTTTTTATTATATCAATGTGTTGTATTGATATCTTGTGATTGAAATGTGGAAATGTTATGTTTCCTTTATGCATGTTTTATGTGATACGATTATGTTATGGTTCTTGGGAATTATTATGAAGATGGGTGGTTCCGTGATAAACTAAGGGCGGGTGAGACCGATATATCACTCCAATTCATTGGGTAACGCGAAGGAGTGAAACGTTAAGGTTTCTCCGAAGAGATTTAGGGAATATATTGTGATGGGTATTCCAAACGTAACCAAGAGGGTTACTACCTACGTAATAATGTTATAAATGCCTCAAGTTACCTTTATGTATTATGTTTTCTATGATTTATTCATGGTTTGATAAGGTATGTTAGAGTGCCTATGTTTTATGGGTAAAGTATGATTTCATTCTTATGTATATATGAACTCATGTTTCCTTTCCATATTTTTATAACCCTTACTGATCTTTTTATGCTCATCCCAAGTTTTTGAAATGTTTTTCACAGGTCAAGGGAAAGGTACATGATGTGATGATAGTGTCAAGGATGTGTCATGAAAGAATCCATGTTTTATTTTCAATATGTTTCCGTTGATGGGAAGAATGAATACTGTCTTTTATGTAACCACTTTGTTTAAATGTGGAATGTAATGCAAGTTTCATGATCTAATTCTCTAAAACTCTAAACCTGAAAAGGTCCTCAATGTGTAATGTTGTAATAACTGAAGATTAAGTAAGGTTTAAGGTTGGGGCCCTATAGTTGGTATCAAAGGTCAGTTTAGATAACTTTAGAGGTTAGGGTATTCTTTAAGCATAAGTGACATTACCATAATGGTTAGGATTTCAGAAAGAGTCATAGTTTTAGATAAAGTGAATGAGTAAGTGTATCTTAGTGTTTACCTTCCTCATTAGTACATGATGGTTTTGTTGATATACTCACACTGGCATTTCTGTTTTTAGTGAATGGATGGATCTAGCAGGCACCAAAGAGACAACAGGTTTGAAGGAAACTGTGGTGATTCTATGATTAAGATACTAGATAAAATGGGGGATTCAATGAGGAAACTTGTGGTTATTCTAAACCAACTATCAAGGAGTCATGATCAACCACTTGAACCTTGGTATGATCTTTAATGCATCATGTACGAGATGACCAATCCATGTGGAAGTTCAGGTAATAATTATAAAGGTAACAATTAGAGTTTATATGATCCATACTTTTGAGGTAATTATGGGTTATTATATGATATGCTGGAAAATGAAAGGCATGAGATAAACTTGAGGTTAAAATATGTTATGATCATTTTTTATGATTTTATCTCTTTTTGGGGAATTATTTAAGAATTATATAGTTTTGGAAAAAGGACAACATGCAGACCGTGTGACAAACCGTTGCGTCGGACAAAGCTGCGGGAATCGAACCCACAACCAAAGTGTGACTGGTATTTATCGCCTACCACTGGACTACGTGAAGTCCCTGGTTAGTTTGACTGATTCTTTTCAATTAGATGATTTTATGAATTAAGAGTAAGTTGATTTTGGGTTATTTATGAAAATGATTAACCTATCATGGAGGATATGTGATTAGGTTAATTACTTTCCAATACGAGACTTTAGGAGCAACTGATGTTGTTTGGAGATAAATGTTACGATTTAACTTGGAAGACTATGTGACTAAATCCTTCAAATATTTGGGTTTCAATCTTAGATTAGTTTACTTTGAAGAATTTTATGGACGAATGGGTTATCGAATGGTCCTCGTTGAACTTTGGGTTTTGTTGGACAAATTTTGAGATTAAGAATAGATTTTCTTTTTATAAAGGGTTATCCTTTTTTGGATTATCTGACATTGTAATAACCTTTCTGGTTTTGGTTTTGGTTAAAGCCTAAAGACATGGGATGTATATAGTTCTATTTTGTGGATTAGGTGGTTCTCTAGAAGTTGATTATAGTACTCTTAATGCGAAAAAGTCTCCCTAAATACTCGTCTTTTGGAAAAAAAATATGAGTTTGATTAAGGAATCTAGTAAAATTTTGAAGTCAACATGACAAGTAAGTATGTTTCCTTATGTTTTATTTAAGCTCAAAAATAAATTCCTCAATAAAAATTAACTTAAAGAAAAAATGTTTTCTATTAACTTTTCCTATTGGGGAACCCAACACCGTTTAACCCATTACAAGTTTGTGATTTTCTTATTGTTAACTTTCTCCTAAACATGTTTTCTATCACTCTCCATCAGAACATGAACCTATGTTTTCTCCTCCATGTCCATATTTTTCTACATGGAATCCTATTATGGGTTAACTCGAGTGACCTTTGTACATATATTTCTTTATTTTAAAGTGATTGTTTTATCGACTCTTGTTCCGATGTGGGACTTTCAAGGATGTTTCCAAGCCCAATTTTAAAAATTGCGAGGACGCAATTCCCAAAAGGGGGGAAGGATGTAACAACCCAGGTAAATAAAGAATATGACATTTTCATATTTATCTATATTTGTGAATAAAATATTAACATGACTTTAAAGGGGATTCTATGCTCGATGGCGTACCCGATACGCAACAACGAGTTTCTTGGGAATCTTACGTTGCACTCTAATAATAAAATAATATTATTCTAAATGGTAGTTAACATGTAGCCGTTATATTGGAGGGAATGGATAGAAATAACTAAAATATGATTATATATGTTTTTAAATGTTTTTACATTTATCCAATAAAAGATAAAGGCATAAAATAGGAAATAATTCAATTTTAGGCGTATATGCCCTAGTTTTCACTAAAGGTTCACTTATCGTCTTTTGATGGAGAACCGTCATTAAATATAGTTTTGTTCACTCTTATACATTCTATTGGACCAAATAAAACTCTTCTTAAGAATCAGGACATCAAAATTTACTTTGTGTAAATTTTTGGTATCTTTCCGATAAAGTTCATTTTTTAAATGAATAGTGTAAAATGTTGTATTTTAATTCAAAACCTATTTTTAATATAATTTATTTATATGATTATATTGTCTTTTGAATTGGTTTTAAAGTGAAATTAGAATATATTTTTACCATTAAATCCAATAGTGGTCGTTGGAATTAATTTCACTTTGAAATCAGACTTAAACTAGTGTCAATCTTTTGATACTTATTGTTTCATAAAAACACGCTATTTGATCTGACAGCGGGAATTAATTATTAAATTAATTAATGTGGCTTATATGTTTTGAATTTTGTAAAATAGAATTCATTTTTGAATTCTGAATATCAAATATATCTTAGAATGAATTTTTGGGATTTTTCTGAAAAACTTCAATTTTTGATGAATAGTGAAACCACTAAGTGGTACTTATAAAAACTGATTTTTCCGTTTAAATGAAATTTTGCCATCTTTGTGTTTTGAATTTCAAAAATCCGACATACATGGTTTTCATTAAGAAGTAAAATGTGGTTCAATGGGATAAAAATAATTTTTTGGTGAATAGTAAGTTATTAAGTTTTTAATCGCGATTAGAGGTAATTAGTGTAGTTTAAGGTAAAAATAATGTTTTAATAATATGAAATGAACTTGAATCATGTTCTAACCTCATTGGATGTGTCATCGCCGACCAAGAAAACCCATGGGTCAACTTGGAGACCCCATGAAGCCACTTTGGTTGGAAAATGACATTAATATCTTTTTATTTAAAGTTAAAGTAAAAATGAGACAAACATGAAATGTTTTACTAAAACAATTTTTACATGGGGTTATACAAATTAGATTTTTGACTATAAATATTAATTGGAAAGATAAAATTATTTCCTACATCATAGTAGTTTTTTTATAATTTTTGAACATTAAATAAATTAAATTATTTATGACATCATGATGATGCAGTGATAACCTCATTATTTAACGATTTAAATAAAATGGAAAGATAATGTAATATCTAAGACCTATACATGTCCAAAACCTATTGTATGAGTGGATTTCGAAACCGTATCACCTTAGCCTCGAAATACATCAATGTGGGACCTTTAAAATCTGAAACTCTTTAGAAAATAAAGTAACATTTTGTAACTTTACAAGAGTGCCCCTCCTCTCCTCTTATAAAAGGCCCCCACCTCTACCTCCTTACCCACACTCCCAAAGAATTTGGCTCAGACAAACCATGCTCATTTTGTCTCTCAACTTCCCTATATTACTCCTTGAAGCCTCAATTTGGGCAGAAGTCTTCCCAAGGAAGCCTTTGAGCTCAAACCAAAGGGAGTTACCCGATTTTAAGGTAATGTCTTCACTTGAGTCCTTTTGTTTTATTTTGCTTCTCCAACCCCCTAAACTTTTTTTATTCATTTATTTTGTAATAAATCCAGTATCATAAATATAATAGGATGTTGGTATAATAATTATTCGAGCTACACTTACACACACCTACATCTAATGGTTAAAGAACATACTGTTTCAGTGGATGACGAAGTTCTGCCTCCCGAAACGATGATTGTTCAACATTCTTATAACACCTTCAAAGGTGGACATTAATATGACAATATATTTATATATGATATCTAATATGTTTATGTTTTACTTAAGATTCTGTATTTTTGATTTATGGCATACCTTTATGGTTTCCATTATGGGTAAACGCGATATCATCATTTAAGGAAGTGCGGACTACCGCCCCTCAAAGTGATTTGATTTGTTAATACCATATGTGATACGCATAAAGGATATATTTAATGATATTATATATGATAACATACTGGAATTAAAATACTATTATGTATCATTATGTTTTAATTCCATTAAATATGAAATAGAAATGGAAGTAGCGTTCATGCGTACGTACGGCTTACCGTCACTATGAACGGTACATTTCATTTCTTATCTACAAATGTTATGTAATATTATAAGTACATATATATAATAGATATATATTTAATATATTACATCAAAATTATGGATATCATTCTGGAATTATAACATATATATATCTCTCTCATTTGGTTTTAATTCCATTAATATGACAAAAAATGAAAGTAGCATTCATGCGTACGTACGGCCTACCGTCTCCATGAACGGTGCTTTTCGTTTTTTATCTCAAAATGATATGGAATAGTATGAAATGAATATTTACTGGATATATATGATATTTTAATCATTAATACTATTCTGGAAATTATTTACTTATAACTACATGGGCAATCTTTTTTTCAAACAAGTTCATTTTTGACTCATGTACCAAAAATCAGCAAAAACGTCTAATATGAACTAACATTATTAAACAATTATTATAACTTTATAATATGTGATATGAACTGAATAATAATCTCTAAAGGAGGTACTTAGGCAATTATTAATTGACCAAAGTTTATTATTCCGGAATATAAAGAAACGAACAAGACAAGTTGGACTTGAGGTAAGGGATCCTACTCATCTCTTTCTTTTTAAGTACACTCTTTTATTTCATTCCTTTTAAAGCTCAGATTTCTTGTTATTGAGATGTTATTTTATATTACTCTTACTGTAATTTTTATGTTCATGTGATGTGAGACCCTATTCTCTCTCATCAATCAATTTTGGAAGTTTTATGTGGCGCCGTTAGGCAGCCGAGTTTTCATAAGGGATTTTTCATCTCACTTTTATTCCCGTGAGATTTATGCTACATTTTCCACAATTTAATTTGAGTTCTTTATGTAATACCAATTATTCTACTCAATGTGTAATATAATTTCGTTTATTAGTATTTACATGAATGATTTATTGTCCTTCTTTCATGGGGTGTATGTTTTGAAATATACCCAAGTCGGTAAGGGAACCTTTCACCCTCCTCTTTTTTAAAAGACTTCTTTTGTTGGGTCTTTTAATTTACATATTGTTATGTTGGGATATGTTCTCATATATCCTTATTGATGTAAATTTTATGTCCAAGTGATGAGATACACTTTTTATCTCTCATCAACTCATTTTTATGTGACACCATTAGGCTGTCAAGGGAACTTCTTAACCCAATTTCGATTTCTTTGGGTTCAACATGTAGTTATTGAATATGTCATCCTTTGAATATGTGTGAATGACCATTGATTATTTTACACTTAATATCCACTTATATTTGGTGTATTCTTTTGTCACCCATAATTATGTAATTTATTTATCCTTAAACCAAGAATACCGTCTTTGTATGGGACTTCGTCTCAATATCCATTCATTGAGGCATATTTTATTTTATACACAACTTACTTTTATACGGTGTATAAACCCCTTTGACTTTTACGTTTATCCAAATGGAATCTTTTTTATATGAAGCATTTTAAAAAACAAAAAAAGGGAAGGTTTTTTCCGTACGTATGCGGTGACAACGACTTCTCCGCCGCCGTGACCATTATTTGAGTTTCGGCTTCCTCTACAAGCCATACCTTCTTTTTAAAAGAAAAATAAATACCATGTTTTACTTTTATTTTATTTTTGGTATTGAAAATGGTTTTCATAATGTTTTTATTATATCAATGTGTTGTGTTGATATGTTGTGATTGAAATGTGGAAATGTTATGTTTCCTTTATGCATGTTTTATGTGATACGATTATGTTATGGTTCTTGGGAATTATTATGAAGATGGGTGGTTCCGTGATAAACTAAGGACGGGTGAGCCCGATATAGCTCTCCAATGCATTGGGTAACGCGAACGAGTGAAACGTTAAGGTTTCTCCGAAGAGATTTAGGGAATATACTGTGATGGGTATTCCAAACGTAACCAAGAGGGTTACTCCCTACGTAAGAATGTTATGAATGCCTCAAGTTACCTTTATGTCTTATGTTTTCTATGGTTTATTCATGGTTTGATGAGGTATGTTAGAGTGCCTATGTTTTATGGGTAAAGTATGATTTCATTCTTATGTATATATGAACTCATGTTTCTTTTCCATATTTTTATAACCCTTACTGAGATTTTTATGCTCATCCCAAGTTTTGGAAATGTTTTTCACAGGTCAAGGGAAAGGTACATGATGTGATGATAGTTTCAAGGATGTGTCAAGAAAGAATCCATGTTTTATTTTCAATATGTTTCCGTTGATGGGAAGAATGAATACTGTCTTTTATGTAACCACTTTGTTTAAATATGGAATGTAATGCAAGTTTCATGATCTAATTCTCTAAAACTCTAAACCTGAAAAGATCCTCAATGTGTAATCTTGTAATAACTCAAGATTAAGTAAGGTTTAAAGCTGGGGCCTTATAGTAATCTGATTGATTTACACTAAATATCCAATAATATTGAGTGTATTTATATTTTTCACACAAAATTATGTCATTTATTTACCCTTAACCTAAGTATATGGTCTTTATAAGGGATTTCATCTCAATTTACATTCCATTGAGACTTCTTTTGTTGTTATGTGACAATTCACTTTTATATGATGTATATATTATACTTAGACATAATCATGAATCCATTTATTTTCATGATATTATAAGGTATTTATTAAATCAATTATTTTTATTCAAGTGTCTCTCATTTTTTAGGAACTCTGACTAAAATATCATTTTAAATGTTTTAAAGATTTATTCTTATAAATCTTTCTGATTAATATCCATGTTTTAAAAATGGTTTTAAATATTTATTTATATAGACATGAATTTTTTTAAATTAAAATAACTTTTAAAAATTTTCTATGTGGTATGTGACACTTTGATTTAAAAATCACTTTTAGATGGATTATTGATAAATAGTTTGACTTTTAAATGTTTTCAAGAAAAAGGAGATATCTATATGAAATAGTTTTATTGATTATTTTATTCTATATAAATATCCTTAATTATTCTTGACTGAGGTTGATTTATTATAATAAAATCTTCCATATTGTATTGAATTATTTATTTTTGATTGTGGATGTGGTATTTTTATACCATTCATGGTTTATGGTTAACATATTGTCATTTCATATGCTAGTTTTAATATGAATGTTTAGATTATGTTATAACCTTTTCATATAAGGAATGAATTTGACTTAGTAAGTAACAGGTGGATCACTCTATATCTCCTCAATCCATCAGTATGTCTAATGGGAAAAACTAGTGTCTTGGCACAAAGCCCTGAAAAAAATACTATTTTTAGTCTTGGCAAGAGGCCTTGACTATGTTGTTATGATGTCCAACATTATTCATTCCATCATTATGAAATTAGCTATTGATATTACATATGATTATTCAACTAGTATAATATCCATGTTAATAAGTAAATAGCATTATATTATTTATCTTTTCCATATTATTCTGATGTTTAAGTGTAAGAGGATTGTGTTTTAGTCTTATACATTGCCTTAAATTTTTATGCTTATTATGATAGTTTCCACTATATTGTTATCCCTACTGAGCATCTGATATCACCCCTTTCTTATGTTTTATTTTTCCTAGGATGTGAAGAAGTATATTATGATTAACCTATAGGTTTAAGACAAAGGATATGAGTGTGTTAAAAGGGGACACAATGTTGTTTTTCTTTATTTTATGATGTAATGTAAGACTCATATATGTATCTAGTACTTACAAGGCTACTAAACTAATAGGTATTTTGAGACTTTATCTCTTGTGATCATGAAAATGTTGTGTAATAATGCACTGAATCTGGGTAACTAGGGTCAGGGAATTATAGTTTGTATCAAAGGAAGTTTAGTACAAACCTTAGAAGTTATATTTAGAAAAACTCTGATTAGAAAACACTACCCTTAGATAGACTACAAGGATTAATATAAAAGAATATCCAAAAAATTTGATGATGTAAATATTATGTGGGTTTTATAAGAAACATATCCCTGTCTGGATATGAGCAAGTAGAGACGGCTCTGACACAAATGTACCAAGGGGTAAAACCCAAAAACACCACTTTGAGCAAGACTCGAACGGGAACTAGTGCATGACAAGAGGCCTTTCTGCACTCTTGGTTACGAAATTCCTAGGAAATATGCTTAGGATAATTCAAATTTTCTTTACAAAATGACTTGAAGGATTTAAATATAAGTTGATAATAAATAACCTTGGTCAATCCTAAGGTGTTTTATATTGAAAATAAGGTATCATGGTATTATCTAAATGATTTTATGACTATTGTTACTCACACTATGATTTCTGGTTTTAGTCAATAGATGGATTCCAAGGAAGTCATAGTAACATTGAACATGATGTACAAGGTGGGAACAATGGAGGAAATGAGAAAATAAATGGAATTTTGATAGGCGTAAAAGATATCGTGTTCATGCCAAAACAGGTTTTAAAAAATATGATAAAAAACATATACATTAACCAACTCCCAAACTCAAAAAAGAAAAGAAAGGTGTAGAATGATAAGAGCTCCAACAATGGAGAATATAGAGAAAAGAATTACAAATTTACATAATGCAGGGAGTGTGGAAGGAGACACCCAAGAAAATGTCTCAATGGAACAAAGAAATGCTTTATGTGTGGGAAATATGGACATAAAGTAAATAATTGCCGAGGAAAAATGAAGAGTACTATAAAAGAAAATAGAAATGATCCTAGGAATCCATTTATAGTTATTTTCTGTAAATTTAAGGGATCTGGGCATTAACTGAGTCAATTCCTTATTCTATAGGATAACCAATAGGTAAAGGAAGAACCTATGTGGACATAAACGGATGGTGAAATATTTAAAATTATTAATTCTCTTTGTTGATGAGATTACTTTGGAAGAATTTTATCTTGTATGTGTAACCCTACAGTTTGTTATGTGAAAGTTCTATTTAAGGAAGAATTATCTTTTCTTTTGTGGAAATAATTATAAAGAACTGTTTGGGTTTATATGATCCTTAAATTAGAGGCAATTACATGATATTAATTTTTGGGATGAAAATGAGAGGTATGAGATAACATTTGTGGTTAAATTATGATATGGTTATTTTGAGGAACTTATCTCATTTTGGGAATGTTATAAAATATAGTTTTTGAAAAAGGTCAACACACAGACCGTGTGACAACCCATCCCGTTGGACAAAGCTATAGGAATCAAACCCATTACCAAAGTGTGACTGAGATTTATCACGTACCACTGGACTACGTGAAGTCCCTAGTTAGTATGACTAATTAGTTTTAGTTAAATGATTTTATTGATCAATAATTAGTTGTTTTGGGATTTTATGTTTTATCAAATGGGAATCCTTAGTATACGAAAATGATTTGGTGATTAAGTGATTAATGTTATTTTGGAAGACGTTCACTCTTTTGGGAACACTATATGCCTAAGGAAAATAGAATATTATGGGATTTAATTTTAGTAGTAATGGTTGATTTTTATTTTGGAAGAATATATGTTTTTATAGAGATTTAGGTTATTAATGAAAATGATTAACCTATCATAAAGAATATGTGATTTGGTTAATTACACATTAGTATGAGAATTTAAGAGTAGTTGTTTTTATTTGGAGATAAATTTTAAGATTCACTATAAAAGACTATGTGATTAAATTATTCTATGTTTTGGGATTCAATCTCAGTTTAGATTATATTGAAGTATTTTATAGACAATTGTTTATTGAATTGCCTTTATTTAACTTTGGGTATTGTTTGATTTATTTTGGAAATTAAGATTAGTATTTATTTCTAAAGGATTATCCATTTTGGGGATCATCTAATCTTTTACTAACCATTTGGTTTTGGTTAATATCTAAAAACAAGGGAAATATATAGTTCATCCTTTGTAGATTATGTGATTCTCTAAAAGTTGATTCTAGCACTTCAGGTGTTACCAAGTCATCTTGAATATTCATCATTTGGATAAAAGATGAGTAAGTGGTATAAATTTATTAAAGGATGAAACTTTACTTAAAAATTATGTATATATCTTTATGTTCTTAGTCAATCTCATAAATAAATTCCTTAGCTTTATGAAACGGAACTTTAAAAAATGTTGTCCATTTACTTTTCCTGTTGGGAAACTAATGACAGTTTAACCTATCATAAGTTTGTGGTTTTCTTATTGTTAACTTTCTCCTGATCATGTTTTTTTATCACTCCCCATAAGAACTTGACACTTATTTTATCTTCCATATGCATGTTTTCCTACATCGAATCCTAGTATGGGTTATCTTGGGTGACCTTTGTACTTCCCTTTCTTTCTTTTAAAGTGATAGTTTTATTGACTCTTCTTACGATGTGGAATGTTCAATGAATTTCCAAAGCCCAATTTTAAAATTGTGAGGATAGAATTTCCAAAAGGGGGGAAGAATTTAACACCCCAATACTTCATAGTAAGTTATTTTCTTTAAAGTAATTCAATAGCTTGCGCTACATGCAACACCGAATTCGAGCGCACCACGACTTACCAAAATAACCGTTCAAAAAATGGTTATGAATAGTATTAACTACATTTTGAATTTTATATACTCCATATAATTTTAACATTCATATTATGTGTTTCTTAGACATAATATAAGAACAAATTCAATTTTTCAGATAAAAGAAGTATTTTTCAAAAAATCAATTTTTACCACCTTTTAATGGAGAACCCATTTTAAATCAAATATTAGACACTTAAATATATTCAATTTGACAAAATAAACATCATATTTAGAAGTGGGACATAAAAATTTAGTTTTTATTAATTTTCGGTTATTTTCTGATAACTTTCATATTTTGATGAATAGTGAAGAAAACTAAATTTTAATTGAAAAAAACTTTTTTAATCAAAATAATTTATAGTGTTAAATTATACATTTTAATGATTTTAAAGTATAATTAGATTATATTATTATTATTTAATCCAATTTTGGTCAATAGAAGTAATTTTACACTTAAATTAGACATAAAAATATATCAATCTTTTGATAATTTTTACTTCTCAAAAACCCACTTTCTGGTTTTGAAAACGAGAACATTTTTTAAATTAATTAATTCAACTTCTATATTTTTAATTTGGTAAAATAAACATCATTTTGGAATTTGGAATATCAAAATTATCTTTGGGGGATTTTTTGGTATTTTTTTAAAAACATTCAATTTTGATGAATAGTGAAAAACACTAAGTTATTCTTTAAAGTTGACTTTTTATTTAAATAATTATTTTTAATTTAGATTCTGTTTAAAGTAAAAATAAATAAATAATACCTATATTAGTACAATGTAATTCATTGAAGTTATTTTATAATAATATTATATTTATAAAATTTTATTGAGCCTTTTACCGTCTTTTACTCGCCTTCTAGCCACATTTGCAAATTTGCATATAAAATAATTTTTTCACTTCTATGATTTGAATTTAAAAAATCTGATAGACACGGTTGACATCATTAAGTAAAATGTGGTTCAATAGGATGAAAAGAATTTTTGGTGAATAGTAACCTTTGAATTTTATTTACCACGGTTAAAAGTAAATAGGGTAATTAATGGTAAAAATGATAATATAATTATCCTAACACATGTCCTAATTCTATTGGATAAGTGTATTTAGACCAAAATAAACCATAGGAATAAAATATGATACTTTTTATAATCTTTTATTAGATTAGAAAATTTACTATTATTTTATTTAAAGGAGAGTTAAAAGTGTTAAATTCAACCATTTTTTATATAGGGTTATACATAAGATAATTTCGACTATAAATATTCATTAGAAAGATAAAAATATTTCCTACATCATGATATATTATTTATAATTTTTAGACGTTAAATAATTAAATTTATTTATGAAACAATAATGATGCATTAATTACCTTATTAATGAAAGATTAAAATAATTGATATTATAAATATACATATAAATTTAAATTGAGACTTTTGATGAATTCCACATATCTTCTAGTTTAATATAACATGTTTGGGTTGATTTAATGTATTTTTTTTGAAGTAATCAAGTTTTTTTTACTTTCAAAAAACTAAATACTAAATAGTGTCAAAATTGATATAAATGAGTATTTAAAATAAATACTATATTATTAAATGATATAATATTCCTAAAAATATAATGTTCAGCCAAAGGACTTATATAATGATAGATATGTCATTAATGAGCCACTTGGGGTTATCTTGGCATTTAATTGTAAAAGATAAACTATTTAACTAAGAGTTAAATCTAAATGTTAAGGTTAATATGGTGACCTAAACTTGTCCAAAACCTATTTTTATAGAGTATTTCAACCCATCCCCACCTTAACCTCTAAATAAATCCTTTTGGAGCCATTATAAATCGAAAATGATTTTATAATAAAATAATATTTCAAGCTTTTCCTAAAGTGACAGTCACCTCTCTTATAAAAGGGCACTTCCCCTTATCTTAATTTTGAACCTCTAAAAATATCCTCTAAACTACCCTCAGTTGAAAATATAGGCCTTAAACTGATCATAAATCCAACCAAATAAGTCCTTTTGATCAAATCATAAGGAAGAACCTGAAGAAGAGGTAATAATTTCACCACTTCTTTCAAAGTTCTTTTCTTCTTCCACTTCCTCTTTTATTTTTGTTTCCATACCAAAATAATAATTCTAGTACCTTCTACATATTGTGATGTTATTATAAATATGGTAAAACCATATTCATTATTCTATCTATCCTATTAATAACAAAGTCACCATACATGTGTACGTACGACTTACTGTCTCCACGTATTGGTGTAGTTTGTTATTCAACACTTCATTATTTGGATGAGTATAATAATGAGTATAACTGATGTAAATAATAAATATAACATGTTAGTTATTCTATATATATAATATACCATCCAATTACATCTAATTTCACCACTAATATAATGATATTGTCGCTCGTGCGTATGTACGGCTTATCGTCTCCACGACATGATGAGATTTCATTCCCTATCATAACCATTCAATAATAATTTTTATTTGATGATTAAAAATAATTTTTAATAAATTAATATCATTTTTGATATGAATAAAATACATCTTACCCATAACAAACATGTCTTACTTAACAAAACATATAAAGGAAAACGAATCAGTTAACACCCAAAATAATGATACTACTAAAATATCATTAACAATGCAATATTAGAAGATCATATATGATATCATATTTATGTATGTGGTTATTTTATAATTTAATAAAAATTATTTCACAATTATACAGTAGGTTAAACTACCATATTCTAAGGAAAAGTACAAGGTAAGGGGTTTTCATCTCATTTTTTATTTCCATGAGATTCATGCTATATTTTCCACTATTTTCTTTTGTGTGGTATATGTACTTCCCATGATTGTATTATTTGTGTAAAATAATTTGATTAATGGTTATTTAGAAGTTAATTTTATTATCATTATTTCATGGGGGGTATGTTTTGTAAGTTACCAAATCGGTAATGGAATTTCTAATTTCAATTTCGACTCATTGGGGTTTAGGAAAACTTTATTGATTATTTTACTCCAAGGTTATGTGTGAAATACCTATTTATTTACTTATTGAGTAATTTCCACTCCCCTTTTCATGGATATACTTTTGATACACATAATAACTCCATTGATAAATTCTCTAGTCATCAATATGATCTTGATAAGAGTAATCTTAACTCAATTTCCATTCATTGAGTTAAACATCCAAGTCATGGGTGCTGTTTTACATGAATATGTGTGAATGTAATCTGATTGATTTACAATGAATATCTAATCATATTGAGTGTATTTATATTTTTCCCCCATAATTATGTCATTGATTTATCCTTAACCTAAGGATATGATCTTTATAATAGATTTCATCTCAATTTACATTCCATTGAGATTTCTTTGTTGTTATGTGCTAATTCACTTTTATAAGGTGTATATACAGTACTTTGACATATTATATCATTAATACATTTATTCTCATGATATTTTAAGGTATTTATTAGCTCAATTATTTTTATTCAAGAATCTCTCATTTGGTTAGGAACTCTAACTCAAATATCATTTTAAATGTTTTAAAAATTTATTCTTCTAAATATTTCTCATTAATGTCCATTTTTTAAAAATGGTTTAAGGATTTATTTATATAGAAATGCATGTTTTAAATTTAAAATTCCTTTTTAAAATTTCAATTTGGTATGGGACACTTTGATTCAAAAATCTTTTTTAAATGAATTCTTGATAAATAGTGAGACTTTTAAATGTTTTCAAAAAAAGGGGATATTTCTGTCAAATAGTTTTACTGATTATTTTCACCTATGTCAATATCCTTAATTATTCTTGATTGAGGTTGATTTATTATAATACAATCTTCCATATTTTATTGAATGAGATATTTTTTACTATGTATGTGATATTTTTATACCATTCATGATCTGTGGTTAAAATGTTGACATTTCGTATGCTAGTTTTAATATAAATGTTTAGATTATGTTCTAACCTTTTCATATGAGGAATGAATTGGACATAGTAAGTGAAGGGTGTAGCCCCTATAGCTCATCAATTGATTGGTAGGTCTCATGAGAAAAACTAGTGTCTTGGCATAAGGCCTTGAAAAAATATTATTTGTAGTCTTGGAACAAGTCCTTGACTATGTGGTTATGATGTCCTACACTATGCATTCCATCATTATGAAATTAGCTATCGATATTACATGTTATTATTCGAATAGTATAATATCTATGTGAATAAGGAAATGGCATTATTTTATTTATATTTTCTATATTATGCTGAATTCTAAATATAAAAGGCTTGTGTTTTAGTCTTATACATTGCCTTAAATGTTTATGCTTATATATGATAGTTTCCACTATATTATTATCCCTACTGAGCATATGAGCTCACCCATTTATTATGTTTTTTTTCCTAGGATATGAATAAGTATACTATGATTAACCTGTAGGGATAGACCAAAGGATATGAGTGTGTTTTAAGGGGTCACAATGTTGTTTTTATTGATTTCATGATGTAATGTAATACTTATGTATGTATCTAGTACTTATAAGGCTACTAAACTAATTGGTCTTTCAAGACTTGATATCTTATGATCATGGTAATGTTATGTAATAATGCACCATCTCTGGGTAACTAGGGTAAGGTTGTTACAAAGAACAAGTATCACATGACACATATATATGTCTTATTCGATCAGCTTTGTGGGGAAAGTTATTTCTCAAAGGTGGACCTTCGGTCGGGATATCACCAATTAATGGTGGGTAAGAAAGATATTCCCAAGAATACCTTTAGAACAAGGTATAGAAACTATGAATTCATAGTGATTCTCTTCAGAATCACTAATAATTTAGAAATTTTCATGTATTTAATGAATAGAGTCCTTAGAGATTACCTCGACAAATTTATAGTACTCTTTATTGATGATATTCTAATATAATCCCAGAGAAAGGAGGAACATGAAGAGAATTTGAATACTATGCTAAAGACTTTGCAAAGGGAGAATCTTTATGAAAAGTTCAGTAAGTGTGAGTTATGGATATAGGAAGTATCATTCTTGGGGCACGTTATCACTAGAAAAGGGATATCTATAGACCCTTCCAAGACAAAGGCAATTGAAGAGTGGACCATGATGAAATTTGTAATGGAGATCCGTAGATTTCTGGGTATAACTAGGTATTATTGATGATTTCTGAAGAACTTTTCAGGATTCTCAAACACAATGGCCAAGCTTACTTGGAAGGGTGTATATTTTTTCTGGACTCAAGAATGTAAATACTGTTTCAAGGAGTTGAAAAAAAGACTAATCAATGTGCCAGTACTCACACTCCCAAAAAGTGGAGAACTCTTTGTGGTGTAAAATTATGCTTCAAAGAAGGTCTTTGGCTGTGTGTAGATGAAAAATGATAAAGTGAAATCTTACACCCAAAGACATCTGAAAATCAATGAGAAAAACTATCCTACACATGATCTGGAGTTGGCGGCTATTATCTTTGTGTTGAAAATCTGGCGGCATTGTCTCTATAGGGAGAAGTGTGAGAAATATACTGATCACAAGTGTCTAAAATATATTTATTCACACAAAAAGAGATTAATATGTGCCAGAGAAGATGTATAGAGCTAATCTAGGATTATGAATGCTCAATACACTTCCATCCAAGTAAGGAAAACAAGATAAAAGATGCTCTATGTGGAATGGATCCATCATATTTATCAATGATGAGAACTGAAAAGGATCCAATATTCGTAGATTTTTAGAGGATGGACATGGGAATAATTATGAGAGGAACATCATAAATCCTTTCTCAAATGATTTCTCAACCATACTGCATAGAGAAAATAAAGGATTCTCAATGAAAAGATGTGGAAATTCAGAAAATGGTGGAACCCATTAAAAATGGGAAATCCTCGGAGTTCATGATTGATGAGGAAGGAGTTATAAGATTTGGATCATGATTTTGTGTACCATACGATCCAGAGATAAAGAAGGATCTTTCTAATGACAGACATAGCTCAACCTTCTTTATTCACCCATGGAGCATAAAGATGTATTGAGATCTCTGAGAGAAGTTTTTATGGGACAACATGAAGAAGGAGATTGCTGAGTATACATTAAGTGCTTGGTATGAAAACAAGTAAGGGCTGAAAGACATAATTCTAAGGGGATGATGAAAAAACTACCCATACCAACATGGAAGTGGGAGAGCATTACTATAGACTTTTTCACTAGACATCCAAGGACATCCAGAGGAAACAATGCTATATAGGTCATTATGGATCATCTTACAAAGATAGATCACTTTATCACAAATCAATAGGAATTATCATTGGATCAACATGAATTTATATGTATCAAAGAAGTGATAATAATGAATAGAGTAACAATATCTATTGTATCTGATAGAGATTTGAGATTCACCTTGAAGTTATTTAAATTTCTCCAACATTCTCTAAGAACTGAACTGAACTTTAGTATAGACTATCATACTTCAAATGATGGCCAATTTGAGAAAACAATTCAAAAACTAGAAGATATATTGAGAGCATGTTCTATGGAATTCAAAAGAGGATGGGACCAACATGTTCCACTTAATGAATTCTCCTACAAAAATAGTTTCAACTCAAGCATCTGAATGCAACTATACGAATCCCTTTATGGGAAAACATGAAGAACACCGGTGTATTGGGATGAAGTCAGTGAGAATAAGCTACTAGGACCTCAAATGGTCATAGAAATGTTGGGGAAGGTGAAAACCATTTAGAAGAACATCAAGGCAGACCAAAGTTGAAAAAAGAGTTATACATACAATCATTTATGAGACCTTGAGTTCAAAGTTAGAGACATGGTATTTATACGCATATCTCTATGGAATAAGGTTATGATGTTTGGGATGAAAGGAAAGTGAAATCCTACATACATCGCCAACTTCAAGATTCTTGATCATGTCAGGGGTGTGGCCTATCAAATGACACTTCCACCTACCATGTCTAATGTACAAGATGTCTTTCATGTATCCCTCTTAAAAAATTACATACCATACCCTTCACAAGTACTGTCTTTAGAAGTGGTACAATTGGAGAATGATTTTTCTTACAAGGATCAGCCAATGAAGATCTTGGATTGTAGAGATAAAGTTTTACATAACACGACTACTCACCTGGTCAAAGTAATGTCATGGAACCATAAGTATAAAGAGGAAACATTAGAACTGGAGGAAGAAATGAAGGAAAAATACCAACACCTATTTATGGCTTAGAATGTAAAATTAAATTTTGAGTGAAAAATTTCATAAGGGGGGGCTAATTTAACGACCTAATGTTTTATCAATAGAAATTCCATTCTTATAATTATTTCATATAATCACATGAAATAACAAAATAATGAACTAATAAGTACTATATGACCTTTTAATATAATATTTTCTCTTCTGTGATTTTAATTTCAAAAATTTGGCATACATGGTTGCAATCAGTAAGATATTTGGAGTCTGATAAGGAAAACTTAATTTTTGTGTGAATAGTAACTAACACTTATGAATAGTAATTTGATCCTTATGAATAATAATATGAAACTTATGAATATTAAATCATCCAAAAGAATATTATCCTCACCCATGAATGTATAAATAAAATTTAGGAATCTTGTAAGTGATAATATGACCATAATAAAAGTATTGTTATTTTTGTAAGTCAAAACAAATTAATTAAAATTAATTAATTAATTTAAAAGAAAATATATTTTACTAAAAGGTTTTCATAAAATAAAAATTTTACATCATTAGGTTTTAAAATAATTTTATAAGACCATATGTAATTTTTGAAAGCATTATAATATCAATTATAGTTTTCAAATCCGCATTTTTCAAGTAAATTATTATTTTATTTAAAAATTATATGAATAATATATAGATTTTTTTTGAAAAATGGAGTTCATTTTTTTATTCTACACACCAAAAAATGTTTAGGGTTATTTTTTTGGATTTTTCTAAAATACTTGAATTTTTTATGAATAGTAAAATATGATAATTCATGATAAATGTTAAAACCTAAATTTTTGCATCATGATTGAGTCATGGATGATATAAATGTACATTGGTTAGAACTCACATGTATATATTACTATTTTTTTCATAATAATCATTAATGTTTCTTTTCTTATGGAAAAATAATAAACTAATGATTAAAATATTTAAAAAACACTCCTCCCCTCCACTATAAAAACCACCCACATTCACCTCTTATCTTCACTCCTCTCAAGCCTTATGCCTTTACTAAATTATGAAAAAAATCTCTCCCCAATATTCTCCCACTAATCCAGAATCCCTTGGTATCCTAAAAAGTCCAAATACTCTCTCCTTAAGAGTCTCTCAAGGAAGATTATATCAAGAGGTAAATTCCTCTTTTTTCCTTTCATTTTATTTTCATGTTCCTTTGTTCTCTTTTATTTCCTAACCTATCCTCATATAAATGGTATGAAAACTATACTAACCTACATGTACATGATTTTTTTTTCTAATGGGATAATTCATTATTATCTCTCATTTCCTCTCTTTTTATACAGAAGAAATGAAAACACTGTCTAAGATGTTTTAATTTATCACATTCAAGGACAATGAGTTATCAATTTTAATTACCATCTTTAATTCTATTAATGAAACCATTTTTATAGTTGAAACAAACTATTAAGTATGTATTTTATGTTATGTGGTGTTTTGGAATACTTTTCACACATAATGTAAAATAAGGATACAAAACAATTTAATTGTGAGAAAAATTACCAAATTAATCCAAGCATTTATCATCAATGTTTTATGTAATGATTCACCATCACTATACATTAAAAAATGAATTTTATAAATAATTAATCATTTGGATGTTCACTAATATCATATAACATCAATTCTTGATAACCTATCTCATCATACATGTGTATCTGAACATGAATATAAGTGAACCGATCATTAAAACCAAGGAAGCAAAGGCTCCTAAAAAATGAAATTAAACCTCATAACCAACCAAAAAGGATATGAATGAACATAATAAGGTTATTATAAATCAATTAAATGTAAAGGAGGTTATGTAATTATTAATTAATTAAAATTATTTTATTATTTAGGTCATTAATATCAAGTGGAGAATACCATCAGACTTATGGTAAGGGATCCTCTCTTTCTCATATTTATTAAAGAATCTCCTCTATGTTATATCCTTTTATGTGTAATTAAACATCATGGGGTATGATTTCAATACTCCCCCATACTTTCCTCATGAAATATAAAATATGAGAAACCTCTTTATCTCTCATTAATCCCTCTAAGTACACATGATACCGTGCCGATATTATGTAAGGGATTCTACCATGACCTCATATATTCCTTCAGGTTTCTCTACTTTTCTTTTTATTCAAACGAAGTTGCCTTTTATTTTTATGTATATCTTTTACATACTATTTATATTCTCTGAAATCATGTTTCAAGATCCATACCTCATTATCTTTTGGGGAAATACATGTTTTTAAATGATTACCTCGTCAATAATTTTCGATAAGAAAACTCATTTTAAGGGAACCTTATGAATTATTACTCTTCATCATGTAAACTATATAATCTGTTATTAAGACACCATTTTTTTTATAAAACCAAATTTTTTATTATGAAAACCTTCTTATTTCACTTCTGGTTTTATATAATTTATCACACCCTTTTAAGTTTTAAATGACCTTTGATATTTTCCATTAACTACCTAAATTTTTTAAATTATAAAGTTTCCCAAAAACTCTTTTTTCAAGTTATTACTTCAATTTGATATTAGATATCATGATTTATATCTCTTATAAACTATTATATTCCATCCATTCTCTAATTCCTTTCCACATGGACAGTTTTATGATACATTCATTTGTCATGGTTTATGTCATGATTATGATGCCCAATTATTTCTCTGGGTAACCCTTATGTTTTTTGTTGTTTATGTATGATTATATATGTGGAAATAATATTCATGAACATGTTAAGATGAGTGTTCCTAGATATAACTCTAATTAATTGGTTAAAATTTAGTCTCATGAGACATTGTGTGCAATAGTATTGGCGGTTAGACTTGAATCATGCTACCATATAGAATGGTCTTGGTAGTTCACCTTGACTTGTAGTCCTATATGTGAGATGAGCCTTGACTCATGATAAAGTCATAAATTATTCTACTGCCACATTTCTATGATTCGATATTTATATAATCCCATGTTTATATGTTATGATTCTATATTCCATTTTATATCGTTATTTCTTGATCTTTAACCCATGTGCTAAATCCTTATTCTTATGTTTTTCCTTTACTGGGATTTTAGTTCATCCCATCATTCAAGTGATCCTTAGGTTACCCTTTGAAGATGTAAGTTCTCAAAGGATGTTAGGAGATCTTAATGAATATTAAATAAATAAGTGTTTTTAGTCCTATTTTTTAGTTTTATGTTCCTATTCTTCAAAGATAATAGACTTAAAGATCTTTGGCATGTACTATGAGGTATAATTATACTTAAAATAATCTAATTTTATAATATTTTTGGAGATCTTTCACCATTTCGTATCTAAAACATGAACCCAAAATAAAATAAAGTATATAAATCGATCAGAATGTAGGGTTGCAATTGAATGCATGAAAAAGATAAGAACACCCATACATACAAGAATACATCAAAAGAAGAACTCTAAATTTTTAATTGCTATAAAAAAAGAAGATTCCACCATGAACCATCTTGAAAAAATCCTTGAAGCAACTCAAAGAAGAAGAAGAACATCTCACTGCACTAAAAAAATAATATTTGACTCACGACACTCTATTTTCAGAAGAAGACTAAAAAATTGCATATGCTACATCCAAAGAGTCTAGAGGTTTATTTCACGATACACAAAGCCTTCTAATTTCTATCTCATTAAATTTTTCTCTATTTTATACTGATTTATTACTCTTTGAGAAATATGTGTGTCTATATTTAAAACACGCACTATCTCCTACACTGAATTAGACGATAAAATATACCCCCACTCAAATATTATTTACACCTTGTTTCTCCCATGTATAACATTGGAAGAGGTCTTGTGAGACCTGTCAATTAGTTTTATCATGTAGAACAGTGGTAGAGGCTTTGTAACCTA
Organism: Viscum album; assembly: GCA_963277665.1. Lineage (NCBI taxonomy): Eukaryota > Viridiplantae > Streptophyta > Magnoliopsida > Santalales > Viscaceae > Viscum > Viscum album. The sequence goes on from OY728143.1 coordinate 1,326,173,253, forward strand.
GACAATCTTGTGTACTGTTGTTAACCTCGATACAGGGTGTGGATCAATGCTTTTTATATATATTTATTTGTGGCATGTGATCACCAAGTGGAGTGGATTAGGTCTCATCATGATACTGAACCAATTTTTTTATCTGCTGTGTCTTTCAATTTAGTCTTTCCTTATTTTAACTCATATTTAACAAACCTAAATATTACTTTAATAGTTAGTCTCAGGTAATAGTTATAAATATTTTTCCTTATTTGAGTAGTTTGAAAAGTTATATCAATATCTCATTTTGATATAACTGAGAATTAATCAATATTATGAGAAACTATTTGAACATTCAAGATATTATAATTTTAATACCTTGGTTAACTGGACAATTTTATCTTAATTGGGGTAATATTTTAAATAAATGTTCTAACAAATTTTTTTATAGGAACTTAATTCACTCCCTTATTCAGTGTCCAAATCCGACCACCATTATTTAATATCATTGATTCATTATTTATTCTACTTTACATATACATACTAAGCATTTTAGATCACCCTTATTATGTTTCCTTTCTATATGTTATGAATAATTATCATTGAATAAACTTATAAGGATGATGTTTATTTCATTTTATTATGTATTTAGTTTGTATTTTATATTTCCCAAAGTATTTTGGGTATCATCTTTGTAATTTGGATTTCCAAGACTACTAAACTGATTAGTTCTTTGGGATTTGATTCCTTATAATCATGCCATTTTAATAAAATAATGCACCAGATCCAGGATTTTAGGGTAGGGGAGTTGTACACGATGAAGCCATCTAAATATAAATTCACATAGTCATAAATAAAAAAAATTAAAAAGACACCATTACAATACTTTAAAAATGAACAAAAGGTATTATGTTTCGTATTAATTAGAGATACATGAATGTTCTAATTCAATTTTTTGGGAATCATTTAGATCCATATTTATAGGCACATCCTTAACTCCAATAAAACCACATATACCATTATAGTAGTAAATTTACTCACATGATGGTGATAAATTTACAATATTCATCTAATATTTATCTCAAATTTTTACTAACCAATTATTTGAAAAAAATTATAGTCAGTGTAAATCCCACGTGTAAAGTATTCCTCTATGCGTTTAGAAAATCAATCAATTTTTAATGCCTAATATATCTCGTGACTAATAAAACATGGAAGGATTCATAAAAATGTTGTAATTATATATGATTTTATTAAATTCAGAAATAATTCTTTCTAAAATGATGATATGAACATGAATTCCCATACTATTGAGAAATGTACAACCGAAATAATTACTGGTAATGTCCAAGAAATGTCCTTCAATTATAAAGAAGCTCTACATTGACACAATATACCATGGGTGTAGATATTCATTAATCTAAATGGGATCACATAATTTTATTATATTATTAATGAATTATAGTCCAATAATCTATAAATATCATTTGATATGAGTAAGAATTAGTAGTGAGATAACAGTTAGGTTAGGTTTGGTGGAATGAGAAGATCTTGTTTATAAACTCATTTTTCTCATTATTTAGGTCATTACCAAAGTAAAAAAACAATATAAAGGAATTAAATTTACTTTATTCTCTCAATTAATGGTCATCACATTGGTCTTATACTTAATTTTAAAATTTAAATTTGAATTTATAATATATATTATTGCCTATAACATACTAATACTATGTATTAATAATTCTACAATACTAGGGTAAGCCATGTGTATTTATATTTAAAATAAAAATGTTTTAAAATGAAATTATTTTAAAGGAAATTACATTTTATATTTCAAAATTGGTTTTTACTATTATAATATTTATGTATATAAGATGATTTTTTCAAAATTAAATGACTACTAAATTTTTATTTATTTAATTATATATGCCTTTTAACTTGAATTTTGGGTCACAATATGTATTTATTGGTAATGTAAAATCATATACTTTATTTAACTCATTTTTTAATATTATTTCACAATAGTATGTTGCAATTCCATACATTATTAAATTTGTTCTATTAAAATGGTGTATTATGAGTTGAAACCTACTCTATGACATGCATTTAGTTTGAATATCTTTTAATGGGTCTTAGATATATGTTACTCCCTGAAATGTGACATATTTAACATGATGTTAATTTAAATTTTTTGCTTCTTATAATACCATTCCTATAAAATTTCATATATTTTATGTCACATTCAAGTGTAATTTTGTATGGTATGCGTATTGTTCCAATATTCTATTAACCATGTTGATTATTATTTGATAATGATTTCAATTTGATAATTTCTTGTTCAAAAAATTAATAGCTTGATAGTATAGGCGTTTTATTTTTGTATGAAATATAAGAGTTTATTCCATCCATTCACCTATAAGGAAGTCATGTATTCACGTGATTAATTATTATTCCCGAATAAGGTATATTGGTTAATTGTGCGATATGGTGTCACAATGAACTATCTTTAAAAAAATTCATCATCCTCAAAGGTATGAACAATAATATTGTACCAAAATGGTATGAACAATTATATTTCCGTGATGGGATGGATTTCTAGGACCCTAATTTTTTTAGGAAAACATGTCTTTATATTAGTCAGTTGATATATGTATACAAGTGAATTATATACACATCTGAATATTTTTCCTTTGTATGTTTTCATCCAATCACTATCTCAAATTAGTAGCAGTATGAATAAAATTATAGAACATGATTGGATCTTCCCAATATATAGAGTGACACAACTCTATTATAGAATTATCATGTTTTTTATTCTATTTATTTCTATGAAAATTTATGTGGTACCATATTTTATTAAGTTATATAAATGTATAGATTGATTAAATTAATTCCCCAATGTATATTCTATATATATTGGAATCATGGTGGTTACATATTGAGTGTAGTATATTCACACCACACCTGTTTATTATGGTGCTGATTTAGAATCATGGTCTACTTTTCATGTACCAATTTTTATTAGTAGATTCCCAAATAATTGTTCTTATGATTTATGTCTATTGTTGGTACTGGTCAGGTTCTCTCAGTGTTGAAATATGACATTAGAAATTATTTTTGTAATCTATCCATCTGTGATAGAAAAATATTTTTCTCTTCTGAATGAAATACATTTTACCAAATGGTTATTATTAGTTAGAGAATTATGTAAATATATTCATGATATATTACTAAGAAATTTGAGATTATTATTGATAGAATATTTCTTATATATAATACATCATGTTTTTACCATTATAGTGATATTTTCCCATTTTAATATTTAATATTTCAGTTTTTTGATTTAATTTATATGTTTTTATACATATTTTATGTAAAATAGTCAATTTATGGAGTGTTAGTTTTATGAAACATTATTTTTTCCAAAATAAATAATTGCATCTTTTTTCATAGAGGATACACCAAGAACTATATAGTAGTCCACTATGTACCTAGTATTCCTATACCAGGCCTTGGTAATCTGGGAGATCCAATTAGAGCATAATGGATATGAATTACATAGTCCTAAGCTTTTTGGGGTTGATTTTTAATTAAGATATATTTTTAATTTTTTCATTAAATAATAATAAATCCTTTTTTTCTCTCCATATTCATCATTTAATATTACAAAATTTATATCTCTATCATGGGGAAAATGTTCTCCATTCATTTTTCCTTTTCTCTCTAATTATTCATGGTGGTGTATGGGTTATTTCTTATGAAAAATCTAGAGGAACTTCTTATTTAATTCCATTTCTCACTTTTAATACATTTTTTCTTCTAATATAATTTCTATAAATATGTCATCTTATTTGGGATTTAAAAATTATCATGGGGAAATTAATTTGCATACCTTGGATCAAAATTGTCTTTATTAATGGAATGTTGTTTTGGTGCCATTGAATCACCTATTCATTTTATTGATAGTGTTATTTTCCACTGAAAATATATATTTTTTGTTTTTTTTATTTTTGAAATTATTTTATGGCTAGATTTGTTTTATTTTAAAAGTGATTTCTATGTAATAATTATTAGATTTATTATTATGGAATTATTTTAATGTTTTTCCAAGATTTATGGATTTTCATGGGACCATAAGGGAATTATTTTCATTGTTATTCTAATGGTAGGTTGTTTTTAAACATATATAATTCATTGAGAAATTATTCATATTTATGTATTACTTATTTTCAATGTTAATAATTATGATAAAATATAATTTAAATTACACCATAAAAAATTATAAAAATATAAATTAATATATGGGTGTCTAATTTTTTAATAATTTGATAAGAACATTCTTGAGATAATAAGTAAACACGATAATTTTGTGACTAAAATTTAGGTTTTGGATCATTAGGAATGATTTAGTGATATTTAAATGTTAAATTAGTGTTTCTTGAATCCTATTTTTGTTGATAACACTCTCATATTTTTTTCAAATAGATCTTAAATATATACCTTTTTGAAATCTATTCCCTTGAATTAAAAGTTTTGAATTAGAAAATGTAGAGTTGATTCCATGTTGGTGGTTTTACTAATAAAAAATGGATAATAAAGAGTTTATATGTACTTAAACCTCATGAGTTGGGTTTCTAATTTGTTCCCAAATTCTAGATATTAATTGGATATTAATACAATTATAATTACATATAATTTTGGTTGAGAAGTGTTTTTTTATTTCATGATTTTTATTAATTTTGTTATTTTATAAAAAAATATTTATTATTGAATTTTGGTTTTCTATATTATTTCCAACAATCCTTCTTGAAAACTTTAATACCAAATTAATAGGATTTCTTTAAATAGTTTTATCTATGAAACATAGGTTGTATGGCTCAAATAAATGATTTTTAATTTATTACATGTGTTAAGAAAACATTTATTTAATGCACAATGTTGTTTACTATTTAACAATTTTTATATAATAATTATCATTTCATCTCATTCTAACCCAAATTAATTACAATTCGATGATCCATACATATAATTAGTTATGGATTCTAATCAGCGGTGCCATAATAAATAAGCTGTATTGGTTTGAAGTAAATGATATATTTTTAAACGCATTTTTAACATAACTTATTTATTATTTAAATAAAAAATAAAGTGTAATAGTATTAAATTTTATTCATTCCATCAATTGGTCGTGTTATCATTGGTTTTGAAAAAAATGCTATTAAAAATATTCTATAATAAATTTTTTTACATAACCATATTCCTATTATGTTTTAATAATTTTTATATACAAGGTTAAACCATTAGTATTTCTATTTATTTGGTTAAAATTATGAAGTTAAAATATATTATTAAAAAATGTCCATGTCACTTTAAGTAAATATATTTTATTAAAGTATGTTTTCTATATAATAAATCTCTTTGGAAAAAGAACCCGACGACCAATTACACTATAAAAAAATATTTTTATCTCAATTTAATTCTATTTTTGGCCATTTAAGTTTGTGTTGTTTATTTAAAATACTGTACATTATTATTTTACATTATATTAAAATTATGCCATACATAATTCATGGTATTTATATGAAATAGTATACCCTGAATTAATGGTCAATCAATGACTTATGTCTATCATGGATTTCCATTATAAGTTAATAAAGATTATTTTATTCTATGAATTATGATATAATGCTATTGATGTATATTTTCTTAATTAATTCTCATGATTTGGTTCCTATAGACTTTTTATACTATATTAATTTGTATTTATGATTTTCATTTATGTTGATTCTTTTTCATATTATATGTGTTCATAGGACTTAAAGAAATGTTAAAATATAAATGGATACTACCATGGTTGATTTTGATCGACCATGTAGAGGTTTTTTATTATTATATAAACTTTATGTGAGAAATATTATAATTTTAAATAACATTTAAACTTAAAGGATAAGTTATTATACAATGATAGTGTATCATGAGATGAATTGTGGGATGAACACACAATATATTTGATTTCTATACCAATTCCACTATTCTTAAAGAGAATGGATAGAATATTTTTAGGTTATTGTAAACATGATTACATTTTATAAATGGTATGTGGTCCAAGGACCTTGAAAATTTCAGAATGAATCAATATATATATGTGGGTTTTTATGTATATATCTTTCTATTTGTGTGTGAGATCCATATATACATATATGAGGGGTATTTTTTTATGGATTTAATGAACTTGTTTCTTAACATTCATAGCGATAGGCTTTCTATATGTGAATTGTCTTTGGGTATTCCCTGTATAGGTAATATATATTAAGAATACCCATTTACCATGTTTAGTTTTCACATATTTTTATTATGAAAATTAATGTGGTAATTTGTTTTTGAATACTTATTTATATGGTTAGATTCATCCAATTCATTCACCTAGGTATATATAATATATGTTAAAATTGTGTTTGTTATACAGTAAATGTTTTATGATCACACTAAAAGTGAACTTTGGTGTATGCATAAATTAATTATATATTTTCTAATTAGCTAAAGTTATAATAATATTTGTTGATTATTATTGACTATGTGTGTGACCATGATTGGTATTGATATCGTTCCACCTGATGTTAGAATTGAATACTAGAGACCATGATTTTCATCTAGATATGTGAGTTAGAAGATTATTTTTTATGAGTATATTTTATAAAGGATGTGAATTTCTATAATATGATATACATATTATTCATACAATACAAATTTAAATTTATTTTATTGTATTAGAAAAATAATGACAAATTTATCGTAAATACAGTACAAATTTAAATTTATTTTATTTTATTTGTAAAATGATGATAAATTTATCGTAAACTATATGTGAAGGTTCATAATGAAAGTCACCACCCCCTATGAATTGGGTAGAATTTATGGGTTTATTTAGTAGTACAATTATGTTCATATTAGGTGATCTAGTGATAAAATATATAATTATCATTTCAATTAAAAATAATTTCATACTAACACAAACATAGTTTAACATTAAACATTGATAACTTCTTAGAGAAAATATTAAACAAATTTAACAATGATGTGTGTATACTCTTTACAAAAATTATACAATAAAAAATAATTTTTTCCCTTTAAAAATAAAAAATACATCATCCCATAAACCCTAGATATTAATAATGGAATGGACCACCTGACACATTACATTATGGGGATTCTAGTGGTGGATGTGTCTTGGGGAATTTCTTAGGGATTTAGGGTGTATATGGTGGTGTTGTGGATGATATTTTCAGCTGAGGAGGTTTCCACAATATTTATGCCTATATTTCACCATAAGGGGTATAAATGTGTTGTAGTGAGAACCGATTGGAACATGGTGTATCATATAAGGGGAAATTAATTCTATATAATGGAATATAAGTTTTATCTTTACATAACATTGGGAAATTATTTTATACCCTAACATAATTAAACATAAATCTATATAGAATGTCTACGACATAATGTATTAATTTTTTTTCCATGGATTGGTGTAGCCACATTATGGATATGTTTTCCATAGGATAGATTACCGGGGTTGATTTTTATGGTTTTGAAATTTTCATTATATATACAACATGGAGTAGGGAGGTGGCCTAGGTCTCTTCTTGGTAGTTGATTCCTACAGTGTGATGGTTTCCCCTATATTTTGATATTTTTTCTTTATTTATGATATCTATGACAGACACATAATCTTTTTACTTAAATGTTGACTTTAGTAGCCAAAACACAGTGTGGTTTATTCACATACACAGTGGAATTTTATATTTTCAGCAGTTATACACTATAGTGAGTAGTGTTGTATCACGGTATTCTTTTTTCCAAATTTCCTACAAAATCTATAAACCCATTTAACACTATAATTCCTCTATATTTTATCTTGGTTCTATGGAATCCCAAGTGTGTACCTTGGAGGTCTCTAACCCCCTTTTCATTTTCTATCAATCCCTTCCTTGGGAGATCAATAAATGGTGGATTTTTGTTTTCCCTATATTTTTATCTCCATTTTATCCATATTTTCCTACCATATAAGGCTATAGTTAGGGGAACCATTGGTTTTTGTGATTCTTTTGTGGGGGAATCATTTGTGATGTTTTTTTCTAGGATAATCGAGTGGTTTTAATTAATTTTAGGGCTCATTGGCTATCTACCTATTAATTCAACATTGGGTGATATTTTGTGTTGCAATGATAATGTTCTGAATCATTTTCTTTCTTTTACTTGTAAATGATGGATGTATAAAGATTTTTTATTCCTTTTATGATTTAACATACACCATCATGACGATGATAAATATTTTTTATTAAAATTTAAGGGGAAGGGGAATAAATTTTTCTCATTGCCTCTTTGGATGTTATTTCTATTTAGACTATACATGTTCGATGCCTTATTTAAAATCACTAACATTGGGATATTTTTTTTTTACGGTAGAGTGGATATGATTTTCCAACCATTTGTGTGATTGTTGACATCACCTTGAAAGAAATTGGTCAAGAATCAATATCTGAACAATCAGTTGTTTTCTTATGGAAATATTTGGTTTTTATGAGAATTACCATTAAAATAAATATACATTTAAAGATAACCAAATTTTTTAAATATGAAATAAAATATGTAAAAATTGGTTGATATTTGTGGTTATGGTGTGTAGAGAAGATATGATGATATGTGGGTGTGATACTTGGTGGTTTGGATAAAGAACTGATTGTGATATATGGTGGTGGTGTTGTAGGGATCATTGACTTAGTAAATATGGGTTTTTATTTTGGTATTTTGTTTTTTATTGTTTCTCAATAGTGATAGAATGAATTTTAAATAGTGAAACTAAAATGTAATGACCCATAATAGATAATGAAGATTTGAATTAAAATTTTAGGTTTTGTTTGGAGGGGTTGATTATTAATAATAAAATTAAAGAATTGGATAATTTAAATTGTTTAGTAATTTAAAAATATGGAAATTTAGATTAACATTAAAATAACGGGGAAAATGGATTTGGTGTGTCATACTTATGTGGTGTTATGAATTTATAGGTAGAGTCCGTTTTGGAAGAGTTCATGTGGAATTGTGGAAGAATTATAAATTCGGATATTAATATTTTTGTTAACCCATCGGATGGGATTTTTTATGACTATTATATAAATTATTTCAATTTTCATTTTTATTTGTACCCCTCCACTGTGTTGAGTATATTGTATTGATAACCAAAGGGTTTGGTTATTTTTTTCAACATTTTGATGGTGAGTATAGATGGATTGTTTCTCTTTCTTCCTTTTTAACTCCTCTAGGTGATGTTGATAATAAAGGGTTGTGAAGTAACAAATTAAACTTTTCGCTAGTGCTTATATATGATGAGATTATGGGGTTGTTCATTTTGGGGGTCATCCGTGGTAGGAGTAGGGAACTAGGTTTATGTCCTTGATATTCATTATTTATTTCTATATTGAATATATGGTTATGGTTGGGATGCAATTTGATAACCCAAGTGTCTTTGGGTGATATTTGTTGTGATGGAATGAGCGTATTCGTGTGAGATGGGTTGTGATGTCCATAGTGTATTTAAGAAATATGCCATGTGATGGACTAGGTGTCTTTGAGTAAGATTCTACTATTGATATTGGAACAATAAGATTTTTAAAAATTGGGTGTGAGAGTGAGAAATAAATGGGAAAGTGGTGTGGTGTGACCTTTTATTGATATGATTCTTATTATGTTATTATAAATGGATGTGTTATCTTGTGATAATACCTTTGTGTGGATGGGTTTGGTTAGTTTACATGTTTAGGTGTTTTTGGTCCTAATTCTTTTCACACTTGTGCATTAATATGATCTTTTCAAATGATCATGACATGGTTTTGGGTGTGATCCTATTGATTATACTTGTATTAGTTCCTCATGTATATAAAAACTAATTTTTTGGTCTCTATAATAGACTCAAGGATAGTGTGATACATTACTAGCAAAAACATGATGTTTATTTATGTGTCTATACCTTATAATGCTATTTTGAGAATTAATTTAGTTTCTATTTGTATTTTTTCAAATTATATAAGCATTATGAGTTTCTTAGTATCATTTATTTTATGTTATCTCATGGTGTTGTTTGATGGGTTTTCTGTCTGTTAATCCTATCTTATGGAGGGTGGTGTATTATTTTTTAATTTTTTTTATACCCTTGGTGCTTGTTTCTAACATGGGGCCTACCAGAGGTGGGAATCTGGGGTAATTATCTCCCTTCATTCATTACCAAACTAGTAGGGTTACCTTTGGGTGAGGGAGTCATGAAGGAATGGTATCATTTGTTTGGTTGAAATATATGAGGATATTTGGAGTTAAACATTATGAGTATTACACGGGATTGTAGGGAAATAATTTCATTTGACTTTTCTCCATTACATAGAATAGGGAATACAAACTAGGACATGGGGTTTTAGGGACCTCTATTTTTGATGAAACTACTCTAAGAATACTAAATGACTATTTTTTGTGATTGTACTTACAGGGTAGACAATTAGGACTAGTACATACATCATTATTACTTGTGTTCTTATATGAATTGGGTGATCATGGTGAAATAAAATGAATTAATAGTCTTAATAAAAATTCTTATAATTGATCATGGGAAATACTTTTCAAACTTTTTAGATAAGTCTCATAGTCATTTTCTACATGTAGTTCAGGGTGGTCATGTCCCCTAAGATTACTATGTTGATAACCATATGTATGATCTATTTTAGGGGGATGATCAATGGTAGAAAATGTTATATGCCTTCCAAAAAAGGTATTTAGAGAAGTGTGAGGGAATTATAATTGATATAGAGGTTAATAAATGGTTTATGGAGCTCGAGATTACCATAAGTGTGATACGGTCTTGGGCAGAGTACTAGGTCCCATTTGCAGTTATTGACATTAGTTGTGTGTCATGCAAGTGTTGGATGTTGTATCATAGTGACCTTAAGAAAGAATATGTGTTGTTTCCATTCGTTTAGAGGGAGATCTATATATAGTTTATCTCATTAACCAAAAAGACAGTAAATAGGTAAGAGATTCATTCCATTCACCCATAGATCATGTATTTATGGGGGATTTAGATTAAGAAAATTGGTATTATGTGTTTCTCCCCTAATATTTTTCCCAAGGTTGAGTCGTGTGTGTGATATCTTGAGGAGGCACTCTGCCTATCCATTTGGTATATGTTTATACCTTTTATATTTATGATTTACATGGAAGTATAGAATAAGGATAAGGTGATTGATAATACACAATAATGAAGGTGTTTACCATGACATGAGAACTATCCATGATACTTGAGGAGTATATTTTTCAGTAGTAGGTGTTAGGAGACAGTGCCTCTATGTTTTTTACTATCAAGGGTTCAGCCTTAGTATTTTTTTAAATTTGGGCATAATAGTTTCTATTATTTTATATAGGGCCTTAGTCAAGTGTGATTCTATTTGGGGGTCCTTTTTCACCATTAAAATATGTTTTGAGTGGTTTATGGGGCTCATTAGAGTGGATTTTGTTAGGTTTAGCATCAACCTCTATAGCATCCACCAGTGATTTCGTTTCAGCTGTTGGGGAAGAAAGTATATGATCTATTGAGGGGAGTTGGAGTATGTAGAGGTCAACATCAAAATGTTTATCATTTTCAAGGACCCCATCTTGTGCATTACTATAGAGGTGGTCATCACCAGTGAGGTAGGGGAGTTATGTATTTGAAATTGTGCGACATATAGGTTCTATCACAAGATGGAGTAGATATAATAAATGTTAAGACTATCCTATCATCCATCATTTTTATTCCCTATTTCATTCATAAGGTTCATTCTCCTTTGTTTCACCCACTCTAGTCTAAGTTATTTTACTAGATGTAGAAAGGTTTCATAGGACCCTGATATTGACCATGTCAGTAGAAGGACAAACTAGCTTTTTTGTAATATTCATGGGGTGTGGAGTGGTGATGGGGTAATTTAAGTCATGCATGTATATTTTCATTTTACAAACACAACCCTACAATTTCAGCCTTGTAATCTACTAGTTTTATCCCATGAATTTATTATCAATTGATTCTAGTGGAATGTCATGTCTTAGATGTGGATGGTTGGCATGCATTTAACATTGTAAAGTGATGTATTTAGTGGTGATGTTTATGTCTAAAATCAATTATTTTATTAAAGGATAACATGTTTATGGAATTAGTAATTATTTAGATAGGGGATTATATCAAGGTCATCAAATAATTTATGTTTTTACCAAATATGTTATGAAGATACCCCTTTAATGTGATTCCAACTTTCAGATAGATATATATGTGGTTGATTATCTGATTTTAATGTATTATTTTTAGTTGGAACCTTCTGAGCTATGATATTTAGGGATTCAGATAGGTGATTTGATGTTAAAGGGTTTCATATGGACCCGTGTGTGAACGTTGAGTACTCCAGTGTTAGTAATGAAGAAGGTTGATAGTAGTATGAGACTATATATAAACTAACAAAATTTGAATCAAGTGGTGATCAATATTTATTACCCTCATACAAGGATCGATGATCATTCAACCAACAGAGAGAGGGAATTTGGTTTTTATGATAAATATGGTTTTGATATCACTAGTTGAAAGAAAAAGATGTTGATATCTTGATCATTGAATTATGGTGCTGGTATGGGGACATCATGTTTGTGGTAATATTTTTTGGTGTTATGAACACACTAGGTTTGTTCATGCTTATGATGTAACACCCCGAGATCTTGTGATTTTTTATTCAAATTAATTTAATCTTTTTGAAATTTTTTATTTCACCCAAACCTGAATATATATATTTAATATATTAAAGTACTAAATTTTGCTTGTTTACACTACATGAATGACTTAGATTATCTTAAGGTATACAAAACACAATGTTTTTCTTGTGTTATACATAATTCTGAGCTCCTACGATAGCTTGTCTAACACATAATGCCAAGTTTTTACAGAACTACAATATATAATTAATGTTATTATTAAAATATTATTATAGCTATCACATAACCATAGGAATGGAATTTATGAATATTATTAACTAAATGTGAAAATATTATTTAAACATGTATATAAAATGAATCATTTGGTTATAAATTATTTTAAGTAATCTTAAGAACTATTTTAAAACAATGAAATTACTTTTCTAAGAAAAATATTTTTATATGTAAAAACACAATTTTATCTCAATAAATTTGAAAACAAATTTTCTTATATTTTTGTACTTATCCAATACATTTTGTTGGTATAATATAATAATAAATCCAATTTTATGAATAAAAAGATATATTCTTCTAAAAATAAATTTACTACCTTTTAGTGGTTAACCTATTTTAAATCCAATTTTTGGAAATATTATTGATTTTATATGTCAAAATAATCTTCATATTTAAAATAGGAACATAAAAATTAGCATAGGGTTAATTTTTGGTATTATTTGTGAAGTTACATTTTTTAATGAATAATTAAAATACTGAATTTTAATTAAAAAAATGTTTTTTCATCTAATTTATTTATAAGGTTAATTTATATTTATATTTATATTTAAATTATAATTAGATTAAATATACAGCAATTAATCCAATATTGGTCCTTGGAATCAAATTCATTTTTTAATTAGGTATAAATACTTAACAAACCATTGAACATTTTTTAAAAATCCACTTTGTCATCCCATCCACAAGATTAAATATAAATTAATTTCTTCCAATTATTAGATTGGAATTCGAAAAAATTGATTCCATATTTGAAATCAGTATAATTTATAATATATAATAATATCAACATAGTTTTTGACCAAATAAATTTGTGAATTTAATTAAAATTAATTACAATGATTAAGGGGGAAATTAGTTTAATAAAGGAATAAACCTTAAACATAAGGCCCTATAAAACCTAGAAACTTGTAAAAAAATCCATTGGATGGACATATATATACCCTATAGTACCTTGTATAAACTTTTACTCATTTTTGGAGAAAAGTTTCATAGGATAAATGTGGGTGGAATTCTTTTTACAAAAAATTTATTAGAATTCCACTCCTCATCCACTATAAAAATTTACTCACCCCTCCCACTTATTCACACCTCTCAAGACATTTGGATCACCCAAAATCTACTCAAACAAGCTCAAAAAATCACTCTATTCCTCCTTAAATCCTACCTTTGGAGAAAAAATACAACCAAGGAATCCCTTTGGTGTAGTTAAAAAAGGGTTACCCAAAAAAGAGGAGGTTTGAACGTGTACAAATAAAGTCAAGACTTATTATAAGGGAGTTTCATCTCAATTTTTTTGTTTACATGAGTTACATTTTTTATTAACCCCTAATTTCTTTTTTTGGTGTGTATACTTCCAATAAATACATTATTTTATTCTAATTATTTAATTTATGGGTTTTTACATACCCATTTGATGATATTTATTTCACAGGGTTATGTTTCAAAAGATACCAAATTAGAAATGAAATTTTGTTTCAATGTCCCTTCATTGAGGCACATGCCATGTTATGCACCTATATTATTTATATGAGGTAAACATAATAACTTTTGACATGATATATCATGAATATTCTTATTTTCATGATATGTTAATCTTCATGTAATGTTATCCTTACCATTTAATTATGATTTAATGTTACCAAAGTGGTAATAGTTTGTAGCTTTAATCAAATTGTTTTTTGAGATAGTTTATGATTATACTTCCATTCATGAAATAATATAATCCATCTCTCAATAACTCTCATAAAGTTTCTTACCCTCATAATATTCATGTTATATCCATGTAATAGTACGATTTTTCCACACATTGGTACTTATAATAAATAAGAAAATGTTTTATGATAATATACCTTTTTATCCATTCTATCAGAAATCCATGTTCTTTAAAAACAATATTTTATAAAAAAAATTCAAAAATGTTTTACTATTATACTATGATATTTAAAGAACATTTTTTACCATGAAATACCTTTTTAGAAAATGGTTTTTAAAGGTTTCTTCTTTTGATCATAGAACTTTTCTAATATTTTAAGGTATAAAAGGAATGTATGGCATGTACAAAACTACCCACCCTAATGATTGTAATTTCCTTGATTCTTACTTTCTATGATGATAAGGTTTATTTTAAATAAATTTTTTTCTAATATTCATAAAATTTATTGATTTCAAAATGGATTTCAAAGTAAAGGGTTTTAAAACTTTGTTTTATGTTAAAAAATGTTTTAAATGATTGAAAAAATTCCATTATATGTTTCGAAAATTGTTTATTTCAATGAAAATGATTTTAATGATCTCAAATATTGTTTTATATGTTTTTAAATCCTTATCAAGGAAATATATTTTCAAAATGTTTCAAAATTATTTTATAAGTTTTCAAGGAAATAGATTTTCAAAATGTTTTCAAGATTTATCGACATGTTTTCAATGAAAACAGTTTTTAAAATGTTTTCAAGATTATTTTATAAGTTTTCCAGAAAAAGTTTTTTAAAAAAGTTTTAAATTTAAAAAAGAATTTTTCATATAATAAATTATATTTTCATCAATAAATGTATTTAATGGATCTTTCCACATTATTTTCCCTCTAAGGTGACATCCATTTGTGTTACTAATTCCATTATGGGAAAGGTTACATTCATATTTTTTCTCTCTAAATGGTTTATCATTTGATGGAATTATGTTTATGAAACCTATTTATCTTTCATGATTTATAAGTTTATAAAACCTTTTTACCTTTTATATGATATATTCTAATGAAACCCGCTTCTTTATATGGGTTATGATTTAATGAAATTATTCTCAAACCTATCTATTTTTATAGGTTATGTTATGATTACATATTTATGATACTCATTTAATTTCACGCGTTATGATATGATATTATATAATCTGAAGGAATTTTTTTGTATGATTTAATTTTGAGATGGTTGGGACCTATATCACTATACAATTCATTGGGTAAAGATTTATATCTCACGAGATAATGCTGTGATTCAATTCGATGGGATTGATCCACTATGGATGATGGGGAAACCCAATACTCTTTATGAATATAGGGAAACCCGATCCCTTAAAAAGAAAGGGCTGAAAATAATGATGTGGATGTGTCCCACCCTGTAGGTGTAGTCACTATGGAGATTGAATATAGTGAAACCCGATCCACTATTGGAAGATAGGGAAACATGATCCACTATGAGAAGATGGGGAAACCCAATATCTTATAAGGAAATAACTATGATTGTGGATGGTGGTGTCTCCCGTCCAGTACGTGTAGTCCCCATAAAGTGACCTGATATGTTCTATAAATCAGTGTTGACTTATAGATAATGATAATACATATTTATGTGTATGAAACAATTCCATATCTTATTCCTATGTTTTTCTTTCATGGATTTCTCTCTTGATTCCCTTATGAATAATGTATTATGAACTGCTAATATTTATTCCAAGATTTGTGTTTTTCATCTTTGATATTCATGGTATGATCTTATAATGTTATTATCATGTTCTCTTACCATTATTATCATGTTTATTCTTACATATCTGTCCTTTTTACCCTTAATTAGAATCTTATATCGCCCATTTTATAATTTCCTTCTCCAAGTTATGAATATATATTTCATGTCTGATATATCTAAGAGGGGTTATAGTATATGGAAACTTGGTGGTAGTTAAATTAGCTCACTCATTTATGAGTGTTTAGGCTTCCATGTTTCCAAAGGCACTGATTAATATCGTCATTGGGTGTCTATTTGTGTAATGTATTATGTATTTAGAAACAAATGATGTAATGTATATATATGTTAAGACTAAGTTGTTATATTTTATATCAAAGAAAACGTTCAATAAACCTTTGGGAACTAGGATGAGAAAACATTAGTGAGACCCCCAAGTATATTTCAAAGGATATGTCTTGGGGTTTCACTAAGGATAAGTCTAAGGATGAGTTAATGTTTATGAAAATGTCATGGAATTACGGTAAAGGATAATGTGAGTAGTTTCCTATAATTAAATAAATATCTAGATACTACAAGTTTTTTGTGGCTATCTCATAGATATAGCATGGGGTAACAACTCCAACAAGGTGCATCAGGCCTAACTCGAGTGTAACCTGGTACATGAAAATGAACCATACTACACACATGGTTTGACCATCATAGTGAATATGCTTTGGTAATTAACAAAATAATTATGAACCATCATGAAGGATTTAAAAATAAGATTATTATGAATAAACTTTTTAAAAACCTAAGGTTTCATAGATCAAAGAATAATGTGTCATTATTTATACATCCTATAATTTATTTTTCATGATTATGTGGTTTTATACTATGTTACTTGTTTCTCACTCTATTCTTTATATTTTTATTCTATAGTAGGAACTAAAAGGAAATGTGTTATCATTAAATGTTTTTTAATGTAGAAATTACATACATGATGAAAATCAATTTCCTAAGTGTAAATATCATGAAGAGAATTAGGAAGTTCCATGAGTATTGGTTATACTATTGAAGATAAAGAGATCTAAAATGACATGTGAAAGGTATGGCACGCTATTGAAGTATTATTTACATTAAACATAAAAATAATTATTGGATTGAGGTTGAAGAACCTTAATTAATGATTCGTATTTCATATTATAGTAAATGGGTATTAAGGTTTAACATGTCGAAGATAGATACATGGCTTAATAATAATGTTCTATGATTACTGCGTATATTTTTTGGAATTAAAATGTTATGTCATATGAATTATGAAATATTTAAGTATTTTCAGTTTAGGTATTTCAATAAGGGTTGAAAAGGATTTTTTTAATGGTGATTAATTGTAGGAAAAGTGATATATTGGTAGGGTGGTATTTTGTAATAATTGAAGGTAACCCTTAATGTGTTCATGATGTTGAGATAATTGTTCTTATCTTGTATACAGAGATTATTGATTTGGATAAATTATATTGGATAGTATTAATGAACTCAAAGTTGATAAAGGATTTGTTGACAAAGTGGTTTATGTTATCATGGATGAAGTTTATATCTTCATGGATTTATAGAATATATATAGTAATCTTCAAAACAATGAATCATGCATGTTTTCCAAAAGGATTCATGGTAATTCGAGTTATTACCATGTTTTAAGAGAATATATAATGAGGGTGTTGACATGTCTATAATGTGATAAATAATAACTACCTTGTTATATATGGGGGATCAATGTTAAGATGATTTCAGGAACTTCTTTATAATTTTTTATATTCTTAACTTCGAGAAGGGTTATAAGGTTAACCATTTACAGAATGGTTTATTTTAAACATCAAATAAGGTTTTAGAGATTAATGTATTATCTTACCGTATGAGGATTTATTCATATTGGATAACTTGTGCTAACATTTATTTGTGGTAGAAATAGCTGGAATGAACTTTCATTTTATTTATAGATATCATGATATGTTAGTTATTTAGGGAAAAAAATTCACCCTATTTTCTGGGAATGAGATATTTTTTGGAAGTTGATCATGGAACAAAAAAGGGTAATATTTTTATGATATCATATAAGTATATTTTTTCAGGAAAATTATTCAACTTTATGAAAACATTCTAGATATAAAATATTGTCTAAATATAATAATTTTTTGAACCAATAACATTTTAAATCATCACAAATTTATAAGTTTGAGGCCATCAACATTCCATTGATCATTCAATTGTTTTTGATTTATGACCTCAATCACTCCCTTTAAATATTTATTCTTTTCTCTAAGTACATGTTTTTAATTCCCACTTATGTTCTCCAACATGGAAACCTAGTTACGTGTTACATTGTGTAACCCTTATGTTTCAAACTTTCTTTTTTAAAATGATGTTTTAGTATTCATTTTAATGACGTGGGTTTCTATGAATGGGAATTTAAATTTTTAAAAATTTGATAACACATAAAAATACAAATGGAGAAAGGGGTTGGGTAAAAAGTAACAAACTGACATTTTTTGAATTTTGTTTTCAAATTAATTTAATCTTTGTGATATTTTTCATTTCACACAACATTGAATATAGTTTTTTATATAATAAATAACTAATTTTTGATTTCAGGCACTACATGTAAGACATAGATTAGATTTTGGTACATGAAAAAATATATTTGGATTGTGTTACACAAAACACCAAGTTCCTTCGATAGCTAACATAACACACAAAGCCAGGTTTTTACTAAACCTCAATATACTATTAATAAAATTATTAAAATATTATTATAGGTACCACCTATCCATTGGAATGGAAGTTAAAAATATTAATAAATAAATTGTGAAAATATTATTTAAACATGTATATAAAATGAATCTTTCTGTTATCAATTAGTAGAAGTAAATGTAATAATTATTTGAGAATAAAGAAATTACTTTTCTAAGAAATTTTTTTATGTACCAACTTAAATTTATCTTAATAAAATTCAAAAACTTATTTTGATTATTTATTTCAAGAAAATTTATATAAAATAGATTAAATATTTCTTTATACTTATCCAATATATTTTATAAGTATATGATAAGAATAATTATAATTTTATGAATAAAAAGATATTTTCTTCTAAAAAGTAATTTTACCACCTTTTAATGGATAACTTATTTAAAATACATTTTTTTTCAATTTTATTTATTTTTTATGACAAAATAAACATCATATTTTAAATTTAAACATAAATATTATCTTGGGGTGAATTTTTTATATTTTTCTATAAAGTTTTATTTTTTGATGAATAATGGAAAATATTGAATTTTAGTTTAAAAAATATTTTTCTTCTAAATTATTTGTAAGGATAAATTATTTTACTTATTGGTTTTAAAGTATAATTAGATCAAATATAGATCAGTCAATCCATTTTATTTCATTATAATCAATTTTACTTTGATATTTTATATAACAACTTACCAAACTTTTGAACATTTTACTTAAAAAACCCTCTTTATCATCCCGTCTGTAGGATTAAATTTAAATTATTTTATTCCACTTGCATTATTGGAATTTTAAAAAATGGATTCCATAATTGGAATCATAATAATTTATAATTTATAATAATATCAATTTATTTATTTACCAAAATGATTAATAAATGTAATTAAAATTAATTAAAACATTTAAGGGAAAAATTAGCTTAATAAATGACTAAACCTTTAACTTATGGCCCAAAATGACCTAGAAACATGTCAAAAAAAAATTGAATGGAAATATTTCAAAACCTTCATCTAATGGATTGAATGTTTCTCATTATTTCAGCCACTTTTCATTGGAAAATCATGTGTGGGATTCCCTTTCCAATTATTTTCAAGAATTCCACTCCTCCACTACAAAAATAATCTCACCCCTCCCATTTATTCACACCCCTAAATACATTTGGATCAACCAAAATATACTCAAATAAGCTCTTAATATCCCTAAATTCCTCCTTGAATCCTCTTATTTATCATAAATCTACCCAATTAACCCTTTTTTTGCAATAAAAAATGAGTTACCCAAAGAAGATATTATTTGAACATGTGTAAAGAAAGTCAAGACTTATTGTAATGGAGTTACATCTCACTTTTTTTTATTTCCATAAGATTCATGCCTTATTGAACACTAATTTAATTTGTGTTGTGTTTATACTACTAATTAATTTATTATATGATTCTTATACCTATATTATGGGTATTTACATATCCATTTGATGATATTTATTTCATGGGGGTTATGTTTCAAAAGATAACATATTAGTAAATGAATTTTGTCTAAATTTTCCTTATTTCTGACACATTCCATGTTTAGAACCTATATTATTTATATGAGGTGTATATACTACATTTTTAAATGTTATATCAAGAATCTCATTTTTTCATGATAGGTTAAGATTCATGTTATGTTATTCCTTCCATTTTATTATGATTTAATGTTACTAAAGTGGTAATAGATTATAGATTCAATCTCATTATTTATCAAGATGTTTATGACTATGGTTCCATTAAAGAAATCTTATGATCCATATCTCAATAACTATAATGAATTATCTTACCCTATGGATATTCATGTTATATCTAATTAAGGATTCCATTTTTACACTCATTGGTACATAAGATAATTAATAAAAATTTTAATGAAAATATCACTTTATTTTTCATTTTTTTGGAAATATATGTTCTTTCCAAACTATATTTTCTAAAATAAATTTTTCAAAATAGTTTTACTATTATCCTATTATGTTTAAATTACATTTTTACCAATGTAATTTATTTTTAAAAAATGGTTTTAAAATGAATATTATTATCATTTTATGATCAAGGAACTTTTATGAATGTTTAAGATCCACCCACCATAATGAATGTAATTTCTATGATGCTTTTATTGTAAGTTTACAAGGTTTTGTTTTTCAGAAAATGTTTTCCTAACATTCTCTAAATTCTTTGATTTTAAAATGGTTTTCAAAGAAAAAGAGTTCCCAAAAATTGTTTCTTGTTAGTTTTTTAAAAGATTATATAATATTAATTTATATGTTTTCAAAAAGGACTCCTTCAAAGAAAATGATTTAAATTATATCAACTATTCCTTTATATGTTTTTAAATCATTTTTAAGAAAAATGGTTTTCAAAATTATTGAGGATTATTTTATTTTTTGTAAAGGAAAATGGGTTTGAAAATGAATTTAGGATTCTTTTATAAGTTTTTGTGAAAAAAGGTTTTCAAAATATTTTCAAGAAATAGGTTTTAAAAAATTATTTCTATTTTAAAAATATGTTTTTAAATAAGAACATATATTTTACTCAAGAATTTTTTTGTAAAGGATATTACCAAGTTATATTCATTCTAAAGAGACATCCGTTGGTGTTACTCATGCCTTTCTAGGGAAATTATCCAAAGGGGCAATTAATATTATTTATCTGAGTGGTTTATTTTTTATGAAATGATGTTTAAGAAACCCATTTCACATTTATGGTTTATATGTTCATAAAAAAAGTTTATATTTCATGGGTTATATTCTTATGAAACCAGATTTTTTCATGGGTTATACTTTAAATAAATTATTTTGAAAACTATCTCTTTTCTATATCTTATTTTATGATTACATGTTTATGATTACCATTTCATTTTATGGGTTATGTTATGATTTTTTATGATCATGTGAAATATGTATGTATGATTTCATTATGATATGGGTGGGTCCTATATATCCCTCTAATGAATTGGGTAAAAAAATTTATCTCATGAGATAATAATAGGATTCAAGTCAAGATGCTTGCTCAACTATGTAATATGGGAAAAACAGATCCACTGTAAGAAGACGGGGGAAACTGATCCCTTACAAGGAAAAAACTATGATTGGGGATATTTTTGTGCCCCGACCAGTAAGTGTAGTCACTATAATGATGGATGATGGGGAAAATATATACACTATGGGAAGATGGGGAAACCTAATTCACTACGAAAATAAGGGGAAACCTAAACACTTTCTAGGAAATGAATGTGACTGGGGATGGTAATATGTCCCACCCAACAATTGTAGTCTCCATGAAGTTCCTTGATAAGTTTTAGAAATGGGTCTTGAGTTATAAGGAATGATATTACATGTTCATGTGTATACCAAAATTACATGTCATGTTCCTATGCCGTGATTTCATGGATTATGCTCTTGATTCCATAATTATTCATATATTATGAACTAATAATATTTATTCCATGATTCATGTTTATGGTATTTCATATGATGGTTATGATCTTCTAATAATATGATCACGTTTTCAGACCCTTATACTCCTTTTTATGCTTACATACCTCCCTTGTTTACCCTTATTGATAATATGAGCTAAGCCATTTTATTTTTTCCTTCACCAATTTATAAATATATATTTCAAGTATGATATGTATACGAGTTTTTCTAGTATTTTAGAACTTAGTGGGAGATAATGTATCTCAATGATGTAATCGTGTTTATGTTTCCATGTTTCTGAAGGCACTAAACTAATATAGTCTTTTGGTGTCTCTTTGTGTAATGTTTTATGTATTATGAGAAAAATTATGTAATTTATATACATATTAAGACTAGTCTGTGATATATGATCGCCACATGCCATGTGTTTCTGGACCATTGTTATGTCATGTTCATCACTGAAATATTGATATACTCAAAGTCAAATGATGAACAAACTCATCATCTCATAGAAATATTATAGGCCATTCAACATAACTAGATCAAGAATTTTTTTTCTATGTGTATGTAATGGACTTTTCATGTGAATTTACCTGGATGTATGTTGTCCCATAAGTGTGTATATGTGAACCCTTCGATGGTCATGGCAATTTTTCATGGGTTGCATAAAGAATGTGATAGTGGTTTACAAATTGGTTTGTAGCATGGGATATTATCAATAGTTAATGTCTTATTTATGATATATCATGTCCCCATTTATATACTTGACCAATAAAGAATAGGGTTTTATCTAGAGTGATCAATGAAAAATATAATATGAATAACTAAATAAGAGATTGATCAGTGATATAATGCTTCAGTTTCAAGTGAAGAGGGGAATTTTTTGCTGTTTTAGGAAGATTACTTCTAGGTTATATAATGAACCATAATTCTATATAAGGAATTTATCACTTATGGGTATCATATGTTTATCCCCAAAAAATAACCATGTCACCAATTATCTAAAGCTATAGATGGTTGTGTTTTCAAAAATGATGTGTAAATATTTTCTCATTGTAGAATGCTTCATAGCCTTTACTGATAAAAAAACATGAGGTAAATCTTTTCACAAAATGACCTGAGTCTTAGAGAAATTTGGATGATATACTTTCTCTAGAATTACAACTTTGATATCAAAAATATCTCGGGAAATAAAAATTTCATGGATGAAGTTTTTATTAGGAATTCATGAAGGGATATTTTTTTAGATTATGAATATTCTAGGAGGGGAATAGAGGAGTTATATTACCTACCCCCCTAAATACTAGGGTGGTTTATGAAGGATGTTTCTTATTTTAGAAGATAGTTCAACTATATCTGATGTGGTAGGTGGAGTAGTCTCAATGGGGAGACACAAAGGAAGAGGTGATGTGCAACTTCATAGGACATTATGAATCTCTTGTGGGAAGATCAAAGGATGTTACTCAATAAATAATTATTCAATAAGAGTTCCTCATTCTACTAGAAATACATTATTGGTTCCTTTATAAGTTTTATAGATCCCCTTTAGTCATACACATATATGTATATAAGGTATACCATGGTTTTATGACATTATTTTTTCAGTATGGGAAGAAATGATTGATGCAAGATTCATAGCTCGATGTCTTGTTTTCCAATAGGTATATGTTGAAAATCATGTGCATGGAATTTTTTTCTATCACTTGGATATTACCAAGTATATGTGAGATGTCATCTTAGTAAAATTAATCATTGGATTATCCCATGATTTATGAGGAATTTATGTTATCTAAGTAATCATGTATTGTTTGAAGAAATCAGATCACCTCCTAGCGATTTATGAGTCAGACTCCATTGATTTTTTGGAATGGACATATGTCAATGAGCTTAGGAGGCTACATGGATTTTAAATGAACATTTCCTTATATTATGAATATATTTTTTCCTCACAATTTTGGAGAGTATTTAATCATGATTTTGGCACTCAGTTACATTATAACACTGCTTTCTACCCCCAGTTGGATGGATAGTTGAAGCAAACTATCCAAATGATATATTATATATTATGTTCTTGAATTTTATACATTAAAGGATATTGAATGACTAAATTTACCTTGTTTTAGTTTTATTATATTAATAGTGACAACTAATTCATCACCATGGACCCATTTGAGGCTTTATACTAGTATCCAGGTTCTTTAATGTTGCACTGGGTTGAGGATGGGTTGTATTCATTCTTAATTATAGTGTAATGTAGAGAATGATAAAAATGGATAAAGTAGTTCATTATATATTGATGTTTTATTAGGAATAGTAGAAGATCTATTCTGATTATAATAAGATGCTCTTTTAGTTAATTGTGGGATACCACATGTTCTTGATGGTTTGTCGTCGTCATGGGTATTGGAGTTTTAGAAATGGGAGTAAGCACATCCCTAGTTTTTTGGGAAATTTGAGGTGATAGGGTGAAGCAGAGAGGTAAATTATTGGTTAGACCTCTGTCCACACTTATACATTTTTCAAAAAATCTTAAATGTCTCTACTCTCCTTCATTATCTTCACAATGACCCCTTGTAACGGAATAGGGTGAGTAGGATATTGGGGATGACCTAACATTCAAGGTGTGACTAGTAGAGTTATATGATCATTGAGGAAAGGTTATATAAAGATGATCCATTCCTTTTCATCATTTTTTTAGATTCATGGTGTAACACAGTGATGATTTTTGAAATATTTATTTCAAATTAATTTCATATTTTTGATATTTTTCATATCACGCAACACTAAATATAGATTATGTTATATTAAATCGCCATGTTTTGATTGAATTTCACCCAACACCATGTTAATATTGAACTACAAGAAACACTTATATTAGATTTATGTACATGGAACACTATGTTTGGAAATTGTTATACACAATTCTATGTTCCTTTTATAGATTTCGTTACACATAAGGCCAGGTTTTACCGCACTACAATACACTATTAATATTGTTATTAAAATATCAGTGTAGTTACCACTGATCCATTATAATGGAATTTATGAATAAGATTAAATAAATTATGGAAATATTATCTTCACATTTATATCAAATAAATATTTTGGATATCAATTAGATATAAATGAAATTAAGAACTATTTGAGAATGAAGAAATTTCTCTTCTAAGTAAATAATTTTTCTATGTAAAAACACCATTTTGTATCAAAAAATTAAATAAAAAAAATTTGTGGATTTTTTTTAATAATAATATATATATATTATATTCAATTATTATTTTTCATACTCATATAATATATTTTATAGGAATAATACAAGATTAAATCCAAGTCTATGAATAAAAAGATGTATTTCTCAAAATGGTAATTTTACCATCTTTTAATGATGAACCCAATTTAAATGTAGTTTTGATTGTTTTATAATTCATATTTGAAAAATTATAATTCTTTTTTGAATAAATAACATCAAAATTTAGTTTGGGTAAATTTTTGGTACTTTTCTATGAAGTTTTATTTTTTGAAGAACAGTAGAAAACACTGATTTTTTTATTTAAACCTGAATTTTCATATAATTGATTTATATAGTTAAATTATATATTAATTTGGATTTAAAATTTAATTTTATAAATTTAACATCAACTAGTCTAATTTAGGTTAGTATAACCAATTTCATATTGAAATTACATGTATAAATATTTCAATATTTTTTACTTTTCACTTGAAAAATCGGATTTTGTGACATGTATGTGAGATTAATATAAAATTAATTTATACTAATTTTGTGTTTAGAATTTGGAATAATTGATTAATTATTTAGAATAATCATAATTTATAATGTCTACTAAGACAAACTTAATTTTTGACAAAAAATATCAGGAAAATTAATTAAAATTATTTATAGTGTTTAAGGGAAGAATTAGTTTTTAGTGGTAAAGAATTAATCTTGAGGGGAAAATAAACTTGAAACATATAAAAAAGAAATGTTTTTCCAATATTTGGACCATATACCTTCATGGGTTGAATTTTATTAGTTAATGGAATGCTATTTCATGAAATTTTACTATATAATATATTAAGTAAGGAAAATGAAAATAAAGAAACATTCCTTACCTTTAATATTTATAAATCCATAAGATGTGAAAAACTACATTAGTTCTGTTTTACACATTATTTTTAAAGTTAAAGAACTTTATTTCATCATATTAATTTATATTTAATTTTTAGAGATGAATTATTTAGATTAACTCTTTAGGGATTATAAAATGCATTAATTCTTTTTTTAATAATTAAGTTAACAAATGATTCTAAAAATACTAAAAAAATTAAAGTTATTTAATTATTTTTATGAATTTTATTATATGAATATTTCATTTTACATAGGTATAATATTAATAGATTCAAATTCCATATTTGTATTGATATTTTTAAATTTAAATTATGTAAATAATGTCCAAATTCATATTAATTTTATTTTATAATAAATGCTATTTTATTAAATGATTTAAAATTTAGTAAAAAATTTAAATTCATCAAAATTATAAGAATATGTTAAAATATATAATATATAGTCTATTAATGGACAAATTTATCTTTTCTAATGAACATATTTACTATTATATGGAAAAAATAATGTTAGCAAGGTTCAGGTTAAAGTAGTGTTTTTGTGTGCCACATGCTCTTATTTTAAAATTAATTTCCAACACAAATGGGATTTATTTTTTTTGATATTATATATCACATTTATAATTAAGTTTAAATATATTTTTTTGATAAATTTATCTTTTAATTTATTCTTATTTCTTAAAATACATTGATTACAAAAGTAGCTACCTTAACAAAAACCAAAATGATAAAATTGCGGAAACTTAGATGTTAAGGAACCAAATTATAAAAATGCACTTATTTTTATATATTTGAGGTTTCTATTTACCCTTATTACCATTTTATACATTATTTTTTTGTTTTTAAGAACATGAGTAAAGGGATACCTCCCAATCGTGTTTATCTTTGGTTATTTACAAGAATTCTACCCTCCTCTATAAATAGAATTCACTCTTCTCCCACCTCACACATCTCAAGACATATTGGATCATACAAAACCTGTGAAGATAAGCTCCCAACTTCTATCCATTAATCATAGATACCTCACATTGGGATCAAATACACCAAATGAATCCCTTTAGTGAAAACCAAAAAGAGTTATCTAAAGAAGAGGTAGCATCCTTCCACAAGCTCTTGTTATTATTTTCATTCTCCTCCCAAAAAAATATTATTATTAAATTCTTATATAATAAAATAAAAATCCTAAATATACTGATATGTTTTAATTATAAGGTTTATACCTACACCAACAAACACTTCCAAAAAATGGGTAACAAACTTACTGTTTGTGTGTACGGCATACTACCACCTTATGAAATGACATCGTTCATTTTTACTTTACCACATATAATGATTGGTAATTATGATGCATTTATTTTTATATAATTATTATATAAAGCATACATTCATACTTTTTATTTTTTGTAAATATCAAAATTTTGATTATGGACGTGTGGTCTACCGCATCCTCAAAGTGATGTGATTCGTTCACACTTTTCATGGAATATATTAAGGATGGGTTTAGTAAATTTATATAAAAATAATGAATTAATAATTCTACTAAAATTATAATATATATCTACATATAATTAATTTACTTTCATTCTTTTAATATTAAATGAAAATGGAAACATCGTTCATGCATATGTATGACCTACCGTCTCCATGAACAGTGTATTCAAATTACTATTTCAATAATTTATTGATTTCAATAAATATTTATATAATGAATATATATGATAATTATATCATTTTTTAAATTATTTAAATATTAAAAGCATTATATAATTAATAGGATCAATAATAACAAGTCAAAACATATATGAAAAACAAATAAGATATTACCTGAAATGTAATATTAAAATGGAATTTTTAGTAAATGGGTAATATAAAGTCATAGTCTAATAATATATGGTATTATATATAATAATATAATTCTTTGATATATTTATAATAAACATATATTTATTATATATGAGTTTTGAACATGTATGATGAATGTCATGACTTAAGGTAAGTGTTTTATCGTCTCACATTTATTTCTCTAAGACGTATGCATTATTCACCACTAATTTATTTTGTGTGGTGAAAACAATACCCATGAATATAACCTTTTATTATTATAATTAAATTTATGATTATTTACATATAAATTTTACTATATTTTTTCATGGGGTTTATTGTTCAAAATCTATCAAATAGGTAACGTAAATTTGTCTCAAGTTTTCTTATTTGAGATACAATCCATGTTATACAACTATATTTTTCTATAAAATTTATATACTTCCCATTGAAATGTTATATAATTAATAATTTTTTTATTATTCATGTAATTTTATTCTTCCTTTTTCATTACCATTAAAAGTTACCAAAGTGTTAACAATTTATTTTTATAATCTCATCGTTTTTCAGGATTGTTTATGATTATGCTTCCACTGATGAAATATTATGATCCACCTCTCAATAACTCTCATGAATTTTATTCCACTATATATATCCATTAAATATCTATGTATTTTTACCATTTTTTTACACTGTGGTACTTTAGGTAATTAATAAAGTGTTCTTATGAAAATGAGACATTATTTCTCTTTTTAGTCGGAAATCTGTGTTTTTCCAAAACCATATTTTCTAGAAAGGGTTTTAAATTTTTTAACTTTAAATTTCACATGACATATTTACCCAAATTTTAAATTTTTTAAAAAGTTATTTTTAAAAAGAATCTTCTTTCCTTTTTCTGATCAAGGATCTTTTTAAAAATTTCTTCAGTATAAAAGGAATATTCAGAACATATGGATTTAACCACTATCATGAACGTAATTTCATTAAAGATTTCTTTTAAAGTTGAAAATGTTATTTTTTCATAAAAAATGTTATCCATAATATTCTATAAATTAATTTTTTTTAATTTTTTTTCAAAGGATAATGTTTTAAAAAAAATTTGCTTAAAAAGTGTGGTAAATTATTTTCAATTTTCTTTTATAAGTTTTCATGGAAAAATATTTTCATAATATTTTCAAGTTTTATTTATAAGTTTTCAAGGATAATTGTTATCAAAATATTTTCATGATATCTTTATATTTTTTTCAAGTAAATTTTTTAAAAATATTTTCATGTATCCTTTATAAATTTTCAAGGAAAAATGTTTTCATAATATTTTTCAATTCCTTTATATTTTTTAAGGAAAAATGTCTTCCAAATGTCTTTAAGGTTATATTCAAAGAAACTGTTCATGAAAAGGTTTTATGTCACACAAAACATTTTTCAAAAGAGAACAAAAAGTTTCTTCAAGAAATGTGTTTAATTTTTTTTTCAAATCTTACATTATATATTTTCAAAGTGTTTCTTTTAAGAAAAGGAATTTGATTATATTCAATGTTTTAAAACTTTAATTTCAATGTAAGGTTATTTTACCTTAAGAAATGATCCATGTGATATTTCAATATCCTTATCCATGTAAGATCAAAAAATTTAATATAGTTTAATCTTTATTGGGGACACGATCCAAGAATACCATTAATATTATTTCTTAAATGGTTTATGGTTTGATGGTATGATATTTATGACACACGCTTCTCTTCAATGAGTTATATGCTTATGAAACCAGATTATTTTCACAGTATATGAATTGATGAAATGATTATGAAACCTTCCACTTTTCCACAAGTTATGATATGATGACATGTTTATGATTCCCATTTCATTTCATGGGTTATGATGTGATGTTTATAAAAACCATATCTTTTTATGGGTAATGGTATGTTTAATGTTTTATTATCTTGTGGAACATGTATGTCTAATTTTATTATGCGATTGGTAAGACCTAAATCTCACTCCAATACATTGGGTAAATATTTATATCTAACTAGATAATGATGGGAAAAAATTTGATGGAGTTGATCCACTATGGGAATCTGGGGTAACTAGATACACTATGGTAAGAAGGAAAAAATTGATCTACTACGGGATTAAAGGTAAACTTGATCCCTAGTAAGGCAAGGAATGTGACCGGGGATGGTGGCATGTCCCACCCATTAGGTGTATCACCAGAAATTTCCCTGATAATTTTTCGGCAATTATCCTTGGCTTATAGGGAATGATATCACATGTTCATATGTCTTCAACAATTCCATGTATTATTAATATTTTGTGATTTAATGGATTATTATATTTATTCCCTCCTGAATCATGTATTATGAAATAAAAATATTTATCCACGATTCATTTTTATGATCATTGATATGCATGGTATGATCTTTTGAAGTTATGATCATATTCTCATACCCTTATGCTCATTTTATGAATACATATCTCTTTTATTTACCCTTACTAAGAATATAGGATAACCCTTCATTATCTTTCCTTTCCCTAGGATATGAAGAATGTTTTATGTGGATGTACTAAAGGGTAAGGTCCTTGTGGAAAATGTAACGACCCAAAATTTCATTAATAAAAATTCCTCTTGATCTAATTAAATGTATTATTATGGTTATATAAAATGTGAACTTCATTGGTTTTATGTTTCTGGATTTTAAAATACCGGTAAGAATTGTGACCGTTGCTAATATAGCCCATGAATAGTGATCACATGATTAATATAAATATAAGGCTTTAACAAATCCAATTTACTTAGACAAAGGAAGTAATGGACTCATCCGATAGACTTGCCCCATACGAAGCCCATTTGTCAGTGCTTATAAAGGATATTGTGTCATTGGGATTCTCTCTTGACCAATCCCAAGCCAATCTTGAATACGTTAAGTTTGAGCGAAACTACCTACGAGAGAAGTGGAAGTTGATACAGATTACCACTCAAGCGATGTTATCTGAGCCACCCCAAGAGTCTATCACCATCGCACACCTTACCCTAAGGTAATATACGGGTGTTTTAAGGGGTTATGTAACAATACCCTAGTACTGCGATTATGTACATTATTCTTGTATAGAGAATATACATTCATTTTATTATTGTTACATTATAAATAGTTTTTAAAGCACAAATATTTTTTTTAGTTAATATTCAACTAAGAAATCTATTTTGATGAATTAATGGATTTTTGAATTAAATAATATTTTAATAAAATAATAATAATATTACTAAATTACTTTTTATTAAATATAAATGATCGTATAATTTTATGAATGCAATTGTAATTTTTATTAAGGTTTGAAAGCTGTTTTGTCAAAACCCACGAATTTTAAAAAAATGTCAATTTTTATTTTAAAAGTAAAAATTCACATATTTAGAAATTTTTTTAGATAAAATATACTGTTTTTGGAATCAGAACATTGAAATTATCCAACAATTAATTTTTCATAATTTTCTGAGACACTCGCACTTTTGGGTAAAGATTAAATACCATTTAAACAGATAATGTGTTTTATGACATCATAATGACCCAAAAGTGATGTAATAAAATACTATAAACATTATTTTAGTCCAATATATGTTTTACCATTAAAATAATGTGTTTTTTTGTTTGATTTATTTTATAAATCTTAAGTGGACCCTTCAAGGCTTATAAAACATTTTGTCTTTTTAAATTGTTTTCCTTGAGAGTGTGACTCACCTCCAAATAATAAAAACTATTATTTGAAGAAGTTCAGACATTGGACTTATAAAATATTGTTTTACACTCTATTTTTTAAAAAAACATGGGCAAAAACCATGGACTGGTTTGTAGTTTTGATTAGTTTAATGTGAGGTGTCCCAAACCTAAATAGTAAAGAATTCCTTCTCCTTTTCTATATAAACCCACCCATGCTCCCACTTCCTCTTCATTGAAAGCCTTTAGAGTTCATAAAAACTATTCCCTCCTCTCTGTATAATCCCCCAAAGGTGACCCAAGCTCCCAATAAGCCTCTCTCAAGCCTCTACCAAGCCTTTGGAAGCACACTTCCAAGTAAGGGATTTCTTCCTTTCTCATTTTTGTCCAATTTTCTTTAAGTTGTTATGCCCTTTTGTTTTCAATTGAAAATGTTGGGGTATGATTTAGAACCTCCCCCATACCGTTATATTTATATTTGGATGATGGGATACACGTTTTTCTCTCATTAATGCCTCCCATGTACACCCATTACCATGCCCAAATTCCGTGAGGGATTTCTATCCCCCCTTTTACACCCAAGTAATTATTTTGTATTATGCATCTAAATTCTATTACGTCTGTTGGGAAATGTATATATATGACCTATTACTTTCAATTTAATGTAAATATGATGAAACACCCATTTCTCTCTCAACAACCATTCTTTATGAGTTCTTATTTCGTGCTGTTATGCTGGTGAAATTGCACTACGATTTTCCAAGCTAATGTCATTGTGTAGTGAATACCATTCCCATTTCTCTATCAAAGGTATTTAACTTTATGAACATTTACTTATTTATTATAAATCTTCATGTATTTATTCCACATCCATTTATCATGGAATGGATGATGACGATTGATTTGAGGTTGTATGATCCATGTGGCACACTTATGCATGAAATGAAATGTTTAAGAAGGTTGCACCCTAATAGCACTCTATTGCATTGGGTAAAGTATAATATAAGGATACATCATGTGAAATGAGTGTTGAATCATGATAATTCAAGTACAATGAGGGTTTACTCATGCTTCATGTGCAATGAGGGTTTACTCATGGTCCATGTGCAATGAGCCTTAGCTCATGCTAATTTCATGTTAAGTATTGTTGCCAGATTTCCATATTATGATTATTATGCTTTATCATGCCTTCATGTTCATGTTTCTCTTGTGCTCCATTTATATGCCTATTTAATTACATGTATTGTAATCTTCATGTTAATCCATGTTTACTCCCTTATTGGGCATTATAACTCACCCTTTTTTATGCATTTCCTCAGGTTATCCCATGAAATGCTAAGTATGAGGGAATGTAGTGGTCGTATAAAGGACGTTTTCAATAAGATGTTGCATTCCTAAGCCCCAATGACACTATAAATCTCAATATTCTATGTTATATCATGTAAAGGTTTTATTTAATAAATCATGTTTAAGTGTGTAATAAAGAGTAGGATTGTCATAGTTGGTATCAGAGGATAGGTTTAGTTATTTTTTGGGATTAGGATTAGAAAACCCTAGTGAAAGCCTTAGGGATACGACTAAGTATAATAAAAACATATATAAATTTTGTTAAGTATTGAGTAGATGGTTTATCAAGAATATACATCCATGTATGGATACATGTAGGTAGAGGCGGCTCTGGCACAGAAGTACCCAGGGGTGAAAACCCCAACAAGGAGTTTCAGGCTTGACTCGGGGTATCCTGGTACACGAAAATGGGCCTTGATACCCTCTTGGTTATGAAACTCCCAGGTGATATGCATTGGTAAATTCACAAGCTTAGTATGAACCATTATTAAGGGAATAAAAAAAATTCTCCTCTGAATATATGTTAAAAAGTAGATCATGGATAACATAGATTGAAGCCTATAGATTCATAAGTTAAGAAAATAAAATCTATTTATAAGTCATCTATTTTTGGATTACCCTTTATGTGTTACCCCTAAATTTTATTTTATTCCAGCCAATGGCCAGTAATAGGAGGAATCGGGATAATAACCGATGTGAAGACCAATGTGATGACTATTCTAATGAGATTCCCAATACTATGGGAGCGAAAATTATGAACTTTATCTTGATAATCTCTCAGTTAACTCAATCATTAAATAGAAACATGGGTCAAGAAGAATGTTCAACCCCCCTAATAAAGAACAAGTCAATATCAAGAGCTTTATGAGACAAATGCCCCCTACTTTTAATGGATCATTTGATCCCTCAATCGCCAAACAATAGATCAACTCCATTGAAAAGATCTTCTCCATCCATCAATATTCAGAATAAGAGAATGTTCTTCTGGATGCTTTTCATATGGAGGGTGAAGCCGATCAATGGTAGAAATCGATAAAAAATATGAAGCCTAAATAGGAGATCGAGGAATTGGAATGGAAGGATTTATGAAAGATGTTTTTTGATAAATATTTTCCACACACCCTCCAGATTAAGATGGAAAGGGACTTCCTTGACCTAAAGCAAAAAAATGAAGAATCTGTCAGAGAGTACGAGGAAAACTTCACAAGGCTTTCATGATATGCTTCTATCTTTGTCGTTACCCCTGAATTCAAGGTTGACTACTTATTTGGTGGACTGAAACCTAGCCTATAGAAAGCCCTAGCGATCCGTGACTTCAACAGCTATTAGAAAATTGTCTGATGTGCCCGAAAGGTTGAAATGATGATCTAAGAACCTCATGGATATCATGGGGATAAGAAGAATAATGTGGAATTCAATTCTGGTGGTCTGATGGATAAATCCAATGGTGCTAAGAAAATATAGCACCCCACTTGCCAATGGTGTAGAAAGAAGCACCCTGGAAATTGCTTGAAGGGGATGAGGAAATGGTTTAGGTGTGGAAGAGAAGGGAACCTAGCCATTAAGTGCTGATAAGAAAAATCTGTAGTTTATATAGAGGAGAGGAATGCTCCATTTGACTCTCAACGCATTATTCATTGCTTCAACTACAAATAACCAAGGCATCTTTCAAATCAATTCCCGAAGTTAAGGGTTTTTTGAGGCAACCAAAAACATCCAAGTAAGTAAGGGAGATATTTTTACATCACTACCACCGAAGTTAACCCCGACAATGAATTTTTGAGAGGTACGCTAGTTATTCTTTCAAGAATAGAGAAAATATTTTTTGATATAGGTTCTACTCATTCTTTAATATCCTGAATGTTTAGTAGAACAATCCCAATACCACCACAAATCATGGAAATAAATATGTCAGTGAGTGTGACAAATGGGGAAATCATTGCATCCCTGAAATATAACTCCTCCCCTGTCTTAATCGGTGGATTGAACTTTCCGGAAAACCTCATCGTATTCTCACTGGTGGAATTTGATGCAATTTTCATTACAGATTGGTTTTCCTTAAATAGAGCCAAAAAAATTTCCATGAGAGGGAAATCACTCTCCATGTGGATAATAGACCCACAATTCTATACAAGTGAAAGGAGAAAGATGAATCTTTCTTAGATCCATAATCTCAAGAGTGGATATTACTGCCCTATGAGAACGTGTATCTGGCTTAGATAATTGAGTCTAAGGAGGAAAAAATCCTTGAAGACATTCCCATTGTGAGATAATTCTCTAAAGTGTTTCCTGAGGAATTTCCTGGTCTTCCTCCTAGAAGAGATGTTGAATTCTCAATTGATATTATACCTGGGGTGTTGCCAATATCCAAGACTCTGGATAGAATGGTTGTTATGGAGTATGAGAAGATGAAGAAAAAACTACAGGAGAATCTGGATAAAGGGTTTATATGCCTAAATACTTCACCATGGGGTTAACCAGTCCTCTTCGTCAAGAAGAAGGATGGGTCAATGTGACTTTGCATCGATTATCATGAGCTTAACAAAATAATGATAAAGAACAAGTATCCTCTCCCACTAATTGATGACTTGTTCGACCATCTTTGTGAAGAACAATACTTCTACACGGTAGACTTTTAGTTGGGATATTATCAATTAAGGGTGAAGAAGAAAGATATCCCCAAGACTTCTTTTTGTATAAGATACAGGCAAAGGTGCATTGAGGAGAATCTAAGAACTATACTAGGGACCTTGAGAAAGGAGAATCTCTATGAAAAGTACAACAAGTATGAGTTCTAGTTGAATGACGTCTCATTCTGGGGCCCAATCATCACAAGTAATGGGATATCTGTGGATCCCTCTAAGACAGATGTAATACAGGGATGAACGAGGCCAACATCAGTAACAGATATCTGTAGCTTTTTGGGCTAGCTGGATATTATTGACTATTTTTGAGAACTTTCTCACGATCATTCAACCCTCTTACCAAGATAACTCAGAAGGAAGTAAAGTTTTATTGGAGTTATGAAAGCGAAGAAATCTTCAAGGATTTGAAAAGGTGGCTTATCACTGCACCCATTCTCACTTTACCTACAAGTGGATAACTTTTTGTGGTATTCAGTGATGCTTCGAAGAAGGGCCCGAGCTGTGTGTTAATGCAAAATGAAAAATTCATTGCCTATGATTCAAGGAAATTGAAAGTTCATGAGAAAAATTATCCAACACATGATTTGGAGTTGGTTGCGGTGATCTTATATTTAAAAATTTTGCGGTTTTATCTCTTTGGGGAGAAGTGTGAAATATATATAGTCTACAAAAGCCTCAAGTATATATTCACACAGATTGAGTTGAACATGCGCCAATGATGATTGTTAGAGCTGATCAAATACTATGGCTACTCAATCCATTACCACCCTGGGAATTTGAAAAAGGTGGAAGATGCTCTAAGTAGAAAAGACCTTATGATTCCATCATTAATGATAATTGAAAAGGATCCAATGTTCTTATATTTGATGAAGATGTACAAGGGAATCATAAATAAGGTATGTTGATCAATCATTTCAAAAATAATTGGTCAACCGCCTCTTTTGGAAATGTTAATGGTTGCTCAAATAGATGATGTGGGAATTCAGAAGAAAGTGGAAGATATTAGAAAAGGTAAATCCTCAGAGTTCAATGTTAATGAAGAAGGAATTGTGAGATTTGGGAAAAGACTATATGTTTTATCATGTCTGGAGCTTAAGAAGGAACTTTTTGATAATTCACATAGTTCAAATTTCTCTATTCATCCAGGAAACAAAAAGATGTATCAAGATCTCTGAGAGAATTATTGGTGGGATAATATGAAGAAGGATATCGTTGAGTATATATCAAAGTGCCTGGTGTGTCAGCAAGTAAAGACAGAGAGGTAGAAGTCTAAGGGGATGATGCAACCACTGCCCATACCAGCATGGAAATGGGAGAACATTACCATGGATTTTGTCACTGGATATCTAAAGACATCCAAAGGCAATAATGAAATCTAGATTTTTGTGGATCATCTTACAAAGTCTACACACTTCATTGAAATTTTGGAGGATTTATCATTAGATAAAATTGAACAGATATATATCAGTAAATTCTTAAGGTTGTATGGAGTACAACTATCTATTGTATCCGATCGAGATACAAGATTCACCTATATGTTTTGGAAGAGTCTTCAACATGCTTTGGATATAGAACTGAACTTCAGTATGACCTATCATCCTCAAACTGATGGCCAATCTGGGCGAACTATTCAAACCCTGGAAGATATTTTTATATCATGTTCAATGGACTTTAAAGGAGGATGGGATCAATATATTCCTCTAGTTGAATTATCCTATAATAATTGTTTCCACTAAAGCATCTGAATTCCATCTTATAAATCCCTAAATGGGAAGAGGTGCATAACACCAACATGTTGGGATGAAGTTGGTGAGCAGAAGCTATTAGGACCCGAAATGGTCAAAGAAATGGTGGACACGATGAAAACCATTCAGCATCATATCAAGGTAGCCTAGAGTCATTAGAAGAGTTATGCAGATAACCATGGATGAGACCTTAAGTTTAAAGTTAGAGACATGATATTTCTACACATATCTCCATGGAATAAGGTCATGAGGGTTGGAAAGAAAGGGAAGTTAAGTCCCAGGTACATCAGCCCCTTCAAGATTCTTGATCATGTCGGGGTTGTGGCCTATCGACTAGCACTTCCACCTACCATGGCCAAAGTACATGATGTCTTTCATGTATCCCTCTTAAGGAAGTAAATACCAGACCCTTCACATGTACTATCTTCAGAGGTAGTAGAGTTAGATGATGAAATTTATTATGAGGAGCAACCAGTGATGATCTTAGATCATAGAGAGAAAGTTCTACAAAATAAGACAATGCCCCTCGTCAAGGTGTTGTGAAAAAACCACAAGTTTAAAGAAACGATGTGTGAATCAGAGGAAGTGATTAAGAAAAGTTACCCACATCTGTTTTATTTTACGAAAAGGAAATTTCAAGGGCGAAATTTCTTAAGGGAGGGGGGGGGGAGATTGTAATGAACCAAACTTTCATTAATGAAAATTATTCTTAATCTAATTAAATGTCTTATTATAGGTATATAAAATGTGAACTTCAATGGTTTTATATGTATTTATTTTAAAATACTCTTAATAATTGTTACCATTACTAATATATCCGTTTAAAAATGATCACATGATTAGTATAAATATATGGATTTAACAAATCCAGTTTACGCAGACAAAGGAAGTGATGGCCTCATCCAGTAGACTTTCCCTGTATGAATCCCATTTGTCAGAGCTCAAAAAGGAGGTTCCTTTGTTGGGATTCACTCTTGACCATGCCCAAGATAAGCTTGAATATGTTAATCTTGAGTGGAACCGCCTATGGGAGAAGTGGATGTTTATAGAGATTACCACTCGAGCGATTTTATCCGAGCCACCCTAAGAGTCTATCACTATCACACACCATAACCTAAGGTCTTATGTGGGTTTTTAAGGGGTTATGTAACAAGAACCTATTACTAATATTATGTACATTATTCATGTATATAGAATATACATTCTTTTTATTATTTTTACTTTTAAATAGTTTTTAAATCACAAATAGTATTTTTAGTTAATATTAAACTAAGAAATCTATTTTGATGAATTAATGGATTTTTTAATTCAATAATGTTTTAATAAAATATTATTATTATTAAATTAATTTTTTTAAATATAAATGATCGTATAATTTTATGAATGTAATTTTAATTTTATTAAGGTTTGAAAGTTGTTTTTGTCAAAACCCATGAATTTTTGATAAATGTCAGTTTTTATTTTAAAAGTAAAATTCACATATTTAGAAAATTATTTAGATAAAATGAATACTATTTTTATAATTAGTATGTCTAAATTATCCAACAGTGATTTTTTTCATAATTTTGTAAGACAGTTGAATTTTAGGGTAAAAATTAAATACCATTTAAACATATAATGTGTTTTATGACATCATAATGACCCAATAGTGATGTAATAAAATACTATAAACATTAGGTTCGGACAATATATGTTTTAAAATTAAAATAATGTGATTTTTGGTTTGTTTGATTTATTTTAAAAAGCTTAAGTGGACCCTTAAAGTCTTATGAAACATTTTGTCTTTTTAAATTATTTTCCTTGAGAGTGTAACTCAAATCCCCATAATAAATTCTATTATTTTAAGAATTTAGGCCATTGGCCTTATAAAATATTGTTTTCCCCTCCCATTTGGCAAAAAACATTAGCTGTTTTGGGGTTTTGATTAGTTTAATGTGAGGTGTCCCAAACCTAAATAAAAAATAATTCCTTATCCTTTCCTATATAAAACCACCCAGGCTCCCTCTTCCTCCTCACTCAAAAACTTTGGAGTTATTACAACCTATTCCATACTCTCTCCAGAATCCTCACAAGTCCCCCAATCTCCCATGAAGCCTCTATCAAGCCTCTCCCAAGCCTTTGGAAGCACACTTCCATGTAAGGGATTTTTTACTTTCTCATTTTTGTCCAATTTTATTTAAGTTTTTATTCCCTTTTGTTTTCAATTAAAAATGTTGGGGTATAATTTCAAACCTCCCCCATACTAACCTATTTATTTTTGGATAATGGGAGAACCATTTATCTCTCATTAATTCCTCCCATGTACACCCTTTACCGTGATGAAATTCTGTGAGGGATTTCTCTCTCATCTTTTACACCTAAGTGATTCTTTTGTATTGTGCATCTAAATTCCATTAATTTCGTTGGTACATGTATCTATATGACCCCCTTAATATCCATTTTTTATAAAACTTATGATACACCCATTTATCTCTCATTAACCATTTTTTATGGGTTCTTATTTCACGCCGTTATGCTGCCGAAATTGCACTATGATTTTACAGGCCAATGTCATTGTGTAGTGAATACTATTCCCATAAGGGTATTCATATTTATGAAAATTTAATTATTTATTATAAATATTCATGTATTTATTCCAAATAAATTTATCAAGGAATAAATTATGATGATTGATTCTATGTTTAATGATCCATGTGGCACACTTATGCGTGAAATGAAATGTTTAAGAAGGGTGCGCCCTAATAGCGCTCCAATGCTTTGGGTAATGTATAGTATCATGATACGTCATGTGCAGTGAGTGCTGAATAATTCTAATTCAAGTGAAATGAGGTTTTACTCGTACTTCATGTGCAATGAGGGTTTACTCATGCTCGATGTGCAATGAGCCTTGGCTCATGCTAATTCCATGTTAAGTGTTGTTGCCACATTTCCATTTTATGATTATCATGCTTTATCATGCCTTTATGTTCATGTTTCTCTTGTTCTACATTGATATTACTATTTCCTAACATGTATTGTAATCTTCAAGTTATTCCTTATTTACTACCTTAATAGGCTTTATAGCTCACCCTTTTCTTATGCATGTCCTCAGTTTATCCCTTGCAATGCTAAATGCGAGGGATTGTAGTGGTCATGTAAAGGAAGTTTTCAATAAGATGTTGCATTCCTAAGCCCCAAAGACACTAGAACTTTCAATATTATATGTTGTATAAAGTGAAGTTTTTATGTAATAAATCATGTTTAAGTGTGTAATAAAGAGCAGGGTTGTCATAGGAAACATTGAAGATATTTCACAAAGTTAGAATATTTTATTCTATGTTTCCAAAGACATTAAAATATCACAGTCCTTTGGAATGTACTTTTTTAATGTGTTTAATATTTATCTAAATTGATATAATATCCATTTATTTTAAAACTGGGTCTCTATACATGATGACATGGAGGAGAGTACCAAGTAACATGAGACGTAGATTTGTTTCCATTATTGTGAGTTATTTTGATATTTTCCTTTTTTTCATTTCAATGTCGTTGTGATGGTTGAATATTATTTTTTTATTAGGTTTAAATTTTCTTATTTATAATGTGTGATTAAATCATTAAAATTATGAAAAGGGGATAACCCTATCCTAATTAGGAAATGTTATATTATGAAACATTTAAAAATTATGTGAGAGATTAAGTGCTTCCCAATGTAGATAATATCATGATATATAAAATGGATTTACTTGATTTGTATTCTTGAGGATAAGATATATGTGGGTTTTGGTAATCATTATCTTGGATAGTGTGGAGGATGTGATTTTTATTTTGATAGTTTTGTGAGAGAATAGGTTTAAGGTTGTCGTGAGATGGATTGGTTGTGTTTGGGCGATAATGAGATCCTTGAGCGGTACTTCATGGAATTGTGGTTCAGACCTATATCCCATTTTCTTTATGAGGATTTATTTTTAATCTTGAGGAAGAAAATAGTTTAATAATTATCCAATGTAACAGTATGGTTCATTCAAGCTATTAAATTGTGGGAATTATATTGGTAAAGGTTCCGAGAGGATGTTTTGTGGGAGTTGGGTAGTAAGTGGTAGAGTTGAAGTCAATATTTTAGTTGAGAGGATTTCTATATTGTGGAGGGATATACTGTAATATTATGGGAGAAACTAAATTATATTGGGATACATATATGTAGTGGATTCTCTCATAAGGGTAAATTCATTCCATATAACAGTTCAACCAATTTACACTTTTAAGATTGAATGAGATAATTACTCGATACTGTTAGGAATCATACCTTACATATATGAAGAATATTTTTGGTATAGAACCTTGAGTTTTACTATAGACTGGAGTATATTTGGTGTGGCTATTTAGACTATGAAATAGATTATTAAGGTATATTTTTAATGGTTCTACCATTTTTTCCATTTCTATGTAATATAATATAGGAGCAGTGCATCCCTTTTCATACTAGTTGTGTCCTATAGTGTGGTGCTTTCTATTAAATCATGGTCTTGATCATGTGTATATTATATTATTATCACAGACCATACCATGATTATTATATGTGAATTTTGTGATCTCTAAAGTGGGTAAGTTAATTCCCTTGTGTTATTGTCTTCTTTTTTAGTAGTTCTTCATCACAGTGAGTGTTGTTGTGTCGTAGACTTATATTTTTCAAAATTATTATAGAATCATGAAACTCCTCAAACCCTACTAGTATTTAGTACTTTCTCTTAGATAATGGGTGACTGATTCTTATCCCTATAATGCCCTTAAGTAAAATTTCAATTAATTTTAACCCAATAATTTGGAGATATATCCATGGTGGTTTTATGTGGGTTCTTTACTTTTTCCTTGCATTCACTGTGTCCTTTATTCAAGAAAGGATATTATTAGTGGACCAATTGGTTTTTAATTCATTGGTGAGGTAATGATGTGGTTTGATGTGTTTAATGTTTATAATGGGATTTCCTTAATTTTTGTGATTGGTGGCTATCTCCCTCTTGTTCCTACTTTGGGAAGTGGTTCTAGAAGAATTATTTAAGGGAGTATAACACTATCCATTATTTTAATTATAGAAATGGGATTTATCAGGATTTTATGTTACTTTTTTTAGGTTTTATGTATATTCATAATGATAAAAATGAATTATTTTAATTTAAATTTATTGGGAAATCGAATGATATACATGTTTTACTAATTTTTATGTTATTGTTATTATAAGTATACATGCTTGATTCCTAAATAGAATTCATGTATTTGTGGTTTTTTGTTATATAGTTGATATGATTATGGGACCCTTGTTCTGTGACTATTGATATCACCTTGAATGAAACTGTATAAGATTTTATATCTTTATTATAAGTTGTATTCCATATAAAACCTTGGTTTATTTTGATAATTTCATTGAAAAGTAATGATAATGTGATGAGAATCCCATTATCTAAATATGATATAAAATTTGTGAAAATATGTTCAGATATGTGGTTGTGGTGTGTTTGGTGGATGTGGTGAGATTTGGGTGTGATAAATGGTTGTTGTGATGGGGAAGTGGTTGTGATGTTTCATGGAGATATTTTAAGGATTTCTTGAATGATACATATATGTTTTTGATGTGTTATTCAATTTTTTTCTAGTTACCATGTAGTGATAGAAGAAATTGTTAATAGTGAAAGAAAAATGGAATGGTTTGGAATGGATAATAAATGATATAATTAAAATTGGAGGACTGATCATGAGTGGTTGATTTATAAATATGAAATTAATATAATAAAAAATGAACATTGTTATGAATATAAATATTTTGAAAATTTTCTTTACTTGAAAATAAAGCTGAAATGTGGTTATTGCGTGACTCACTTATGTGGTCTTATGAATTTATAGGTTGAAACATTAGTTGATGATGTCATGTGGACTCCTTCCAGTGTTTTGAGTTGGTAAATTATTTTAGTTATTAACCCATAGGATGGTATTTGTTGTGACTATTATAAATTTTATTTTCATTGATATTTCTATATTCACCCAACCGACATAAATAAATATTTACTGAATAGTAAAAATTTTAGGGGGTGATT
This sequence comes from Viscum album, assembly GCA_963277665.1. Classification (NCBI taxonomy): domain Eukaryota; kingdom Viridiplantae; phylum Streptophyta; class Magnoliopsida; order Santalales; family Viscaceae; genus Viscum; species Viscum album. The sequence goes on from OY728143.1 coordinate 1,326,217,388, forward strand.
TCCCAACATCCTAGTAGTGTGGATAGAGAGTTGGATACCTACAATTCCCCAATATCCCTTACATGAGATATTTATATTTATATGATATAATTTCTACATGTCAATAGTTTCCTTGTGGAGATTTTTTATGAGATGATGAGGTTATTTATGGAGGGGGTCATCCAATGTTAGATGAGTATACAAGGTTGATGTCCTTCATGTTTATAATACCCTAATATTATAGATATACAATGGATTTTGATATGTTATTTGATATCTTATGTGTCTTCTGGTTATACGTGTTGTGATTTCCTAGGGCTCATCAAGCAGGTTGTATAGTGATGGCCAATGTGTCATCAGTTGAGATGCGATGTAATGAACCATATAACATAGGGAAAGATTCTATGAATGATATGGGATCTCCAGGACATACAATGTTTTTTTCTTGAGTGTTCTAATCATTGGGATAGGATTTGGGGTAACATATTATAAATATGATTAAATTATTTCATTATACATGTGTGAAATATCTAGTGAGAGTGCTTTAGTGAGGATGACATTTGTTAGTTGAACTATTTATGTAATGTTGGTCCATATTTTTTTCTACCACTGTATTACTATTCTATTGTCACATGTGAACAAGAGAATATTTGTGTGAGACAACTATGGTTCATATATTCTCACATTACATTAATTAAAACTATTTTCAGGTTTCAAGGAGGGCTTCATAAAATGCACTGTACATTACAAACTCAGACTTGAAAGTTGTTGTTTTTTCGCAACCATAAGAAATTTTTTTGGGTATTTATTAGGATATAATTTTTATTTTTTAACCTTACACATGTATTTATGATGGTTTTTGGTTTCCAATTTTTATTCTATGTGTTGGGGTTTTTTTGTGGTTTCTTTTGTGATACGATCTTATATTATAGATAGTAATGTATTATCTTTATGATAATTTATAACCTTGATTCTTGTCCCAAAATAAGGGACTACTTGAAGCCGAACATAGGGTTTATTATAGATGTTTATTTATTTCTATTATAGGAGGGGTAATGTTGGTAGGAGGGGGTATTGATGATAAAAATAGTGGTAAATAGAAAAAGTGGATGAAGAGTTATATATATTAGAGTATATGAAGATTCACCTACAAAATCCAATGAAGATCCATTTAAATGTGGATGAGAGGATTATGAGAGATTTATTTCTTTCCCATTAGAGATATAAACTCAATGGGTGGGAGAAATTGATGCTTTTAATATCCCTTTTACAATTCATCTTTAAATAATAATAATAATAATAATACAAGAAATTAATTTGGGGTAGAAATGATATAAAATATCCCAGACACCACTACAATCATATTATGGTTGGCCACCAACACTCGAAATGGTCTGACCTTCATACAACATAAAATCTTATTATAAAGGTACAAATGTCTTGAAAATTTTGAACATATATTTTTTAACAATGCTCCATGAAACCCAATAATTTTTTTGTTTTTTAATATCAAACATACATTCCATTTAATTCATTCTAATCTATGAATATATATATAAATACCTTATTATCATTGTATAAAATAACAAAAAATGAACAAGAATTTCCATAATAATCCATGTAATGGTATCAGACATCATTTTATGCTACCCCTTCCACCACCCTCCCATTTATTATAATTACATCTTCATAAATTATTCTTCCATAAAGACATATTTAAGTGCCTTCAAACTAACTTGTCACCTCTTGAAAAATTATTGATTAATATTTGGAATCAACAATTGATAACCTATTACTTGGGATGATAAGACTCATCACAAACCCCTTATATATGGAAATATTTACTTAATAATAATACTACTGCTAATATTAAAATTAAAATTTTTACACCTCTTTAAAACAAATAACTAAAAAATTATTTATAATTATATCCCATGTATTATGAATAATAATTCAACAATAATAATGTTATAAAAATAAAAAATATTTTATAATTTTAATAAATTATAAATTCTAAAATATTATATACCGTAAAAAACCTCACAAAAATAAATTTTAATCAATTTATAAAATAAATTATTTGAAATGTATTCAAGAATAATTTTAACTAATATGAATAGAAAAGATCATTACTATAGTAGTCCATAAAATTAATACTATTGGTCATAAGAGATTGGGACATGAAAATGATACATGATAAATTAATATGGATATTTGGTAACTAACCATGGATTACCATGTAGTGAAAAAAATTTATATCACCCACTATCTCAATATTTAATTGAGGCATGGATATTATACACGATTACCCAAACTAATTCAAACATTGCACCATTCAAAATATTATAAAGTTTTATGTTTTATTTTTTTCCATTTACTAAATAATTAATATAACCATATTTACTTCAAAATATTAAGTTGAGGTTTTTCAATTATATTAATTACTTAATTCATTTTCTATAAGAGAAAAATTGATATATAAATATCATTTTGAAAAGATAGTTAAAATTTGACTATCTAGAGAAAAATTAGGTAATATTGTAGTTATGTTTATTTATTTTACCATTTTTGTATTTAAAATGATAAAAATTTAGTTGAATAATGATTTATTAGTGAATTCACTTTTTTAGATTAATGGTTTCCCATGTAATGTGATAATTGGAAGATCATATCTAATGATATCTTTAATTGTGAATAGTATTTTCTATAATTCAAATGGGATGAATGATTTATACTTTATGATTGTGTTTATACAAATACAATTTATTTTTATACTTACTATTTTATCTAATAGAAAACATGGTTACATTTTAATGGTTATATATCTTGAGATTTTCTTTAAATAGTGGTTAAATAGTTCTATCTTTTCATTCACAGTTATTTATTAGAATCATTAGTGTGGATTTTCCATGTAATAATTTTCTAATTTGTTATACCCATTAATTGTGGATACATAGTTTTATATTTTCAATTCACAATGTAAATATTTTATTTTATAGTTAGGGTCTTTATAATTCTACATGTATATTGAAAAATGTTTTTATATGTTTTTCTTGATAACGTGGAATATTTTGAAACATTTTGAGTTGAATGTTTTGAAATGATGAATGCATTGATTTCATTTTTCATGGAATATTTTCTCTTCATGTATATTAGGTTTTCAATTTTTAGAGAATTTAAAAATATATTCTTTTTAGGGAATGAAATGATAGTTATTTATATTTCACATTGGTTTTGAAATTATTGGATTTAATTATTTATTCATTTATTAAATGGTTTTATTTTGATTTTATAACATGTTATTTAATATGCTTTTAAAGGGAATACAATTTTCATGTTAAAAAAGGTAAAATAATAATTTCTACATTAAAAGAGTGTCTAATTGTAAATATACTTCCATCATTGTATCTAAAATAGAGAGTTTCAATTGATGTGATATATATTTTTTTGAATTGTTAAATACATTGGTGTTGGTAGAGAATTGTTTTTAAAAACAAATTATTTTACATGTTTTTTTGAACTGAAGGAAAATATATTTTCATCCTTTACAATAACTTATATAAAGTATAGTTTTTGAAATTTTCTCAATATGGAAGCTACAAATAGGGAACAATAATTTTATAAGGAATGAGGATTTAATAGAGAAATATGCATGGTTCACTAATTTTACACAATTTTATTAATTTCTACTACATTTAATTTCTAAAATGAGTTTTTTAATTCTTAAACCTATTAATGACATTGAAATTAAATATTATTAATATAAAATTTATAGATTATAGTGGAATTTTAATGATCCATGTTAGAGATTAGGGTTATTCTCATATAAAATTTAAATTATCTAAAAAATAAAATTTAATTTTGAATGTCACAATATGAAAATAATGACAACTGTTTATATATTTGAATTCTATGTTGCAATAAATATAAACTAATTTAAATGTTATGAAATCTAGATAAATTATTTTGGTGTTCTTCTTGAAAGATGTTATGAATACATTTTTTATAAAAATTTTAATGTCCCAAATCCATAATTAACATCTATAGAAATGATATACCATTTTATATTTAAATTTAAAATAAATCCATAGGGGAAAATATTGTAAAAAGAAAAAAATATATCATATATTATGTAAAGACATTAATCTAAAATTTTTAACATCCCTATAACTTTTGGTGGATTATTTATTTGATTCTTTATTTTAATTACAAATTTTTAATTTCTAGTGCTTCTAATAGAATAATCATTAAAAATTTTATGATAACATGAAACTTTATCTCAACAAAACTATCCATGATCTCTGTGAATAGTTATGTTGGAATGATATATGGATTCTATCCGAAGATATTTTTTGTGTATTAGATTAAATTTAATAAAATTATATGACACATAATGAACTTAATATCTAAAAAATCATGAATTGCATGAGCGGGTGACATATGTTGTGAGTTGTCATACCATCATAGTGACCTTTTGGTAGTTGTTGTTACCACATCATCAAAATTAATGTGTGTATCTAATTTATTCATGGTTATCCATTGACATGAGTTAATATAATACTATGTGTATATGACCCCATTTAGTAAAATATTTTTCATTAGCTATGTCATGTGATTGGGTATTTTATAATCATAGATTAATTGATTTGGAGAGTGTTATAGCTTAATAGATTTGTCCAATGTCTCAATCATAGATAGGGAATACCATGTAGAAATAGTTATTTAATTAGAAGATATGGGGAACATTAAAGAACATGTGGGGTCAAATTTTGGTGACATATATTGTGTTAAACTCCCATTCACATCTCAAACCCAATGGTATCATTTTTTATAATTTATGAGATTCTTGGTAGAATTTTTAGTGAACAATCATTAAATATTAACTCACGAGTTCATTATGAACATTATTTGTATTGAAATTGGATGAAATAACATCATTAGTGAAGTAGTATTTGATAATTATTTATATTATAGTTTCATGAGATTTTAATAATGATGAAAATTATAAAATAAGGGTGCGAATCATTTTTTGTTGTGTAGTAAAATATTACTAATGGAGATTAATAAAAAAACTATTCATTTAACTTTAATTTTTTCTGAGGAAAAATTTAATTTATGTTTTTTATTCCCTAAATAGTAATTTGGGATAGGTAAATAGATTATTTTTGCACATTTTTATTCTAATTATAATGGTCACTAAGGTTAAACAAATGTAAGGATATAATTATATGAAAAACAACATATCAGTTCTTCCTAGGAAAATAAAAATAAATGAAACGATCTCATAAAAAGAAAATTTAAAAAAGATTAATGTCATAAGGATATAATGTATAATAGAATTTATAGAAAAACACTAAAATAAAATCATATATATAGGAATATATATAAAATTTACAATTATAAGAATAAAAATATATTGAAATCCAGATATAAGTATAATATCACACAATACAAGATTTTATAAATTAATATCTAATAATTAAAAACATTTAGTATGATGAATGGTAAATCATCACAACCATAATGTTACCCCTTATATTTTTAATTTTCCTATTCTATATTAATAATAATTAATGAAACCAAAATTTTCAAAACAAACTACAATATAGAAGCGATGTCAAAAAAATACCAAAAAATGAAATTTTTTATGGATTATTTTAATAGGTAAATATAAATATTGTTTTATATAATCCCAATCTATCCAATATATGATTTTTTATTATCATATGATATATTATTGTTTTTTTAAATATTTAATCAATTCATGATGATATTAAAATAATATCCATTTAACCATCAAATATATATCTGTTCCATGAATCAAAATAAATAAAAAGTTTGTGTAATAAATTAAAAGCATGTATATATTTTCAGAATGTATATTTTATGTGTTGGAATATTAATTCCTAGTTTCAATACCATTAAATGAAATGATTAAATATGAATTTAAACATGTTTGGTGAATTATCATGTGAAAATATTTAGTATGGGTTGATGTTTTGTTAGGTTTCTTATGTATTTTACCCATTCTGGGTTTCTAAAAATATCATTGTAATAAATTTTTGGATGATTTATATATTTTTTTCTATATTTTTTTATAGTGAGGCCCTAATTATTGTGATAAATTTTGTCTCACATCTAAGGATATATATGAGGGGGAATAGTTTTTTTATTATAAAAATGCGATGCATATGAGCATCGTGATGATTTGGAATATATGTTTATGATTTAGCTATATTATTACACTTATATTATGAAATATATAAATATATAAATGTATAAATATTTAATTTTAATTAATATACCACATTGGATGAAATATAACAATTTGTGATGTGAATGTGCCTTTTCATTGCTAGCATGTTGTTGGTTTCATAGATTTTAATTGGAATTATTGAAAAAATGTGTTTAATTACATTAATTATTGTGGAAACAAATAATTATATTTACACGGAACATTGGATATTTGTTTTATGTGAGTTTTATTATTATGTTATTTTAACATAATAGGAAATATGTTTCAATATTTTTTATTGGTAATACATAATATTAAGTATTAGTATTTTTTAATTTTTTAATTACAACTCTATATTTAGAAATTTATAATCTAAAAATAGTTTTATTATATATAAAATTAATTTTTTGGAGGAATGGATGAAATTGAGGGGATATTGATTATTTATTTTCATATAAATTGACAAATAAAAATAGAAGGTAGAATATAACAACATGGGTTTATTTTGATATTGAAATAAATAATATTTGACATCTATCATTTGTTATGAATTTATTTTTTTTAAAGATGTCATTAGTTAATAAATTTATTTTTATTGTTTTTTAAAGAGGCACTATGAAATTATTTTAAAGGAACTATTAATTTTTATTTTAAAGGGGTTAATCAACAATACCATATATAATAGAGCATCAAATTTTGAAACACTATATTCTATTGAGTTTTAGATTAGATGAACCCATTTGGAAGATAATTGTTTTATTGATTTTATGTTTTATTAATGATAATGGGAAAAATATATATTAAATAATTATTTTAGAAGTATTTATGATATAATTGTTTATATTTTTTAAATACATTATCAAAATTTATATGATTTATATTTCTCCAAATATAGAAGAAATTGGTAGAGATAATTAATTCACTTAAAAACGTGGATTCATCTGAAAAATAGGTTTGATTCATTAATCAGATTTATTTTATTGATTATAGTTTTACTCCTTACAAAAATAATATCCTTAATTCCATATATTGATCCAAGACACAAATTTCTTGAGTTTTATGAGTAATAAATTTGGCATATAAGATAATTGGATTGAAATTAATAAGTTACAGTTTAATGCATTGCAAGAGATAATTTCAATAATCTATCACTTGTTTCAAGATATTAATGTTTAAACTTAAAATTTCTAATATTTTTTCTATATATATTAATTAATTATTTAAATTTGAATATAATTATATGATAACAATGAAATTAGAATGTATGGTTTTAGATATTTTATAGAGGCATGTTTGATGTATTTTTTACAAAAATTGAAAGAATCATAAATATGTGAACATTTTTTTTCAAAAGATATATCATTGTGTAGATATTGATGATATAATTTCCTTAATGACCATGAAGATCACAACAAAATATAAATATTAAATTTTTTTAAAGGAATATAACTGGTTGATATTTTATTCATTATAAATTTATGTGGAAATTTTCTTATTCAGGACACATTAAATGCATGATTATTATCTCTACACTATGATGAAGAAAATAATAAAATTTTGATGAAATGAAAACATTCTTACTCTCTTAAAAAATTCTATTGATGAAGATGGATGTGGGTGAAAAATTATAGTGAAATAGATATTTGTGTAAAGTTGTATATTAACATAAATGATAGATTAATGAATATAATGAATTAGTGGATGATGTGTTTTACCTAATATTTATATTATGGGGAAAAATATGTGCTATTTTGTTTCAATGGTCATAATAATAAAAAAGTATACCATATAAAAAAATTATCAATATAAGGGGAAAATATCACCTTTTATGTGAGTTCATCTAATCAGTATGATCATCTGATATTTTATTTGGCCATGTTTCTACATATGTAATTGTCTCAATTGAGTTCATTATTTGGATCAGGGGTCATTTTATAAATGATCATATATAAAATTGGGTGGAGCATCCCAATGTGGTTGATCATAGTCCCCTGTATATTTCATGTTATTTCTACATTATTCACCCTAACTGGATTGCTTCCTAGAGATCATTTATGGTTCATTACTTTAAAAGAACATGGAATTTTGGTAAAGAATTTTTAGTGGAAGTTTGATCTATTAATCACTTGGATGGATCAACCAGAGAACCAAATTTCGACACAAGATTATAATTTTCAAAAATATATGATGTCTTTTTTGAAAATGAATTCTAGTATAATGGGATATTGATAATTTAGAACGAGGATAGAGGATTTGCCATTCCAACCGAGCAGCATCAGTAGCACTACCTCACTAGTAGCCCACATTGGAATGCTGGTTCCATTAGAAGAGCCCCTATTTCCTATCAAGTGTCCCTAGCTAGTTGGTAGCCCTTATCTACTTGTTTATAGAGAGTTATTGGAATAGATTATGTTGAGTTCCTTTTTGATGTGTCATAATTGAAGCCACCAATATTTCATCATGTTTGGATTATTTTTAGAGGCTTATTTAGAAATGTTCTCCTATATTTCTACCATAAGTAACTCCTCTTGGTCTGGGATGGATTTTGTAATAATCAAATTTAAGATAAATGATATATATATCAATTCATCCTTTATCATGGACATTACTTCCTCATATAGTGGTGGATCATTGTAATGTTTATCATGGATATATTATTTGAGTAAGCTAAATCCCTTACGATCCTTTGATGACTTAATTATCATTGGTTCCTACATAATTTTTACATGGGTTTCCATTATTTTTTATTTCCTTATATTAAAATATATAATCATATTACAATTTCATCGGATCTTGATTTAATTATTCATGTTTGATGGAGATTAGTATTTTCATTGGTAGAGTATGTTTTGTGATATTAAAGAAGCACCGTATATATAAATTTTGGTGGTGGTACATCTTATGGTAATTCTTTATATGGGTTTTGATAAAATTATAATGAATTTTATATAAAAACCTCAAATTGATTTTGGGTTTTTTTCTTCCTTGAACCAAGATCATTTAAAGATCTGTTCAAAATCTATAAGACAAAGTTTCATCTAAGGAATGCCATTTTGTTGGATTCTTTATGAGGATCCAAATTAAATTATATTCAATTTGAGTTTTTGTTATTTTTGGGTAGTGGGTAATTTTTTGGAATGAATTATGAAGTTCTATATAGAGATTCCATAGATTGTTGGTAATGATTTCGATAAAGAGGTGATATTAGGTAATCTTTGGGAACTGTCCCTTAACCATTGAATGTGATTTATTTATAAATATTTTAATTAATTATAATTTAGTTATGGTTAATTAATTTTAATTCCTCATCATGGTATGAATTTAATGGTGATCATCATAAGCCTAGTGGACTTAGATTAATCAGAAAATACTAGTGGGCCTTTTTAAGATTGTAGGTGACTCTTTTTTATGTAGGTGGTCCCATGTACTACACCATATATTTCATGCATATGTTATTTACATATGATATGATGTTCTCCAACTCAAGAAAATAGCTCTTAAATTCATTTTTTTTATTAAGGGATAATTATAAATTAAATAATGATACATGAGTTTTATTTAATTAAAAAGACTATACATATGTAAATAGTAAACGTTTCAAGGGATTTGATGGACTCTTGTTCACTATATTATTTTTATCCACTAATTGATTACCCTTAATCACAATATAGTGAATTTTATTTCATTGAGACCCTGAGGTGTGTTGTTTGTGTGTGTGTTTGTTTGTGTGTATCCCATGAGACTTTATTAGTTTTTTATGACTTGAGTATTCATAGATAGCATGATAAATCATGTTTTATTTTGATCACATGTTTAGTTGTCATGGGTCTGGATAATATGAAAAACACAATTTATACTTGAAATATCTTTATCCTTGATGTAATAACATTTTTATATATTCTTTCCCATACATGATAGTTATCAATTGTGGGAGTGTGTGTAGACTATGAGACCCCATTATGATTTTAATTCCATAATTATGGATATGTAGTTGTTGTGACATTTTTTACCATTATCACATGTTTTATGTGTTTCTAATAAACTTTATTGATGATATATTATTCCATTTATACATAAATTCTATACATAATTATGTGATATATCATGTTTCATGTTGACATATTGTTTAAGCATGTAATTAAAGGTGAACCATCATGATACATTTACCACTTTTAAGGGGAGTGTGTATGGAATGTGACGACAATGATGGAAAATAGAATAGGGTAGAAACATGATGACCTGGAGGTTAAACCCATGGCATCAGTAAGGAGGGTATAAAAACCATTTAGATATTGAGTGACATATTAAAATGATACCATATGATTTTTTATTGACACATTGTCTTGATTTGATGTAGATATTGAGTGAATTGTTGTCTCGATGCCTTGTAAATGTTGAGAGACATGTTCACTCTATGCCTTGAGGTTTCTAAGAGAAAATTTACTATGATTCAATGTGGACACTAAGTGATATGAGGTATCACTACATGGTGTACCATCTTTTCTTTATTTTACTGGATTACTCCAAATAATTTTTATCACTATCCAATTAGTATAGATGCAAAGAACGTATATCTAAATTTTTTCAAGGCTTGGAATGTGCATGGATTCTTTCAATATGGATAGTATTGCTTATGTGTGTACCTTAGGAAAATTTTGTGTTTTGGTATATTATTATTTTCTTATATACTCTCTACTAAACACATCACATTCACATATATTTCATATATCAGTTGTCTAATAGATTGTATTAGGGGTTTCCTAATGAGATCTACACACTCATTATTTGGAAACCAAGAAAAATATCTACACATGAGGATCTCACTTGTTGAAGGTATATGATAGGATAATGATCTCGATTGATCAATTAATAGGATATCCAACATCAAATATATATACTAATATGAGGTGAGGATTTAATTTTTAGATACCCTTATTCTTTTTCCCATTATTTTCTTTATACATTGGATCACTCTTGTAGTATCTCATTGTTTTTTATTTTTATGACAATTCATTCCATTGGTTATGAATGTATTCATATAGATGTTATTTTATTCATTTCCATGCACACTAATTTTAATATATGTTTATAGGTCATTTTTACACTAATCATATTAGTTTAACCCCCATTACACCCATTTTTTCCTCAACCAGTATAAATAATATTTACTACATTCACTATTAAATTTGGTAAAAAATAAATTTTAAATAATTATATAATATAAATTATTATGATTCCAAATGTGGAATCCATTTTCTCAAATTCAACTCACATAATATGAGTTTTTATTTAAAATTAATCCAAAAATAGGATGAAAAATAAGTGTTTTAAATAGAAAATTGCCAAAAATTGACAATGTTTTTATATTTAAATTAATTATGAAAATGATTAAATTGGACTGAATTGGAATATCTGATATAAAATTGTAATAATTTTATATTAAATTCTATTGAAAATAAAATTTTATATTATAAATAAATTAAACAAATGAAGGGTTTTCAATTAAAATTCAGTATTTTTCACTATTCATTTAAAAAATGAAACCTTTAAGAAAAAAAATAAAATATTAATCATAGTATAATTTGGAATGGAAATTTAAAAAATAATGTTTATTTGTTAAAATAAATTTTATAAAAGTGTGTAAAAATAGTTTAAAAATAATTTTTCAATAAAAAGGTGAAAATCAAATTTTTTGAATAATAATTTTTTTAAGTGTAAAATTGGATTTATTCTTATCTCTTTTCAAGAAAACTCATCAGTTGAATTTTAAATAGTTGATTGGATGTATAATATGTTAATTTAATTAAAATAATTCTTTAATTTTGTTCTGTTTACTATATTGTTGTAGAACACATTTTTTTTGTCTAAATAATATTATTTTATAATAAAATCATATTATTTTCAAATTGTCTTTATTTTCATTTATAATTAATGGATCTATAAAGAGTTCATTAAATATATATGTGCAATCCATATTCTCATAATTTAGATAATCCTATTCTTATGCTCCATTAAAATGGATAGATAATAAATATTATATTAAATAATTTTCTTTTAATTGTATATCATGATTAGTTTATACTTGGTGTTGCATGTGAACCAAGATAAACTATGTGTTGTGTCTAAAAAAACCAAAATTAGTGTTGAGTGTAATGAAATAAAAACTCATTATTGTGTATAACAAAAAATATCTAAAATATTAAATTATTTTTTAAAAAATCACAAAATATCAATGTGTTACAATCTTGACTCTGATTAAATGGGTTGTGAAATCATCAATCATATGTTTGATGTACTACCACCTCATGAATCGATGTCATTCATTTTTCCATTACCATTTGTCATAATTAGTTATTATTATGTATATAGATTACATATATCATATTTATAACATAATTATCCCTCATAATTCATTTTATTATATATAAATTTTTAAATTTCCATTATATAGGGGAGACAATAATATCGCTCGTGTACACAGCTGACTACCACCTCGTAAAGCATTGTGATCCGTTGTTTCACTAATTGAATAAAAGGAAGGTAAAATTATTAAATAAATAAATATACATGATATAAATGACATAATTATTATAATATTTACATATTTATCATTCTAAAAAGATAATTTATCATTTCACTTTTCACCTTTTCACTCAATTAATGATGATAACATTGTTCATGTACATATGGATTACCACATTCACAAAGAGATGTGAAAATGTTTTCATACCACACCAAATGGATGATATATATAATTATATTTAAATAAAAAGTATTTTATTTATTATATTATTATTATTTTTAATGATAAAAATATAACTTACCTTATTTCTATAGTGATCATCGAAAAATGGAAGCATTACTCATGCGTTTGTACAACTTACAGTCTCTATGATTGTAACATACTTCATTTTAAAAAACCATAATTCATGATTTGTTTTAAAATTTTAATTGATTTATTAATATAATAATTCATTAATTATTATTATTCTGTAGATTACATAACAATAAATTTTTCACAATAAATTTAACTTTAATTGTAATTCACAATTGAGAAAACATGGAAGTTAACACCCAAAATAATGAAAATAATGAATGATTATTAACAGATGTGTGATAAGGTGTTATAATATAAATGTATAAGTTATTATAAATATTATTGTATTTATTTTATAAGTATATAAAATTATTAAAAAAATTATACTAATGGTTAAAGTATGTTCAACAAAAAGGAAGTGAGTGGTTTGATATTTCATAAATAAACATCCATTAATTGGGTTAAAATTAAACTAAATTGATTATGTCATGCTAAGATTATGTGTGTAAAGACCATTTAATATTTAATGTTTTATTTTTCTTCTTTTATTCCAATTCAAATTTCATACACATAATTAATTCTTTGATTAATCACCTATTCAAATATATAATCCTTGTAAGGGACTTCATCACAGTTTCTCTTTATTGACGCATATTCAATGGTATGAATCAATTTCATTTATATGTAGTATATATACATCCCATTTGACTTGTAATATCCAGAATACATTACAATTCATGGTATTTTGAGTTTCAACATGAATTACTTCATCAAAGGGGATTCAATATCAATGTTACCAAGTGGTAAATAATTTCATCACACATTTACTTTTCCTTGGGTTATATTAATTATTTTTCATCATTGGAATTCAATAGTTATGTGTTAAATGAATTTTGATTAACATATGTTGTATTTTTATTTTTTTTCTTTGGATTTATAGTTTATACACATAATCAATTCATTGATAAATTATCACATCAAGATACTTATTATTTTAAATGTTTTTTTATAATATAATTCTAATCGATATTTTTTAAGTTTTAATTTCATTTGAATTATATTTTTAGCATTGTATAAATGATCCCATTTAGTTTTTAATATCCTTTTTTATTCATGATATTTTTAATTAATCATTCAAATTACCACTAATTGGTACTTAAAATAATTGAGAAAATTTTTATAAAAAAATACAACTTTATTTCTCTCATTGGTAAAAAATATAGTTTCTTCTAAAACCCTATTTTATAAAAATGTTTCCAACGTTTTAAACATTTTTCATAATTATTTAATATAGAAAATTTTACACATTTATACTATTTAAAAAAATTTCTAAAATGAATCCTCATATCGGTTTCAAGAAATGCTTGTTTGGATTTTACTAAAAAAGTGAAATGAATAGTTTTTTAAAGAGTAAGGCATGAATGGAATTTATATCCATCATAACCACTAAAATTGTTTAATGATTATTTTATAACATTCATTTTTTTCAAAGAAATTAATTTTGAAATTGTTTTGACAACTTTTATTTTTCAAAGGTGAATTTCAAATTGAAATGTTATTTCCATCAAATTTTTTATGTTATTTTTATGATATTTCTATTCATGAATGAAATAAACCCTATATTATTACCTAAATAGTGTATTTTTTATTTATACTAACCTTATACCTCATAGGTATGTTTTATGATCCTTTTAAACAAGTAATGTATTGATAATAACTTCTTTGATTCATTTTTGTAGTCATTAACTCTCCCTCGAATTATTCACTTTCATGCAGATGCTAAAATTCACCTAAATATCCATATTATTTATCAAGGATATTTCTATTTCCTAAATCATATATCTTTTATACATATGGTTCTATATATTGAAAGAAATTTTATTATTTGGGGATATATTAATAAATCCATATCCCTTACTCAATACATATCATGTTATATATTGAAAGTAAATTTTTCTATTTGGGGATACATTCCATTTGAAATAGGTGGGGCTTTATTATTGACATCTCATCAATGAATCAAAATTATCATGAGGTAAATTCATAATCTATTATGAGATTAGTTGGCTAATCAAGATGGGTTTATACCTATTATTTTTAAATTTTCTTTTAAAATATCTTGATGGTAGAGGTGTCATGATCCTATGTTCATGATATCCAAAATGTAATAATTATCATCATTTATAATTTAGTTATCATTATGTATCAAATTTTTTAATAAAATAATCTCTAGACTCATTGAATTCTCAATTTATTGATTAAATGGATTTTTTTTCAATTTTTTTTCATAATGATCATTCCCTATTTTATTATTCACGATATTTGTATAATGATATTATCAATATATCTATTTCATTATCATTTTATTCATTAAATGGAATGTGTTTTAATTTATTTACCTTACCATATTGATCATTCATTATTTAATTATGATAGCCATGTTATACATTAAATGGAATATGTGTAAATTTATTTACATTTTCATAACCATTATTATTTATTTATTCATGATAGCTTACACTATACAAAACCCATAATGAAAATTTTAGCACATCCTTAATTTTCTTTTATTCCTTGGGATTCCATGAAGTGTACTATGGTAAATAATCAAGGGAAATCTAGAGGGAATAATGTCATTTAAAATTGTTTTTTGTGATTTGTGTTTAAAAATGTTTTATGGGACTCAAGTATATATCTAGTTTTCGAAGAACACTAAACAACCCAATCCTTAATGATTTTATTACCAATATCATATGACATTTTAATAAAGAATAAAATGTTTTTTCCAACCAGAGTTTGGGTCACTATAATAAACTTGTAAATAATCACCACTATCTTCTTATATTGACAAGATATTCCTTAATTTCAGTGAATCTATTTTTTTATTATTCACAAATATCATAGAAAAAATACTTTCAATTTTTTATTTAAAAGAGGAAGTCATATTATTATTTAAATATCCAAATCATAAAAACTTTAAAAAATTGAAATAAAAACATTAAATACTCTGATTCTTGATATTATTGAGAACCCAATTAAAAGAAAAATGTATACTCTGATATAAATTTCCTAGATTACATTGGAAATGTCCATCATAGAAATGGGGGTGTTGGTAAACAAGTGTTTTATGAAATCCTAAAAATTAAAATCATTTTATTTTCTTTAACTTCATAATTATTTATTGAATTAATCATCTTCTTTTCTATAACCAATTATTTTTCAAACTAATTTTAAATTAATTTGAAATAAAAAATAGAGGAAACCAGGTATATTTTTGGATGTTTACCTCTAAGACTGGTGACTATATCCCAAGTTCATGGTTATTATTATCCTAATAAATCATAATAATATTTTATTATAAACACATGGAAATGTAGCAGTATAACATTTAACACATATTCATAAAACCAACTGGCTAAAATGATAGAACTTACTTAAAAAACATCAAATTCAATGTTACTTTCCAATCACATCTATTTAGATCAATAGATAAGGCTTGTAGGCATTCAAATATGGAATGTACTAGATCAAATTAAAAAATTTGAAATAATCACTTATGTTTCTATGATCCCAAAAATTAATTTTTTGTCACACACATACATTATATAAGGTATTCCACTTGTCTTATTCAGACCATATAATATTGGCATATTGAAATATAAATATAATAGATTTATTAATTAACATGAATGATGAAAAATATATGATATAAAAATATATCTATCTCTATCCCTCTTCTTCTTTTTCATCAACACATAAGATTAAAATTTTCATTATCTTAAATTATTCTACATGAAGGGTTTTAAATTTCTTTATATGGTTAGCGATCACTCACATTAAAAATCGTGGTTCACAATAAGTTTTAGTATAATATCCTTAATCCTTTTCGTAAACTTACAAAATATATTAGATAGTATCAAAATTTTCTTCCATATAATTCTTCTTTTTCTAAATATAATATATAATCCTAGGACATGTGAATATTATTTCATTAAATAAATTTATTTTATTATTCACCAGACATGATTTTAGTTTCCATATTTTAATATATATACAATATTCATTCCAAAAAAATAAAATATATCCATGTTTATTAATCTGTGGTATCTAATATAAGTCTCCATAAAAATTGATATAATATTAACTAAAATATTTCCATGATATTATCTTAAATATTGGACATTATGGTTTGAAATATAACTCCAGATTTGGATGCCATATTATATGGCCTTTATTTCCTAACAATAATAATAATTATCATTGAATTATCTCTAAATAAAATTCTATATAAATACCACATGTATTTAAAACCTCATAATTTTATATATATTTGCAGTACATTCTATTATGGCCAGGTACAATCTTTTGTAGGGAAATCTATCCCATAATTATGCAATCCATCATACAGTATAATATATTTTTTCCTTCATGGATAAAATATTAGTTTAATATATTTTTAATTGAAATTGAAATCTTAAATGATATATTTAACATGTTCCTCTTACTATTTTTACATTCAAGAATAACACAACATCATCAGCCTTTTTTCATCTTTTGAATTCTCCATCCAGAAGATTCAATTATTTGGGTCTAAGTTTATTTTACAAAAACAATCATGCATTGAAAACATCTTATAACTCATAGAAAATATATAATATAATAAATATATTATTAATTATATCATACTTCATCAATTTTATTTATTTTCAAATTCTAATAATATAGATGTAATTTTTTTAATGCAACTTTTTTCTTAAGATATTTCCTAATTCCATATTTTGTCTTGAGCTTGAAAAATAAAATGTGTTGTAAAATATTATAAATACCACTCTATTATCTTCTATTGGAATATTTTTATATAAAAAATATATTATGTAATATAATGAATATATTAAATTTCATTAGAAATACAATACATTCTCTAAAACACATTTACATGCTGGGGATTTTTTGATATTCACATATCTAGAAGTAAAATCTATACATTGAATTATCAACATAAATATTATCTTAGAGTATTAGAGGTATTTATAAAACAAATTTCTCTATTATAATATATTTTTTATCTCAAGGTTCTTATATCCATAAAAAATTCCATTGATGCTGACACCGAATGCATTCATGGTAGCTCATTCATTCCTTTTCAAAATTTCATTGACTAAGAATTTTATTATGTATCATGAAAAAGAATATTAAAAAAACTTATTTCGAAAACTATGAAGGTATGTGAATACATATCAAATCCACAAAAACAGGTTAACCTAATTTGGAGTTAAATCAAAAAATATTTAAAAAGCAATAAATGAATTCAATATAATTTTGAGAAAAATTAAATTTCTTTTGATTATTGAATATATATCACACTAACTTTACAATAATTTAATCCTCTAACATCATCCATGTTTTTTCCCATAAAAATTTTAATCTTCATGATTGATAAATATACTATTGTAAATTCACAACATTCATCCACAAAATCATCATAGTGATACAACATTTATCTTTATTCATATTCTAGGGAAATTTGTAAATATGATGTAGATTTTTCACATAATATCTAAAACAGAATACAGATAAATAAATTATTTGTTCCAATATCCATGAACAATAAAATAATCATGCAATTTTGAAATCAACACATGAACTTTTAAATTATTTTAAAACTGAATTTTACATGTGTTACCTAGATGATTACACATTCATTACCATATGCCAAAGAACCTATAGTTGAGTGGTAGTGGCTCTTGATTGGAATCCAAGAGACCCATGATCATATTTGGGTGGGGGTGAATTTATGGGTTATTGAAGTAATACTATAGTAGGTACTATTCGGTACTATATCAACAAACACTATTTATCTGATTTGATCCATCAGCTTCAGCCTATGGGTCTTAGGGCCTTCAGCCCACCAAAGTCATTTGAGCCACATGGTCTTAGGGCTATATGGGACTTTGGGAAAACAATGGCCTTCGGTCCAAATAGATTTTAGGCCACAAAAAAGACCAAGATGCAACTCAGGAAGACCACAATGGTGTAGGGCGAGATAATGATTCAGAGAAAAAAATGGCAACCACCACAGTAGAGCAAGCTGGGTTGGAAGTATGAGAGGGTATGAAAACTACCATCGGGGACAAGCACTGTGAATCTCTACACGGTGTAATGCTATCCAATCATCTATTCAAGGTGGGTATCTAGTAATCTTCAAGATACAGATGTCGGGGAGGGGCTGTTTCAAATGTGTCCGGTCTTAGGCCTTTAAATTCATGTATTAGGTTCTGTATGTGCCTTGTTCTTTGGGAATATGGGTCGTGTAAGGCATCCCCTTCAACCCTTAAAATGGGTATTATCAAAAATAAATAAAATGGATTTCAGGACATTAAGGGTGTCATTTAATACCACATGAATAATTAGGAAAATATAGACACCTAACTAGTTTATATTTTTAAATTTTATAATGAATAATACAAATCCTTTTTCTTTATCTTCCAAAACCCGAATACAATATATTTTCCCAATAGTCCAACTCTAAGAATATAATCAAAATGGAATGGGAACATCGCCTCATCATTATGCTTGGGAAATCTATAAGAATTCAAATTTACACTCATTAATATTTATTTACATTATGGAACCTTATTAAATATTAAAAACTTTTATCCAATACAACATGGGTTTAATAATAAAACATGCACAAATCTATAAATGTTATGAATGATACAATTCTATTTAGAACTACCAGAAACTAATAGTTTTAGATTTCATAGGGTTTCCACCCCTCATAATAAAATTTTTTCTATTTTTTTGGTGAGGAGATTATCGATATTATGAAGCTCTTTAATTGAACCTCCTAATCCACATTTGGGACTCACATCATATATGCATACATAACCTAGATGGTTTATCGGTTGAATTATTCATTCATTTTCATAGACCAATTTGGGGATACATTTCAATATATTTTAAGAATACCCACCCTCATCAGATATCTTAATAGATCGATGTATATGACCACTCTAATTCAACATCTACAATTTTTGTTCTCTCCCACCACAACAATACATGATACTATCCAATATGGATTTAATGGAGACTCCTGCATTTAAATTTCCATGTAAACCAACCCGTCATTAGAAATGCCCCTGTTAGAGGTCATGTTTACCTCCCTTATTATTAAGTGATTGACTAGAACATCCAATGAACTACATTTTAGTCACTCATATCATAAAGTGCGAACCCCATGAATTCTAAAATTGGATATATTTAATCCATCTCATAGATTAGTTAACACATTCACTACATTTAATTTTAGCACTATCTAAAATATTACAATTGAATAAGAATGATTCTTTTCTAAAATAAAATAATTATTGATATCACCTATGAATAAAAATTGTAACGAACCAACCTGGGTTTCCCTCAACTACCACCTGACTCATTCTGTCACATGCTCGAAGGTCATTCTCAATCCCCATGGGCTGGAGACAAGAACCCGAGAATCGAATAACAAACCAAAGGGAATGATTTTTTCCAACTAGAACAAACAAAAAGAATATATATACAAGTATACATAAGGAACAATGGAAGGATAATTTATATATTCCCTAACTATAAGAGAAATAAAAAATGAAATAAATATGTAAGTATCCAATATCTCTAAGATACAAGTCCAAATACAAAGGACTAAAACAAAAGAGATAATCCATGTGATAGTGTGGATAAACTCCCACCATCTCACCACCAGCTACCCAACTCAGTTGACATGAAACCTCACTACCACACTATGGGGCCTTAGCATTCCTTGTATTGGAATACATATAAAGGTTTGTGCACCATTGAAGGTGGCACATAGGGTGTAAGATAACGAGTTCAATAGGATCCCACCCAAATTTTCCATAACAAGTCTATATATAAAAATTTCTATATGATCATTTAAAATAAAATATGGCATTATTAGTAGTAAATAAGTTTTATAGAAAATATGGTAAACATTTCCCTTTTTCACAGCTCTAAAACAAAAGTAGGTATATCAATTTCAAATAACATTTTCCATATTATCTTTCATAAGCATAAACATTCATACCATGATAAAACATTAAATCTAAGAAAAAAATAGAAACATAGGTATCATCACTAGTGATCACTATAGGTCTTACTAGCAAACTACCCATACCATAATCAATCAAGTGCACAATCCAGTTCCTAGAACACAGGCCTAAGAAGAAGAGTAATAACCCATGAGTAAACCCCCTAATTATGTCAATATTATTCCCCTATAATAATGGGCCTAGGAAATAGTTGAAATCACCATGAGAAAACCTACCAATATTCAAAAAACAATGGAATATGGCTTCAATATAAACCTTCCACCTAAGTACCCAAGGTAACCCATGTGCTCATTTTCACAATTCACTCCAATGATTTGTAAACCATTTCAAAACCATTTCACAATTCCATTTCAATGATTTGAAAATACCACTTTTATTTCTAGTTATCAACAACCAGTGAAAAATATTTTTCTTTAAAAACACTTTTCAACACACACAAAATAATCATGAAAATTTATTTTGAAAATTAGTTTATAAAATAAGAATAATAAGGTTCATCAACATAGTTGAGAGAAAGAACCACCTTCCTTGAAACTCAGGTCATACACACCTATAATGAGATACACCAAAAATGAAAAAACAATGACATCTACGAAGGACCTAGAATCCAATCTATATATCAAGATAGATTCAATTTAGAAAATGGGGTCGTCCAAAAGGAGTAAACCCACATACCCAAATAATGTACACCCAAAACACCATAACCAACAAAATAATTAACTCTATAATGAGATTGAACAATAAATCTATAAATGTACCTAAAGAAGCCCAAATTTATACCAACAAATTTGATAATGAAACTTAAGGGAGCTACTGTGATCAATGGAAATGAAGAAGCAGAAATGTCACTTACCTATATAGACTCACAATAGTCATTATGAAGATTGAAAACTGAACTAATCGATCAATAAGTAACAATGAAATAAAAAATCATTAGAGTGGGACCTTTGGTTGAGATAAATGGAGAACATGCAGCCAAATGTGGACTCAAAACTCGAATGGTACTGTAAAATCCTTATTTGGGAAATTACTAGACATGTATTTCCATTACTCGTTTTGAAACCCAAGATGTACAAATACACTGAAAAACCAATCCCCTCAGATTAAAATTTGACCTTAAATTAACTCACGACGTGTAAAATCTCATCACGTTGTGTAACCTTTCATGGCGTGAACCCTTCTCACAACATGAACCAAAAAACAAATTACACATCATGTAACTTAGTTACAGGGTGTGAAATTATTCTACAACATGTATAAAACCTAGAATTAAAGATCTAAAAACTCCATTCCAAATGGGAACTTGGGGAGAGGAAAACATACCAAATAAAAAAAATAGGATGTTCCAAACTCCACACTATACAAACTTTATATCCTCAGGAAGTCATGTAGAAGATGTAACTACTAGAAAAGGATGAGGCCATTTTTCCCTCACTAATGAATCATGTTACCATGTCTCATGATAATATGATCGATGTTTCCATAAAAATACGAACAACAAAATCAACTTCCCATGCAAGACTTTCACTTGAGAGTCAAAAATCCCAATTAATTTATGAAACCTAGAAAAATTTGGATGTAACTCAATTTATTCCCAACTCAAAATGTTATCAGGACCAGGAAGATACTTTTTATGTTGAGATATGTGGAAAACATCACAAATAACCATCAACTAAACCAATAATTCTAATTGATAAGAAACCTGCTGGAGCTGCTCAGTGACCTCAAATTTTCCAACATATCATGGAGCCAAATTTCTCTATTTTTCATGTTAATGGTGACCTGATCGAGTAGAAACTTTAAATAAAATCTCGTCACCAACCAAAAACTCAAAAGGACAACATTTTCTATCCTCATATGATTTCTTTCGACTCTAGGCTGTAAACAGATGTCAATTGACATCATGAATCTTCACTGACATATCCTGGACCAAACATGGTCCAACTAAAGATACTTCAACCACCTCATGTCAAAAATGTGGTGATTTTCATGGGTGATCATACCATTCCTCAAATGGAACCATTTTTATTGAAGAATAATCACTTTTGATATAAAAAAACTCAACTATTCCCAGATGGATATCCCATGATCCACCGAAATCCATGACATAGGAAATAATCATATCCTCCAAGATTTGAATTACACACTCTATATGACTGTCAATTTATGGATGGTAAGTTGTTCTCAAGAAGACCTGAGTACCCATTTCTTTTTGGAGACTCCTACAAAACCTCAAGGTAAACCTAGTCTCCATATCCTAAAGAAAGGTAAAATGTATAAGGAAACAACCTTAAACATTACAAAATTTGATCCATAACAAGAATTTGACATTGATGATCTTTTCAGGTTTAGATTTTTAGATAATTAGGCCATAACTATTACATTATATCTCAGAAATTACAAAGTAGATACCTTGTCTCTATCAAATTTTTTTCACAAAAACAAAACTCTTACAATAAAACAATAATTACTTTCTTGATATAAATCTTCTTTAATTATTCCTTTCTCTTACCCTTCCTTATACCCTATGAAAAACATTTTAAAAGCTTAGTATGAGCATAAAAATATTTGTAAGGGTTATAAAATAAAGAAATGAAACATTAGCCCATCAATGCATACAAATCAATGAGATCATAATTTTCAATCATAAAACATATTCTCTTTAACATACCTCATGAAATCAAAATAATTGTTAATAACATAAATAAATCATAAATCATAATGGTTACTTGTGGCATCCATAACATACTTACATTGTAGCTTTCACAGCTACATAGGGAGTTTCGTTTGGAATATCCATCATGGTATATTCCATAAATCTCTTAGGATAAATGTTAATTTTTACCTCTTTCATATTACCCAATGAATTGTAGAGATATCATGGGCTCACCCGCCCTAGGATTATCATGTAACTACCCATATATTTAAACAATTCCCAAGAAAAATAACATAATCATAACACATGAAAACAGCATAAAGGAAAGATAAAATTTCCAAATTATAATCACAATATATCAGTTCAATATATTGACATATCAATCCATTATAAAATCATTTTCAATACCAAAATACGTAAAAAGGGTATATGGTATTTATTTTCCTTTTAAAAAATTACAGCATGTTAAGGAATCCAAATATCAAATAATGCTCGTGGCGACGGAAAGGTCGTTGTCCCTGCACACGTTAAAAATAAACATTTCTTTTGTTATTTAGTTAAACGCTTCATAGAAAAATATTCCCTTTGAATTAAATTAAAATTAAAAGGGGTTTATACAATGTATAAAATAAATTCACGTATAAATCAAAATATACCTCAATAAAAGGTGATTGAGATGATGTCCCTTACCTTGAGTCCTACTTGTCATGAAAGTTACTTGTTCTTCCTGAATAATAAACTTAAGTTAATTTATAATTTCATCAGAACCTTTTTCAAGTTTACTATTCCTTTTATATAACTTATTACCTCATTATAAGCATTACATTATTTTTTAAGTTAATATCATTCATTTTGTTGATATTTGGTACTTGAGTCAAAAATGAACTTGTTATAATTTCCAATTTTCCATGTGGTAAAAAGATCATTATCTCTAGAATGATATTCATGATTTAGATATCATATATATATAATATATATCCATTATCTATATGTATTCATAATAGTATAGAACATTTTGATATATTAAAGGAAATGTATTGTTTATGGATACAGTAAGCCTTACGTACACTCTAACGCTATTTTCATTTCTTTTTTATATTTAAATGAATGAAAACTTAATGATACATAGGTTTATTATAATTATATTATGATATAATATTTTATACATGTTACATATGTTCATTAACTCCATACTTTATATGTTCCATGTATGGTATGAATGAGTCATATCACTTTGAGGGGGCGGTAGTCCGCACTTCCTCAAATGAAATTATCATATTTACCCTTTATGGAAACCATAAATGTATTTTGTAATTGAAAAATAAATAATTATAGATAAAATATAAATATAATATATATCACATATAAATACCTTACCATCATAATGGCCACTATGAGAGGTGGTATGGAAAAATTGAACAATCATCGTATTGTGAGGCAATAGTTCACCATACACAGAAATAATATGTTCGAATCCATTAGATAGAGGTGTGTGGAAGTGTAGTTTTCATAATTCTCATAAAACATACTATTATATTTAATATATTTATGTTTTCATAAAATAATGGAATAAATAGAGTTTAGGTGGTTGGATAAGGTAAATAAAAGAAAATAACTTGAGAGAATACATTACCTCTAAATCAGGTAACTCCTTTTGATTTGAGCCAAAAGGATTTCTTGAATTGCCTTATACCTAAGGTAAGGCTTCTTGGAGGAATAAAGGGATGTTGTGAGATTATTTGTGAAGAGTTTGGATGCTCCAAGGGGAGTTATAAGTGTGATTAAATGGGTAGAGGTGATTCCCTTTTATAAGGGGGAGGAGGGACACTTTAGGAATGTTTGAAATTATTATTTAATTATAAAATGGTTTTCCATTTAAAATGGTCCCAAAGTAATTTATTTAAAATTTAAGATGACTTTGTGTTGGAAAAAGATCATAAAATAGGTTTTAGACAATTCTATGTCACAAATTTAACCTTATCTTTTAGCTTTAACCCTTAGTTAACTAATTTGACTCTTACCATGTCTTCATGCATATTCATACTATATGTTTAATTTAGTTACTATAAAATGAAAATAGAATCTCAAGTGGTTCATTAATGACATGTTAAAACTTATGTAAGTAATGTTTCCAAATATTATATTTTTAGGACTATTAAACCATTTAATAAAAAAGTATTTGTTTAAAAAACTCATTTATTTCAATTTATAAACTATTCATATCAAGAATTTTAAAAAATCTATAAAAACTTGATTATTTCAAAAACACTTCATTAATTATAAGATAAAAATGTATAATCATCCCTAAAATTTTTTTATGGAATAAATTTTTTTATGATATATTTATTTTAATATTTATAATCTCATTTATTTAAATCATTCATTAATAAGGAAATCACTATATCATCATGTGTCATAAATAAATTTATATATTTGGTGTCTAAAAATTATAAATGAAATAACACTATGTAGTAAATCATTTTATATTTATAATTACTATTTATAGTAAAAAATATCACTTATATAACCACATATACTTTTTTTATTAAAATATACATGTTTAGGTTATATTTTCCTTAACTTTAAATTTAAAGCAATTAAATGTCATTTTCACACAAAAGTAGCAGAATGAGGTACTAAAATAGACCAAAAAATTCCTCTAGTTATAAATATCTCATTTAATAGGATTATTACACGTGTTAGGGTAATTTTATATTATTATAATATTATTTTTCACTCTTATTTACCAGATTTACCCTTTAACCATGGTAAATAAAATATTTACTGAAGTTACTAATCATAATGTATAAAAATAAAAGGTATCTATTAACAAAATTTATACATCATGATTCCAAATATGTAATCCATTTTTTTAATTTAAAAACACATAAATTTCATAAATTAATTTAAAATTAATTCATGTTGTCGAAACTAAATGTGTGCTTTTAAGAAGTAAAAACTACCAAAAAGATTGATATTTGTTTATGTCCAATTTCAAAGTGAAATTACTTAAAATTACCAAAATTGGATTAAATGATAAAAAAATCCAATTACACTTTAAAACCAATTAAAATTATAATATAATTACAAAAATAAATAAGATGAAAAGATAGTTTCGACTTAAAATGCAATATTTTTCACTATTCATTAAAAAAATTAAATTTATCATAAAATTACCAAACAATTTACCTAAAGTAAATTTTGATTTCCAAATTCTAGATAAGAAGTTTATTTTGACAAATGGAACATATTATAGTGAAAAAAACTATATTTAAAAAGGATTTTCAAATAAAAGGCTGTAAATATATCTTTTAAAAATATTAGAGTATTTATGCTTAAAATTGGATTCATTTCTATTTTAAGCCTCTAAATTTAAAATGTCAAAACATTTAACAAACATGTTTAATCATAATATGTTTAGCTCTATTTTTTTTACAATTTCACAAACCCTACCAAAGAAAACATGAAGGAAATGAGGATATCTCTAGGTCTCCGTGAACCCTCGATGCTTCTTCGCCCTCGGTGACGACAGCAGCCGCCATGGAGGCTCCTCCCCCCTTGGTGGGGGAGGGGGAATCATCGTGACATGCGTGTTCAAGACCCTTACAGTGTTCCTCCAACCCGGACTTTCTCCCCCCCTTTTCGAAGGAAACGCTAAACCCTAAGGTTGCAGATCTAATCGATGGGGCTCCTAATCTTCAACTCTCCACTTCTGAGTTTTCTGAAGCTTTGGGATTGGTAAATCTTACACTGGTGGCTCGATTCAACTAGAAGAGGCCCTCAAATGATGCCTTAGACCGTTTCATCTTCAGGTCTTGCGATCTCCAGGTTTGAGCGGTGGTAGGATTGCTGGATAGTAAGAAAATTATGATTCGGTTCGAGGCAGAGGCTCATTTGATTCAGGCATGGGCGAGTGCTCCCCGTGTCTTCAAAGGATCTCGTTTCCTTCTGCTCCGGTGGTCCTTTGACCTACACATGAAGTGTGACTCACCTTCCATGGAAGTTTGGGTAAGTTTTCCGAAACTTCCATTGCCGTTTCAAAACCCCTCGATAGTTCGTATGTTGGGGAATCTGGTTGGTCATTTTATTTGTTCTGATAGTCGCATGGAGGCTGTCTGTCATCCAGTGAATCCTCGGGTATGTGTTGAGGTTGATGCCTCTCGCGTTCCATTATATTTTGTATGGATCATTATTGGAGAGGAATACTGTTGCAAGCAACGGGTTATCTACAAGAACTGGACTAACTTCTGCGGCTCTTGTAAGAGGATGGGTCACTCAGTTGACCGATGCCGAGGTGGTTACACAACACAGTTGGGATAGGAACATCGTAGGAATGGAGCTCTTAGGATTCCAGGTGTTAATGTTAGAAGCAAAACTATGGGGGATGTTTTGGAGATGGACATTGATGAGAATTTGGCCAATCCTAGTGTAAAAGGGAAGGTCTCATGTGAAGATGGTTTGGCTGTGGAGAGTAATGCTACAGGTCCTACCAGGGATGTTTTGCAGAATGTTAGAAATTCTATTGGCTCAATGGTAGAGCCATGTTTAGAGCAGGCTGAGGTTGAAAGGGATGAAAATACAGAAGAAGTGGTTGTCATGGAAGGTGATAGGAATTGTTCCAGTTTGGACCCTTTGGCTACCCCTTTTATTTCATTAAGTAACAGGTTTAATGGACTATATGAGGAGTTCTTGGATGAAGAAATAGAGGAGGAGGAGACTGCAGGGAAGGGGGATGAGTTGGTGGTTTTGGGTAACCAACAATCTTGTGTATTGGTTACTGAACATGATAGACAAGGTAAGGAGCTGGAGGAGGTTCAATCAGGGGATGTCTTGGGGCTAAATCATGTTGTCCATAACATCCCCAATATGGCCAGGAGAGATTCTCTGGTGGTAGGTGCAGATCAGAGGTCTGGAAACCCACAGGCTGGTGGTTTTGGGATGAAGGCACACTCCATGGACGTGGTGGACACCCCTTTAGAGGATGTGCGTCTACCTTTGAGTGAGAATAGAACGCCAGATCAAAGGAGGGACTACATCTTTGAGCAGCCTGGAGTGGGAAAGGAAAATTATAATGGTAAGGAGATCTAGAGTGCTCCGAGTAGCCGGTCCTTCAGTGAGATTGTTCAACATGGGACTCAGAAAGAATTTGCAGGGGAAACAATGTTTGATGTAACTACAAATAAGAGATCAAGAAAGGACTATTCCTATCTCCCGCGCCCAACGCGGACCCGTTCTGCTTCAAAAAGGGATAAGCAGGTGACTCTTACAATCAAGAAAGGAAGCGGGATTAAGAAGACTTCTCCAGACATGGCTGCCTTGGAGAATCTTAGAAATTGCGTTCATAGTGCAAGTTTATGGGGAATCCCGGAGTGGGAATCAGCCACGGGGAAGAGAAATCGAGTTTGGGTTGCGGTGAAGACTGCGGGTACTATGAATTTTAATTTTGTGCTCTTTAGTTGTACTCTTTTAATGGTTTGATGGATCTGTTTTGCTGGGCACCGGACACCCCTAAGCCGGCTTCATAAAATAAAAAATAATTTTCATGGCATGGTTAGCTCTATTAATTCCCTCCAATATAATGGTTACGTATTAACTACCATTTAAAGTAAGTATATTATATTATTATTATTATTTTTAGTATGAATCATCCTTGTGTGCAACATAAGATTTTGGAGAAACCCATTGTTGGGTGTCGGGTAAGCCATCAAACATAAAACCCCCTTTAAAGTAAACTTATTATTTAATTTATAAATATTAATAAATATGAAAAGGTCATACTATTTATTTACCTAGTAAGTTAGAAAATGAATCCCATGTAACCTCACATTTTGCTGCACATACAACTTACCCAGATCAGCAAACTTAGTTGTATCCTTGATCAGAATGAAATGAACGAACTTTATTAAATTATTAAGAAATAACTAGATAGAAATACTCCCTTGGGGTTTCTATGGTAATAAAATAAAAAAAATCCATAGACACCTCATCCCATTTTTAGACCGGCACCAGAAGAAGCTGAAACAAATAAGAAGGATTCAAGAACTCTTCCTTTACCCATTGGTAGGTGTAATTGTGGGACACATAATATGAAATGTCATTATTAATACTCTGCCACTAGAATCATCATTTCTTTTCAAAATACATATCTATAGTTCATGGATGAACGAACCATGAAGATATATGACAATTAAACAAGACAAAAATCCTCACAGATACTTGGATGACAACCCACTTATCAAAGTGGAGCAGACGATCTAAAGAGAGTGACCAACTAGAAATAGTATCCCCATAATAAAGGCTTTCTCAAACTTCACTAAACTCATCATCTTATTTTTGAATCTAAAAAATAGACTATAGGAGAGATGATGATAACTGAAAACTAGTTAGAACCATACATAGTACATCCTCTTGAGAATCTATGTGAAACTGAGTGAAATACCCCATAAAGTTATACTCCTCCTTCGATTCCAAAAATAGTCTCTAATGGTAATTTGCAATTAAGAGAATCTATAAAAACTTCCCCTTACCTGAATTGTAGGAGATATCAAAAAAAAAATAATGAAGGTTTATACTCATCATCCCTGTTTGAGATTCAAGTCTTTCTGAGAAAATATATAACTCAAACTCTTATGATGAGAAAATACTATGAACCTCTCCCCAAAAAGATAGTTCCACCATTATTTAACTACATAAATTTATAGACCCAAGGCTTGATGTACATGGATATTACATTACTTTTTCGGAATACATAATACATAACGAAAACAGACACACAAGAACTGTAATAGTTTAGTGTCTTTAGAAACTCAAAAAATAATCTTCTTATCGTGGTGAAAGATCTTCAACATCTACCATAAAGATATTATCCTTTTGTTTTCTCACCTAAAAACATTCTTTAAATACTGGGGAAAAGAAAAAATATAAAGGGTGAGCTCAAATTCTCAGTAAGGGTAAGCATAGAGAACATAAAACAATCCATAAACATTTGAATGCAAAAACTTGAACATAAAATCTAAACATCAAAATCATGAGCAACATCATAAATCTTGGAAGTACACAAGGAATAGATCATAATGGAACATTAGTGATGATAAACTAAAATGGTAATAAAACATGTAATTGTGGCATCCATTAAGAACATGTTATGATTTCCATAGTAGCCAAGGCATTGCTGCCAAGACCATCTTAGTGGAAAATGTCCTTTACTGAACCTGGTTTACATTCCATTCCAGCACTGTATTACTGAACCGGATTTACTTTACATTCCAGCCATGTCTACCTCATGAGATATAAATCTTTACCCAATTAATTTGAGGGAGATATAGGTCCCACCCATCTCATAATGAAATCATTCATACTTGTGCCACAACATAAACTTGAAACATTCATCATAAAACAAAGAATAAAATGGGTTTCATAAACATCATCCCATCATCACATAATCCATATAAAATAAATGGATATTTCATCATAAGAAAAGTGAAACCATGTAAATAATAGAGACATTATACTTGAAACATACACATATGAAATAATTTCATCTTAGATGGAAAATAGTTTCGATAAAACACTTGAAATGAATTCTTGAGGAAAATATCCTTTCTTCTTCAAAATCATTTTCTTTTCACAAAATGCCATGAAATTTTAAAACAAAATTATTTTTTTTGAAAATAGTTATAAAATCTTGTAGAGTAAGCTTCATGAAAATATGGTTTTATGAAACTGTAAAAATCCGTTCACGCCGTATAAGTTAAAAATAACATTTTTCTCATACTTTTTTCAGAGAAGTCAAAAAGTATCTCGTATGGTAAACAAAAGAAAAATTCCTTCCATATGATTTGGTAAAAGTAAAAAAAGGGTAATAATGACTTTAAACATACATAGAAGAAAATTAAACATTTTATGAAAACATTTTGAGAACATATGGACATGGATAATAAACATAACCCCAGTAAATACTTATGAATAAACAATCTTGGATAAGAATGAGATTCGAATAATTATCCCTTACCTTATGTCTGATATGCTTCGTATGAATCCGAACCTCCTGTATAATGATTTAAATAATGTCATTTACTTATTACAGAATCATATTTATTGTTATGATATCATATATGGTTTACTTATGACTTTATATTACCCGTTCTTTTGTAAATTCGACGTAAAAGCAGCGATTTGGGTAAAATCATTTCATTTATTATATGTGTTTTGACTTGTTGTTCTTGATATTATTACTTATATCCTGATTTAAATAATTATAGAATGTAAAAAATTATTTATATATAATATATATTCATAATATACATATATATATGATAGATCTATAAATGGAAGGAAATACACCGTTCATGGAGACGGTAGGCCGTACGTACGCATGAACGCTATTTTCGTTTCCTTATTGAATTGAATGGAATTAAGTAGATGAAATACATATAAATATACATAAATAAAGTATCATTATTATGTCATATATTTCATTATTATTCATTATATATACTTTATAATCATTCATGAATGGTTAACATGGAGAATGAATGTCATCACGTCGTGGAGACGGTAGTCCGTACGTACGCACGAGCGATGATGTCATTCCCATGATCGTGGAATTGTATTGAAGCATATGAATAATATTTCAGATTAAATATCAATTTAAAATAATCATATATAGTTATTTATTTACACCATTATACCCATCCAAGTAAGGTGGTGGTTGAAAACAGATTTCACCACGACGTGGAGACAATATTCTGTACGTACGCACGCGCGGTGATTTTGTTTTCCGTAGGATGGATAGAAGGTGAAATAGGGTTGTTTCATATTTATAATAACATATCAGTATATAATTAATACTGATGTTATTAATATATAATGATAAAACTAAAGAAGAAGAAGTAGAAGAAGAAATAAACTTGAGAGAATCAGAAGAAGAGATTACCTTTTCTTCGACGCACCTGCTTTAAGCTTCCTCTTATGGAAGTAGAGTTTGTCTTTTGAGAAGACAAAAACCTCCAGACTTTCTCTAGGGAAGTGGATAATAGAAATGGGTAGGGTTTGGCTGAGATTAAATGCTCAAAAGGGTGCGAAGAGAAGAAGGAAGGGGTTCGCTTTTTATAAGGGAGGAGAGGGCCACCATTGGATAAACTTAAAATATTTATTTATAATCAAGTCATATTTGATTTATAATAGTTCCAAATGGATTTATTTCGAAGATAAAGTGGGTATGGGTCGAAATAATCTTAAAAAATAGATTTTAGACAAGTTTAGGTTACAATTTTAACCTTATCATTTAAATTTAACTCTAAGTTAAATAATTTAACTTTTACCATGTCTTCTTGTTTTCTTACACTATATGATTAATGAACTTACTATAAAAAGCCAAAAAAACCCCAAGTGGTTCATTATTAATATATAAATATTTATCTAAGTCATTTTTCCGAACCTTATATTTTTAGGAATAAAATAACAATTAATAATATAATATTTGTTTTAAAAACTATTTTATGTCAATTTGGATACTATTTGGTAATTGATTATTGTGAAAATCATAACAGCATGATTAGTTCAAAAAATTTTAACTAAATCAATTCTAACATGTATTATTAACCTATAAAATTAGTGTAATTCATAAAATGTCTCAAATTACATTTATTTGCGCATTTATAACATTAATTATTTTAATATTTCATTATTTAGGTAATTACTATACCACCATTGTGTCATAAATAACTTAAATTATTTAATATCTAAAAATTATAAATAAAATACCATTAGGTATGAAATATTTTTAACTTTATAATGAATATTTATAGTCGAATTTATCTTATGTATAACCCTATATTAAAAATGAATTAGTTATTAAACTTTGATTTTACCTATTTTAACCCTTCTTTAAATAAATTAATAATAAATGTCCTAATCTAATCCAAGTGGACCTAAATGGTCATATTTTATTACTAAGGTTGTTTTTGGTTGAATTAAACTTATCCAATAGAATTCGGACATGTTTTAGGGTAATAATAATATCATTTTTACCCTTAATTACCCTATTTACTTTTAACCGTGGTAAACAAAAGTAAAAAGTTACTATTCACCAAAAATTATTTTCATCTCATTGAACCACATTTTAGTCCTTGATATTAACAGTGCCTCTCTTATTTTCAAAATTCCACTCACAGAAGCGGTAAAATTAAGTTTTATGTGAATTTCCAAATTCTCCTAGGAGGTGGGTAAAAGACGCTGAAAAGTTCAATAAAATTTTTATATATCTAAAATTATTATAAAATGACTCCAATGAATTACATTGAAATTATATAGGTATTATGTATCAATTTTGACCTAAAATAAATTTAAATAAAATGAATAATTATTTAAATAAAAATTCGGTTTTTAAATAGTAACCCTGTGTTTTCACTATTCATCAAAAATTGAAAGTTTTCAGAAAAATACAAAAAATTCACCCTAGGCTGATTTTGATATTCCGAATCCAAAAATGAAGTCCATTTCGAAAGATAAAGTTTATAAAATTTTAAAAAGTTGGTATTACTATTCATAATGGCTATTTTATATAACACATCGTTGTTTAGTGAAACTCGGTATTGCATACAACACACACTATAGTGGAAGGTCACAATTGCATGTAAATCAAGCCAAGTTAGGGATGCATGTATTGCAAGATCTTTTTGGTGTAGTGTACAACAGAAGACATCAATAAAATTAAAAAGAATATTTTTCATAAAATCTCGGGGTGTTACATTCTACCCCCCTTAAAATGAATTTCGCCCTCGAAATTCATCGGGGTTATAAATGCTTTACTACTAGAAAGCCTCTTTAATAGAAACCCACATAATAAAAAGGAATACCAAAACCAATATTTAAAAACTAAACTATGAAACTTTACAGTTACCCTAATTAACTAATCACTGGGTTTCTACATAGGAGAACATAGGTGAAAATATGGATATGGAAGACAAATCTAACCATCATGTTCTGATGGAGAGTGGTAGAGAACATGGATATGAAAAATCCAACAATCACAAAGCCATATATTTGTGATGATCTAAGGTACCATCTGATTCATCAGATATAAGGGCACTAAGACAACATTTTTGGTTTTCAAGATCATTTCCCTAAAGTTGAAGAAATTGTAATTAGAAGAAATACTTTCTTGATTTTGGTATAGTCTCACCGTTAGTCATTCCTTGGACAATTTCCACTTCATATTTTAAAGAAATGAAGTTGAATTTTTCATTCGTGAAGTGTTATAATATCACGTTATAGAATGATGGGTCATTCCATCTATCTCAAACAAAAGGTTATAAAAATTTATCAAAAATACATAAGTCCAACTATAGTGAGATTAATCATATATGGTTCCTAAAATGGACTTATACTTCATATATCATACTACTTAATATAATAAAACTGGTTTCTACTAAACAGGGAATTCCTGTAGGCCAGTGGTAGGCGGTAAAGGCCTGTCACACTTCAGTTGTGGGTTTGATTCCCATATCCTTGTCTGAAACGACGGGTTTTTGTCCATCCTGCTAGTTTTCCTTTTTCTAAAACTACATTATTATAACATTCCATAAATAATATCAAAAAAAAAATCTATCCATAAACAATTCTATCTGATGTCCAACATAATCCATTCCAACCTTTAAGCTTATCAAAAATACTTCTGCCCAATCTCATAGTGTAAAGAAAATGATAATTTGAGAGGTCACATAACAAGTACGTGAATACCATCATTTATACCCCATATATCATACGATATATCTTGTTGGTCACATTCCATACATTCAAAGTCCTTAATCATGTATTCCCTTGAAAAATGAATACCCATTGAACCTTAGTGAAAACATGAATACAGTTAAAAGTTAACAATTTCCACATACCAAAATCCCCAAAATTCGATATACTCAAACCATGATATCACTTAGTCCTTATATCAATCATGAGATCATGAATACTATCAAACAATTTATTTTCTCCTTATCCCTTCATTATGTGCATATCATCGGCTTTCCAAAATATTTGAATCACCTTTCATGGTTATCGATACCATATTCTTATAGAAAACCACAATGGAACAATACACAGATATTTCAAAATTCCACAATACTATAAATGAGATTCCATGATACTATTTTGAAATCCCATTACATAAACACTTAATCATTAAAAAACATCATTTTTATACCCAAAATCACAAATAGTGATCACATGTGACTTCCCTTTATCCTTTTCCTTAAGAGGTTGCTCACATTGATCATTATTAACCCTTGGATTAGGGCATTGATTAGCATAATGCCCCATTTTTTTGCACTTGAATCATTGAAGTGTTGGTGGTGCGTTCTCTACGGTCATTTCTTTTTTCACATCATTAGAAACCCCTTTTCCATTACTTCAACACTCATCTTCTCGATGACCTTCTTTTCCACACTTAAAAAAGTTTCTAGTCCCTTCAATACAATCTCCACCATGTATCTTTCCACAGTTTTAGTATAAAGAAACATTCATCTTGTTTTCACCATTATTATGAGATTTCTCCTTGAACTCCATCTTTTGTTTCTTGTCAAAACCATGTGATGGATATGTTACAACAACCTTTAGTTCTACCTTGATAGCACAACACACAATTTCTTCATAGCTACTGAAGTCCTTTGTAGCTAATTCCCTTCAAAGACTTGGTTTTAAGACACTGAAAAATCGATCAACTTTACTTTCAGGTTGGATGATAAAGCTAGATGCATACCTTGAAAGTCTTGTAAAATTCACTTCGTATATACCAACATATTCATCATCCTTCTTCTTATGCTCAAGAAACTCCTTTTCCATCTTTGTTCTAAGAATACGAGGGAAGTACTTAATGAAAAAAAAGTTCTTGAACTCATCCCATTCCATGGATTCAATTTCATCTTGGGGACTTGTATTCTTTATTAGAGTACACCATTGGTCTGCTTCACCTTCTAAACGGTAAACAGCTAAAATGACTTTTTCATGTTCTGAAAAGAGAAGTATGGAAAATATCTTTTCAATGGTACTGATCCATTGTTCAGCAACAAGTGGATCAGAATACCCATTGAAAGACGGTGGACGTTGCCTCATGAAGGACTCAATAGAATATTTTTCCCTTATCTGATAATTTGTAAATCCAGAATGATTCATAGCTTATGTAAGTATAGCAATAATATTTTGCACTCCATCTCCCATCACATTTGGTTTCTCGGGAGGAAAATCATTGCATTGTCCATTACATTGATCAACAAGGTTCCTTTCGGTTCCAACCATCATCTAAAACCCAAAAAGAATAGTGTGAGAGGAAAAAATCATTCTAGGAAAACAACATAATAAATGGGGAGTACCTTAAATATCTAACATCTTAGGTTTAATTTTAATATCATTACCATAATTATAGGACTATAACCTATACTTATACTTAACCTTAGGGACATCCCTAGACATACCTTATAAATATATCTAGGTATCTCACTAAAGTTTTCTCAACCTAGTTTCCAAAGGTTAACTAAACCTTTCCTCTAATACCAACTATAGAGACCCAATGCTTGACGTACATGGAAATTACATTACTTTTTTGGAATAATTAATACATAATAAAAACTGACACATAAGGACCATAATAGTTTAGTGTCTTTAGAAACTCAGAAAATAATCTTCTTATCGTGGTGAAAGATCTTCAACATCTCCCATAAAGATATTCCCCTTTTGTTTTCTTACCTAAAACCTTTCTTTAAATCCTAGGGAAAAGAAAACATATAAAGGGTGAGACCAAATGCTCAGTAAGGTTAAGCATAGATAAAATAAAACAATCCATAAACATTTGAATACAAAAACTTGAACATAAAATCTAAACATCAAAATCATGAGCAACGACATAAATCTTGGAAGTACACAAGGCATAGATCATAAAGGAACATTAGTCATGATAAACTACAATGGTAATAAAACATGTAATTATGGAATCCATTAATCACATGTTATGATTTCCATAGTAGACAAGGCATTTCTGCCAAGACCATCTTAGTGGACAATGTCCCTTACTGAACCGGGTTTACTTGCTGTTCTAGCCCTGTATTACTGAACCGGATTTACTTGTCGTTCCAGCCATGTCTATCTCATGAGATATAAATCTTTACCCATTGAATTGGAGGGAGATATAGGTCCCACCCATCTCATAATGAAATAATTATTACTTGTGACACAACATAAACTTGAAACATTCATCATAACCCAAAGAATAAAATGGGTTTGATAAACATCATCCCATCATCACATAATCCATATAAAAAAATGGATATTTCATCATAAGAAAAGTGAAACCATGTAAATCATAGAGACATTATAATTGAAACATACACATATGAAATAATTTCATCTGAGATGGAAAATAGTTTTGATAAAACACTTGAAATGAATTCTTGAGGAAAATATCCTTTCTTCTTCAAAATCATTTTCTTTTCACAAAATGCCATGCAATTTTAAAAGAAATGTATTTTGTTGAAAATAGTCATAAAATCTCGTAGAGTAAGCTTCATGAAAATAAGGTGTTAGGAACCCGTTAAAATCCGTTCACACCGTATAAGTTAAAAATAACATTCTTCTCGTACTTTTGTTGGAAAAGTCAAAAAGTACCTCGTATGGTAAATAAAAGAAAGATTCCTTCCATATGATGTGGTAAAAGTAAAAAAAAGGGTAAGAATGACTTTAAACATACATGGAAGAAAATTAAACATTTTTTGAAAACATTTTGAGAACATATGGACATGGATAATAAACATAACCCCAGTAAATACTTACAAATAAATAATCTCGGATAAGAATGAGATTGGAATAATTATCCCTTACCTTATGTCTAATATGCTTCATATGTATCCGAACCTCCTGTATAATGATTTAAATAATGTCATTTACTTATTATAGAATCATATTCATTGTTATGATATCATATATGGTTTACTTATGACTTTATATTACCCGTTCTTTTGTAAATTCGATGTAAAAGCAGAGATTTGGGTAAAATCGTTTCATTTATTGTACGTGTTTCGACATTTTGTTCTTGATATTATTACTTATATCCTAATTTACTTAATCCCAGAATATAAAACATGATTTATATATATTATATATTCTACATATACATATATATATGATAGATCGATAAATGGAATGAAATACACCGTTTATGGGGACGGTAGGCCGTACTTACGCATGAATGCTGTTTTCGTTTCCTTATTGAATTGAATGGAATTAAGTAGATGAAATAAATAAATAAATATATACATAAATCCAGTATCATTATTATGTCATATATTTCATTATTATTCATTATATATACTTTATAATCATTCATGAATGGTTAACATGGAGAATGAATCTCATCGTGTCGTGGAGACGGTAGTTCGTACGTACACACGAGTGATGATATCATTCCCATGATCATGGAATTGTATTTAAGCGTATGTATAATATTTCAGAATCAATATCAATTTACAATAATCATATATAGTTATTTATTTACACCATTATACCCATCCAATTAAGGTGGTTGTCGAAAACAGATTACACCACGGCGTGGAGACGATATTCCGTACGTACGCACGCACGGTGATTTCATTTTCCATAGGATGGATAGAAGGTGAAATAGGGTTGTTTAATATTTATAATAACATATTAGTATATAATTAATACTGATGTTATTACTTTATAATGATACAACTAAAGAAGAAGAAGTATAAGAAGAAAGAAACTTGAGAGAATCAGAAGAAGAGATTACCTCTTCTTCAACGCACCTCCTTTAAGATTCCTCTTATAGAAGTAGAGTTGGTCTTTTGAGAAGACCAAAACATCCAGAATGTTTCTAGGGAAGCGGAGAAGAGAAATGGGCAGGGTTTGGCCGAGATTCAAGGCTCAAAAGGGTGTGAAGAGAATATGGAAGGGGTTCTCTTTTTATAAGGTAGGAGAGGGGCACCTTTGGAAAAACATAAAATATTAATTTATAATAAAGTCATATTCAGTTTATAGTGGCTCAAAATTGATTTATTTAGAAGATAAAGTGGGTATGGGTCGAAATCCTCTTAACCCATAGATTTTAGACAAGTTTAGGTTACAATTTTAACCTTATCATTTAAACTTTAAGTTAAATAATTTATCTTTTACCGTGTCTTCTTGTTTTCTTAC
The DNA here is from genome assembly GCA_963277665.1 of Viscum album. Taxonomy (NCBI): domain Eukaryota; kingdom Viridiplantae; phylum Streptophyta; class Magnoliopsida; order Santalales; family Viscaceae; genus Viscum; species Viscum album. Next base: position 1,326,257,377 of record OY728143.1, read on the forward strand.
ACTATATGGTTAATGAACTTACTATAACAAGCCAAACGAACCCCAAGTGGTTAATTATTAAATTATATATCCTTATCTAAGTCATTTTTTCAAACCTTATATTTTTAGGAATAAAATAACAATTAATAATATAATATTTGTTTTAAAAAATATTTTATGTCAATTTGGATACTATTTGGTAATTGATTTTTGTGAAAATCATAACAGCATGATTAGATCAAAAAAAGTTAATTAAATCAATAATAACATGTCATATTAACCTAGAAACTTAGTGTAATTCATAAAAAGTCTCAAATTACATTTATTTGGGTATTTATAATATCAATTATTTTAATATTTCATTATTTAGGTAATTACTACATCTCCATTGTGTCATAAATAACTTAAATTATTTAATGTCTAAAAATTTTAAATAAAATACCATTAGGTAGGAAATATTTTTAGATTTCTAATTACTATTTATATTCAAATTTATCTTATATATAACCCTATATTAAAAATGAATTATTTATTAAACATTGATTTTAACTATTTTAACCCTTGTTTAAATAAATTAATAATAAATGTCATAATCTAATAAAAGTGGACCTAAATGGTCATATTTTATTCCTAAGGTTTTTTTGGTCGAATTAAACTTATCCAATAGAATCAGGACATGTGTTAGGGTAATAATAATAATATTTTTACCCTTAATTACCCTATTTACTTTTAACTGTGGTAAATAAAAGTAAAAAGTTACTATTCAAAAAAAAATATTTTCATCTCATTGAACCATATTTTAGTCCTTGATATTAACCATGTCTCTCAAATTTTCGAAATTCCACTCACAGAAGTGGTAAAATTATGTTTTATGTGAATTTCCAAATTCTCCTAGGAGGTGGGTAAAAGACTGTGAAAAGTTCAATAAAATTTTTATATATCTAAAATTATTATAAAATGACTCCAATGAATTACATTGAACTTATATAGGTATTATGTATCAATTTTGACCTAAAATAAATTTAAATAAAATAAATAATTATGTAAATAAGAATTCGGTTTTTAAATAGTAACCCAGTGTTTTCACTATTCATCAAAAATTGAAAGTTTTCACAAAAATACCAAAAATTTTCCCTAGACTAATTTTGATATTCTGAATCCAAAAATTAAGTCCATTTCGAAAGATAAAATTTATAAAATTTTAAAAAGTGGGTATTACTATTCATAATGGCTAGTTTATATAACACATCATTGTTTAGTGAAACTCGATATTGCATACAACACACGCTATCGTGGAAGGTCGCTATTGCGTGTAATGAAAGACAAGTCAAGGATGCGTGTAGTGTAAGATTTTTTTGGTGAAGCTTACAACACAAGACATCAATAAAATTAAAAATAATATTTTTCATAAAATCTCGGGGTGTTACAATAAATAACTACATAAATCTCTAAATTTTGAGTGGGGTAATTATTCTCATGTTGTCGAAGATGACGAGATCTGTAAGACACCACATAGTCATCCTACATAGGAACGCATCCCATACTAGCACCAAAATCATCTGAAAACACCACATAACCTTTTCTAGGCTTAGGTAAGAGTAGAATAGGATCTGATGTCATAAGTCATTTCAGACCATCAAAATAAGAGAACCACTTCATATCCCTTGTGAATTTCACCTCTTTCACGGTAAGATAAGTCAATGGTGACACCAACTTAGAGAAAGAATTAACAAACTATTAGTAGTATCCATAAAGACCGATGAAGCTCCGTATCTCAAAGAGATTTTGTGGTTCTCTCCATGAAAAGAGAGCTTCCACCATCTCTGGATCAACTGATTAGAAATGTTTAGAAATATTGTTCCCATGTAACTTCAATTCATGAATTTAGAAACTACATTTTAAAATCCATCCATACAAATGGTTACTTTTTAGAATTTCTAGAACCAAACACAGATGGTGCCCATGCTCATGCTCATATTTTGAATAAAATAAAATACCATCCACAAAAACTACCACAAACGTTCCAAGGTATTTATGGAATATATGGTTCATCAAATCCATAAATACTACAAGAGCATTAGTCCGGGAAGAATGATCATAAGATATTCATAATGGCTATAACTACTATTGAATGATGTCTTTGGTATATCAGGCTCTCAAACTTTGAGTTGATGATAACCCGATCAAAGATCAGTCTTCAAAAACCAAATTTTCCCCTTTAACTGAGGAAATTAATAATACTAATGATGAAAATGATATTTTTTCTTAATTTTTTCCTTTTTCAACTTTCTATAGTACACATACAACCAAAGTAAACCATATTCTTTCTTGAAAATGAGTATAGGGGTGCCTAAGTCAAAACACCAGGGGTGAATGAAACATGTTTCCAATAGAACCTTTAACTAAATATTGAGCTATTTTATCTCTTCCAGTGACATATGATAAGAGGGTATCAATATCAGTTGGATACCTAACACAAAGTCAATAATAAAATCTTCCTCTCTCTTTGGAGAAAGATCAAAGAATTCATTTGGGAAAAAGCCTGAAAATTCCTAAAAAACAACATGAAGATTAACAATGAAATAAAATTTGTCAGGATCAATCAAAATAGTATAAAACAAACTCTTGAGCTCTGGGTGGGAAGGCCCTATACAACCATACCTCAGATCCCACTCCCACTAAAACACATGAAGTCTTATATTAGCATCATGGAACGAAACACGTCTATGGTAATAATAAAACTTAGCTCAATGAGTGAAAATCCAATCCATAAAATGATGACACCAAAAAAATCTATATAAAGAATGAACGAATCCCATACCAACTCCATATTAGCAATCATAAATGAACAAGAAGTGCAACAAAACCCATTCAATTTCTTCTTAACAAGAGGAATCACTAACTTCATTATAAAGGAAATAATTTCAATTGGAAGTTTAATAATATCAAAAAAAATGAAGATATAAATAAGTGGGAGGCACCAATATCAAATAATTAAATTGATATGAAAAATTGAATAAAGATTGTATCTATCACTATAGATGGACCTTCATCGACCTATACTAGGAACTCATCTAATTCATGAAACTTCTTCACTCATGAGGCCTATGGCTAGATCCCTTTAGTCCTGGATTCATTTGACTGCCCCATAGCATCCTTTGGAGCCGACAAACCTTGATCATAACAAGGAATTGTCATATTCTAATAGAAGTGTTGCAGGTGACCAATACGCATGCAATTATAGCATGTTTTCATGAGTATAGGACAATAAAACCTTGTATTTCTAACCTTTCAACATAGATGGTAAGTCAGAGGAACCTTTATAGAAGTAGAAGATGGTGTAGAGGAGGCTCATTGTTATGACCCAACTCCACCACTCTTGTGAAGAACTAGCCGCTTCCTATTATTCACGTCGATTCCACTAAAACTATCACCAGATAAAAGAGAAGCGGTGGAAAGGAAAACCTTTCCTACTATATTAAACTCTTTCATCATGACTCTATCTACCATTTACTCATAAGTGGAAAGATTTTACATAATTACCTATGATCTGATATCTAGTTGTAAACACTATAGGTACTTATAAGGCTTCAACTATCCATTATTTACCACATCTGAAGAAAAAAAAGACAAGATTCACCAACTAATTAGTGTTCGCGAACACCAAATTCTCTCTTGGATACAAAGAAAGGAACTCTAGAGACTTTTCCAACATCAATGAACCTAGACATAACTATTGTAAGAACAGGGTTTGAAATCCCTTACAAACAAAGTTCACATTTCTATATTCATGGATTATGGAATCCCACCATCTCTTAATGAAACCCTTGAGCCTAAACATTCCACACTTTATATTGATATTCTCAGGTGTCACAAGAAATTTGAAGATTTGATCGATCATATCCTTCCAGACCTCTACTTATTTAGGTTCATTAATTATTTTAATGGATGGTGGATTCTCACACAATGATTCTTGAGATTGATCTCTCTCTCCTCCAAATCCTAGATGTACCTTACCAACTATATTTAGAGCTTTTGGTAAGTTCTGATCAAAAAAATGAACTAATCATATGGTAGTCTCAATAATATTTTGATCAGTAGATTGATTCCCAAGAGAAGCATCAGTTTCACCATCCTAATGAAATTTTGGAATACTTATCATAGGCATACTTCTACACACAAAAATAGAAGAAATGATCTGACAACATAGTAAATCATTGTTCAAACTAGAAAACCCATAAGTAGAAACTGTGACTTAAACCAAAACCCAATGATAGATACCAATATTCCAACATCCCAAGGAAACATCAGTCTTGTCACGATAAGATATGTCCATGCACTCATTGAAACATACTTTTCAAGTCACAAAATTACTATATCTAGTCTAAAAAACAACCCAAGAAAAGGATTCTTGAGGAAATACCTCATTTGATACCACTTTTTAAGGAACCAACCCATGTTACCCTCAAATGACACTCGACCCATTCTATCATATACCCGTAGGGAATTCCTGATGTACATGGTCTAACGATAAACACCCAATAATATAATAATGAAACAAAGGGAACGATTTAAACCAACCTAAAAAACACATGGAATTTATATACATAGATCTAAAAGGAATAACAAAGTGATAATAAATATATTCCATAACCAAACAAATACAAAAAAGAAAAAAACTATAAAATTTGGCATAATATCCAAGATACAAGTCCAACTACAAAGATTAAAAACCAAAAAAATACTCCATGTTATAATGTGGATGAATTCACACCATCTCACCACCATCTACCCAACTCAACTGACATAAAACTTAACCACCTCACTATGTTTCCTTGCTTTTCTATACATTGGAATACATATGAAGGTCAAAAAACCACTGAAGGGGTTCACATGGTAGGAGCTAACAGGATCAATAAGATCTCACCTAGGTGTTCCATTACAAGTGTCTATATAAAAATTGATATACAATCATTTAAAATAAAACTTGGCATCATAAGTAGTAAATACATTTCATAGAAAACATGGTAAACATTTATCTTTTTCAATGTTCTAAAACAAAATCATGTGTATAAATTTAAAAGATCATTTTCCATATCAAAATTCACAATAATAAATATGCTTATCAAGGATAAAAAATCCATGCAAAAAAATAGAAGAACAAGTATCATCACCAAGGATCACTATATGTTAGACTAGAAGACTACTCATACCACAATCAATCTAGTTCATAATCTGGTTCCTAGAAATCATTCTTAGTAAGTAGTGTAATACCCCATGATAAACCCCATTAACAATGTAAATATTAGTCTTCTAGAACACATGGGACTAGAAAATAGAGGAAATACCCATGATAATCATAAAAAAATGGACAATGTCCTTAGGATAAACATTCCACCTAAGTACCCAAGGTAACCCAGTTTTAGTTTTTACAATTTAATTTAATTCTTTGAAAACCATTTCAAACTATTTCATAGACCCATTTAAATGATTTTAATGTACTCCTTTTCATCCGATTTATCAACCACCAGGGAAAAAATATTCTTTAAAAAAAATTTCAACACACACAAAAAATTCATTCTAATTTCTTTTATAAGTCATTTTTTAAAATAGGAAAAATATAGTTCATCAACATAGGCTAGAGATGGAACCACCTATCTGGATACTTAGGTCACACACACTCACAAAAAGATCAACCAATAATGAAATCCCAATGACATCTACAAAGGCCCTATAATCTAATCTATATATAAGATAGATTCAATTTAGAAAAAGGTGTTTTCAGGAAGTAGGTAACTCACCAACATAAAAAACCTACACCTACCATAGAAAAAAAACAAAGGGAAGTCCTTCGTAATGATATCACATAATAGATCTAATAGAAGACATGAAGAAACACCAATTTAGACCAAAAAATCTGATAACAAAACTCAAGGGTGCTATCGAGATCAATGGAAATGAAGAAGAAAAAATGTCACTTACCTGAAGAAACAAACCACAACCACAATGAAGATTGAATGCCAAACGAATAGATCAAAAAGAAATGGTGTCTCTAAAAGTCATTAGAGTGGAACCTTTGGTTTAGAGAAAGGGATAACTGACAGTTAAATGGGCACTCAAAACCCTAATGGCACCCTAAAAATCCATAATCATAAAATTCTATTATGTGAAATACCATTACATTTCATGAAATACATGATGACCAAATACACTGAAAAACTAGTCGCCTTAGAGTAAAATCAATCCTAAAATTAACTCATGACATCTAAAATCTCATCACATCATGTAAACCTTCACAGTGTGAACCCTTCTCTTGAAATGCACCCAAAAAACAATTACACATAGTATAACCTAGTTACACAGTCTGAAATTCTTATATATCTTACAAGAAAACCCCAAAAATAGACTTCTAAAAACTCAATCCAAAAAGGGAACTTAGAGGGAGGAAAAATAGACCTAATATAGGTAATGAGATGTTATAAAAATTATATAATACTCTATATATGTAATATAAAATCTTATTGATCTATCCAATGAACATAGTTGGATTGTTAATTAGACTTTATTACATCAAGATATACTCAAAACATCCATGAAAACATAAATAAACATTTTTTAATCCTTCATCATAGATATATAAATGATACATTATAGAACTCAAATTGATATTCATAAAATAATTAACTTATCATATATTATTTATATAAATAATTCCATTAATGTTCATATCATTTCTTAGTCATAACTTGATTAAACTGGTGTTAAATTATATATAATCTCACATTATCATTTATATTATTATTAAAGTATTGTTGCATTCCTCTTATTGACAATGCTGATTGAATAAAGTTTCTAAATTAAAAATCAAAAACCTTATATCATAGATGAATGAAATTATTAGGTTTCACCTAGTAGACATACATGGTGCTTTCAAATATTCATGGATTTATCTCAATGATTAATTCAACCTTGACCCAATATGTCAAACTAATTATCGCCTCATAAAACTCATCATTCTATACTATAACATCAATAAGAAACACCTCTATATAAAAATATGTAAAAAACATAAAAAATTTCTAACTAAAAAAATAGGAAAATCCCCAATTTCATTTTAGTTAAATACTAATAAATAATTTAATGATTCATATAGTGATCCTATACACCTATGTATACTAGAATATCTCTATTTGGACTTATATAGTTAAATATTAACTGATATAAACTCTTATAAAAATAAGGTTATAAATTAAAATATACTACTACAATAAAAAATGCTTGTAAATTTGTAAGTGTAGTTTAGGTCATTATAATCGATTACATCCCACAAAAAAAAATTGATCACAGAAATTCATTATATTTTAATTATGTTGTAAATAAATTTAATAAAATACAATGCATATTAGTGTCTTTATACAAAATGACCCAACTATAAATTATTCTTTGAGAAATAAATACATTCATCCATGTTTTTCTAGAAAAAGGCAAGGTTTGATAAATATCATTCCTCTAAAAACACTAAATACATTGAAATTTTCTAATATAACTATTTAAATATATATTAATTTTCAACCCCCCAAGATTAATAATAAATCCTTAAAACTTATATTATATAATTCAACAATGTACCTTAAATAGGGAGGAGCGTTATTCTATTGATATATTCTAGTATAAATATAAAAAAATAGAAATAAAATGTCTATAGTACAATAATTTCATGATTTTAATAATAAATCTCAAAAATTGTTTTATAACCCATGTACCAATAGGGTTAGTGTTTTGGATATTATAAAAATAATGTATTATTTACAACACTTAAAAAATTATTAACAATAATTCTTCTCTAGACGATGTTCTAGATATTTGAAATGATATAATTATCCCCATAGCCAAGGGAATGGAGACATAATAAAGGGGTGATCTCATATTCTTGGTAAGGGAAAAAATATAAAAACACGATTAATAATAATTAGAATATATACATATCAAAATTTTCGATCAAAATACATTATATTATAATCATAATTGTTTTTATAGAATTATCATCCCATAAAAAATCATTAAGGAAGCATAAATTTATGACCTAGATTAAAATACATAACAATAATCTTATAACATGTGATCATGATATAAAAGTGTGGAATGAATTAATAACAATATCTAAAAAGAAAATATTGAACTTCATGTAAATGAAATTCTTCTTATAAACATGTCATAAATTGAAAAAGAATATAATTTTTTTTGAAAATCATAATAATAGGAATTATTGTGAATAATAAATTCACTAGCACATTCAAACAATAACTTTTGAAAAAATACTATACAAAACCATTCACACTAGAATATTTTGAACATAGAATCCTATATCTTATTCACACAAAAAACATCTGGACAATGCTTCCCACATTATATTCACATAACATACATCTTCACATCTAATATTAAACCTTAACAAATGTTTTGGAGTGAGATATAAGAACCCAAACATCATCATTCATACAGTTCACCATGACATAAAAATAAATCATCATCATAACTAAATTAAAAAAATAAAAAACATGGGATTCCTAAACATAAAAATAAAAATAATTAATTTATTGAAAATAACCAAATGAAATAAATTGGGTTTCATAAAACATCTAAATGGTATAAATTCAGCACAAGAATTATATTTTTCAATAATCAATTGATCACAATATATAATAAAAAAATATAATAAGATATAGGGTGAAACATAAAACATAACCCCAATGATGAAAGATCATTTGAAAATGGAAAATAAATCATAGAAGTTTTTTTATAATGTGTTTCCTAATATCATCATAAAAAAGATTTTATTTTCATGTCACATTTAAGTAAAGTATTTTTTTATAATGAATAGAATACTACTTAAAAAATTATTTCATGTTAATTAAAATAATGTGTACAAGATATAAAATAAGAAATTTGTAAAAAATTAAAGTCAAAGGGAAAAAAATAATATCATATTATGTAAAATTGTTTCAAGATTTTTAAAAAAACTTTATTGAGAACTCATATCACTAAATCAATTAATAAATATATTTTTTAAAAGGAATAAAGGGAAATAGAATATTAATTGGAGAAAATAATCAATGATGTTCCCATTAGTGGATGGAGAATGTTGATAGGAATTGAAAACATGTATATGAAAGAAAATATATTAAAATAAATGATAATTATTCTAAAAAAATTTCAATTTAATGAATCAATAGAATCATCCACGAATAATACATTTGTGTGAAACATGATTATCTAATTAAAAGGTTGAAATACAATATATAATCATCATACATTAAAATAGATTAATCTTTAAGTATAATAGTCTAAGAAGAGTGATTATGAACCATGGAAAAGAGTTGATTTGTGAAAACCACATACCTTAAACCCCACATAGTCAAATTAAATCTATCCTACCATATAAAAAATAAACCTATTATAACATAACATTTCTAAATATTATTCACACCAAAAAGTGTTTGTAATTTCAATTTATAATCATTTATACATGTATTGTTTCAAATTTTTCCTACATGAGATGATAATATTTTTGACCATTTATAGTTGTTTTATAAGATTAGTGTCAGAATTCATGATTATTTCATGTTTCAGAAATCCATTTTCATCAATTTTACTAAAATAGATGAATTATAATTATTTTTGTAGTTTATATTCCCCTATATTTTAACATTAGTCTTTTTCATAGAAGATGAAATCGAAAATGAACATTTTTCAATGATTTTAGAAAAATGAATAGTATTTTCTAAATAAATGATTTAAATATTCATATCATATTAAACTAGAAATTAATTATTCAAAATCATTGAAGATATAATTTTATATAATTTTCCTCATACGTGGTCAATCCAAACCAAATTTGAACATACCATGATTACCGATGATTATGTGGTAATTTGGTTTTAATATCACTATAAATGTATAATAATGTTAAAATTTAGTATTAATTGTAGTGATATAACTAAATATAAATAAATATAAAAATAATTAATGTATATGTAAACTTTTCATGATTTGAATTAATTATTTCCCCATCGTATTATTTTTTAATGGTCGAATTAACGACAATCATTTGTAACCCATATCATTAATTTGTTATCTATTTTTATAAAAAAACATTAATTATTAAATATAAGTCATATTTATACTTTAAAACAATTCATATTACCTTCCTTGATGTGTGGGGATGAAACAAAAAATTAAAAGTTTTCATTCCATAGAGGAGGTTGTCCTCACTTTTTCATGGTTAACGATTTCATTTTCAAAAGAAAATGGAAATGGATTAATATTCTATTTTATTTCATAATATTAAGTACCTAATAAATATAATAATTATATATTAAATTTTATTTTAACAATCTCTTTAAGTGGTGGTTATGGAAAATGAAAAATTTCATCTCATCGAGGTGGTAGTCCACATAACACATGATTCTTATTTTCATGTATCATAACAGGAAATATAAGGGTGGTTAATTCATGTAAGATAATTATTATAAAAAATATAAAATTGATAATTATTTTATCACTTAAAAATAGTGAAATTAAATTTTAGTATAAATAAAATCACATAAACTAATAGACAATAATAATGAGAGGATTTGAACTTATACATCACTTCTTTGATTATCCCCTTTGAAAAATATAGTAAAACTTTGATGTATGATCATTTGAGAATTACATAATCTCTTAAATGTGTCTTGGAATGTTTAATAAGGGGTATTTTAATATTTGGGACAATATTAATGAGTTATGGAGTGAGGGTAAATGAGTAGAGTAGTTCCCCTTTTATAAGTGAAATGGAGTGGCATTTTTGTGAATAACAAAAATATTCAATAATGGGAAGTCACATCCATGTAATGTGGTTCCAAAATTGACAAATGATATAGATAATATAATATAATATGGATAAAAACCACCACTACATGATTAAAAACATTTTTACACATGTTAGGCCCTTTATCTATAAGGCTACTCATTTTTACCATTTTATTTTTCACTATGGTAACTAGTTTTTAGCAAGGTAGTTTATCTTTTATACTCATAAATAAAATGTTAATTCTTATATAATTTTCACCTATTTAATCCCAATATAAAAACCTTTTTTTATTCATTTTTGAAAAGTGATAAAAAATATCATTCAAATATTAAAAGAATAACGTATTCAAAGAGACTACCATTATTGGTATGAGACACCCTATATAACTCCTAGTGATGTGTATTTACCTGGATATCCAAATAATATTTGATAATATCTTTAATGTGAGTATCCATTATTTCCCATTCCTGTATATATTCCTTTTAACTGATCATGTCTTCATTAAATATTCGTGCCAAAATGTGGTCTTACTTATTAATCCACACCCTATTCTCCTCATTGTTATCAACTCAAATACCTCTATAATAAATTCTATTAACCTTCTCCTTTGTCTCACTGATCCAAAAGAATACTTTAAGAATTAATTACTTAGAGTGTAGTGTAATCTCAAAAAATTTTCTTTTTTCACTTCTATTTCCACTGTTATTCCATTCTGATCTTCAGTAAGAACTAGTTTCTTGGGCAGCCCAGTAATTTCACAATCAGCCACCCTATTGATATTGTAAATTAAAAGAAACCTTTTTAAAGATATAAATTAAATTATAAAATATATAGTTGGTATTATAAAAAAGGTTTTATAATTTCTAATTCAGTAATACATTTTAATAGTGAGATAAAAGTCATCTTATTAAAAAAACCTTTTTAGAAAAATCCCACAAAAATAATCATTAGCTAATATGACCATAATAAATCCAAAAATAATGCTGATTTTCCAAAATAATAACATAAAATATAAAATAACTTTTTTTTATTTATAAAAATAATATATATATATATATATATATAAAATTTCTTTAGTAAAATAAATTTTTTTATTAACTAATATTGTTCTTACAAATTTATATTTAAACTACTATTAATAAATTATTCAACTAATAATATATTATACTTGGAAATAAATAAATTTTATAAAATGATATCAATTTTTTAATAGTTTTACTAATTTAGAAGACAATTAATGTGAATTCTATTTTTTTTTCTTTTATATACTTATAAATTTCCTAATATTTTTTAAACTATTTATACCTTCCAATTATAAAATTATCCTAAAATATATAATAGTTTTTTATTCTTTATTTCATGTTGAACATTCTATTGAACCCAAAGACTCATTATTTGAAAATTTATAGTTTGGTCATGGGACAATACATTCTATCCTATCAATAAATTATATCATTTCAATTTAAATTAACACCTACAAAAATATTATATAAAGGAATATTAATTATATTGATGAATTGAGATCTAATTTCTGCTAAGATGTCAATCATAAAAACATGGGAAATAGATCTCATTCCTCATAAAATGATTATTTCTAATTCTATGTTTGTCTGCAACTATTTGTGGGAGGATTCTACTAATATATATTATAAAATCCCAAACTGTATAATTTTTTTTATAGTGTGATTATTATTATCCATACATTTAAAATATGTCATTGGTTAATATTAATTTTTTATTCTTTATTATAAATAAATTTTACTCTAAGTGGAGGGAAAAACTACCAAAACATCAAATAAAATTTATGTAATACAATGATAATAATATTCCCTCAAAGAAAATTTGTGTGTATTTAGAGATGGAATATAATAATCATACCACGAAAATATATCTCTGATAATCTAATAATAAAGGTGGTGATTTTATAATATTATAAAAAATATTTGATATAATATATTTTAAAGAATCAAATTACAACAGGAAATATTATACTATATGTTAGAGGTTATGTGTACCATAAATATTAGGATTCACTTTAGGAGAAATGAATCCATATATATTCAATCATCTTCTTATTATTTCAGGTTGATGGTGGTCTTCATCATAATTAGTACTTTCATTGGGGGATTTGGATGTATAATTAACTCTTTCCGCATACATAATATATTGAGATATTTATGGTACCTTAGGATAACCTCTATTTATTTCACTAATTTTAACCATCCTATTCATTTTGACTCAAAATTTTGATGATTAGTGACCTCATCTTCCATAATTAAGACATCTTCTAGACCCCATGACTTAATTACCCTAGTAATTATTTCCACTTTTCCAACATATATGATGTTGAAAATTTTATCCATCACCATATTAATCAAATGATCTTTCCTGAGACTCTATATTTCTTAGATTTTTTTGTTTGGGACTTTTAATATGTTTTCATTGTTTATATTATTTCATTATTTTTTATTTGAAAACATAATAATGTTTCTTACTCATACTCCCATTATAATGGGTTGTTTAATGAGTTAGTCTATATGTTTTCCCATACACATTTCTTAAATTCCACATTATTCCATTACAAAACCAAATTGGTTTAAATAAGTGAAAAAATTAAAAATACCTAGATAATTATGATAATAGGAAAATGAATTCGACATTAAAATAAAATTTTCTTTTAAATCTACAAGTTAGTTTTTATATCTTCTAGTTCAACTGATATCAATAGTATTTTGAACATAGTGACATTATGTTGTGTAATCATATGATTCTCAACCTAATACCTCAATATAAAATGGAAATCTGACATTCTTGATGGTTTTTATAGGGAATATAATCAACCAAAACAGATCTCATGGGAGTGTCAAACTAGGTACAAAATTAGACCCATTTGTCATGAACTAGATCATAGTTGTGTTAATACACAATACACCATTTTAACTATTATTACACTAAGGTATATATTTTATAGATCCCACATCAACTTGTTATATCCAAACATGAATATATTTCTTTTGAAAATAATTTCGTTATACTTTTAGAATGTTTCAAGATATAAACCTCTATATAGACTCATATCTATTGTTTTCACTAAGTTCCTCTAACCCTAACTCCAAATGTTACTATAATAATCTTCAAAAAAACAAAAAACTAGTATTAAACTAACTATAGCATCCAAAAAAAACCTTACATAAACATTAGTAAAACCTCATTAATTATATTACACATATGACAAGAAAACTTAAAACCCAATGAACTAAGGGTTTACTATCTTGGAAATTAGAAACATAAGAGATTATATACAACACTTTAAAATATTTATTTATAATATTTCTTCCCTAAACACTTTTATAGATTTAACTCATGATATATTCAATTATATTAGTAGGGTAATGTAATCCTAAGAAAATTATGAGCTTAAATTATTAGTGAGTAAAAATAAATTATTTCATTAAGGGGAAAATGCGGAAGATATTATCATCTTAATAAAAGAACAAAAAAATATATGGTAATCATAACACATGTAATAGTAAAATAACCTCATTAAAATATCCTATAGGTTGTATAAAGACATGGATATACTCAAAAAACATATCAGTAAAACTATAACATGTGATCATGACATAAAACTATGAATACTGTAATAATAATCTACAATAATGAATATATGTAATTTTAGGGAAATAATATTGATATTTAAAATATAGAATAACCTGATAATAAACACGAGAATATGATATAATTAAAATCATTAGAAATAATGTAAATAATGATTGTTTCCTCATGTTCACATAAATAATTATGGATAACGCTTCCTAGGTCTCATTCACACAAATATATCAGGAATAAAGCTTCTCAAGTCACATTAACATAGTAAACTTTTGAACAAATATTTACACATATCATTTACTAAACATTTCATCATCTTGATTTGAATCCTTAACCAATGCATTGGAGGGCGATATAGGTTTTCACCAATGATCATCTATATGTATGAGTGACACATAAAAAACAATCATCATCACATCTTAATGAAACCATGAAAAAATATTAGGATACGAAAACATCCAAATAGAAATCATTCACATTCCATAAATAACCCTTTGAATTAATGTAGATTTCATGACACATTAAAATGGAATAAATTAACATCATGAATTAAATTTTTTGACAGTGAAAACCTTATCACCCAAAATAGTCACATAATCAAATAATATAGTGGGGGAAACATGAAACAATACCCCATTGAAGAAAAATCATTTTTAATGGTAAAGAAACCAAAAGATTTTTTTTCTCATAAATAGTTATTCATAATATCAGCTTAAAGGAAGTGATTTTCAAGTCACATTCTAAATTTTTTTATAATAAATAAATACATATTAAAACATTATTTAAAAAATATATTTTAAAATACCATAATAAGAAATATGTCATATGACAGAATAATAATTATTTGGTAATTATATATAATAATTTAAAGGAAAATTGACTTACATGTTTTGGAACACCAATATTGAAAGCCCAAGTAATTATAAGGATAATGATACATTTAAAAAATGAATAAATGGGTATAAATGGGTTATTATAGATACAAACACATATATTTTCCCTTATTAAATGGATAACATTAGTAGGGTGTAAGAACATGGATATGGAAAAAAATCTATTAATAGAAATAAGAAATTTTATTTAAAAGAAATGTGTTATAACAAAACAATATAATATTAAATGAATAATAAATTTGCGTGAAGAATGATTATCATATAATAAATGTCTAAATAAGGAACAATATCATTATATATTATAATAGATTGATTTTAATAGAGAACATCCAATGAAGAATGATTACGTGCTAAGGAAAAGATTTGGGTGATGTAAACCTCTTAACTTTTCTCATGCATAGTCGAATAAACTCTATAATCCTATAAAGAACATAAATATCCTAACATAATATTTTAGAACCACATTAAAACATAATAATATTTATAATCTCAATTTATAATCATTATATATATAAGTTTTTGTTTTCTTATTTCATGACATCATATGTTTATAGTTTTGATCATTTGTGGTAGAATCATAGAATATTTATCAATATTAATTCATATAAAATGGTTATTCATTAAAAAATATGATTTCATAATCTCAAATCATGGGTACTTTAGTCAATATCCTATAGGATGAAATTTCCAATGAATTTTTATTGGAGATTTTTGGCATACAACGAGTGTTTTCTTGAATTAAGGGGTTAAATACTGATGTATATAATTATGAAAATAAAATATAACTATTTAAATATTTTTAAAGTATTAAATATATAATAAAATTTTAATAATTAATCATGTTTCAATTTCATTGAATTTTCTAAATAGTTCATCATGGAGATGAGAACATGAACATACCATGATTATCGATGATTATTAAGTGATCTAATTGTAATATCATTAAACTAAAATCATAATGATGTTATTTATTATTTATTAGTGTAATATAACAGAATCATAATTTATTTAGATTATGAAATAAGGTATTTGTAAATATCATGTAGTTTGAATTAATTATTTTCCTCTTAGTATTTATATTTTAAACAATAGAATTTTTTATAATCGTTTGATGATAATATCATTAATATATTCTCAAATATTTTATAATAGAAACTTAATGACATCATAAAAATAATATTTATCCTTTATATACATTATCATGACCATAAATATTTGGAAACCATTAATTGATAAAAATAAATGAATCTTTTTGAGGATTTGGTGGTCCACATGTATGAATGCATGATGATTTCATTTTCTATAGAATATGGGGAAGGTGTAATATGATTTAAAATTTAGGAATCTAACATATGTCATAAATATAAAAATTATATATTAATTTATATATTAGTGCTATCCTTTTAAATTTTGTTATGGAAAATAAAACATACTCCATTATGGAGGTGGTGGTTAACACGTCTCAAAGTTCATGTTTTCCTTTTTCATAAAGGGAGAAGGGAGGGTTGATAATGCTTATTATAAAAACCCATGTTTGAAAAATAATAAAATTATATTCCATAGAAACAAGTTAATTGAAAAAAGTTTTTATATTATGATATATGAAACATGTATTTTCTTCAAAAACTCTTGTTACATGTAACACCCGGATTAGCTTGTGTTACATGCAACCCTAATATTTTTATGTTCGATAGCGTATTCAACATGAGATGCCAAAGATAAATAACCCATTATATATATAATTCCATTATAATCAATAATTTGGCATGGTGGGTAAAAATATCATTAAATTAACTATAAAAAATTCAATACACAAGTATATATAATTAATTCTTTGTTGACTAATTACTTAAAAATGAAAATAAAACCCTTTTGAAAATAACATGAATTGTTTTTCTAAAAACCTATTTTAATTATCCAAAGTGTTTTTATACCAATAAGTTAAAAAAATAAGTATTCATGGATTATATTAATAAAATTTATATATTACATATTCATCCAAAATTTTAACATTCAACCTATTTGTTTTCCAAATATTGTTAAAAACCGAAGTTTTTTTCTTAAAACTATATATATTTCAAAAAATAATCCCATTATATAGAGAACTTATTTTAAAAATAAATTTTAAAAAATTCATGAAATTTATTTGAAAAATTAAAAATAATTTTGGAATCAGAGTATTAGAATTTACTTTTTGTTAAATTTAGGGATTTTTCAGAAAAATGTTGATTTTTTGATTAATAATGAAATATATCGTTTTTTATTAAAATTTCATTTATTTTAAATAAAATATGTATTTTAAAATTATAAATATTTTTTTAAATATTTTTTCATTTAAAATATTTTTTATTTAATAGTCTTAATTACTTTGAATGTACTTTATATTTATTTTTATTTTTTGTATCTTTTGGGTATAAAAATGAGTTTCTCTTAAATCTATTTTATTATGCAAAATGGTTATCTTTTTTATTCAATTAAAAAAATACCTAATGGGAAATGTTTAAAGTTAACTATATAGATTATATTTCTATATATTTAAATATAGTTTCATACAATTAATATTATTATTCATTTAGTTAATATACAATCATCTTTTTCTAAAAAAATACTCTTCTTAAAAACCAGTTATGTTGACGCATGTCGTGGATTATTATTAAAATAAAATTTTACCATTTTATGAAGTGAATTTTGAAAAATAGATTCCATATTTAGAATAATAATCATATATAATGTCTTTTAAGGTAAATTTAATTTTTTAATCAACATGATTAGTAAAAACAGTTAAAATTAATTACAATGATTAAGGTAAAAATGAGTTCACTTAGTCCCTAAAATTTAACGATAAGGAGCCAAATGACCTATAAAAATGTACAAAACCAATTCTATGGAAACATATATAATTTGTTACATTTTATCACGTTTTTTCATTATTGGGGTGTAGATACATGATAAATCATTTGGTGGAAGTGACTCTTTTAAAAAAAATTACAAGTGTGCCACTCACCTCACTTATAAAAGGACACCACCTATCATCGTCTCTTTACACCATAATGAGATTTTTTGGAGAATAACATAAAAAATAAATTGAAAAATACACAACCATAATCTTTCAAGATTTAATTTTGGTAGAAGTCCAACCATGAATTCCTCTAGTCCAAACTAAAGGGAGTTACTCGAAAAGTGGTAATATTCATCAAAATGCGTTGTTGTTCTATTTTTTTCACCACCCCATAAAATTATTCATATACCATTATTATATAATAATAAAAATATCCTAAATATATTTAAATATATATATATATATATTAATTTTATGGCTTACAACCAAACACATTTACAATAAATGGGTTACAAAATCATTACTCGTGTGTATGGCGGACTACGACCTCGCGAACTGACGTCATTCCTTCTTTCCATTACCACATCTCATGGTTTAAAATAATGATTGATATAAAAATTATATATATATATATAAATTTTAACATTATTAAAACTATTTATTAATTATATAATATATAAAATTTTTCAATCCATTCTATAATGGACACAATAATGTTGCTCATGTGTATGGCATACTACCTCCTCATAAAGCAATGCGATTCATTTTTCACTAATGCACTACATAGATGGAAATAATAGAAAATATAATAAATATATGTGAAATAAAATAAATATTTATGATAATAAGGATACATTTATCATTATATAAATATTATATATCTGTTTCTTTTTACCTTTTCCCTCACTAAAGAATGATAATGTCATTCATGGATGTGTGGACTACTACCTCCTTGAAGAGGCGTGACTCTTTTTTTCACTACCACATAACAATAATTCTATATATAAGTATATATAATTAAATATAATGGAATATATTCTATTATTATCACTATATAAATTTAAAATATTACTTACCTTCTTTCTATAATTATCATTGAAATAATAGAAACAATACTCATTCATACGTATGGCCTCCCGTCTCCATGATCATAACTTTAGTTAATTATCCATACTAATATTTCATTATGGTTTAAAAATTATAATTCATATATAAATATGAAAATTATTTCATAATTAATATAATTTATATGTTTAAATGATGACTAATTTTACCATACATAGCAGCCTACCAAAGTCATTTTTGACACACAAATAGAATATGATCAAAACATCTAGCGTAAAATTAGTCAATTAAGTAATTGTATATAATATGTTAATAATATAAATAAAATTAATAATAAACCTGAAAAACTTACTCCAGAAATTAAATATTTAATAAAATTTTATTATTCAGAAAGATGAAGACACATTTGACAAGTTATACTTGAGGAAAGGGTTTTTCTTATCTCAATTTTTTTATTTGAGATACAATCCATATTCACCGCTTATTTTTTTGTGGTGTATGTAATTCCCATGAATTTAATTTATTATTATTTTAATTAAAAATATAGTTATTAACATATATATTTTAGTATCTCCCATTTATGGGGATTATGGTTTCGATGATATCAAAGTGGTAACGAATTTTTGTCTCAATGTGCCTTCTTTGATACATATGTCATGTTATACATCTATATTATTTTATGATGTGTATATAATTATCCTTTTACATGTTATATCATGAATTTAATTATTTTCATTATAATATAAGTCTCATTTTATGTTATTATTTCAGGGGTATTATGATTCAATGCTATAAAATAGTAATATTCTTTTGTTACAATCTCTTTATTTACCAGGATTGTTTATTATTATGTTTCCAATGATAAGTTATTATGAAATATTTATCAAGAGACTTTTGAATTTTCCTCTCCAATAGTTATTAATGATATTTAAAATTAATCATACCATTTCGCCACTCTTTAGTACTTAATATGTTTTAGAAAATTTTGTGATGAAAATCTGATTTCATTTCTCTCTTCGGTTAGAAATCTGTTTTGTTCTAAAAACATATTTTAGAATAAAAATAAAAAAATGTTTATAACATTTATCAAATTCTTTATTGAAATAATTTATACCAATTTTTTATTTAATGCAAAAAAATTCAATGAAAACATCTAATCACTTTCCAAACAAAGAAAATTTATAAATTCATTACCATGAAAAATGAATGTTTTTTATGTCTTGTATAGACTTACCCAATGATGTGATCATAATTGTAATGACCTGTATTTCCCATGGAATGTTTTTTAATACATGTTAATTTTACGAGTCCATAGTTTCTGACGGAGATTGATTCCGATGACCGGTGTTCCCAGAAACAATTTTTGAAGTTTTGTTCGGGTACATTCAGTAAATGTAAGAGCGGGTTTTTATAACTTTTGAACCGGTGATCGGAATTGAAATCTGAGGGCACCGTTGATCTCATAGCATTGCTGATTTCATAGTGATACCTTCACCGCAGTTGCGTTCAGACGATATTAGAATTTATATTTTGAGGTTTCTAGTTATATTGAATAAAAATAAGTGTCAAACTTTATTTTTATTCTATGGCGGTTAAAACCTCCAAGAGGAAGTTAGTGGTGGGGGCCACCACACCATAACCACTCATGAGAGGTTATGGTGGTGGGGATCACCAGCACATAACCTCCTTTGGGAGGATTTCCTTTTGTGGGTACCACCCGAGAGATGAAAACCTTGGAACCCCCAATTAAGGGTGAAACCCTTGAACTTCCCCACCATTAAATTTCCAACTCTCCACCCATTAATTAAGTTAATGGTTTCATTTAATTAAAATAGTTTTTAATTATTTTTCCAAAAATTAAATAATGCGTTGGCTTAACCCATTATTTTGGTTGGAAATTCTTTTGGGTGGAACCTTGAGAGGGCACTTTATCCTCTCAACGAAGAACGCGAAGAACGCTCCTTCCACCGAGGAATGACGAACACCACCTTCTTCCTTTTTGGTCGGGGAAAGGAAATGGAAGCACCACTGCCTGGGAAGAACACTGACGACATTTCATCCTCGGCCTCCGACCCCAAACGCTTCTTGATGTCAATGAAACACTGCCGCCTTCCCGTGACCCCATCAATGATCACCGAACTCGAGGTAGGTGTTTGAGTTGCCTGAATTCTGTTCCACTTCGTTCAATATTTTGGTAAACGTTATACAGAATGTTATCAACATAACATGGGGGATTCAGACCGCACCAACATGGACGACCCTTCCCCTTTGATTTTGTTTGTTTTTGATGACGGAAGTGGACAACGACAGCCAGCGTCGGGCCGGCCAAGAGGAAACCGGCGGCACAAGACCACCGGGTCATCGGAAAAGCATGGCACCGTCATGCCACACGGAGGAGAGACGTTCCGCGGTGAAGGTGGTGCGGTTCCATCGCGCCGTGCGGAGGGCAACAGGAGGCCGCTGCCAGGGCGGGCCGCGATGGAGGGGCGCGGTGCCATCACGCCATGCTGGTAGTGCAGGTTCATGGCCAGGGTGGGCCGTTGTGGGAGAGCAGGGGCGCAGTTCCATCACACCGCACCGTAGAAGACCTGCGGCCTTTGACCGCGGTAGACAGAGGAGGGCGGCCGGCTGAGCCGGCCGCTGGTACGCACTACAGGCGGCACCCAAAGGGTCCCGCGGTTACCCGAAACGGTGTTCAGTTCTTGTTCTATTTCGGATAGCAATGGGGGTTTGAAACCCCCTCCCACGCGTGGCCAGTCGTGCCACGCGTGCCGGCCAGCCTGGCCACGTAGCTCGCCAGCCGCGACCAACCGGGCCGAGCCACACTGCCAGCCAACCTATCCGGGTTGCGCCTTCGGGCAGGGAAACCTTCAGTCTAGGCTACATTCAGGCCGGGCCACCTTCAGGCTGGGTCGGATCCGCAGACCGGGTCTGACCCCAGTCCGAACCCGTCATACCTGAAAACACCTTTACACCCATAACTCAGGCTACTAGTGTCCGATCGACGAACCGTCTATGACGAAGAAAAGCCTGGAATGAGATGATTCCTTTGGAATATTCCAATTATTTTCGGGACATAGTTAGAGTATGGTCAGGTTGGTTTGAACCTTAAAACCAACCGGGCCCCTGGGACGGAAATGCAAATAACTCACAGACCCGGCGTCTAATTAACGCAGCGTCTGTTACATTGAGACCCCTATGACATGACAGTCCTTATAGATACTTCCACATGATACTTCATGCCACTTGAAGTATCTACCTATAGCTCGTGGAGCGTATCCTCCTAGAAATGAGCAGATAGAGTGT
Source organism: Viscum album (assembly GCA_963277665.1). Lineage (NCBI taxonomy): Eukaryota > Viridiplantae > Streptophyta > Magnoliopsida > Santalales > Viscaceae > Viscum > Viscum album. Next base: position 1,326,279,920 of record OY728143.1, read on the forward strand.
GTAGACCTAGTAGCCGACAGACCTGACGACTGCTTGACCGATTCGACTAGCCCGATGGGGAGCGCCGAGTATTTGGCGGCAGACCCATGGTAGAGGAGTGCCCAGTATTTGGCAGCTAACTCGTGGTACTCGACAGGAGTAGTACCTCTGTAGGCTGTTAGGGGGAGCGCCCAGTATTTGGCAGTAGACCCACAATGGATGGAGCACCCGATATTTGGCAGTATACCCGCGGTACTCGTCAGGAGGAGTACGTCAGCAGTCTAAGGTTTTTGAGAAGCACCTCTGTGTCGCGATAGGCCCACTTTACTCGACAGAGGAGGAGTTCACCAGCAGTCATGGTTTCGATAATGAAAATACTGGTTTGCGCGGAGTCAATAACCTTTGTGTTATCCTCCTGATTGAGATGGGTTACTAGATAACTTAGGTATATGTATGGACATATACATAAGTAATGGTTATCCGTTGATTCATACTTTTTGGTTTATCCTTATTGTTTTTTGTGAGACCTTGAGGGTCTTGGGGTCCCTACTAAGTATCGTTATACTCACCCATGCATGGGCTATGCCCGCACCTTGTTGTATTGGATGCAGACGACGGACAACGCTGACCGAGACGGAGTGTACAAGGACTGGACAATACCCAGAGGTAGACCTCACAACGAGTCGGTACCCGGAGGAGATGGATGGATGTGGAGCGCTGAGGAGGCTATCTGTACCTACCCATCAAGTAGGATACATAGTGGATGATCCGGGAGATTCTAGACACCTTCCAGCTATTTTTCTTTTTAGTTGTACCTATTTTTTCCCTTGTACATTACTATTGGGATTGTATTTCCGGCCCATTTTACTTTCCAGCACATCTTTTGTATACAGTTCCTACTTAGTATTATGCTTCCATTTGTTTACTCTGTTGTGTGTGTTTACTTTTATAAATACAATTCCTTCCCAGCTTAGGGATTTACGCCTTTGGTGCTAGTCTCCAGCCCCTGGCCTATGGAAGGCAGGCTTGGGGTAGTCACGGAACGGGCCCCAAGGACGGGTCATGAAAAATTGGTATCAGAGGATTTGGTTCTACTGCAGAACATAAGACTCTGATATTTTCTTTTCTGTGAGGCAATAGTGTTAAGGGTATGGAGTGTGGTTTTCAGTTCAGGGATTCCAGTGTTGGTGCGACAACCGACGTATTCATACACCATGACCCTGACCACTGATTTCTGACTTAGTACACAAAAGCACTAATTGCGTGTGTATTTTCAAAAGTTTTCTTTAAGTCAGATCAAACCAGGTCAGCTCACTAGGTATAGTCTTTTGACCGAGTCACATTTGTTCTTTTAGGATTCCTCCCTATGGACAACCAGTTAGATCCCCGAGATTTGTACGCACTGACAGCCCGCCGAGCAATGAGCCTTTGGTGTAGGGCCCCTTTCTAGTTGAGGCACCCGCGGAGGCACCAGTAGTACCACCACCCATTGGGCTACCGATGCCACCAGCCCCAATAGCAGACGATGCACGCCGCTTGAGCACGTTTCATGAGTTCCAGCACTAGAGTCCACCCAGGTTCTGGGGAGAGACGGACCCACAGGCAGTTGAGGATTAGCTTGAGGCTATAGTGAGAGTCTTCATGCTAGTAGGGACCCCAGCAGACTTCATGGTGATCCTTGCTGCCAACCTCCTTCAAGAAGCAGCAGGCAGATGGTGGAGCCTGATGCTCCAGGTCCCAAATGAGGTGACAATTCTATGGACAGACTTAGAGAGCTTGTTTCGGGCAGCATTTGTACCAGCCACCCTATGAGGGGTGCGAATAAAGGAGCTACTTCATCTGTAGTAGGGCAGCATGACAATAGCACAATACTTAGCGAGGTTCACTGACCTCTCATGCTACTCCACGGATATAATACGAGACCCATTCTTTAGGGGTCAGACCTTCGAGAAAGGGATTAGGCAAGAGATTAGATCCTCGATGATCTCCCTTAGTATTCTGATGCAGGCTGGGGTGTTGGAGTGATCCCTCATAGTGGAGAGTTTCCTTGCTGAGTAGTCTCCCGTAGCGAGACCCACCACTAGTCGACTTGAAGAGGAGTGTTCTGCAGTTCGCAGTATACAGATGACATAGAGGTCCAAGAGGACCAGACCTACAGGTGATCGACTGCATGACTCATGATCGGTTGTGTGGGGCACCCAGAGTAGAGACAGATCCAGTCATTCCAGGAGCGGATAGTGTTACTCCTATAGCGGGCTTGGTCACATGGCTCGTGATAGTCTGAACCGCCGCATTGATGATCAGCAGAGAGTTGAGAGACCTCCCAGGAAGAGGAAAAGGTTCGATTGAGGTGGTCCGTAGGGCACAAGGGGATGTGGTAGAGGAGATGGCCATGCAGCTGGCGGTGGACGACATTACGAGGTGCTACCGCCACCACCACCAGGAGGTCCTCCCCGACCACAGGGAGCGGGTGGATAGGGTAGAGCACAACTTCATGCAGCTGAGTCCTACTATCACGATTCTCCAGAGATGATACGAAGTACAATTTGTGTCTACTCCACCATAGCTGCAGCTCTTATACACATAGGTGCCAGTCAATCTTTCATTTCCACTGCCCCCGTTCGGAGCTCAGAGATTCCAATAGAGATATTTGCTCAATCCTTACAGTTAGATACTCCTACAGGATTAGACTCAATGATTACACACTGGTGCCGACAGTGTGGGCTTACTCTAGGAGGCGAGAGCTTCAGCTAGGATCTCCTCGTAGCAGCGTCGAGGTCTTATGACATCATCTTGGGTATGGACTGTTTATCTAAAGTCTGTGCTCAGATCGAATGTATTAGGCACATAGTGCAGTGTGTCCATACGGATGGGACCAGGTTCACCTTCACTGGTGAGAAGGGAACCTTTGCAATGTAGGACAGACTTACTCGGAGGAGGGTGTAACTGATCACTCACTTGTTGGCTTTCTTTACCCTCAGAGAAGTATATATGGAGAGTCTGACTTATCCTATAATGGTGGACCAGTATGCGGATGTTTTCCCTGACGATGTTTCAGGACTACCACCACGTAGAGAGGTGGACTTCTACATTGACCTTTACCCTAGGACGATAACGATATCTACTGCAGCATGTGGGATGGCTCCTGTTGAGCTTCAAAAGCTGAGGGTACAGTTAGAGGACTTGCAAGGGAAGGGATTCATCCGGCCCAGTGCTTCTCCCTGGGCAGCCCCGACTCTGTTCGCCAAGAAGGCGAATGGGATCTTGAGGCTCTATATCGAATATCGTCGCCTGAACTAGGTGACCATGAAAAACAAGTACCCACTCCCGAGTATTGACGACCTCTTTGATCATCTCAAGGAACATGATGGTTCTCAAAGATAGACCTTAGATCAGGCTATCACCATCTTAGAGTTCAAGATGAGGATGTGCAGAAGACGACCTTTAGGTTTCGTTACAACCACTACGATTTCTTGGTTATGCCCTTCGGCGTAACCAATGCTCCAGAAGTGTTCATGAGTCTCATGAATAGGATCTTCCATCCTTACCTCCTTCGCTTTGTCGTAGTCTTCATCGATGACATTCTGGTTTACTCAACTACTGAGGAGGAGCATGCCTACCATTTGTAGGTTGTACTGGATACACTCTGAGAGCACCATATTTATGTTAAGATATCAAAGTGCCAGTTTGGGATTCGAGAGGTTCACTTCTTGGGACATGTCATCTCAGAGGCTGGAGTTGTAGTAGATCCAACAAATATTGAGGCGGTACTTTCTTGGAAGCCACCCAAATGTGTGACGAAGGTACAGAGTTTCCTGGTCTTATCTGAATACTATTGAAGGTTTGTTCTAGATTTCTCCAGAGTTGAAGCACCACTTTCATCCTTGACGAAGAAGGGGAAACCCTTCGTGTGGCCGGAGAGATGCCAGTAGAGCATTTAGAATATGTGGTAGAGGCTGACTAGAGCCCCCATCTTTAGGATTTCAGAAGAATGCATAGGGTATGTAGTCTACTTTGATGCATCAGGGACTAGACTCAGGTGTGTCCTGATGCAGGAGCGAGCTATGTTCGCATATGGTTCTCGACAAATGAGACAACTTGAGTAGAACTATGCTACCCATGACCTAGAGTTAGCAGCAGTGGTCTTCTCATTGAATATGAGGCAACACTATCTGATGGTAAAACGTTTTACCATGTACTCTGATCACAAGAGTCTCAGGTATATCTTCTCTCCGAAGGACCTGAACCTGAGGCAACGATGATGGCTTTAGTTCCTCCAGGACTATGACATCGAGATATTATATACTCACGGGAAGGGGAATGTTGTTGCGGATGTGCTCAGTAAGAGGAATGGAATACAACTTCTAGGAAAGGAGACAAAGCAGCTGGTTGCCTTACAGATATCCTTTGTGGATAGAGATGGAGCAGCCTATCTTTAGTCTCTTACAGTCACTCCTCCACTTCTTCAGTGAGTCAAGGAGGCACAACATGGGGACACTGATTGCGAGATGCGACATGATCAGATATCCATAGGTCAGGCAACTGATGGGTTTTATAAAGGTAGGGAGCACGTCATCATCTTCATAGGACATATCATGGTACCAATTTCACTTCCGGAGGAAATGTTGAGGGAGTTCCACACTTACCCTCTAGCGGTACATTTAGGAGTGGCGAAGATGTACCTGGACCATCGACGACAACACTGGTGGCCAGGTATAAAGAAGGTAGTAGCGGAGTTTGTCAAACGGTGACTCACTTGTCAGCAAGTGAAGGCATAGCACCAGGTACAAGAAGGCTTGGTTAAACCCATAGAGGTCCCAGAGTGGAAGTGGGATGAGATCTCCATGGACTTTGTGACGTGTCTTCCATGTACATCCAGGGGTCATGACTCAATTTGGGTGATTGTTTACCAACTCACCATGTCGGCCCACTTTTTACCGATCAGAGAGAAGGGCTCAGTTGAGAGCTAGGGTCGCATATATGTGCAGGATATAGTACGTTTTCATGGATTACCTTCTTCTATTATCTCCGACCGCGACACATGCTTCACTTCCCGGCTATGGAAGGGGTTGTAGGAGGCTTTCAAGACACAACTACATCTGAGCACCGCCTTCCATCCTCAGACTGATGGTCAGACCGAGAGGACCATTCAGACCCTTGATGGCATGCTCCATGCATGTGTCCTTGACTTCAGTCGTATCTAGGATGACCACTTAGCTTTGGTGGAGTTTTCCTACAACAACAGTTATCACTCCACCACCGGAATGACACCTTTTGAGGCCTTGTATGGTCGGCCTTGCATATCGCCACTGTGATGGATAGACCCAGGGGAGTCAACACTAGTGGGACCATAGATGGTACGGGCTACCACATAGAAAGTGAAGATCATCTAGGAGCAGATGAATACTGCACAGAGCAGGCAGAAGTCGTATATTGACAGGAGACAGAGACCTCTGGAGTTAGAGGATTACGACCACGTCTTTCTACTGGTCTCACCTTGACGAGGTTTTTGGAGATTTGGCTGAGGTATCAAGTTATCTCCATGGTTCATCGGACATTTCTAGGTCCTTAGCAGAGTAAGCGAGGTGTCTTACCACTCAGCCCTTCCACCTCAGTTGCACCGGGTGCACAACATCTTCCACATATCTCAACTGATGAGATACCTCCACGACCCGTCCCACATCATCGACCATGGAGAGATGGACATCGATGATGGGGAGACTTTCACGGATGTTGAAGTAGAGATTGAGGATCGACAGGAGTGGGTCCTATGTGGACAGTCGATACCTCTGGTGAGCGTTCATTGGCAACACGGGAACCTCCAGGAGAGCACATTGAAGCGGGAGGCTCAGATGCATGCTCAATACCCCCTTTTGTTCCCTTAGTTCATGTTATTGCTTATGGGGACATAAATACCTGAGGTGGGGAGAATTTAAAGACCCATATTTCCCATGGAATTTTTTTAATACATGGAAATTTTACGAGTCCGCAATTTCTGACGGCGCTTGATTCCGTGGCCCGGTGTGCCGGGAAATAATTTTTGATGTTTTTTTCGGGTACCTTCAGTAAACATACGAGTGAGTTCTTATAACTTTTGAACTGGTTCTCATAATTGAAATCCGAGGGAATTTTTGAGCTCGCAGAGTCGGTTAATTTATAGTGAGACCTTTACCATAGTTGCGTTCTGACAAGATTAGAAGTTAGATTTTGAGGTTTTTAGTTAAATTGAATAAAAATAAGTGTTAAATATTACTTTTATTCTGTAGAAATTAAAACATCCAAGAGGAGGTTAGTGGTGGGGGCCACCACACCATAACCTCCCATGAGAGGTTACGGTGGTGGGGCCCACCCACACATAACCTCTTTTGAGAGGATGTCCTTTGGTGGGGACCACCCGGGAGATGAAACCCTTGGAACCCCTAATTAAGTGTGAAACCCTTGAACTTCCCCACCATTTTATTGCCAAATCTCCACCCATTAATTAAGTGAGTGGTTTCATTTAATTGAAATATTTTTTAATTATTTTTCCAAAAATTAAATAATGGGTTGGCTTAACCTATTATTTTTGTTCGTAATTCTTTTGGGTGGAACCTTGAGAGGGAACTTCATCCTCTAAATGAAGAACGTGAAGAACGCTCCTTCCACTGATGAATGAAGAACACCACCTTCTTCCTTTTTAACCAGGGCAAGGAAGTGCAAGCACCACTGCCCACAAAGAGCGCCGATGATGTTTCCTCCTCGGCCTCCGACCCTAAACGCTTCCGGACATCAACGAAACGCTTCCACTTTCCCGCGACTCCGTCAACGATCATTGAACTCGAGGTAGGTGATTGAGTTGCCTTGTTTCTATTCCACGTCATTAAATATTTTCGTATATGTCATGATGAATGTTATCAACATAACATGAAGGTTTTTCACCACACCAATATGGCCGACCCTTCCCCTTTGATCTTTTTTGTTGTTGAAAATGGAAGTAGACAATGACAGTCGGTGTCGGGCAGATCGTGAGGAAACCGGTGGCATAAGACCGACAGGTCACTAGAAAAGTGTGGCACCGTTGTGCCATGTGGAGGAGAGCTAGGCCACGACCAAGTTGGGCTGCAGAGAAGAAGGCGTGGTGGCGTCACACCGCGCGGAGGGTAGAAGGAGGCCACGACCAGGGTGGGTCGTGGCAGAGGGGCGCGATACCGTTGCGTTGCGCTGGTTGTGCAGGTTCGCAGCCAGGGTGGGCCACGGTGGGTGAGTAGGGGCGCGACGCTGTCGCACCGCGCCGTAGAAGACCTGCGGCCTTTGGCCACGGTGGGACGGGGAGGGCGGCCGGCTGGGCCGGCCGCTGGTGCGTGCTACAGGCGGGACCCGAACTGGCGCTAGGTGCCGGTTCTATTTCGGACAGCAAGGGGGTGCGACACCCCCTCCCACGCATGGCCAGCAGGCCCACGTGGGCCGGCCTACCTAGCCGCGCGGCCCGCCAACCGCGGCCCATCGACCAGGCCACACAGCCGGCCGGGTCGGGCCACACGGTCGGCCGGACAAGGCCACATGGCCATCCGGGCCGACTTCAGGCTGGGTCGGACCTGTGGATAGGGCCAGACAGTAGTCCGGACCCGTCATACCCAAAAACACCTTTACGCCCATAACTCGGGCTACGAGTGTCTGATCGACGAACCATCTGCGGTGACGAAAATATTGAAATGATACGATTCCTTTGGAATATTCCTCTTGAGTTTTGTACACAGTTGGAGTACGGTCGGTTTGGTTTGAACCTAAAAACCAACTGGACCCCTAGGACAAAAATACTAATAACTCATAGGTTGGGCATCCAATTGACGCGTCGTCTGTTACGTTGAGACACCTATGATGTGGTGGTCCTTATAGATACTTCCACATGAGAATTCGTGACACTTGTATTATCGACATGTAGCTCATGGTGTGGATCCTCCCGGAGATGAGCAGACAGAGTACAGAGACCTAGTATCTGACAAACCTGATGACTGCTTGACCGAATCGACTAGTCCAGTGAGGAGCGCTTGGTATTTGGCGACAGACCCATGGCGGAGGAGTGCCCGGTGTTTGGCAGCATACCCATAGTACTCGACAGGAGCAGTACCTCTGTAGGCTATTAGGGGGAGTTCCCTGTATTTGGAGGTAGACCCACAGCGGACGGAGCGTCCGATATTTGGCAGCAGACCCACGGTTCTCGACAGGAGGAGTACCTCAGCAGTCCAATGTTAGTGAGAAGCCCCTCGGTGTCACGACAGGCCCACTGTACTCAACATAGGAGGAGTTCTCCAGCAGGTGTGGTTTCGATAATGAAAATTCTGGTCTAAACTGATCCAATGATCTTTGTGTTTTCATCATGATTGAGATGGGTTACTAGATAACTTAGGAATATGTATGCGCATATAGATAAGTAATGGTTATACGTTGATTCATACTTTGTGGTTTATCCTTGTTGGATTTTGTGAGACATTGAGGGTCTCGGGGTCCCAATTGAGTATCGTTATACTCACCCCTGCACAGGCTATGCCTGCAACTCATTGTGTTGGATAGAGAGGACAGACAACACTAATTGAGGTGGAGTGTATGAGGACTGGAAAGTACCTGGAGGTGTACCTCACGACGAGTTGTTACCCGGAAGAGACGGACGAACGTGGAGCTATGACGAGGCTATCTGTACCTACCCTTCAGGTAGGATCTGTGGTGGACGATCCATGAGCTGCTATACACCATCCAGCTATTTTTCTTTTTAGTTTTACCTGTTTGTATTTTCCTTGTACTTTACTATTGGGATTGTATTTCTGGCCCCTTTTACTTTCCAGTACATCTTTTGAATAAAGTTCCTACTTAGTGTTTTGCTTCCAGTTGTGTACTCTGTTGTGTTTGTTTACTTTTATAAAGGTAATGCCTTCCCAGCTTAGGGATTTATGCCTTTGGTGCTAGTCTCCAGCCCCTGGCCTATGGAAGGCAGGCTTGGGGTAGTCAGGACCGGGGCCCTGAGGATGTGTCGTGACAGTAATTTCTTTAAATATTAATTTGAAATTATACAAGGTTATTTTTAAAGAAAATTATTTCTTAAAATTATGGAATTTTTTAGTTTTTTTAATGTTGTTTTGAAAGAAATGTATTTTTAAAATTTTATATATTTTAAAACCATTTTTTTAAAATGAAAAAGATATTTTCATCAAGAGTTTTTAATGATATTTTAATGGAATATCCATTCATAAATTTCAAACAACCATTTTAGTTTTTTTATCCATTGGTCATATTTTTTAATGATACCATACCCATTATTTTTCTGGATAGATTAATACTGTTTCAAATAGATTTTATTGAAACCCATTTCTTTTTCACATGTTAATCCATTTATAAAAGAATAATTATTTCTTCTAAGTGTTTTATAATGAAATATATATGTAATTTATTAATGTTGTGGTTATTAAAAATATCACAAGAGTGGGTATACCAAATATCACCAGGTGATCCTATTACAACTTATTTTATGGGGTGTCCTAGATAGCACCAAGTGAGCCTATCATAACTTATATGATTGGGCTGCCTATATAATGTCGTGTGAGATTGTTATTGATTATATGATGGGTATGGACCTATAGTACTCCAAAAAATTAGATAATTTACTATGATATATGATGCATGAATCTGGGAGTTACCTAAGGGTTTATCCTATGGTTTTAACTTTGATCCATTTATTTGTGATGCAAATTTGATAAAGATAATGAAGAAAAATTTTCCAACATAAAAGATTTTTTTATTGATATGGGTTTAAAATATTTCATATTTTCAAGATTAAAATCACATGGATTGTGATTATTTATTCTGATGAATCTTTCATTTTCCATGTTTTCACATTTTTTATGTATTTACTGATGTTTATGGGTTCTTTTATGATTCAAACATTCACTATAATTTTTTCATCATACCCTTTTCAATTAATATTCTCATAGATGATATTTAATTATTAATGAATGTGTTAACACTTACTAATAATTTGAGCTCACCCATATAATTTTTTCTACTCCACAAGGTTATAAATAACGAGTTTGAACTAATTAGGTCTATATGGGATTTCATAAGGATGGTGTTGATGACCAAATGTAAAATATAAAAAGTTGGGTATAACAAACAATGATGTTCATATTTGTCAACCAATTTTTTATGAGTCCATGTTGATAGGAGTTGGTCCTAATTCTATAAGACTATAAACCACAAAAGTAAATGGTTATGTATGTTATCATATATTTCTTTTTTAATGTTTTAAGTTTTGATTGGAAAAAATTGGTTCACCTTATTTAGTATAAAATTCAAAAATGATATTTTTAAGAATTTAGAACCAGATCTGGGCATGTAGGTTTTGGGTTGTTATAGTGCATATAAGAGTAATGTTAAGATAAATTTATAGATTATGATATTTTTGTGCGATTTTATCTTAAGAATTATGGAATCTATCATAGGTATATAATCATAAGGATTATCAGAAGTTCATAGTCTTATACACATCATCTGAGTGTTTTATGTAGTAAAACAATTTGAGGTTGTTAATGTCATTTTTTGGAAACATTTTATTGGGTTGAAGTATTTTTTAATATATGGTTAAAATTAATTTTGAATTTAAATTTTGTTTAATTTATATTAAATAAGTTTAAAACATTTATCACTTATATGATCATAGATATTGAGAACAAGTGTTTTATCATATAGATAAGAACATGATTAAAACGTGATTTTTTACTAAGAGATTACTATTACTTAAACATACTATCACCCGATTTTTGTTATTGAAACATGAAAGGTATGAGAAATATTTTGAGTTTAATACACTATTTAATTATATGGTTATTAAGGTTATTTGGTATATAGGGTTATGGAATGATTTAGTTTCAATATTGAGTATTACTATGGAATTTTGGTGATTAATGTATAATATATAGGTTTATTCCTTTCAAGAATTATCTTACTATGTTATATCCTTTTTGGTTTTGATAATGTTTAAATAAAAGGGAATATATTTTTATACATTTGGTGATTATGTAGTCCATTAAAAGTTTAGTTGAGAGATCCAGGAAATAAAAATTCATGCAAAATACCAATTGTTTGGAACCAAAGATTAGGTTGTGTTGAAAATTAATTATTAGATGAAGTTATACTCATTAAGTATGTATATTTCCATATTCTATTTGTTACGATGGTAAGATAATTCATCAACTCTAGGGAAATTCTATTGAAACAAAAAATGTATATTATTTACTTCAATTCAAATGAATCAATGATATTTTTTATCTTTATAGATTTGTGGTTTTTTGGCCATTGACTTTAAATTGATCATTAAATTTCTTCTAATCAATGACCTAAATCAGTCTCTACAATTATTTATGCTTTTCCTCCATTCTCGCATAGGTTATTATATTTGGAAACTATGTTATATATTATTATAGAATAAATTCACATATAATTTTCACTTGTATTAAGTGGATGTTTTATTAACCCTTTTAATGATATGCGTTTACAAAAAAAATTCATTTTCCAAACATGGAGTACGTAGATAAAGCTCAAATTTTGAGGACACAATTTATTAAAGGGGGAGGCTATAACACATTGAGATTTTAAAAGGGGAAAATTATCTTATATTCTATAAAGGGAACATAACATTGACTTTATCTTATGATACTTGCAATAATGAATTTCTTTAATAACATTCATTATACAGAACACCCAAACTATCTTATGTTACATGCAACAAATATATTTTTATGTTTGATAGTGTATCAAAAATGAAACACAAAACATAAATGATAAATGATATATTTTACCCTTATAAACAAGCCATTAGAATGGTATATTTAAACAAGATTAAATAAATTATGAAAACATGGTTTACAAATATATATATATATATATATATAATGAATTATTTGGTGAACAATTGATTAAAAATTAAAATAAAACCCTTTTGAGAATAAAAGTAAATATTTTTATGAAAACTATTTTAATGAGCATTAATGTATTTCTATTAGAAAATTAAACAAAACACTATTATTAGATTATAATAATTAAATTTATATATAATATATTAAATATAATGTTTAACGTTATACCTATGTGTTTTTTAGACAAGATATAAAAATAAATCCAATTTATCCCTTAATATTGTATTATTTTCGAATCAATAGTTTTGTCATCATTTTTCGTGAGCTTATTTTAAAAATAATTTTAAAAAATATTATAAAATTTATTTGATAAAATTAAAATTCATTTTTGGAAGAGTAACTTTTATATTTACTTTGGGGGAAAATTTGGGATCTTTTGGAAAATATTTATTTTTCAGTTAATAGTTCAAAATGTAGATTTGTGTTGAAAAGTTTTTTGTTTTAAATAAATTATGTAATTTGAAAGTCTGAATATGTTTTTAATATTTCATCAAGTAAAATTGGTTTTATTTAATCCACCTAAATAATTTGAATAAAATTATATTTTTTTACCATAAGTTTGTTTTTGGGTTTAGAAATAGGGTTTTCTAGACACTATTTTAAAATGCATAGTGTTTCTCATTTTTAATTAATTAAAATAATATCAAATATAGAATTATATATATAAAATTTATAGACTATAATGGATTAAATATTAATTGAGTTTCATAAATATTTAATTATTTTTCATATATTTAATATAGAATCATTTGTTTCTAAAAATAATACTCTTATTAAAAAGCAAATGTGTTGTCGCATATATGGGATTAATATTAAATTAACATTTTATAATTATTTGAATTTAATAAGAAAATAAGGATTCCATATTTGAAATAATAATAATATATCATTTCTATTAATTAACACAATATTTTTGACCAAAGTGATTAGTGAGAACATTTAAAATTAATTACAATGATAGAGATAAAAATGAGTTTACTTTGTCGATAAACATTAATATTAAGGGGAAAATTAATTTTAAAATTTTTCAAAAACTATTGAATGGACATATTTATAGATTATAAATTCTAGGATCTAGTTTTTTGAGTTAATATTTCCTGGTTAAATTAATACAAAATTGGTGGAATTCAATATTTCAAAAAATTACAAGTGTACCACTGACCTGACTTATAAAAGGCCACCACCTCTCCCCATCTCTTTACACCCGTCAAGAAATTTTTATCAGCTAATTGCTACCAAAATAACTTTAAAAATACACTCCACTCATAATTCAAACCTTTTTACATAAATCCATCCATGGAAGTCCATTAGTTAAAATCAAAGGAGTAACTTGAAGAATAGGTAATATTCATCAATGTGTGTTTTTTTATTTCACTCTCGACCCTTCAATTATTATTATACAATTATTATAAAATAACATAAATATAATCAATATAATTATATGTTTTTATCTTAATATTTCAACCCAAAACTATACAAACTTATATCAATTGGGTTATGAAATCATCATTCGTGTCTACGGATGATTACTGCCTCACAAACCGATGGCTTTCATTTTTCCATTACCACCTCTAAAGGTTTAGAGTAATGATGTATCTAATGATTATATAATATATTTATGATAACTTTTTTCATTTGGAGTAATTTTATCATAAATAACCTTTTAAATTCCATTTCATAATGGATATAATAATTTCACTTGTGTGTACTGTGGACTAACGTATTGAAAAGAGATGTGATTAATTTATCACTAACACATTACATGGAAGGTAATAAGGGTAAATATAGTAAATATATGTGATATACATAAAAAATATATGATATTAATTAAATATTTATCGTTATTTAAATATAATATATCTTTTAATTTTTACATGTTCAATCACATAAAAAATTGATAACATTACTCATGGATGTGTGGACTACTGCCTCTTCGAAGTGATGTGATTAATTTTTTCACTACCACATCAAAATAATGTTATATATAAGTATATATAGTTGAAATATATGTTATTTAGAATATTATTACCATTATGTAAATATAAAATATTACTTACCTTCTTTCCATAATGATCATTGAAAAAATGGAATCATTTATCATACGTACGTATGACTTACCGTCTCAATGACTATAACATTAGTTCATTTTTCATAACCATGTTTCATGACGGGTTTAAAAAATTTAATTGTAAAATACCAAGGATTTAAAAATAAATTGAAATGAATGAAACACTGATTATCTTCTTAATGTAATTTTTTTATAAATATATAGTTATAAACTAGTCGTTAAACAAAATTTTGTTACTTCTATGATTTAAATTTCGAAAAATAGACATACACGGTTGCGATCAGTAAGTTATTTGGAGTCTGATGAGACAAACATAATTTTTAGTGAATAGTAATCTAAACTTATGAATAGTAATGTTACTCTTTTGAATATTAATATGAAAAAATTAATTGTAATATCACTAATTAATGTATTTCTAATAATTTTATGAGAACTTGATTAATTTTTCAAGGCTTTATAAAATCAGTTATAGTTTTTAGATTGTTTTTTTCAAATAAATTATGAATTTAATTAAAAATTAAAATTTTCTTATTTATAAAATTATTTTCAAAAAATGGTGTTCAATTATTAATTCTAAAATTTGATAACTAGTTAGGGTGAATTTTTGTGATTTTTCTGAAATACTCGAATTTTTGATGAATAGTGAGATACTGTTATTTGCCATATATATAGGTTATATGTTAAATACACCATTCCTAGTGTCATGGATGATCTAATAAGACTTGTTTCAAACTCAAATTATCTCTATATAATTTGGGGGCACATTAATCAGTAATACTCATAGTATTGAGAAAAGTTATTAAACTAATGATTAAAATAATGGAAAACCCCTCCTCTCTTCCACTATAAATACCACCCTCACTCCCTCTACCTCTCACCCATCTAAAGATTTAGTAATTGTATAAATTATTTCCAATTACATTCCCAATTATATTATCAACATCCAATACCTACTAATCTCACCTAAAGTCCTATCCCAAAGGCCTTAAGTAGGATGTGAAAGAGAAGAGATCAAGAGGTAAAAATCCTCTTTCATTATCTTGTGTTTTCTTTTAAATTCATTTCTTTTCTTATGCTCTCTTCATGTCCCCTTTCCCAATAAGAATGAAATTTATATTATTGTATATATTCCATAAGTTTTTCATGTTTATGGAAAAATTCATTATCATTCTTCCACTCATCTTCCTCTTTTTCTAGAAATAAAAGCACAGTCCATGATGTGTCGATTTACTGACATCATGGATGATGTGTCTTCAATTTCCATTAATTCCTTAAAATATGGTTGTAAAACCATTTTAATGGTTGAAATAGATTTTAAAGTTTATTATATTTCTTCTATTATGTTTTCTAATTAACTTATATTCTTAATATTAAAGGTATAGGATGAATCAATTTGGTGTTTATCAAAGAACCACCAAAATGATCTAAATGAATATCACTATTGATTTATCTAATGGTTCATCCTCATGCTGTATAAAAAAATGATTTATGAAATAATTTAATATTATTTAAAAAAATTAACCCCATTTCATTCAACTTATAGAGTTTTTATTCCATTCAACATGAAAATATTTTATAAACAGACCATTGAAATCATCTAAATCACACACCCGAAACAATGGAAATAATAAAATATTATTTATTAATGGATGGAAAGATGTTATAAAATGATCATATAAGGTTTTTTAAACAATAATATTTTCATTAAAAATTAATAACTCTATTTCAACCATTATACAGGAGGGTTAAACACATTTTAAGTAAGAAAAACATGAGGTAAGGTAATTCTTAACCTAATTTCCATTCTTTTGGTTATCCTTATACATTATTCATTTTGTGGTAATAATATTATTAGTGCAATTAATTTTATCTATTTTATATTTTATTATGTGTATTTATAGTGTATACACATATTCATTTCATCATATTAATTCTCACATAAATTTTATAATATTTGTAAAGGACTTTCCTTAAAAAATCATCTTTTAAAATTCTATTTATTGCAAAATTCAAAAGAAACGTTTTTATGGAATTATTATGGTTTTATGATAATGTTATGGTTCTTGGGTATTATTTATGATAAACGGTTAGACCTATATATCTCTCCAATGCATGGGGTATTTTTATGTAAGAGGTCAGTCGTATGGTTACACCAAGTGTAACTACAATGGTTACACCATAAAGTATCTGTGAGAATAACATCGTAAGGTAGCCATGAAGGTTACAAATAATATGGATGTCATAAGGGATAAAATATAATTAAGTAATTCCTTAATATACCTTTATGTTTTTATATATGTTCTCTAATGTTTTATAGAAATCTCACGTTTCACAAAGTATGTATATATGGGTGAGAAGTATGTCTTTATGAAAATGATTTCATATGTTTATAAGTATTCAAGGAATATTGGTTTCATTACTTATTTTTATAACCCTTACTAAGGTTTTTATTCTCATCCCATGTTTTTAAATGTTTTTCATTGGTTATAATGATGTGTAAGATAAATAAGAAATTCAACTATAATGTTATGAAGAATTGTCAAAAAAATCATGTTTTTGTTTTGTGTTAAAAATATTATGTTTTAATTGTGGGTTGATATGTATTAGTTATTTATTAACTTTATAGAAATATAAACTAAAAATATATTTAGGAGTTTAATGAAGTGAAATATGGTTTGATTAGTAAGATTATGTAATGCTTAAGGGATGGTCCTTATAGTTGGAATCAGAGCACAATTTAGATAACGTTAAGGGTTATGACGATGTTAATAGAATATCATAAATGTTTTTTACCTTATCTATATTATATATAATTTAAATATTACCATGTTTATTTATCTAAGATATGTATATTCAGAATATTTTTCAATAGAAGAATCATGGAATCTGAAGTTGGAAGAAACTAAGAGGCTGATATTTGTCTGCAATCCGCAACTGGGAATAGTAGGGATTAGAACTGAGTATTTTGTGATTATATTGAATCAGCTGACACATAAATTAAATAGTGGTGTAATTAATGCAAGATAAAAACTAGAGATACCACAAAGAAACATGATTATGGTGGAACAATTTATGAGGCAACATCCTCCAGCTTTCAGTGGATATTTTGACCCAATGGAAGATGAGGGATGGATTAAATCCCTTGAGGAGATAATATATTTCATGGGGTATTCATATAATCAAAATATTAGTCTTTACATTGATCATTTTGAATGTGAATCTGACTAGTGGTGGTCAATGATCAAGAATATTAGGGATAGGGAAGATATTGATGCCTTTGAATAAGAAGAATTTAAGAATATTTTCCTTAAAAATATTTTCCTAAAGTGGTATGACTTAGGATGGGAAATAAATTCCTTGAATAGAAGAAAAATATTAAAGATTTTGTTGTTGTGTATAGAGAAAACTTCACCCAACTGACGAGGTATGCTCCCAATATTATTTGGGATCTTGATAGAAAAATCAACTAGTTTTACTCAGGATTGAATCCAAGATATCAAAGGGCATTTGATTCACGTGAGTTCATAAGTTATGAAAAAATTGTCTGATTTGCTAATATGGTAGAAATGGAGTAAAATAATGATCACATGTACTTTGAGAACAAAGAGAAATAGAGGTCTATATGGCGAGCAATGGATAAGAATCAATCAATGGAATCTGATGGCAAGAAAGTTCAGTTTTCAGTTTGTGAAATCTATAGTAAAAAGCACCATAGGGAATACCTTACTAAAACTATAAAGTGTTTCTGGAGTGGTAAGTTTGGGAATATAGTCTAATATTTTAGTGAAAATGATCCTAAGATTTATCCTAATAAGAAAAATATAAAGTGTTTTAAATGTGGTGAGATGGGTCATTATTAAAATAGCTACAAAAAGAAAGATCCAAATGATGGGAAGCAGGCATACTATAAGCATAAAGGTTTAGTGAGATCATTTTTTATTACAACAGTAGATTTCGGGCCATCCAATAAAGTGGCATCAGGTGCTTTGTTGGTTTAATCAATTTTTCTCTAAAGTCTTGTTTGATATGATGTCTACACATTCCTTTATTTCTGAGAAAGTTTCTTGTAAATTGGAAATATCACCTCAAAGATGAGACTAGAAAATGTTGTTAAAACACCAGTGGGAAATGTTACAAGAAAAAGGAATTTCAAGAATCTTCATATTGTTATATGTGCAAAGACATTACCTAAAAACCTTATTGTTTTCCCTTAGTACAGGTTGATTTTATTCTCTATATAGATTAGATTTCTGTTTATCATGCTAATATTGATTTTAGAGATAAATAAGTTGTTTTTTATAAAGAGTTTCATTTTTTATTTAAGAACAAACCCATATAATTGATAATATATCAGGAAGCTGAGAAATATTAAAAGATGGAAATGAACATTATCGTTCTCATATTATTGAAAACAAGGAAACTGCTCAGATTAATGAGGTTCTTATTATATATAAATATCTTGAGGTTTTTCCTAATGAGTTACCTGGTGTTATACATGATTGGGAAGTTGAATTTTCTATTAACATTGTTCAATAAGATAAGATAATTTAAAACCCCCATTATCGAATGGCTTAAATAGAACATATTGAATTACCAAATTAGATATAATATTTTCTTAATAATGGATTCATTCATCCCAACACTTCACTATGGGGAGATTCTATTTTTTTTAATATAAAGAAAAATGGTTCCATGAGACTTTGCATTGATTATAGATCTTTGAATAACATTACTATTAAGAATAAGTATCCTTTTCCTTATATCGATGACTTGTTTGATCAGCCTTAGGGATCTCGGTATTTTTTCAAGATTAATTTGTGATTCAGATACTATTATCTAAAGGTGATTGAGGATATCATCCTAAAAATAATTATTTTTACTAGATATGGGCATAATGAGTTTGTTGTTATTCCCTTTATATGATAAATTACCTTACAGTATTCATGGATATTATGAATAGAATATTCTTTGAATTTTTGGATTAGTTTTTTTCTGTTTAATAGATAATATTTTGGTATTTTTAAAAATTTATAAGGATCATGAAAATTATTTAAGGATTGTCTTTAAAACTCTCAAAGCAAAAATTTTATACGGAAAATTTATCATATGTGATTTTTGGTGGAAATATATTTCTTTTCGTGTGAAAATTGTAAATAAGTACGGAATAAGAGTAGATCCTTCTAAAACAAAAGTGGTTGATGAATGGGAAAGAACTTTAAATGATACATAGATTTATTATTTTCTTGGATAAGTAGGTTAATACTAATAGTTTGTTAAAAACATTTCCCAATTATCTATCCTGCTAATAAGTTAACATTAAATGGGGTTAAATTTATTTTCATATAAGAATGTGATTTTAGTTTTCAGGAACTGAAGATGAGATTGGTGAATGCTTCAGTTTTTTCCCTATCTTCCGAAAATGGTGAGTTTTTCATCTATAGTGATGTTTTATTGAAAGGAATTGGTTGGGTTTGGATGTAGAATGATTAGATAGTTTCTTATGATTCAATAAAACTGAAACCTCATAAGGTAAATTATCCCACACATGATTTTTAATTAGCAGCTATAGTTTTTTGGTTTGATAATTTGGAGGCATCATTTATACATATCCAAATGTGAAATATATACAAACCATAAAAGTATGAATTATATATTAACTCAGAAGGAATTAACCATGATAAAGAGAATATGGATTGAATTCGTAAAGGATTATTATTTCACGATTAATTACCATCTTAAAAACCAAAAAAAGTGTCAAATGCCTTGATCTAAAAACATCACGCATCATTAACCATGTTACATTTGGAACCTAACCCCTTTACTAATGATTTGATGAATTTTGTCTTGGAAGTTTTTGGTGTAAGAAATTTATCTATTTTCTTTCAGGTTTCAATGCATTCATCATTTTCATATAGAATTAAACAAGCATAAAAGGAAGATAGGGATTTATAGAAAAAGGTAGATTTGTTAAAATGGGTAAGTTTCTAGAATTTAACATTGATAAAGATTGTGTTTTGAGATTTGGAAAAATATTATGTGTGCTTTTTTTACCATCTGAATAAAGAATTGTTGTGTGAAGATCATAGTTATCCATTTTCAGTTCATCTTGGTAGTACTAATATGTACATAGACATTCAAGAATATTACTGCTAGGATGAAATGAAAAGAGATGCTGAAAAGTTTACCATGAAATGATTGACATGTCAACAGGTTAAAGAATAGAAACAACTATCAAATGGTTGGCCAGATTTTCCCATGTTTGAATATATTCTTCCACATTAATCTTCCTTTCGTTAAATCCATGAGCTATAATTTTATTTATTTATTTTTTGATCCAAGAAATTTGTATCTCGTTGACATTGAATCGTAATTCTATTTCCATTAGTATAACCACATCCTCCTTTGATGCATTCAACTAGAGGGACACTAACTTCATTTCTTAATTACAATGAAGATTAAGTTCAGAGCATTTTCGATTCCTAAAAATAGTTTTACATTGTGCTTTAAAAATTTATGTTAATGATTTTTCTTATAATTATAGGGATTTAATATTTAATAACTTTTTATATATTTTAAATTAGTTTGTTAATACATTTTAAGTAGTTCCACTTTATTCTTTTCCATTATTAATATTAACTATGGTAGATATTTATCACCCCCATCAAAGTTAAAATAAGTAAAACTGGGTGGAAGCATTTATAATTGGCTGAAAAATCTCATTAATACATTAATTCATCACATTGGATGAGTATTTTTCAACCAAACCCATCCTTTATTTGAAAAAATGTAAATTTATTTCCATATATCATTTATTATATTTTTTTTTTATTTTATGTAATGAATAAATACAAAATTTCACTATCTTGACTTTCATTTCTGTTATATATTTTTGTAATGATAATACATTATTATTAAGGTAAATAAAAGGGTATTTTGAGTTTACATAATTTTTTTATTAATATTCAATTTTATTTGATGACACAGTTATTTTAAATTTTTACACTACACATACATAGTTTTTGTTCAAGTAGATGAAATTTCAATGCAAATGACTTAAAAAATAATAAAAATAATAATTTGAAGATGAATTTATGAATTATAAGAAATTAATAGATAATTATTGATTATATATTATGATAAATATTTTTATATTATAATTACTCTTTTTCTAATGTATTTGAATCCAAGTTAAATGAATATCCCCAAAAGTGACTTTGATAACATTTTATGATAAAAAAATTTATTAAATGATTTAGAGATCAAAAAAATACTTAAACAGTAATAGTGGGATGATAAATGTTTGAAAATTTCTTATAGGTAACATGATTCCATAATTTTTCTCATTATATTTGAATTCATTTCATTTAAATGCTAAAAAAATTAGTTACGATAATTATTCTTATAAAGGGATAACAAATGGGTTAAACCAAATTATGAGGTTTAAAATATGAGATAAAAAATTGTAAATTTTATTTTTTAAATATATTTTGACCCTATTATTTCATAAATAAATGAAAAAAGGAAATTTTGTTCAATGTAACCTGATTATGATATATATGTTTATGTAAATCATTTATGTAATTCCCATTATTCCCTTTCCCAAACTTATAAAACAGAGCATCTTCTTCTCTTTTATACCCAATGTTTGAACACACTATCTTGGCCAATATCTTCCCTAATTCATTCCTTTACACCTTAACATTATCTTATAACTATTTTTATTCACCTATTACCATCCAAATAGGTAATATGGTTTAATCTAGATGAAAACTCAAAAAAAGAGGGGTTTGAACAGATTCAATTAAAGTCAAGACATGAGGTATGGGTTTCTCATATAAAATTAATTTCTACAAGATAATTTACATATTAACCATTTGTTATATTTTTTTGGGTTTATATACAGTAAATGATTTTTTTTAATGATTCTTATCATGAAATTTTTGTGGATTTAAAATAACATTTAATTTTTTCTATTTCATGAGGTTTTAATTTCATGATTACCACATCGATAACAATTTACTATTCAATTTCATTTTCATTTAGGAATAATTATGTTTAATGAGAAATTTAATAAAATAATAATTTCCATAAATTCTATAAACTCTATATAAAAATTATTCTTTTTATCTGTATACTTTAAATGGTTTAAATTTATTTTTCTCTATATCTATTCAAATTTTGGAAAAAATGATTTTAAGGAAAAAATATTTTTCACTCTTCAAAATAAAAATTATTTAATCCATTTCCATATTTAATTTAATTTATTTTAATTAATATTTTTATAATTATATAAATATTTATTTATTACATTTTTACTTGTATTTTTCAATGTATAAAATTATTTGAACGGAATAATCGTGTTGATTTTTAAAAAATGTTATTGTCAAAAAGTTGTTAATGATGCTTTTAATGTCAACCACATGAACAACTATTCATCTCATAATGACTAATTTTTCATTTAATATACCATTAAAATATTCCATTTTTTCATTTTTGAGAAATGTTTTTCACATTATTTTGAATTTTTTTATATTTTTAATTAATGATTTTAAAATTAAAATAGTTCATTCCTAAAAAAATATTCACATGAATTATTAAATTAATTTTTAATCTACATTAAAATAATTTTATGCTTCTTATTATTTACTATGGATATGATCCAAGTATTCTATTTCTGTTTATTAAATTGATGCTTTATGAATATGTTGATGACATTTTTAGGATTTTATGATGAATATTTTATAATATTAGGGAACACATATATATTTATTTTCAATTTTGTGACAATTTCATACAATATAAACCAAGTATGGGTGGATAAATTATAAACTAAGGATGGGTGGTTACATTATTGTCTAATGATGGGTGGTTCAGTTATAACACTAGGATGGGTGATAATGTTATAGACTATATGAAGGCGAGTCAATTATATCACTCCAATACATTGGTTAAGGAATGGTATCACATAAGATAACAAGAATTTTATTGGAGAGTGACCTTAGTTCAGTTAGGGACAATGTCCAGTATAATATTAATGAAAATTATCCTTAACTATGGAAATTAATTTATATTAGTTTTTTTATTACAAAATCTTATGAGTTATTATTATGATATGTTCCCTTGGTAAGAGTTTGATTATTGATGATTATTCAATCTTATGTATTACATCATTTATGAAAAAAACATATGAAATTATTCATTACTAATGCTCTTTGACATACTTGTTATGGATTTATGAAGTTATAATCATGTTCTCATACCAAAATTCTTATACTCACATATAATCATTGATTAATGTCACCTATGTTTATCCTTGATGAGAATATGATCTCAACCATTATTATTTTTCCTTTCCCATGTTACAATGAATATATTAGAAAACAAATTCATATAAATACAAAATTAAATAATAAAATCATAATTGTATTTTTTATGTTATTTTCATGTTTTCATTTGTAATGTGAAAATAATGGTTTTATCTAGCTTACAAAGATTGCTAAAAGATTAAATTATATAAGATTTAATCAATGGTATCATGTGATTATATATTATTATAACGACATGCTATGGGTTATTAGAGTAAGGTTGTTAATATATGTATTAGTGGAAGATTACAAGGACTGTTGGGATATATATTTTAGAAAACAGATACTTTGGAACATAAAATTATGGTCGATTATTTGGTTAGGTCTTTGTATATGGTAATACCAGGAATCTTTTTTAAATTAAAAATTATGTTTTTTCATTGAACATATATTCACTTATGTTTACAATAATGAGAATGTGACTACGACATAGATGTACCAAGGGTAAAAATTATAGAATGGGAGGATTGGGTATTAATGATCATAGCCTATTCATGAATACATAAACTAAGACGACACACCTAGAAAGACACTCCTAAAAGATATTCTTCAGTGTATTAAAATTTTCAATCTAAACCATTATATTTAATGAGAGGATGAAACTTATGGGAATATATGATAAACCATAGTGAAATGGGATTGACCAAAATTTTAATGGGTTTATATGACTATGTTCGATCATCTATTTAAAGGCATAGAAAACCATTTTCAAAATTTACGTTATGGATGTTTAATACTAATACAGATATTTTGGGTCAAATTCATGGCAGTACAATAGGTGTGTTTAGTATGAATTCTAGGGAAAAGGTTATTTTCAAAATTATTATTTAATATTTTGTTGATATATATTGAATGGTATTGAGGATAAGTTTGTTTTGTATAATACTTTATGTTAATGTAGTTAATTGGGATAAAAGGGTTATCATATTTTGGAAATATATGTTTAATTATACATATCACCATAGTATAAACATATGGGTTAACAACTAATTGATTAATTTTATTTTTGAATATGTAAACTATATTTGAAAAATTTTATGATTATAGAAAATATTATTTCAAGAAGGATGATTGAGAAAATTAATAGAATAATTTATGATTTAATTTTCGTTTTATGGTTATTTGAGTTATTTTCTTGGAAATTATTAATAAGAATAAAAATAATATATTATAATGGCATTAACATGTTATTTAATGGATATTATGAGATGCTATATACTGTATAGGGATAAACGTTAATGTTTAGCATCAAATAAAATATATAATCAAAATATTTGGGTTTTTGGGTTTTGAATCTGGTTATAAATATTTTAGAGTATACTTAATGAAAAAAATTTATAGAATAGTTTATATTGATCATTTTTTTTGTTATTATAGAGATTTTAGAAGATAATGTATTATTTAAATATGTTATTATTTCTCAATATTGGAATTATTTTTATATAAGTTTTGGTTTTTTATTTTATAAAGATAAAATTAAATTTTTTCATTAATTTATTTATCTTATGATGTTAGAAAAGATAAATTTAGTGTCATGGACATGAAAATATCATTTGTAATATTCATTTAATAGAGTACGTGACGAGATTAAAGTTGAAATTTATCAAATCACAACAAATAGAAGAAATTGTTACTATGAAATATACATAAATAATGAAATTATATTTTCAAATATTCTCAATTTATTTTCGTAAAATAGTCTCTAATCTCCATAAAAGGAATATTGGTATAAAAAATTTATCCTTTTACATTTTATTATAATGATTTGACCATATTATCATCCTTCACCAATTTATTGTTTTTTTGCACTAACATTCTCATGATCATGTTCTCTATCACACTCATTTATTCCAAAAACATTATTGTGTCACCCATGTCTATATTTTTACTTCTATATAATGTTATCCTTATCTGGGAACCAGTTTTTTGGTATATTAGGTAACCTTTATACATTTCAATTCCCTGTGTAAAAGGATGTTTTATTATCTATTTGTACATTGTGGTTTTTTTAGAACATAATTTTAATATATTCATCCATTCAATACCAAGAATTTTTTTTCATATAATTAATTTATTTAGCCGATATAATGTTGTGACCTAAAAATTTAGTGTAAAATAATACTCATCTCGATATCTTTCTTAACATGAATCAACGATCATTTTTCTGAATTATAATATACTGTAAATATATTATTATTCCAATGTGTGTATTATAACTATGTTATTAAATTTTAATGTAATAATGGTAGTAATAAAAATATTAAAAAAATTTATAAAGGTTTTAAGTAATGATAATCTATACATTAATTCAAATTAAATAATTACTCAATTTAAAAAAAATACTTTTTATGATTTAAAAATAATTTTTCTTCTCAAATGGTTTTTATTTCATTTTTTTCAGGGACATTATAATTATTTTATAACATTAATTGAAATTTTTTTAGTGAAATAATATATTTTTTTAAATAATAATTTCTATATTATCATAGGGATAATTTTTCATATTCTTTTACAAATATTTAATTTTTAGTAAACGAAGAAAAATAATTATTTTAATTAAATAAAAATCCATTTTCATTAAATTATGTAATTTATCGATCCCATTTTATGTTGGATTTTTATTTAAACTAAAATATTATATAGGTAAAGGTTTATTCCTTCCTGGTCTGTTAATTTTCTAGTTTTAGTTTATAGAGGTGTTCGGAGGAGGGTTAAAGGGAATCTGGAGAATTTCATCCACTAAAGGCTGAAGAAAGGAAATTTCATGTGTTGTAACTAGATTACATGAAGTGAAATACAGTTTTACAACTTCTCTAGGAAGTTTCATGATGTGTAAAAATTGTACAGTATGTGAATAAGGGTTTCAGAGAACATCATATATCTAGGATTGAAAAATAAAATTAAAACGAAGAGGTGACACGTTTTTCTATGGAAACCAAACACTTAGGATTTCAGGAGGTAAAATAAGATGACACATTGTGTAATACCCCAATATAGTATAGTTTTTAAATTATTATTCTGCTAAAATTTCATTCATTCAGACATGCTCTCATATTTCTCTCATTTTGGGTGAGCCCTAGGTACCCCAAGGTTTTCTTATATCCCTTCTTCATCCATCTTTAACCTGTTGATCCTAGCGGGTGTTCATTAGTGATCCTTGATTGATATGTGGTGTATTTTCTCACCATTCTCATATGTTTTGATATATTCTTATCATAGGGATCTACATTGATGGTTTATCCTTAGTTTAGGGTGTGTGGGGGTAAAATTTGATGGTCTTAGGATGCAGTGTAGGTTGATTCGCAAGTTTCTTGTGTAATAGTGGCCTCTTTTCACCATACAGTGCACAACTAGTTGGAAAGTTTTTTTGAAGTAGGATTTCCATCATTTATTTTTATATTTTGCATCATGCGGGAGGTGTAAAATTTTTCATCAATGGTTTATGATTGTTCTTAATTAATCAAAGGTAAATAATTGGTTAATTTAATCAAAAGGGTTATAAATGTGTTTTTTTCATGATTTTTAAAGATTTATTATTATTTTGATATTATGACTATTCAAGATTAATGCCCTACTAAAAATTATTTTTGTTAGGGGATTTGTTTTCACTAAATCGACCTACTATGTTTACTTCTTTGGTTTGGATTTTTGTGATATAACCTTAAAATTAAATTGGTTAATTAGTTACACTTTATTTTTGAAATTATTTCCCTATGATTTTAGCTTGTGTGATAATTCCCCTAAAATAAAGTGTAAGGTGATAAAAAAAATTTAAACATTTAAAATGATCATGTTGTGATGTGATGTGTGGTCGTGCTCATGGGATGGTGGGGTGCGTTTGAGGCATGTTGGGAAGGTAGTTATTGTTCCATGATTTTTGGGTAGTAAGGTGATAATATTTTGGCTATCATTTTGGGGAGGCGGGGTGAGGCTATTGGGGATGACAAGTTTTTTGTGATATGGGGTTATGTTGTTTTATATGCCTAGGTAGTGATGGAATAAAAAAAATAATGGTTTAATATTATTTTTAATGGCTTGGGTTGGTTTGGTTAATGAGATGAATGTGGTTAATGAAATATTAAATGGTGGGTTGTGTGGTTAAATGATATTTCTAAAAAATGATGAAATAAAATGGGGTTAAACAAGAAGGAAATGTGAATTAGAATTATTTTATCAGGACTCTTCACTATCTCAAATGAATAATAAAGATATTAATAAATGCATTTATAGGTGGCATAAAAAGTGGCGGTGCTATGAGTTAGTTGTCTGATTAAGAACCCCTAGGTTGGTATTGAGTGTTTGGTAATATATATATAATTTTATATTCTTTTTATTTCTATTAGAACCCCACCCGTGTTGAGAAGTATGTGCCAAACACCTGTATATTCATGTGCGGGGTGTTTTTCTCAACATCTGTTGTGGAGTACAGATGGTTGGGTACCCACCCTTTCTCTCTCTCTCTCTCTCTCTTACATGTGAGGTAGGTATAGCACATGTTGTGATGGTCATAAGTCTATTACTGCTTTATATGGTGGTTATTATGGCCTGAGTGTCTTTGGTTAAGATGTGATGGCCCAGGTGTTTGTGGGAAATGTGATATGTGTCCTGGTTGTCTTCGGTATGAGGTGTGATAGAGAAACTATTTTCAAGAAATACATGACTATTATTATGGGGAGGTAGCCTATGTGTTTTCATGGGAGATGTGTGTGGCTATGCTTATGGGGAATTAGGCCTAGGTGTCTTCGAGAGAGGTTTTTTGTGACTTTTCTCGTGGGATGGTGTGGTATACAAATGATATGGGAGGCCTAGGATGTATGATGTGGGGTTTGAGAGTGGCATATCATTGGAAAAACAGTATGGGGTACACTTATCCATGTGATTCCTATTATAATACAATACTAGGTTTTTATAATTTAGAAAGTGTGACTTATAGAGGATGTGATGGTTAGTATATCTTGATAGGTGATGTTTGGTACCGTTGTTTTCTCATATGGTAATTAATATGCTTCTTTCACATGCACATAAGAGACTTTGGTTTTCCAGAAATGTTCGCTTGTATTCTCACCCTATGTATATAAAACTATTTTTATATTTCTGGGAGGATTTTGTGGCCTTTTATAGAATTTACTAGCTCATATCCTTAACAATTGTTGTGTCTCTACTTAGCTTTACTTTTTGGTATTTAATTTGTATACTTTTATTGTATAATTTATATTTATATATGCATTGTGGGATAGTATTTGGTTTTCTTATATATATGTATTGGGATTTTTTATGTATGATTCCTCTTATCTCCTGATATTGTTTCCTTAAAAGGGTAATGCATTCTATATTGTGTGAGTTGTAAACCCTTGGTGTAAGTCACTAACTTATGTCCTACTGGAGGTGGGAATCGGGGGTCATTATCTCTCTTTCTTCACTACCATCCTAGGAGGGGTATCATCAGAAGGAGGGGGTCATGAAAGAGTTGTATCAGAGGTGATGTTTGAGAGATAAGATGGAGTTTGGAGTTAGTCATAGTGAGGATTCCATGGGTTGGTAAGAAAATAGTTCCAGTTGATCGTGGTATATGAAATATTCCATGGAGGCTAGGTAGGACACATAATTTTATCCCCTTGTGATTCAGTGCCCAAACTCTGAGCTTATTGGACAACCAAGTAAGATGGGCCTACTTGCAAGGTAATGACCTTGGAAAGGTAC
Source organism: Viscum album (assembly GCA_963277665.1). NCBI lineage: Eukaryota > Viridiplantae > Streptophyta > Magnoliopsida > Santalales > Viscaceae > Viscum > Viscum album. The sequence goes on from OY728143.1 coordinate 1,326,308,974, forward strand.
ATAAATCTGAATGAATTGTGTTCTTGTTTGAATTGGGTTGTTTTGGGAAGGTTTAAATGAATAGAAAAATAAATTAAATGAGTTAAAATAAATCATGATAAAATTTTATACTACTCGATCTTAGGAAATCGTTATTTTGCTTTCAGCTATGCCTCCCTGTCGTCATCCATGTGTAGCTCAGGCAGTGAAGGTTCAGAAGGCTGACCCAGTTGATCATTGTAAGGTTGATCCGGTTGAGGGGGATGATCATTGGAAAATGTTTCTATGCGATTTCTAGTTGTAGGTTTTGGGAATACCTGAGGGAAGTGTTTCAGATGTGGATATAGAGTGCTGCTTGGAAGAGATTGAGATATCTTTAAGTTTGATCCATATCCTGACGGAGTATTGGCCCCCTTTGGGAGTCTTTTAGATGCAGGGTGTTTCACATCAGTGGGGGATGTTGTATCTTGGAGAGTGGAAGGAGGAAATTGTTTTGTGGGTCGACCTAAAATAGGATTTCAGATCATAGTTCCTATTGTCAACCATGAAGACAGTAAAAAGGTAAGAGGTTCTTTCTCTTTAGTAGAGGAGCATGTTAGTGTTGGAGCTGGAAATCAGGTTCAAGGACCATCTTCATTTTCCCCAGACCTTTTTCTAGAGGAGGATTCTCATGTGAGATTTCTTGAGGAGGTACTCCATCCTTCTATAAAATATTAATTTACTTATTTTACAATGTCAATATATTTGGAGTGTCATAAGAAAGAAGAGGTGATCAGGAAGATGCACTCACAAAGTGGTTTACCCAATTGGGTATCCAGAAGGGTTCTTCAACGGGAAGAGTTTCCAATGGAATGTCTTAAGTCTTATGGAATTAGAGGTTTAGAACATTAGGGATTCAACCTCAGTAGATTCCATTTCATCCTTCTGGTTATAGTGGTTTTCATTATTCTCTGGGGAGCTTTGTGCCAATGTTTTTTGGAAGTGGGGTTCATGTCCATCATTAGAACTTGTTCCTAGTGGTTCCCTAAGCTCAGTTTGGTAAAGGTTGACAAGTTCAGTGCCAGTATTAGTGTTAGTTTATAGTGAGGTTGTTGTAGCAACACAGGATGTTGTCTTATACTCTTCCAAGGGACGATAGAGTAGGTAGAATCCGACCTCAGGATGTTCCTCATGTTAACAGACCACGACCCAAGTGTGATCATGGAGGTGGTCAATAGTATAGAGGAAAAGTAGCTGGGAATTTTCAATTTCCCATAGTGGATGCAGTAGTTCCAGAAGGGCTATAGATTATGAGAGGTATGATCACTTTATTTAGTACTCTTTCTTATGCCTTTTTTGATTCAGGAGCTTTGTAGTCATTTTTTTTACCCACTATATCTTGTGATCCGGGACTGGATATAGAGAGTATTCAGGTTCCCTTGGTGTTTACTATGCTAGTTAGTGGCCAGACCAACTTGTTTGATGTGGGCTAGGGGTTTAGACTGATGATGGGGACACATATATCCCATGTGAATCTTTTTTGTTACTAATTCATCCATACAATTTCGTCTTTTTCATCGACTGGTTATATTCCATGTGTTTTGTTATCAAATACTTCTAGAGGAAACTCATGTTTTAAGTTGTTGGTGGATAGTGTGTAGTTTCCTTTGGCTAGTTGAGTTTTGAGGTGGAAAGTTAGAGTGTAGAACCCCTTCTTTACTTGTTTGCTGAGATGTCAGTAGAATTAGGGGGAATTAAGATGGTGGAGGTTCCTCAAGTCATTGGGGGGAGTTTCTGGATGTTTTTTCCAAGGTGTTTGTAATGTTACCCCATCAACATGATGTTGAGTTCGGGATAGACTTATAGACCAGTTCATATCTGATTTTGATGGATCCTTATCAGATAGAACCTTCTATGTTACAAGAGACCAGGATTCAGATAGATGATATAATTAATAGGAGTTTTATCTGGCCTAGTGTTTCAACATGGGGTGATTTAGTGTTGTTCTCTATTAAAGAGGATGGTAGAATGTGGTTGTTTATAGAATACCAGAGGTTAAATAAGGTGGAGGTGAAAAATCATTATTCTCTCCAATGATAGAAGATCTTTTCAATTGACTGATATAGGCATTTTTGTTTTCAAAGATTAATCTGTAGTCTGGATATCACAATTTGAGGGTGATGGAGGGAAATTTCTCAAAGACTACCTTCAAATGTAGGTATGAGAATTTCAGGTTAGTAGTCATGCCATTAAGGGTTATGAAGACAATGACCATGTTCATGGGGCTTATGGACTACATGTTTTGTGAGTTCCAAGATCATTTCATCATCATATTCATCTATGATATCTTAATCTACTCAAAGTTAGTGTCAGATCATGCCGAGCATTTTAGAACTATTTTTCATGTTCTTTGAAACCACCATATCTATGGAAAGTTGAGGTTAATTTCCTTGGTAATGTGGTATCTTAGTAGGGTGTGGTAGTAGACCCATCTGAGTTTGATGTGGTTGTTTCCTAGATAGCACCAAAGAAAATGGTAGAGGTTCACAGTTTCTTTGGTCCCACGGGCTATTATAGGAGGTTTATACCTGATTTATCTTGAGTTTCATCCCTATTGATATTTTTTACTAGGACATACCAAGCTTTTGTGTGGAGTGATTAGTGATAGGAATCATTCAGTTACCTGAAGGAGAAGTTAGTCAGTGCTCCAGTGCTCTGGTTTCCGAAGGAAGGGGTGATGTTTGATGTGTTTTGTAACGCTTCCCATCTAGGCATGGGATGTGTACTGAAAAACCAATGGGAATTGGTGTCCTATGGGTCTCAGTAGTTACTTCTCCATGAGAATAACTATTCTACCCATGATCTGGAGCTTGCAGTGGTTATCTTTTCACTAACGTTTTGGAGACATTACCTAATTAGGGAGCATTTTTTGGTCTTTACGGATGACAAGAGATTGAGGTATGTCTTTTTCCAACATGATTTGAACTTTTTTTAGTGTAGATGGATGGTTTTTATTTTGGATTATGATATTTAAATCTCTTAAAAATTTGGAAAGTGGGAAGTCGTGGATGAGTATTTGAGTAAAAATTCATAGAAGGGAATTGTTTAAAAGTCTAAGGATACTTGGAGAGTGGTAGATGAGTTGGTTGCCCTGCACTTAGATACAAGGGTTAATGGTGGAAGAGGTTTTTTTTAGATGATAGTGAAATATCATCTGATTTAGGAAGTGGACGAGTCTCAATGGGGGGACTTAGAGGTAGAGGTGTTGCACGAGCTTGTTATCCATAGTGATTCTCTAGAGGTATGGTCAGAAATAAATGTCATTTCAAGGAAGAATGTTTATTTCGGTGAAAATAAACAATGGATTCCTTTAGGTGTTTTATAAATCATCTTTTACAGTACACCTAGGATTTTATAAAATTTACTATGGATTTAGGATATAGTTTTTGTGGCCCTTAATGAAATGGGAATTGGTAACATTTGTGAAAAAATGCTTGGTTTTCCAACAAGTAAAGGCCAAAAATCATGTTAATGGTGTCTTATTTCAACCTTTGGATGTTCTTGAGTGGAAATTGGATGAAAAATAAATAGATTTAATCATAGGGATACCTTGATCTCAAAGAGGTTGTGATGCTATCTGGGTGACTGTGGATTGGTTAATGAAATCCACCTTAGCGATCAAAGAGTTGTTCATAGTGGATGATTTAGCTAAGAGGTACGTGGATGAGGTGATGTGGTTGCATGGTGTTATGAGGTCCATTTTATAAGATCATTATTTAAATTTTAACCCATGATTACAGAGTGGATTGAATCGTGCCTTTGGAACTCTTTCACGCCTCAACACTACTTTCCTCCCTCAGACAGATGGGCAGATGAAATGGCCTATACAGACATTAGAGGATATTATGCAGTTGTGAGTCTTGGATTTTGGTGGATTTATAGTACAAAACTTATATTTGGTAGAGTTTTATTTTAATAATAGATATCACTCTTCCATAGGAATGGATCCGTTTTAGGCTCTATATGAGAGATAGTGTCGTTCTCTATTGTGTTGGATAGATGTTGCGGAAACAATTGTTCTTAGTCTAGAAGTGTTTAAGAGAAATATAGAGAATGTTATTTTTGTTCATGAGAGGATGAAAGAAGTGCTAGATCAGAATAAGTCTTATGATGATCACAGGAGGAGGCCCTTGGAGTTCTAGGTTGGAATCCATGTGTTCTTAAATGTTTTCCCTTGACTTGGGAAGTTGATGTTTGGCAAAGGAATAATATTTCCCCTAGTTTTTTTGTCCCTTTGTGGGGTTTGGGATGATTTGATGAAGCAATATATTGGCTGTCATTACCACCATGGTTAGACAGGGTCCATGATGAATTTCACATCTCTCAAATTCATTGTTATATTCATGATAAATCCCATGTCATTGATAGGGAAGAGTTAGATATTGAGTACAAGGTGAAATTTATGGAGTGTCCATTAGAGAATTGGAAACTCCAAGAGAAGGCGTTTCATGGAAAAACCATTCCCTTGTTTCATGTTTTGTGAAGTCCTGGTGGCTAAAAGGAGTGTACTTGGTAGTGAGAGACTTAGATATGTTCACAGTACCTGGAGTTGTTTTAAGTTTTTCTTTTCATTGTTTTTCTCTATGATGTGATGTTTGTACCTTTTTGTTATATGTGATGAGATATTTATCTTGGGTTTTTTGTGTGTGTTGTGTGACATGTGATGAATTCATGATATATGAAAATGGTTTTATCTGATTCCTAATCGATACACAATAATTGTGATTCTTTTAAAAAGGTAAGGGCGAGCCAGTTCTGCCCATATCAGATAATATCTTGACATGGAGGAAGCAATTCCCTGATTCATGTGTTCATGATCGTGTTGTTTTTGGGTTTTTGGTAGTTTGATTCATTTGTTGTAGCTGTTGGCACTGAATGTTGTGCCCTGAAGGTGTGAAAAATTCCACGACTGGTTCAAAGTTAAATATAGAACCAAGTGGCCTTGATTTTTGGCTAAAATCCTCACTGGGGTTGGTTTCACAATTATCCTCTACAAAGATGCTTTGCAGACTAGCTTACAAATGTATTCCATCCATTTTTCAATCACCCTTGGCGGACCATCTCACAAACATATCTCCTTTTTCGTGTCCATCACTCTTCACAGACTAGCTCGCAAACGTATATCCTATGCGGTGCCCATCACCCTTCACGGACCAGCTCACAAACATATCTCCTCTGTGGTGTCTAGTTCCCTTTGTGGACTAGCTAAAAAATGTATCCCCCTTATGGTTTCCAATGCCCTTCATGGACTATCTCACAAACATATCTCCTCTGTGGTATCCAGTGACCTTTGTGGACCATATCACAAACATATCTCCTCTACGGCATCCAGATCCCTTCACAGACCAACTCATGAGTGTGTATACCCCACATGATATTCCTTAGGCTTCCCTCTAGAAGTAAGTCCCAATATCCATGTTCTAATTCCACATCAGTGTGTATACCCCACATGATATCCCTTATGGCTACACCTCATACGACATAATCATTGAGTCTGAATCTACCACTTGTTTCTCACATCGAGCATGAATCACATAGGATTAAATTAAGTGTTGAAAATGACAACCTGGAATGGAATCTAACAATGAATAAGACAAAAAAAATTGAGGTATGTAGGCTTTCATCCCCGCCCCCTATGAAGGGTATGTAGGAATCCTCCTTGAGGTTTAATCCCATGAACAATCTATCCTAGACATTTCACGTCGGTTCACCCTTATCACACATGAAGTTAAACTATATTCTCAAACTACATGGGTTTTGATCCCTACCTTCTACACATGATACATAAGAAGCCTCCTTGATATTAAACCACAATCAAATGGTAAACTCTGGTGCTCCCTCTATGGTATGTACCCTCCTTATGTGACATATACCATTTTCAAACATGTCTCCTAGATCCGCCTCCATGATGTGTTTTGATCCATCCAAGAAGCTAACTATGCATAAGCCCCACACTCAATTCATACTCCTCCAACCATGAGTATCCCTCTTATGATGGGATATTAACCAAATGTAATCCTCGACATGTCTCTAGGTTGATTTACTTTGTGTACACCCTGACTCTATGCCCCATCCCGAACTACATGGACTTTGACTCCCTACTATAGGGATACGTATAAAACCTCCATAAAGTTGAATCCCATTATCCATGTCTCATCTTGGTCTCTCCATTAAGACCTTTTATTTTGGAAAGATCATGCCTCAACCTAATGTTCCATTTCATTCAGGTCCCATCCATGCATCCATTCTCATGAGCATCTTCATTTGGTGTCTCATCCCCCCATTTCCAGAACTATGTGGGCTTTTATTCCTTTCCAATGGGGTTTTTAGGAAACCTCCCTGAGGTTCAATCCCAACACCATTATATTCATGTTGTCATCACCCCATTCATCCCATCCACTTCTTTAAATTATCCATAATCCATCCAGATTCTTACCGGCACTGCCACATCCTAGTGGGATCACGGTATTCCTACGTTCAACTAACCATGCATAAGCCCCAAACATCCAATCCATAACCTCATCCTTATCACAGCGAGGTCATGTCGTTAGTTGGTTCATCTCAGTTCAAAATCCCCATTCAACCAGATGATCAATACTTATAGAAGCACCTGGGAAGTCTTAGTATGTAACCCCAAATCAACCCTTCAATCTATGTGGGGTTTGATCCCTATCCTCTACACAGGGTACATTAGATGCCTCCATGAGGTTCAATCCCAGCTAATGGTAAACCTTAGTGTCCCCTATCACGGGGCCCACCTCTTCTGATCCTCCCTTATTGGTGTCCCGATCAGCCTTCGCAGTGTGAAATCTTCCCTCTTTGGGACACACCATCCTTGGGTCCATTATCCTTGGGCATTCTGATCCATCCATATTGTAAACACTCCATGTGCTCCCTTTTTGGGATATACCCATCCAGTCCACTTTTATCAGTGTTATGATCAATCTGATCCATCTCTTCTAGATGTTAAACTCATGGAATATCCCCTATTAAACATGGGAATCCAAGAAAAATCTCGAAGACATGACTCTGGCCTTTGATACCATACGACCACCCTGGGAAGCCTCAAGTCTCCACACCCTTGAGAATACCTCTAAAAAGGATGAATATAGTTGTTCTAGTGTCTCAATGTCAAGACATGACACAAATTCCTCAACATGATAACTCTCCTAACTGAAGGTTTTTTCCCCAACATATCCATTTATAATGTCATGGTAGAAACATCATAATTAACCAGTGTTAATGAAGAAACGACACTAGGAATGATTTTCATGAACAACACCTTTATCTATGAGGGAGACCTGGACTAGGAAATGAGTTTTGAGGAGGAATCCACAGAAGGAGGAACATACATCCCATAATCTCATTTAAATCAAGGAGTAGACTCTTCTAAAGAGGTGATGAATGTCACCTGACTTTAGAAAGTTGGAATGTGGGGTATAGTGAGACCGTCACCGAATGCGTCAACATGCACACGGTGGGTGAACCCTAGTGGATAGAATCCAAAATAGAAATGTTGAACCCAATGTGAAATTATTCTTCTCAAATAGGGTATTATTAGAATTCAAGTCATCATAAGATGATCATGTAACCCGATTCATATAACCGGTGCCAGGACCCATCAAGAAAATAGTGGGCCTGGCATGAAACTCACCAGAATTTGGGGTAGTTGACTATTGGTCATTCCGGTTTGTGGAATCGTCAACGTGGATCTTTCTCTCCAAACATGGAAGAATGAAAAATGTTGGGGCACTAAGAATTGATTTACTCATATCAATACTGATGAAATTTTTTTCCTGCTTTGTAGGAACCAAGATTTAGTTATAAGGAATCAATCGACCCCCTCCCACAGATGCATGGGAAGGTGGAATGATGGTTCGACACTCCTGTATGGCTCCACCTACACCACAATAGCTTCCACATCTACGACTACTAGGCTACCACACCCTGTATCACCCTAAGAGTGTATTCATATGAGGGTGATTGACACTATGGTTTTTCGATATGAATAGGATGGAGAATAACAACTTAGGAAATGGGAAACAGATATTTGGAGGCCTCTATGCCTCAACATCAATCTTTCCCCCAAGGGCCGCGTAGTGATCCATTACTCACCACTCTGATATTCAACTATTTTGGGAGCCTCTCCCTAGAATGCTCTTATGATTCTCTCCCTTACACCAACGAAGTGAGGGACACTATATTTAACCTGATGAAAACTTTATCCAAGGAACTGCAAAGGAGGGATCCCACCAGGCTGCGTCAATGCCTCCATCTATTCCCGGAGACCAAGGAGTAGGTGGTTCAAACCCCTACCCTACCAGCCCTAGTTTGGCTGACCTGACGTGAACGTCGGGCGCATACCTAGGAGTATACCCGTTAGGGGGGTCATATTTCACAACTTTAGTGTCCCATGACCCCACCAACACACACTATATAGAAACTCTTACTATAAATAAGGTACAATTCTTTGCTCGATTAGGATTGAGGCCCCAACCACCCTTTGGGCAGTCTGGGTTGACTCTTCTGATCACTGGTACAAGTGGAAGCCATCAAAGGCCGACCCATGATGAAAATGTTCAATATAGGGGCCCTCCCCATACCACCACTGATAAGATTGGGGGTCATTCCCAACTCCTCAATGCTAGCACGGAGGTCCTCCCCAGGGCCATGATCCCAGCAACAAAAGTTTTTCCCATATTTTAGGTCACCAACGCAAGGATCCTCTCTACATTATTTGTATCTCAATAAGAGGTCCTCCCCATGACAACATCAATCAAAATAAGATCATCTCTCCTACATCACCGATCAGCATGGAGTTCTTCCCAATGTTCTCCCCAGTTCCATTGGAGGCCCTCCCCGCTCTAGTACTCCCTTTCGTGGATGCCCTACCTACAAACTAGGTTAAGAACACAAAGGTCCTCCTCATGTTCTGTTCAACATATGCCTGGGTTAACCTCACAATTCGGCCCATCATAGTGGAGGTCCCATCTTCTCCAATGATAACATGTTTGAAGTTCTTCCTCGCGATGCAGAAAACTTAGTCGAATGTCATGCCCACTCTAGTACCAATCCATGCGGAGTCCTTCCCCATGTTTAAGATATTTTTTTCCCTGAGGAATCTTCCTGAGATAGTAAAGTGAATCATCACCTCTAAAGAAATGTACCTAAGAAGGTCCATAACATTTCCCATACCATCCTATTCATAGATTCTAATGTAGATTGTGACTCGATGATGGATCATTCCCCCTGAGCCTTCATGTCAGGGTCTGGGGAAAGAACTCAACATGTCATATTTGTCCTATCGGGAAGTGAGATACACTAGATCCCTGAATCCCTCTAAAAATACAGATATTAGTAGGATTTGTCTCCTTTATTGGGTCTTGTTGTACATGAATGTCTACTGTAGCCTGATTCACCCTCTACCTCTACACGAGATCATAGAGAGTTGTTTTTGGGTTTGTTAGATGACGAAAACCAACCTGATTCATTACCCATGCCAACCACCCTTATATAGGAAGCATCAGTCAACACCCTGTACTATAGAGATGTGGTGATACAGTCAGTACAATCCTTGAGAGATAGTCCAGTATGCAGTGGTTTGTCAACTTGTACATAGTAATCCCCACTGACTATTCCACTACCATATTGATCGGTATTAGCACCATTGTCAGTTCCCCAGCCACCCCTATTGAGGAATGGGGTAATCAGATGCTATATCCCACTTCTTTGCAGAGGATATTATGGGACATTCTCAATTTGGATCACTTTCCAGAGATGTTTCGGCCGATTTCAATGCCATACTTCCACAACCCAATGTCCCTCAACAAAGAAGAAGTTGTGTGTATCCTCGAAACCCTGGGAATGACACATTTTCATATCATACATCATTAGTTGGCTTATCCAAGGAGTCAGGAGCACTACGACGATATTGGCCACCAATGATGTTTGGTCAAGTTAGCCACGATACCCATAGCCTAGCACCCCACATCATCTGGTTATCAACAGATTAATCATCAATGATATGTTCATAGATTCACTGTTCTATGAAATGTTATAGTCGAGGTGTCTCTACATGTGCAGGTCCATAGTTGGCGACAATATGCATCCCTTCATGTCTGCTCGATTCTATGACAGCCCGACCCACCCGGTGATATAAATGATATGCCATCAGGCATAATATTGATAAAAATGCCTGAGATCCCAAATAAGGAGTCTGATATGGTTCTCCTTGAAGATAACCTACTCCATAGGATAGTACCACATCTTTTGGATCCCCAGGGCACTGTCACCAAACAATAGAGACATTTGATCAACCTCATGGATCCCACTGAGTAATTAACTTTCGGTTGATACCCCAATAAGGGAAAAGTCCCTTGGATATGTTAAGCCCTCTGACTCATCTAATTATGTACTGAAGGTGGAGGACGATCCTGAAAAGTTTGTGTTTCACTAACAAATCATGGAGAAGAAAAGGATTGTGGTAAGCAAACATGGTATGCATCACCAAATCCACCTGATCAGCAAAAGAATCTCCTTAGGGATCCTGTTCTATAGGATGTACCCCTGGAATCCCCTTAGGTGGCTCTAAATTTTTTCTTCCAACTTATCCATAGGTCACCCCTTTGTTATCCCCCCCCCCCAGTTCTTCCACCAGCTTCTCCATGAGTCGCTGGGCCCACCTGTTATGTCGAAGAGTCAGCCAATGCACTAGTGATTATGAATCCTCATCAGGAACAAAATCCCCATAAGGGTGATCTGATGGATGATCTCGTTACCTATCTTAAGGCTATTGATACCCAACAAGTGGAAATATTGCATGATGGAAAGACATATCCGACATGGGTTAATGATATGTCGGCACCCCAAGATTTCATGAACCCAACCTTCCCCCCTTTCAATAGAACAATAGACCCATTGTAGAACTTGGTCAATTTCATCACAAGATGCAGACCTATTCAAGGGACCCTAGAGTAGTAGGAGTCCACCATGCTCTATATCTTCATGAAGACACCGAAGGAACCTTAATTCCTATGGTACAACTAGTTACCCATTGAGTCCATATATGGTTGGGAGGATCTCCACAGGTAGTTCTTGTATCTGTTCAGATCTACAACTTGCAAGACAAGTATTTCTAACCTCTTCATGTTAAAGAAAAGGTCGAATGAGCGAGTCACGCACTCTGTCGCTAGGTGGAAGGGTATCACATATTCACTAGAAATGCCTCTAACTTATGATTAGTTGTTAATTATGTGCATGGGGAATGTGAAGACTCAATTGGTTCCATCCCTAATCACCCAAAACTTCCCTAGTGAATCTCAGTATTTCTCTGACATGTCTTAACGCTTAGAAGAATCCATGCAGCAAGCCAAACAAGAACGTCCATTTCCTCCCTCAACTCATGTAAGGAGGGGTTCTTAGTGTGAGGCAACCATTGTTTCACAAGTAGAGTCACCTAGGCCACTGAGATTATTTTTGGTAGAGCCACCTCCACAGCCTCATCGAGGGATGCCGCCTTAGCCTTAGTCTTAGAGTCAGTAACAACCACCTCTAAATCGATTGGTTCCACCCCAACAACCACCACCGCCAAAGTGAGATAATCAGGTTCCTCCTCTACGCTAGAATCTTGCCCCTATTACGGGCCATGATCATAGAGTCTCTTTACTATATAGTAGGAACTAGAACTACTCATTTGAAGAGGATTAGGTCCCCAACTATTTTCAAGGTTCCTTGGATCATGGAATCTTAAGGTTTCTAGCATGTAGAAAGTCCGAAGATGCTAATATCACTAATTGTATAATCTATTTTCCCTATCACTGGATCCTTGGAAATACTATTAAACAATGTTATGTGTTCAATGACTGACTGCAGGACTAGGTCAACAACAATTTAGTCAGATTGGGTCTATCCCCAACACAACTGGCATGTGTTTTTGTAAAGCCTGATAGCGATAGCAAAGGTGAATGACAATATGTATCTAGAAATGGATCTCATAAGTACGATGAATGGATAGATCGTAAGGTAGTTAATCATGATAATGTTATCATCTATTCTCGTTTGAATCATCTTGAACCATTTGAGGTTTCCACATATTCCCCAGTAGCATCTGTTACATCCACATCTCTACCTTCACCCTCCCAGAAGAGAAGGTGCCGACAGCCCAAGGGAAAGCAAAGACCCCCACCAGTGCCAACGTTGTCTAGTACACTCAACAAATTCATGCCCCCAGAGATATTAATTGCCCCCAAAATCCACCCAATGATGGAAGATTCTTCCTGTGATAACCAGGTGTATTCCTCAGTAAACACTATCAAGTTTGTGGACCCTTACATGGTTCCTGACAATGAATAACACCATGAAAATACTCATGATGTCACCAGTAGGTGACATCATTGATGAAATTGTTGATTTATAAATCAATAGAATGCATCATCTAGTGCTTCTGACCAAGAAAATCATGCCACTGAGACCAAATAATAGGCTCAACATAGAGTTCAATATGCACAACCCTCTCATTCTATCCCATCGAATTTACTCCCAACTTCCTTTGTGCTTTTGGATCAGGCTGAGCCACCACAACCATGCTATGACCATTCACGTTTGCTTATGGATATAACTTAGTCATATAGCCATCACCTGATAGTAATTTTACATGGTTTGACTAGGGAGCAGTGGGATTCCCCCAACCCCATCCATGATTCTTCATTTTGACCAGTAGTTCCTATCATCCCTCATACCGTAGGGCAACCATATATCAACAAAAATGTGCACCTGACACAGAAGTATTATGTACTTAAGAACCTCTCCATCACTCCTACAAATCTCTTGATTCTCAATGATCTCCACTATGTGAAGATATTTGTGAATCCCTCGCAGAAGCTTTGAAAATTCTCCTCTAGTTTGAAATAGTGGTGGTGGCCGCAAAATCCATCCATGCTAAGGAAGTCGAGCATGTGAAATGTTAGGCCATCATTTCATTATCTGGAGAAGATAAAATTTATCCTCTGTAGGGACACATCCTCCCATTTTATATAAATAAAAATTTTAATGACATTTAATTCCACTGCCATCTTTTTGACATAGGCTCAAGGATTAATCTCATCTTGACCTAGACGCTCCATAAGTTGGGGATATCTGAAGAAGATTTGAATACCTCTAACTTGAAGATAGAAGCTTATGACTAGACATAAGAGATGATGGTTGGTTAAATCTATTTGATGACCCAATTCAGTAGAATGATCTCTAGCACTGATTTTATGGTTTTCTCACAAGATACTTACTAGAAAACATTGATGGTTAGACCCTAGTTCCACTTGCATGCAATAGTTTTGTCCTCCTATCACTAGTGCCTCAAGTATTCCCTTAATGCCCAAGTGGGCTTACTCCAGGGAGATGCATCAGAATTTTTCTCTTGTGAAGCCCACAACTTATATGATAACAATTATAAGAGAAATGATAAGTAGAATTAGGAAAATGAGGTAGAGCACACTGTCATTGTGTCTGACCCATGGACAAACATGGACAATGCCTTTATCCTCTCAATCCATTAGTTGGAAGACATGACCCCTAATGCGATACATTTCTTTTTTCTCTAGTAAAAGGGTAATGTAAGTTCCCAAATACAAGGATCACTGGAAGATCACTTCATAATCCTACAAGAATTAGGCTCAAGTAATTCCAGATCCCCTTAATCCTTTAAGATATCAGGATGTTCTCCCCATGGCCACAAAAATATGCTATACTTTATTATTTTTCTGGGATAGGTTGAACTGAATTAAGATGATGCAACACTACTTCATTGATATTATCAATTGTTTCCCCTTGGATTGGAGGCTTGATGGGATCAGATCGACTGCCTTCATTTCCATGGTTTTAATAGTGTGGGAATCACCCAATAAAGGTTCCACTGCTACTCTGACTGGCCCCAGCATTCCTTCTGGTTTAGTCTGGTTAGAATAATTTCCCCTTCCAATGATCCTCTCATTGTGGATGATAAATAATATTTAGAGGACACTGTTATCATATTTGAGGAAGGTCTATACACCACCATCGATGAGTTGGTACAAGTGAATCTCGACATCAAGGTAGACCTGAGGCCTACGCTAATCAGGGCATCCATACCCACCAAGGAATAATAGTAGTATGTGGATTTCATAAAGCATCATTGAGAGGTATTTTTTGGAACTATGATGAGATTTGAGGGATAAATCCTCAAATTTCTTTCACCGTTTTAGTTTACTAGTAATTCATGGTGGGTTCAAGTAGCCTCAAAGAAAAATTCAACCTTCTCATTGTGCCAGGTTTGTGGTTGAGGTTGATTCGATTAGCAAGGAAAACATTGTCAAGGAAGTCTAGTACCACAGATGGTTATCCAATATCATTCCCATTAGAAATAAGAATATATATATTATAATATTCATTGACTTTTGGGATCTCAACCATCAAATTCTGAAGGATATTTTTCCCTTTCCTCTGATAGATGTATTGATTGACACTGCCATTGGATTACAAGCTCTCTATTTCAGGGATGGGTTTTATGAATACACCTAGACCTAAATGGCCCTCGAGGATGAAGATTCTATTTCATTCAGGGAACCACAAGGTAATTTCTATTATCAGGTAATTCCTTTCGGTCTGAAAAATTCAGGTTCTACCTATCAATGTACCATACATCACATATTAAAGGTAGTCGTTAGAAAATTGGTGGAATTATACACGGATGATATTGTGGTCAAATAAAAACATCGTTAGGACCATTTTAGATATCTTGAGAAAGTGTTAGGGTTCTTCTACTCTCGACATATGAAGATGAACCCCTTGAAGTGTGCCTTTGGAGTTACCTATGTAATGTACCTTGAATTTTTCTTGAGATAGATAGGTATCAAGTTCAATCCAGAGAGGATCAAGTCTATAATTCAGATGCCTACTTCAAGAAACATTTATGACCTTTAAGGATTTCAAGGATATATAGACCATATATTATGATTCATTTCAAATCTAGATGGAAAGTGTAGTCCCTTTTACCAACTCATTAAAAATGTTTCATCTATCAATGGGATGAAGAGTGCCAGACTGCTTTTGCAGATATTAGTAGTACCTTATCCATCTTTCGGTCCTGATGCCACCCATTTTTGTTAATATTCTGGTCCCTTATGTGATATCCCTATAATGATCCCCCGATATTCTTATCTCTTAGAAGATAAATGTGGGAATAATGAACATTTTATACCACCTCAGTCAAATTCTCCTCAACAATGATGCCATGTATACCTCTATCAAGAAGATCTTCCTCGCACTGGTTTTTTTTTCAATGTAGAAGTTATCGCATAATTTGTAGCACCACGAGATAGAGTTGGTTTCCTAGGTAGACCCTCTAAAATATATTCTGAACCTCCCCATGTTGATAGGCCATATATATCGATGGGAAGGGATCCTTATCTAGTTCAACATAAGGTTTGTACTACAAAAAGATATCCAGGTTTTGGCATTGATTGACTTCCTTGACACCCATCTAGACCCCACAGAGTCGTCCTTGGATCTTAATATCCCAGATAAGGCCATCATCTAAGTGGATCAAGTCCTACCATGTTAGCAGCTGTACTTTTATTGTGTTTCCAAAAGTCCTACTGGTAGACAGATCAATGATCCCTGAATCAATAGAGTAGGATTAGGTATCATATTAATAACCCATAAATAGGTTTTATTTCCCTACTCATTCTTATTGTTAGAAGGTTGTACCAACAATGAGGCAGAGTATCAATCCCTCTTCAATTGTCTCAAGCTGGCACTCGATATTGATGTTACCCACCTACATGTGAATGGGGGATCTGATCTAGTCATCAAGATGATTAATTTTGATTATGTCATCAGAAATACAGAGCTTTTACCCTTTTTAGATTGAACTTTCCATCTAATGGCCCAATTCCCTTCTTGTTCTGAGGTCGTTCATGTTCCTCGGTCATAGGATGGTCAAGCTGGTTCCTTGGATAGCCTTTTGACTTCTTTCAAAGAGCTGACCCTGGACGATTTGATCATCCATGTGGTACACCAAAGATTCATTGCTCCTTTCACTTAAAATGATGATGATGGCCAATGATTGTTCCATCTAGTCACTAGTGCCTCCACATCTAGACCTCCAGGTCCCTCTATTGTAGTAGAAGATATCCCTAATTGTTGACACCCATCATTGAGTATCTATAACATGGTTGTCTCCTGACATATAGAGCCAAACAAGATCGAACCCATCATCATGCAGTGCGGTTTACTCTCTTGATCTATCCTAGCCTTGAGAAGATCCTATACAGGCTTGGGGTTGATGGAGTCCTCATCTGTTGCATTCAGGGAGAAGAGATTCCCGAGGTTATGCAGGATGTTCATATTGGTTCTTGCAGAGCTCATCATGCAGGGTTAAAAATCACTCATCAAATATAAAGGTTGGTCTTCTTCTAGAACACCAGGGTCCATGATTATATTGTGTACACCACGAGGTGTCTTTGGTTTCAGATCCATGGTAACTTTTTTGCATCAACTGCCAGATCCTCTTCATACTACCAAGTACTCTTATCCCTTTTCGGTATGGGGACTCGATATCATGTGACCATATAAATTAGTGATAGCTCGCTAATGCAGGTTCATCCTGACTACTACAGATTTCTTTTCAAAGTGGGAAGAAACAATCCTGCTCAAGGAATTCAAGGATTGTTCTATCATTTATTTTGTGAGCTCCAATATCATTCATTAATTTGGATCACCTCACGTCATTGTCACATATAACAACAAAAACATCTGTGCAGCTGAACTGATGAAACTATATTCCATGTATAGTATCTGGTCCAACCATACTTCTCTCTATCATTCACAATCACATGGGTATATCAAGATGTTCAACAAAACCCTCTCTAAAATTTTTCAGAAGTTGGTTGTTAAGGAAATGTTGGACAGACAAGCTCCCCAACATTCTTTGGGATTTCCATATGCCAACTCATAATTCAACCCAGGTGACCCCATATTCCCTTTTGTATGAAACAGTGGTTGTCTTACCCATTGAGATTCAGTTTCCATCACCCCTTATAGCCTTATATGATCAGATGATGTTAGAAAAAGTAACCGATGTTCGTCTGGATAAACTGGAATACCTCGATGAGAACATGATCCGAGATTTATATAATCTAGAGAGGAACCAGAATAAGGTCACTAGATATTTAAATAAGAGATCTTTTCTCCTCTATTTCCTTAAAGGCGACATGTTTCTATCCCTAATAATACCAATGATACCTAGAAGGAATCCACTAAAATTGGTGCCCAAATGGGAGGGAACTTATATCATTCAGAAGGTTTACCCCAACAGTGCGTACTCTCTGGTAACCATTGATAGTGAGTGAATTACCCCTCCCATTAATGAAAAATTCTTCGAGTAGTATTTCCCCTTAGAATATCATCGTCCTTACTACACAACGTTAAACTGTGTGATCCATTTCAGATAAAATATGTAAAAAACTATCAAACTACATTATCCTACGTGGTGATAAACTACAAATAGTAAAAATACCATACAGTCTGAACTCTATGACACTAAACTAAGATCCCTTAGGTCCTAACCAAATGCTATTAAACCGCATGGAAAATTACGAACTACATATTTCTTGATTCCTGCCCTTGTAGTATACATTGGAACGCCCAGACATTTTGTCTTTGGGTTCGACCCCAAGTTCATCCATCTTCGATCTCTTGGCCTATAGGTTCTCTTGTGAGTACATGGTGTGGTGTACGATTATTTCATCCTCATTCACACTAAGTTGGAAATAGACATGCCGTGTTCTCCCCATAGGAAAACCTCTCCATTCCTATGTCCTTTCCGTATGATGTTTAAACTACAACTCATTTCAAGAACTACGTGTGGCTTGATTCTTCCATTTGTAGGATACATAGGAATTCCCAACCATTTTTTCTTAGGGTCTACCCCCAAGTTATACAAGCCTTCACTTTCTTTTGGCCCCATGGCATGAATTCCCTATTGGGATCATGCGTGGTGTGGTGCAAGGCCTCTTTGGTCTTAATTCATGATAGATTTTCATTATCACGTCATAAACACCCCTTCTTCAGGACCTTATTATCCCTTCCATCCTTACCTCATGATGTTAAACTTCATGGAACCTCAATAACTACATGTATCTTGATTCCCATCCTTATGGGATATATAGGAACTCCCAAACATCTTGTCTTCGGGTCCAAACCTAGGTTGATCAACTCATTTTACCCCTTTTCATTACTCATCATTTTGAGTCATCTTCCTAGTTAAACCCTTAAAACTATGTCTTTCCACATCAATGTGCTCATATGCACCATGGTATGGGACTTAGAGTGTAGGAATCTATATGGAAATTATCCCATACCACATCCATTATTTGTGTTCCCTTCATTTGGGTCTCTATCATCTTTCACATCTGAAAGTACCCCCAAATGGCCTGGTCTCATGCCACCTTTGCTCACCTACCGTTATGGTCCAACATCCCAGAGGCCTTTAAATGAGAATTTGATACAAGTCCTAATTTGCGAACATGGTCAGTAATCAATCCCCATTTATTTGTTTCCATTTTAGGTCACACGATATAGATACTATGTTGTGAACATGTTCAGTAGTTATCATCCATCATTATCACCAACTTGGTCATGTCCCAAATTTTGGTATCGTGATTCACATTCCGTATCACATTCAAATTTATAGATTAAAATTTAGTACCCTCAGTTTCAATCCTCTATGAACCATTTCATATTAAGAATATTTTTTTCATGTTGGGTTGGTTTTTGACATGGTATTGCGTATCAAATTTTTAGGGTTTGAACTATATTACATTAAACTAATATTTTCTGTGTCCAATTTCACATGAAATTAAACTGCATAACAACATTGATTTTTTATTTCTTGAGAAAATATTTCCCTCTTTTTCGTATTGTCTCTTTTTCATGAAAGCTCTAGAACTATGTTTGGCGTGATTCCTACACTTGTGGGATACATAGGAGCACCTGGAAATTTTTTTATTTGAGCCCAACCATAGATTCATTAACCCCACAGACCCTTTGTCAAATTTCATGGCCCAAAATTTATTAATTTAAACTAGGATCCCTTAATCTGTGTAATAGGACTTTAAACTGTTGTCCATGGTCTTATTCGCATGACCTTAAACAATGTGCATTGTCCTGGTCATATGACGTTAAACTATTCCATATATTGTCCTTACCTTATGATGCTAAAATGTGTTTCTATTTAACTCATTTTCATGACATGAAACTACAATCCATCCTAGGACCACTCTAAAATGGTCATATATAAAAGTATTTTTTATCTTAATTCAGACTGATACGCTCAACAAATGTGCTTTTGTCATGGTGGTGAAATTTTATGAGTGCTGGACTCCACTCGAACTGCACATCACTCCATATTCATGCTTCACAATCCCTCTATTTAGATCCCCATCCCTATTCCAAATCTAAATGACACCCTAATAGCCTAGTCCCATGCCGATTCAACTCACCTACCATTTTGGGACAACGTTTTAGAAGACATTGGACACCACTTCCAGTTTGTCCCCTTGTTACGAATATGGTCGGCATTTGGACCTCATTTTTTACCATTTTAGGAAAACATAATATGGATACTATGTTGAAAACATTGTCAGTATTTATCCTACATTTTCATTCCACCCTCACTGTGTTCCATGTTTTGGGTACCATGATTCACACTTCTCATTCCCCTTTGTTTGGATTGATTCCAATTCCCATGGAGTTTTCCCTCTCATGCACTAGATCACATTGAGAAAGGCGTATTGGGTTCTTTTAGAAACTTAATATCTATTTCATATCCCCCTCGCTCATTCTAAAACTCCAAGTGGTTAGTTAGACCCCAAGTGTTCAGTGAATGGTTAGTGCTCTCGCATCCCAAGTGAGCAGTTGTGTGATCATACCTTGATTATCACACCAAGAATGACCCATGTGACCTTAGGGATTGATAGTCAGTTGTTTCATGGATACTATTTAAATTAAACAACCAAAACAAGCAAGAAATATGTCTATGCTTGTAGTTTAAATGGGTGATAAGAGGAAGAAAGTATATCTCTATTTGGAAAAAACACGACCTTTATAGATCCGCTCCCTTAATAGAATGATTCAATTATGAAACTCTCTAGTGTTTATCTTATAGGATTTCATACCTCTTATCGATAGCCTCCTCCTTATAAATGACCACATATTGAATCTTTTCAGCCTTAATCTTTATTTGGTCCCGTTTAGCTTGAATTTCTACTACTTGATAGTTCTCCTGCACTGACTACTTCTGATCCTCCTCTAGTTGGGACTTCAATTTTTTAGTGAGACACATTTTATTAGAGATTAATTTGAAATTCCCTCTCATCTTCCCATATACATGTTTATTCTCTTACTCATCTTCTTGGAGTTTCTAGAAATTCTTAGACATTTTTTGGCACTACTCATCATCTTGGTGTTGACAACTCACTTGAATCCTCTCTAAAAGGTAGTCCTAGAACAATGTGTGTTAATTCCATGAATTTACCCCTCTGGCACATAGATATTGTATCCACATGAGCTTTAATCCCATTATTTTTATCCACTCAGGTTCTAGGACCTCATTGAGGAAGCGTTTGATTAGCTTCTATGCTCAACACTAGGCCTTTTGACTATCTTCAGTTGTGTCAGAATCCGATTCATTCATCTCTAAGGTATCATCCAATTCATATTCTATAAATTCATCTAGGATCTAAACATCAATATCTTCCTTGGGAATTTCATCTCATGAATCAGGTTCCATATTGATTGGTTGGTCCTCATCAATTTATTCTACCTTGATAATGTTAGTCTTACTGGTGGGAAGTTTTTCTCCATCATAAACTTCACCTATTGCCACAATTGATTACTAGACAGGAACTATCGCTTGGTCTTGAGTGCTTTATTACATTTGGATTATCACCCTTCTTGGTAAAGTGACCTTAGGTCCTCCAACCATTTGTACCAATAGGGAAACCCACCATTATAAGAACTGTTCAGATAGGGGTTGTGTCAGTCATTTTGATTAAAAAAAGGTACAAATTCAAGGAGTACGAGACCTATGATTGTCAAACTCCTAGTCTCCCCTCTGAAATTTCATCACTGGAATTCCAGGGTGTGGTCCCCCGTATATGAATGTCGGCTCTACACGTTTTGGTGATGTTTCCCTTACTTCCCTAACACTTCTCTATTCTATAGCCATTATTTCTTTGGATGTGAGTCCCACGGCTTGTTATTCCCCACCCATTGACACATTATTATCCATAAAAGTAGGAGTAGTCTTCAAAAGGTCCTCCTACACAACTATACATTGATTGAATGACCAAGGTAAAGTGGGATGGTTAATAGTGAAGGAGAAAATTTGAGTCTCACTTTGAGAGTATCAGCAAATTATTTCAGATAAGTCTCCTATAAATCCCTAATTTCTACTTCCTTAGGATAACCTCCCATGGAAAATACTTCCTTGTAACCTTCTTAAAAGTCCTCAGTGTTGAAATCTTCCCCCATGAACTCTTCCAGTCAGACAAAGGAATGCACTCTGCTAGTTGAGCAACCGATAACATTGGGGGGATGGTCTTGTTCAACAACACCCTTATTTGTATTTTTAGTGGAATCATGATACCTTAGGATTATACTAGTTCCTCTAGTTCATTTACTAATTTTCTTCCCATAGTTGTGTCCTCCTTAAGACTATATGTTTTCAAATCCAATTTCCCCTAGATGCATCCCATGCTTATTTAGGTTCGTCCAGATTTCATTGACATTGAAAAAGTATTTTCAGAATTCCCCATCATTCTAGGACTCTAAATATATAACATCATGAGGAATCACATCTTTAAAGAAATTATTCCTGGGAGCCTGATGGGGTGCCTTGAGAAATCCCCTCAATGGTTCTCCTCTCTCTTGGGTTTCCCCGATTGGAGTTTCTAGGCCTGGAACTCCAGCATCCCTTGCCTCACCTTGAACTGGTGATGGTTCGTGGCCCACTTCCATTACTTTCATCACCCTGTAACTGTGACCTACATTGGATCCACCCTCATGATTTCCCCTTGTCATAGCTCAATTTTTACCTCAAGGTGTGAATCTTCTACTTTACATTCCCGGATTATTGGAATCTTCAACATCTCACCTAGTTAGGCATATTCACAACTCATCACATATTTGTGAATAAATATGAGTGTTGCGATAGTTGGTGGATGCTCATTCCAAATCTTTCTATCCTACCATGTTAACATAACCCACAATTTTCTCATTACATATAAGTGGTTCTCATGGAGCACCTCCAGTTACACTTTTTTATTTAACCGCTTCATACATCTAAATTTATGTATGAACCACTGTTGAGTACATGGTCCGTATATAGGTTCACAGTCCACCTATGAAACCAACACTCTTCCCCATATGGATAGATGAAATGAAAACTGCTCTGTAGTGTATGTTCCATCATCGGTGAAGGCTCTGGTCAGTAGAAGAATTGGGTGGAAGATGAATTGAATGGCTTGTAAAATTTTACTCAACACAGTCGCCATTCCAAAATTGATCGAGGGGGTCCCTATGATATTCAAAATCACTGGTTGAGGGTTTATCCCATGTGGATAAATGGTATTGAGGTATTTGTAGCTTCCCATGTGTGATTTGATCTAGATGTACAAGAAATGAAATGGCCCACACATGTGCAATGGCCTCTTTACCTCACTGATGTGCCAGAGTAAATGATATACCTTCTTTAACACTAGTATGCCCATGTTGATGTGTTCTACACAATCTAGTTTCTATACCATAATAAATATACTGGTTTGTTATGTCATGTGTGCTCCCTAATCAGTTGTATCCACCCACAGATCAGCACTGAAATGAATCCATCCATCCTGAATATTTGCTATTGGCAATCATTGATGCTATTGCCCCAAAATTTCTATTCGATATCCTCTAGTATCTTTTAGTAAGAACCTTCCATTCCTTGCTAAACTCCACTAAAACATGTAGGGGGGCATGGAAGTAGTTTCCTTGGTGCTACTGCTCCCTCAAGTAGAACATTTATAAAATAGTTGAACCACTTATTAATGTGAACATATCTAGTATTATACTTTTCACCATACGTGCCTGACACCAGGTTCAATAATTCCTTGGCCAAAGGATGCATCTATTCCTCATCCCCCCAGAAATTTATTTTAAGAAGGAAATCATCATACATCCTTCCTATAATCAAGATGCCAGTGATTTGATGGAGATACTAGTGGTTGTTACCAACCTCCCCATGATGAAGGTTGAATGTGTTGGTATTCAACCACCACCGGCCTAGCAGTTTGGGTATAAACTCCTTCAGGTAGAAAACATGGAATTGGGAAGCCCATGCTAGTTCGTACATGCCTACTCATCTCAACATATACTTGAACTAGACACAGTATTCGCACAAACAGTAGCCCCAAGACCACTAATTAGTGATGTTTCCTCTCAGGTGAAAATCGTAGATATTGATCTATCCCTTATATGGATTCCAAAGCCCAACCTTAATGATTGTCTTATACTGAGGAGGGGAAATATTTTCTTACACCTCTTTACTATCGATGTTGTTGACATGATTGTAGAGGAAGTGCACTATGATTGGAGTATGAAATTTTTCTATGTGTCTATCTATGGCCTTGTAGCACTGATATTTTCCTGGTATGCCCCTAAAATAATAGGCTTACTCATATCCACTTGTCTCCAAAATGAAGACATCATCCCACAAGACAAAGTTGTATAGAAATAACCTCATTCATAGTGGGTTGTCCTTCTAACCATTCAATAGTAGTGTCATCAGTAATTCCTGATTAGAAGTAATCATAATGTACTCTACTATTTGAAGATTGTCTACCATTTATCCACTCACGGTGGCATATGTGATAAATTATCACGTAGCCTCCTGAGCAGCCATCAACCCGATAATCATAATTTTTGTTGGATTCCATTCGCAATTAGTGGTCACAAATATCATTCACAGTGACTGATCATAGATTATCCTTACTTTCATCTCACATCACATATAATAAAAGGTTCACAATGCACCGGTTTTCTGAAAATCATTCACAGAACATCATATCTCAAAACCCCAATCACATAGGAATGTTCGCAAGGAAGATCCCTTCATGAACAGAGAGTGGAAACACAATCATTCATAGATATCCAGGTACCAAAAAAGAGCACGGTGGCCATATTTATTGGAAAGGACCACTTCACCCTTCATTGTACCCTTTTTTATGACAATTTATAGTTCCCTTCAAGGTGACCTTCCACCCATGCTTCGTAGCGGTTGTTAGCCGATATGGCTTTATGACGCGGATCACCCTACCTACTTTGAGACCCAAATTTTTGATTTATAAAGAGTTTATTCGGCAATATACTCTTAGACCATGACCCTCTTTTTCCTCATATCCCATTCCAATGGGGTCATTTCTTGGCATCCAAATTAATGTCCCCAAAGGTTTGAACAAAGTAATGGCGGATTCAAATACAAATACAAACCAAAGTGGCCTTGACTTTTTGATAAAATAATCAAAGGGGTGTGTTTCACAAATTTTCTCTATAAAGATTCTTCACAGACTACCTCTCAAATGTATGTCCTCCACAGAATCCAGCTCCCGTTATAGAACAGATCACAAATGTGTCTCCTTTGTGGTGTCCAGCTCCCTTCGTGGACTAGCTCGCAAACATATCCCCTCTACTGCATTCATGGCCTTTCACAGACTAGCTTGCAAACATGTCTCCTTTGCAGCATCTAGTTCCCTTCACAAACAAACATTCTAATGTATCTCCTCCATGGTGTACATATCCCTTCAAGGACCAACTCACAAACCTATCTCATCCATGACATCCATCTCCCTTCAATGACCATTTTTTGAACATATTTTCTCTATGGTGTCATTTTTTCTTCATGACTCATGATTGTTCTCCGTGTCCAGCCCCGAAAAACTGATCAACCTCCACTTCCTATAAATAGAAGGCTCACCCTCCCCAAACTATTGTTTATCAGACCTTTCTCCTTCCTGACTCTTTTTTTTCAAATCTCTTCATAAACCCAAGGATGGGTCGCCTAAGGTACTTAGACTATACGAGTTGTTCATCCTTTGGATCTTTATACCCCCTACCTAGGGTAGGGATGCCCTGTGCAATGTAATTCACCCTTCAAAAATGAGTGAGCCCCTTTATGTTGCTCGATGCTCCAAAGAGCATTAATATTTTTTGGAGAACTCTCCAAATTAAGATCTCTTTGCTAATGAAAATATATATTCTACCAAAGCCTCTCCTTCAAGAAGAACCAATCCTTCACGAAGCAGCCTTCCATCGTGAGTCACCCTTCCTTCATAAAGAACCTTTAATTCATGAATCTTGTCTCAATGAAGTTGTTTCCATCATGAATCCTTCTCGTGTATGACTCTATAGGCTTGTACGGAGTTATTTCATGGTTCCTCAAGTGGTGTTTCATAAAATGTTACCCTACCTCATGATTCTTCACATATGAATGCTAATGGATATTGCGGCTTCACAAATCCACACTAATGTGAGAACCTTAGGTGACCAATCCTCCAACTAACTCTCTTCAAGAATTTCTTATGCCTTCCCTCCCCTAAGTGCAGGTTGGTACAAGTTAATTAAGTTCATTGGTTGAGGATAGAGTCATCATCGTCGGAGCTATAGGATATTAAACTGTCAATAAACTTCATCCTCAACACATGGAGTTAAAATATGAGTTGTCGAATGCATGGTAGACCTAAGTGGACCAGATAGAATATGGGACCTAGAGCCATCCGCTTCCCACCTTTTCAATATGCCTTCTCTCCCTATGCACTTTGTCTCTATGTATTTCTCATGTATCCCCTACGTAATCCGTGACACACATCTTGATAGGGTGCTCCTGGTGTAATGAACATATCCTCCTCATATGCCTAGACACCCACCTCAGGATTCACTATAAGATTAAGTACAAATATCCATCTCCTCAGGGCACCTTAATGTGTAAGCCCCACATGACATCATTCATGGACACAGCTCATATGACATGATCATGAGGTCTGATGCTACCACTTGCTTCTCACACTGCACATGACTCCCGTGGGCTTAGAGAAAGTGTCAACCAGGACATCCCCTATGGGTAGATGACCATGAAAATTCCTCAAAACATTGAACTTTAGGGACTTTGATCCCTTCACCCTAGGTTGTGTATGTAGGAATCCTCTTTGTGGTTCAAACCCATCACCCATCTATCTTGTCCATTTCATGTCGGTTCACCCTCCTCCTGCATGACACTAAACTATATTATCTAACTACACATATTTTGATCCCTACCTTCTACACAAGGTATATAAGAAGCCTCCTTGAGGTTAAACCCTGATCAAATAGTAATATCTGTTTCTCCCTCTAAGGGATGTACCCTCATGATGTGAAATCTTCCTTTTTTGGGACACATCTCCTAGATTTCTGTCTATAAGATGTTCTGATCCATCCAGGTAGGTAACCATGCATAATCCTGACACTCAATTAATACTCTTACAACAAATATTATTCCTCTAGCGATGGGCTTATAACCAACCGTAAGACCCAACATGTCTCTGGGTCACTATCCTTTGTGTACACCCCAACTCTATGCCCCATCCTGAACTATGTGGACTCTAATTCCCTTCCATGAATATACATAAGAAACCTCCCCAAGGTTCAATACCATCATCCATGTCTCATCATGTTATATCCCTTGAGCTATTTTTTTGTAAATATCATGCCTCAACCCATGGATCCATTTCTTTTATGTCCCATCCATGTGTCTATTATCATGAGCCACCACATCGGGTGTCTCGTCCCCCAATTTCTAGAACTATATAGACTCTGATTTTCATCCTCTGGGATATGTAGGAAATATCCTTGAGGTTCAAGACCAACCCCATCATCTCCACATCAGCTTTACCCCATTTATCTCATCCACTTCATTAAATCATCCATCATCCATACTGATTCTTATACAAGCCACCACATCCCAGTGGGATCACAACATTTATATGAGAATTTAAGCATGAATAATCCCTAGATGTTCGACTAATCAACTCACCCTTACCATGGTGAAGTCATGTCATTACCTAGGTTGTCTCAGTGCGTAAGCCCTATTCACCCATTTGATTGCTGCTTCTAGAAGCGCCTATCTAATATCAACATATAAGCCCCAAATAACCCCTTCAAATAGATGGGAATTGATACCTATTCAATACACAGGGTATGTAGGATGACTCTTTTTGTTTCAATACTAGCCAATGGTAAAATTTGGCGTCCCCTATCATGAGGCCCACCTTTTCTAATCTGCCCTTAGTGGTGTCCTGATCAACCTTCGTGGTCTAAATTCTTCCATATTTGGGACACACCATCTGAGGTTCAGTCCTAATTGGGAATTATGATCCATCCATCTAGTAAACACTATTTTTACTCCCTATTAGGTACATACCCATATGTTCCACTATTATCAGTGGTTTGACCAATTTTATCCATATCTTCTAGATGTTTAGCTTATGGAATACCTTGTTTTAAACATGGGAAGCTAATAAAAAACTCAAAGACATGCCTCTAGTATGATATACCCCATGATCCCTATGGTAAGCCTCATGTTTCCACTCCCCTGAGAAGACCTGTAATGAGGATGAATATTGGTTTTCTGGTGTTTCTATGTCAAGACATGCCACAAATGCCTCAACGTGACTACTCTCATGACTAAAGGTTGCTTCCCCGACTTGAACCATTAGAGTGTCTTGAAATTAGCAGTTTAATTAACTAGCATCCAAGAAGAAATGGCACTGAAAATAAGTTTCTTGAACAACATATTAATATATGAAGGAGACCCAAACTAGAAAATGATTTGTGAGTAGAAATCCATGGAAGGAGGAACTGACATCCCATCATCTCGTTTTGATCAAGGATCATATGTCATTGAAGAGGAAAAAAATGTCTCCCACCTTTATAAAGAGAGAATGTGTGGGTAAAGTGTGATCATCACCGGACGCATCAACATAGGTATGGTGGGCATTCCCTGGTGGAAGGTTTCAGAAACAGTATAAATTGTTGGTTTAGGATGCGTAGAGGTTGGTATTTCTATGTAGTGGTTATGTGATGGTGTGGTTGGGTAGTGGTTGTGTGTCAGTGTGGTTATGTCGTGGTTGTGTGGTAGTGTGTTTGTGTGAGAGGAGTCAGTTTGTAGTTATGGTTTCATGGTGATGAGGTTGTGAGATGTTTTTGGGATCATTTGATTTGGTGTGTTTGGATTGTGGTATCATTTGAGATATGATGAAAGCCTTGAGAGGTATCTCATGTGGTGGTTGTCCATACCACTCTTCTTTTGGGATTTCTTTTGGTTTCTAGAGGCTGATAATAAGTTGTTAGGTATCTATTGTAACAATTTGTGCCTTCTCGATTAGTTACATTGTCAGTTTTGGTTGATGAAGGATGTTGAAGGAGGCTAAGGGATTTTGGATAAGTTCATATTCTAATGGTTGGAAGAAGGGAAATTACATGCCATATAATTTTATTACATGATGTAAAATTTGGTTTCACGGCTTGTCTAGGTGGTTTCACAATGTGTAAACATTCTACATAAAATTAAGAAGGTTTTCATAGTGTGTAATATATCAGGGTAATAAAAATAAAATAAAATGAATAGGTGACACATTTTATATCATAAACCAAGAATTGGGGATTTCACGATGTGAAATGTGATTACACACCCTGTAATCCCTCAATCCAGTGTAGTTTTAGAATTCATTTTTATTTGAACATTAATTTATTCATCTTTTATATATTCTTCCTCTTGTTTTGGGTGAACCCTAGGAACCCTGAGATGTTTTTTGATCCCTGCTTCATGCCTATTCGATCAATTGATCCCAGTGGATGTTCTTTGGTTATTTGCGGTTGATCCATAGTGAGTTATATCCTCCTTCTCACATGTTTTATTCTATTCTTCTATATGGGATCCACTTTGGTGGTGTTCCCTTTGTTTCAGGTGTGCGTCGAGTTATGTTTCATGGTATTAGAAAAAAAGTTAGGTTGATTCGAAATTTTCTTGTGTAACGGTGCTTTCTGGGTGGTTTCTTCTTTTCCATATGGTGTACAGTGAGTTGGAAAGTTTCTTTGAAGCTGGAATTTCCTTGTTTCTATTTATTTGGGAATCCTGTGTGAGGGTTTCAATTTTTTTATCTATGGGTTATGGTTATGATGGTTTAATCAAAGATAAAGAATTGGTTAATTGAATTAAAAGGGGTAAAAAGTGGGTTTATCATGATTTTTACAAATTTATTGTTATTGTGATATTGTGATTTTTCAGGCTTGACTCCCCACTAAAAATCATGGTCATTAGAGGATTTTTTTGGGCTTGACAGACCTTATATTTTTGTTTCTTTGGTTTTTATTTTTGTGATATCAACCTAAATCGAAATTAGTTAATTACATAATCTTGTATAATGAAATGGTTACCCCTTCATTTTGGCTTGTGTGATAATGCACAAAAAACAATGTGTAAGGTGATAAAATACACTTTTTAAATCTATAAAATGATATTTTTATGATGTGATGTGTGGACATGCTGATGGGACAATGATGTGTGGTTGGGCCATGTGGTGATGGAAGTTTTTGGGTCGTGATTTTGGGGCATCGAGGTGATAGTTTATGATCCATTCTTTTAAGGCGTAAAGGAAAATATATTGGGGATGCCAATTTGTTTGTGATATGTGGTTATGTTGTGCTAGATTCCTGAGTAATGATGGAATAAATAAATAATGGTTTAATAATGTGTTGAATGGATTGGGTCAGTTTGATTTGTGAGATGAAAGTGGTTAATCAAATATTAAATGGTAGGTTGTGTAGTTAAATTTGGTTAATGAAAAATGATGAAATTAATGGGTGGAGCAAATGTGAAGATGCATTAATTTATTAGGGATCTTCACCTTTTGAAATTAAATTTGTAGATACTAATAAATGAATTTAGTGGTGGCAGTAATGTGATAGTTTCGTGAGTTGTTTTTTTGTTTGAGAAGCCAATGGTTTGGCTTGAGTGTTTGGTACTATATATAAACTTATATATTATTGTGATTCCTATATGAACCATATCCAAGTTTATAACTATGTGTTGAACACCTACATAGTCATTTGTGGGGTGTTTTCATGATAATCGGTGGGGAGTACGGATGGCTGGGTACTCGCTCTTTCCATCCCTCTCTTCTAGGTGAGGTAGGTATGAAACATGCATTGATGGAAAAAGGCATGTTAGTGATTTAGATGGTGGATGTGATGGCCCAATTTTCTTCGGCTAAGATGTTATATCTAAGGTGTTGTCAGTGATGTGATATGCATCCAAGGTGTATTCAAGATGAGGTGTTATGACCTAGGTGTTTTTGAAAAATTCGTGACCTTGCTTGTGGTATGGTAGCCCATGTGTTTTTGGGTGAGATGTCTATGACCGTGTTTGTGGGACAGTGAGGCCAGAGGTCTTAGGGTGAGGTTTGTTGTGACCATAATTATGGGAAGTGTGGTGTACAGAAGATATGGGAGTGCCATGATATACGACATTGGGTATGAGAGTGGCGTAATAGTGGAAAAGTGATGTGGGGTACCCTTATTAATGTGATTCCTATTATATTACATTACATGGTTTGTGTTATTTGGTGAGCATTCCCCAGTGAGGATGGGATGGTTAGTATACCTTGATTGGTGCTGTTTGGTCCGATTATATTCTCGTAGGGTCATTAGTATGATTTTTTCACACGTGAATGAGAGACTTTGGTTCTCTTGATTAATATAATTATATTCTCAAACTATGTATATAAAATAGTTTCAAGGTTTCCAAGAGGATTTACCAGACTATGCTGGACTTTAGTAGCTCAGATATATGACGGTTGTTGTGTCACTGCTTATATTTAATTATAGGACTTTACTATAGAGACTTTTATTATATTATTTCTATTTATACAGGAATTATGTGATGGTTTTTGGTTTTCTTATATATATGTCTTGGGATTGTTTGTGTATGGTTCATCTTATCTCCCAATCATGTTTCCTTAAATAGGGAAATTCCTTTTATATTATGAGATTTGAACACCCTTAGTGCTAGTGGCCATCATGGGGCCTACAAGAGGTAAGATTCAGGGGTCATTATCTCCCTTTCTTCACTTCCAGCCTAAAATGGGTATCTTTAGAGGTAGGCGTCATGAGAATCCATTTAATTAATTATTATCTAAATAACTCTATATGGATCAATTTTATATTTGGTTTTGTTATAAGTTTATTTTTATTCATATAAACAAAAAGTTCTAAAAACTATTTTTCATTTTATTTTTCAAATTTAATTTAATTTTTCTTTCTTATGCATATATAAAATGAATAATGACAAATATATTATATATTTTGAATAAAGTGGTTTTAATTTGGTAATTAATTTCCTATTATTTTTTTAATTATAAATAGTATTCGTATTAGATATTTGGTCACTCATACTTTGGGAACTACCCAATTAATCACAAGTACATTATGCCTTATTGAGCCCCACAGATTTCATGAAGCTCTCCTATTTGTGAAGATCAACCAGCTTTAGCCAAGAAACCCAATTTTATGAAGATAAATCACTTTCGCAAAGCTAAAATACCCTTTACAAAGCTCACAACTTTCTGTTGGATTTTTATATCATTCATGAACATCAATACCTTCGTAATGCTTACAAATTTTGGTCATATCTCATATATATCACTAACATACCTTATTCATGCACTTTTTCTAAAGAAAAACCTTTTCCAATCTATTTTTCGAATTCATAGCCTTTGAATCTTCGAGAAGTTTTCTTCTCTTAAAATGTGGGGGGGGGGGGGAGGTAGAGGCCAATTTATATGTGTTTCCTCACATAATAGAAGTTTCAAACCTCATAATATTCTTTTCATGAAGATCCCCCATATTGTTCAGGGTGATCACTATTTTCTCAATGCACCAGAGAAATTTCCCATTCACAATACTTCTCATAGTCATAGTGATTTACTACCAGCCCTTCATGCATTCACAATGATCATTTATGATTATCCACTCCTTCATGAAAATCCCTTGTCAAAACCTAGTATTTTTAAAACTAATTACTTTATAATAATTTCATGAGGCCTTAATGGAATCTATTTTTTACTATGAATTACCCATCCTTTAAATTTTGGACCCCAAAAATTTTGCATACACTAGGAAATGGATCCAACATGTATACACAAACTTTTGTACCAATTCTGGTGTATCCATTCCTTTTTATTAGATCTTTTTCAATACACCAAGTCACCACTCTCTCTGGAACTCCAAAAATAAAATTGGAAACATACTATTTAAGTAAACAAAAGAAACCCAAAAAACACATCAATGTTACATTGAGGTCTATTTTTCCCAATAATATCCCCATTTCAGTTTTTCAACAATTGATCATATTCTGAAACCACATTAAAGGTTCTTCTATTGTTATCCAAAATTTAATTCGTCTGATTCTGATAGAAATTAAGGATTTAATCAATACACACTCATAGCCCACATGATCCATTCTTAGTGTGAGAAATAAGAGTAGCATGAAAAGTTATACATTGAATCACTTCATTCATCACAAACCCCATCTTTTGTGATATATAAAATTTGATAGATCATACTTAGTATCATTATTTTTTTAAAATCACCATACTTAACTTATCTCCCTATAAGATTCTCCCCCATACATGATTAATAAAGTTTCTCCACTTTTATAACAATAACTTCTCTCCCATTATCAATAAATTCGAAGTTAAATCCATTGTGGTCTACCATATGGTAATGAACATAGATCAACACATTAGACAAAACACACCATACCTCGGGTAAAGTGGCTCCCACATCCATAGTTTTTTATGTTTGGGGAGTAAACTAAACTCCAATATCTATTCTATTTTGTTCAAATGTTTCTTTGTGTAAGGTCATTGTCATAATGGCCACAACCTTTAGTTTTGTAGGCGCATACACAAAACTCAATCCCTTTCTCCACTTTATCCTTGATATAATGATACTTTATTTTAATGTTAATAATCCTTGAGTGATAAACATGATTTATTCTAAGAATTATAGATATTTAATTATGGTAATAGATTCTGATCGGAGACTTCACTAGAACTCTCATATCATTAAGTTTCAGTTTTATCGATAATAACTACGCCAAATCTTGAGTGGCTAAAATATGCTCATATTTTACAGTACTTAATGAAATGAAATCATGTTTCATGCATAGAAATTAAATACAAAATTTATTAAGATATAATTAACCACTTGAAGTGGATTTTATATTATCTCTTAATATGGTCCAATCTTCATATGTATAGCCAAATGACTCTTTGTAGAATTTTTCATTTTATAGAATGCCAAAATCAACCATCTACATGATATACCAATGTTTTATTTTTTTACTATAAGTGTGATGATTTATTTCAGATTACATTTATATCTTGGTAATTGGAATGTGAAAAAAACAAGTTCTTGTTGCTATCTTGTACAATAGACTATTAATGATTTTCCTGTATTCTATGATGTTAACTAAATTTCCATTATTATTGCATAAAATATTCATTAAGGTAACCAAGTGAGTCATCATATACATGGAATTAAAAGTCCAAAATTTTCTCAAAACCTTCTTGGTATATGTTGATTTAGAATAAAATGTTCCATTCATTCCTTATGACACTTTTAAACCCTGAAAAAACATCAATTTACCAATCATTGACATTTCGAATTAATTGTTGTAGAATTTTTGAAATTTTTACACTATGATTTATCTAATATACTATATATTATGTTGTATATAAACACTATCACCATCATAATTTTATTATTTTCATTATTCACATAGATATTGTAATCAACTCCACCAAGTTGAAAACTGATCTTCTTTAAAAACTCATATAGTCTTGAATACCATAAAATTGGTGCTTTATTCAACCCATATTATTACTTCCTTACCCTAAAAACTCTATTATAATATTCATTAATGAGGAAAACATATTTCTTCTCAATATAATTTTTTTTCTAGAACCCCATTCCAAAGTGTTGACTTGACATCCTTCTGGAATACATTGAACATCCTTTTCACTAGTACCACAAAGAATAATATAATTGTATATATCCTTGAAATAGGTGAAAATTATTGCCCAAAATTGATTATATCTATTTAGGAGTAATGTTTTTACATTATCCATTTTTTATTTTGAATCACACTTCCATATTTAGTCAGATTTTTCTAAAAACAAACATCTCATCCCAATTAAATTATTATCTATTAGACTTCAAAAAATCCCCTTGAAAATCTCTAGCATTGTAATGATAAAAATCATTCATAACAATTTTTATACTAATTTTATTAGTTTAATTAATCTTCATAATGTGTAGAACACTTTTTTGGAAACAATGTTAATATTTTATGATAGCTTCTTGGTATCTTGAAAATAGTTAGATGACACAATATTGTTAGAAGAAAATAGATACTAAAGAAATAAAAGAATGTTTCTCCTCCTAAAATTAGTCATATCTTGGTGGACCAATAACAGTTCAAATGAATCATGATACCAATGGTTGAATATTAATGTGAAATTGATCCATGGATCGTTCAAGTATAACTTTAAAATCTATTCAATTTCACATCTGACCCTTCATTATATAATCTACCATATTTTAATTTCAACAATTTATATTTTTCTTATTTCATGCATCTTTATTCAACTTATGTATTCATTACATTTTATAAAAAACACACCCCATGGATTTTATCCCCCCCTAGTCTTACACGTATTCAATCATATATTATAATAATTTAAATAATAGAAAGAGGTTTTCCACTAGAATCTTTAAGAAGAGTATTGTGGACAATATTGATGGATCACCCCTTTTATACAATCTTGCAATTCATTGTACTCTTCCAGAACTTGTTTCATCTTCTCAGCTAACTTCAACTATTCTATCCATATGACTATCCATTATTTAATCACATTATGAATCTTCATATTATATATAAATTATGTGGGCTTGACCTTTATAAAAATTAGGGGTTTAAAACCACTTGTTCCAATTTTCTTCCTTGATGCTCCAGCAATGTCCAATTTTTCATAAATATTTCTATAAGAAGGAATTTATCCACTTCTCATCTTCTCTTACGTCATCTAAGATTAGAAGGTATATTATCGTACCTTCACATCTCTCCTTGTAGAATGAAATGTGATTTTCTTCAGATATTATTTATTTATTTTTCTTTTATCAGTTATCTGTGTCACTAGAGTATTTCATACTGGTGGTGGGTCCTTTAGGGAACATAAATTGTTATTACTCATTAATGGACTAACTCCACCCTTTTTCTTCTAGATTTTTTTCACATTTATTCCAAGGGTATTTTTGTGAGTATAATAGAGGAGGTTATCGATACACCTTTTGTTGAGCTCCTTATCTTTGTCCTAAGACTTTAAAAATATTTTTTGACTTATCATTTTTTTCTTTATAGTATACGATTTCTCTATAACACACCAAGATTTTGTGAATTATATTTTTTGATTTAATTTATCCTTTGGATATTTATCATTTTACGTAACACTGAAAATAGTTTATTTTATATTAAATAACTATGTCTATCTTGTGTTTTATGTAAAACAAATTTAATCATACACTATACACAAAATAAATTTTATCCCTCTCTACAAGGCACACTGATGATAGCTTGCATTATAGGAAAAAACTACTTTCCTCGATGGTTTTTGTAACATGAAACATTGAGTTTTATTATACTGTAATATATTAATAAAATGATATTATTAAATATAATAATATATAACCTAGATGTTAGTTAGATGTTATAATTTTAATTTATAAATAATGAAAATTTTTGGTTTTAAAAAATATAAGATGAATTCATAGGTTACAAATTAAATATAAATTAGTGTGAAAACATGTTGAATATAAAATGAAATATTATTATTTTAATGGTAACAATGATAGTTTACCCTAATAAATTAAATTATGTAAAATTAGTGAGTGAAATTATTGTAATGTATATTTTTTATATTCAATCAAATATTTTAGATATTCATTCAATATATTGTATAGACATGAGATAAGAAGAAACTTAATTTTATACTTAAAAACATATAT
This sequence comes from Viscum album, assembly GCA_963277665.1. Lineage (NCBI taxonomy): Eukaryota > Viridiplantae > Streptophyta > Magnoliopsida > Santalales > Viscaceae > Viscum > Viscum album. Next base: position 1,326,345,220 of record OY728143.1, read on the forward strand.
TTTTATAAATTTTGTTTTACTTACTTTTAATAGAGAACCCATTTAAAATCAAAATTTTGGAAATTTTATAGACTTAATATTTCACAATAAAATTAATATTTTTAAGAGAAACATAAAAATTAGTTTAAGATAATTTTTTTATTTTTCTATAAGGTTTCTTTTTTTAATGAATAGTTAAAATACTAAAATTTAATTCAAAACAATTTTTTCATCTAATTAATTTATAAAGTTAAATTATATTTTAAATTGGTTTTAAAGTTTAATTATATCATATTTTTATTAATTAACCCAATTTAGTTCATTGGAATCAATTTCACGTGGAAATTTGGTAAACAAACTTTGCAAACATTTGGATGTTTTTACTTCAAAAACCTGTTGTGTGGTCCGGTCAGCGAGATTAATTTCAAATTAATTTTTTCCACATATATTATTATAATTTTAAAAAATAGATTCCATATTAGTAATAAGAATAAGTTTCAGTTTATAATCAGGTAAAATTTGTTTTTGAACAAAAATAATAGTGAAAATGATTAAAATTAATTACTATGATTAAGATAAAATTTAGGTCAATAAAGTACTAATCCTTAAATTTAAGACACCAAAAGTCCTAAAACCATGTAAAAACACAATTTATGGAAATTAACCACACATTATTGTGTTGTTTTTTGTTTTTTTGTGACTTTGTTTAGGTAAAAACATTGGTAAACCAAGCGTTTTTAAAAAAATGAAAAGTGTTTAGTTTCCCATCCCTATAAAAGGCCACCAACTCTCACTCTTCTTCAGCCCTCTCAAACTGCTTAGGCTGAGAAAATATATTCCCATTAAAATTAAAAATATAAATCCCTTAAACATTGAATAATAAATTTGGTAGTAATGAAATAAAATGAATCCTTTTGGCACAAACCAAAAGGTGTTATTTGATTAAGAGGTAATGCCTTCTCCCAAGATCCTTATTTTATTTTATTTCTCCACCACCTCTGATCTATTTATTGCATGATTGTATAAATAAACTAGTATCATTTATATAATGTTTTTATGATAATGTTTCTACCTTCACTTACACACATATCCATCTAATGGGAAATCAACATACTATTTATGTGTATGGCGAACTATTGCCTCACTAAACGATGATTGTTCATTTTTACATTACCGCATCTCATGGTGTAAATTATGATAAAAAATATATTTATATATGTTATATAATTTATTTATTATTAATTTATGCTTATGTAATCTTTTTTCAACACATATCTTTATAATTTTCATTTGGAGTAATATGATAATTTCTTTTGAGGAAGCGTGGACTATCGCCCCCTCAAAGCAATGTGATTCATTCACACACTACATGGAACTTTTTTAGGATGTGTTTAGTGAAATTATATGATATATATGATATAATAATACTAATTAAATTATAATATATAAATACCAAAAAATTTATTTACTTCTTTTATTTCAATATGTAAATAAAACAGAAGCAGTGCTCATGCGTACGTACGATCTACCGTCCCTATGACTAGTATATTGCATTTCAAAAATCAATATTATATATATTATTATAATACAAAAATAATTAAAATACATGATATTTATGTCATTTTTTTACATTCTATAAATCGTTATACAAGTATAAGGACCAAAAATACAACAAATTAAGGAACATGCGACAAATAAAGAAAATTTTACCCAAAGTGAAACCTTAACATAGATATGTTAATAAGTGGGGTAATATAAAGACATAATCAAACCAGATATGGTATAGTATATAATAATTTTTTTTTGATAGGTTTATAATAAACTTATATTAATTATATATGATGTTTGAATGAGTACGATGAGAGTCAAGACACATGGTAAGGGAATTTCATCTCACTTTTTAATTATGTGTGGTAGATGATTTATTCACCACCCATTAATTTTTTGTGGTGTGTGTAATTAACATGGATTAATTATATTATTATTATACTTAATTTTATTGGTATTTATATATCCATTTTATGATCTAAATTTCATAGGGTTTATGTTTTAAAAGTTACCATATCGGTAAAGTAATATTGTCTCAATTTTATTTCTTTGAGACACAAGTCATGTTATGCACCTATATTTTTCATGAGGGGTATATAATAATTTTAAACTTTTATATCATGTATCTCTTTATTTCATGATATTTTATGCTTCTTGTAATTTCATTTTATTACATGGGGATTATGGTTCAAATTTTCCATGTTGTAGGAGTTATTGAATAAATATCATCGCTTTTCGAGATTGTTTATGTTCATTATTCCATTGATGATATATTATGATCCATATCTTAATAACTCTCATTAATTTTATTATTATATGGTTATTTATGATATATTCATGTAATGGTTTCATTTTGAACTCTTTTTTACATAATCTGGTCAAGAATGTGTTTTTAATAAAGACATACATCACCATCTCCTCAGTCCAAAATCTATGTTCATTCAAAAATATGTTTTCCAAAAAGGGTTTGCAAGAATATTCTAAAATTATAATATAATATTTACAAGTCACCTTTATCCTTTATTTATTTTACCAATGCATTAAAAGGAATGTTATTTCCACATTCTGAATAAATAATTTTTTCTACTATTTTTACCATAAGAAAGGAATGTTCTTTTTTACCACATAAAACATGTAAATATTTAACCTCCATGATTTATATGAATCTTCCTTTTCATATTTAGAAGAATTTTTTTAAGAAATTTTTTTAGAACTGTTTTCAATGAAATTGTTTTCAAAATGTTTTCAAACATTATTTCTAATTTTTCAATTTATTTTCAAATAAATAACTTTTGAATGTCTTTTTAATCTTATTTTATAAGTGTTCAGAGGAAAAGGTTTTCAAAAATGATTTCAATAATTATTTTTATTTTTTCAAATTATTTTCAAAGAAAATGATTTACAAAATTTTTTAGGTCTTAAAAATCAATTTTCAAATAATAAAGAATATTTTTCTCATGAAATATTTTAAAAAATTTTTCTCAAAATTATTGTCCATATATGAATACATCCATTGATGTTACTCAAGACTTTATAGGAAATTTTCAAAAGGTTCCATTCATATTATTTCTATGAATGCATTTTTTGATGGTATGTGGTTTATGAGAACTCATTTCTATTTCACATTTTATATATTTATGAAACTAATTCCTCTTCCACAAGTTATATGATTATAAAACTAGTTTCTATTCAAGGGGTTATGCCACTATAATTTCTTATGAAACCCACATCCTTTAACAGGTTATTATTGGATGAAATTATTATGGAACCTATATATTATCCATAGGTTATGATATGATTAAATTTTTTTTCTACACATTTCATTTAATGATTTATGAAATGATCACTTTTCATGGGTCATGATAAGATGAATGTTTTGTTATCTTGTGTCACATTGTCATGACCCACCTTATTTAAGATAAGGGAAGGGATAACAGTGTGTCATGCCTTTCCTTCTTCAATATGAAGAAGAGATAATGACTCCTAAGTCCCCCTTTCAATATACCACGGAGTGGGGACTAGCACCAAGGGTATAGAATCTCACACAAAATTCAAGGCATTACCCTTTTCAAGGAAAACAATATTGGGAGATAAGCTGGAAAAAATCCCAAACAACACCAAAATTTTATATAATGGAAACCAAAATACAACTCATGCATGATTTAAGCATAAACTGCAACATGGGTACAACAAAAAATCTCAAACAAGGTACCAAAAGAAAAGACTATGTAACGACACAACATCTATCCTCATGTCTGAGCTAGTAAAGTCCAACACGGTCCTCAATGTCCTATTGTAAACATGAAAATAGTTCCACAAACATTGGGTGAGTATACAAGTATACCCAGTAGAAAAACTAAATCCACCCATGCATATGTGGGGGAACATACTAATGCCCCTATGAGAGAATAGTAGAAGCTCAAAGCACCTACCATTGTGTAGTAACTAGCCCAACCGCACCAAGGAAAACTCACTAAATAATGAAAATCAAGTAAAGTAGTAGTATAAGAACGTTGATATTTAGGTACCTCGAACCCCTTTCTCACTAGTTAGATGCTTGTTCCTAACGAGTAATGTCTTGATGCTAAAACTCTTCCAAAATGTATTCCCACTACCACAACCTATTCTCACACACCTAGGCCTCAAAACACACACAAATCCTTCCCAAATACACCTAGGCCACAACCAAACCACACATCCTTCCTGTAGACATCTGCGCCACAACAACCACACCTCTTGCCCAAAGACCCCTATGCCTCATCACGAAGACACTTGGGAAAACAATCCTAGAATGAAAACACTTATGCCTCTCATCCACAAAAAAACCTACCTGAAGTATCTTAGACTATGGTAAACCTCATGCCATTACAGCCTTCCCATATATGCTCAAGCAGTAAGAATCTAGAATAGGGTGCGAGGAATAATTTCAGCAACCATCCATCCATTCTCCCATCAGGATGTTGGGAAAGACACTGCCCATGAAATAGGGGTCTTCAAAACATAGTTATCAATAAGAGTAGGATTCATATATAAATACCAAGTAAATAAAATTTATACATATATGAAATAAAACACTCCTCCCAACCTATATGTTTCAAACAAATAACTTTCCTACACAGAACCACACTGACTGCTACCCCTATATGTATAACAACACAAGAAACCAAAATTAAACACAAGCCTATCCCATTTTCATTTAATCATTGGTCATTATTTATTAATAAGTTTACAATAATTAATTCCAGTACTACCAAGGAAACCATTATCGAAAACCATTCTCTACAGAACAAGAAAGTCAAGATGTTTTACCACTGCACAAATAGCACATAACAACATTGTAGTCCCACTGCCTAATGTCGCTCAATGGAAAAAACAAAAACAAAGGCAGTCCCACTGCCTACAAGTTCATACATTCCATAATCAAGCAATATCTCAACCTAATATTTTCTCACACCCCCTGTACCAACCCATACACAAATCCCACAACCAAACACACCCAAATATAAAATCTTCTACACAAACAGGGCATCCCCCAAAAACAAGGTCATTCCCTATGTCCATCCCTCATACCCATAATCAGGATACCAACAGTAACTTCACAAAACCCACACGAAGTAAAAATCCTAACCAAACACAGCACACAACCACACTATTAATCCAAGAATATTTAGATTTAGTAAGAGGGGTTCTTTAATTCCACTTTAAATAATAGGGGTGATCACAGAACAATTTTGATCATGGGGAATCCATTTATTTATCCAAGTATATGTGATTAACAATATTTCATGTTACATTAATTTATAAAAGAATCCCAAAAAATATAGAACATCCCTAGTTCTCAAGAAAATACCAACAATGACCAAAAATTTTGTAAGGCCTTACATCCCAAAAATTCCAAAAAAGGTTGATGGATAATAATTTAAATATCCTACGTACCATCATCACTGCCCTTACATTATTTCATTAACCCATGTTATCTTTTGATCATAATATTCCCTTCCCCGCATTTATTACTTGTTAAGTAAAAAGATTCAGCCATCCTTCAAAAATAAACATTTCCACACGTACCCCTTATGATACACAAATAAATAGGTGCAGAAGAATCCCTACCTGAAAAAACTGGCGACCAAAAATCCTCTGTGCCAAAATAGTGGCTCGCGCAAACAACAAGAAAAATCCAAGGAAAAACTCTAAAGAAAGATTGATCGATTTCTATGAAACAACACATGACTCCATGGGAATTGAAGGCTCTATCCATAGCAAGAGGGAATAGAAACACAATAGGAAGGTAAGATCTAGACATTGAAGAGCCAGATCCTATTAATGGGAGAATGGTTTCAAAAGTCATTAACATTGGATCATGGTAATGATGACCCATTTTTAATATCTCAATGTCCCCAGAGCAATAAGATATTAAATATATACTTAATATCCTTTAAAATTGCCTTAAAAATGAAAAAACATGGATTTAAACTCGGTTTATGTTAAATAAAATGTAATAGGGCTGAAATAGAAATAACTGGGAGAAATAGGGAAAACTAGAAATTTGGAAAAGAGTGAGCCACCAATTCAGTGTGCTACCATTTATATGGTCCAATGTTTTAGTACGCCATGATTTTGGTGCGCCACCATTTTTGTGTGACACTATTTTGGTGTAACACTATTTTGGTGTACCACTATTTTGGTGGGACACTGTTTTGGTGCCACTATTACGGTTTCACCATTTCAGTGTGAAACTATTTTGGTGTTCCACCATTTCGGTGTGCTACCATTTTAGTGTGACATCATTTCAGTGTGCCACTGTTACAGTTCCACCATATTAATGTGCCATCATCACAGTGCCACCTTCACATTCCCACCATTTCAGTGTGCCTCCATTATTCTTCCACCATTTTAGTGTTCCATAGTCTTGTCCTTCCACTTTCATGGTGCCATTGTTTTGGAGAAACCATTTGGTGAAGCTATATTTTTGGAAAACTCCCAAAAAAACCATTGTGACCCACAAGAACACCACAAACACTAGATTTTCATAAAGTATTAGCCCTGGGAAATTCAAGTAATTACATCATATACCTATTAAACTATTATCATCCCCCAGAATTTAAAACCAAAATCAGAAAAAGGGTGTCCAAACAACCACCTAGAAAGATACCTCTTAGGGACAAACTGACATTTATTGTTTGAAAACTACAAGGAAAACCTCAACATCCAATAACACCTCACTGAATTCTACTGCCCCAAACAACCACAAAAACACCAAAGGTCACAATATCTTGACACATGGATTAAGGAGCTCCTTCCTCCATGTCAAGATACTATCCTCTTTGGGTATCACTTACTCACCTATAAGAGTTCAATCACATCCACATTAATTCATTTTAATTAGGGATCAGGTCCTCCCCTTCCCATAATCATTAGTTTTTTCACACATTCAGAGAATAGGGAAACAACTCATCTCACAAAAAATGAGGTCAAACATTACATCAGAAACAAAGAACAAAGGAAAACACAAGATAAAAACATAGAAATTCTCTAGGTACTGGGAACACATCTGTGCCTCTTCCTCACAAGTACTATACATGAGGCCACCATGCCTCCATAAGACACACACTAAAGGAATGGTATATCCACAATGCGTTTTCTCCTCATGACCCTAGATTCTTACTGGTTGCTCCATGAATGTCGTTCCATCCACAATATCTAACTCAACCCAGTAAATGATGTGAGAGTCATCATGTGGATATTGACGAAGCTGATACACATGGAAGACATCATGGATCCTCTCCAACCACAGTGGAAATTCCAGTGGAAATTCCACCTCACTAGCTTTTCCCAACACCACAAAATGTCTGATGAACTTGGGATAATTCTTTCTCCCTCTTCCAAACCTACACATACAACGTTGATCGTAGAACTTCAAGAAAACATGGTTTCCAACCTCAAACTCCAAAGTCCTACTCCTATGTTCGACATACAACTTTTTTTGGTCCTATGCTACCTTCATCCTCTCACGGACATGCTATACCTTCTCTGCTGTACTCTATACCACTTCTGGACCAAGAATTGAAACCTCCCAAACTTTCTTCCAACAAAAGGTTGAATGACACAACCTCCCATATAGATATTTGAACAGAACCATAATAATGTAAGAGTGATAGATATTATTGTAAGAAAACTCTACTAAGGGAATATGTCACACATGAGACCCACTAAAGTCAAGAACACATGCCTGTAACATTTCTTCCAACATCTATATTTTCTTCTCCATCTATCCATCTGTCTAAGGGTGGAAAACAATTCTGAGTCATAACTGAGTGAAAAAGGCATGATGCAATCCCATCCAGACTCATGACGTAAAATGTGTATCCCGATCCGAGACAAAGGATCTTGGAACTCCATGCAGTCGCCTCACCTCATCCACATACCTATGTCCTAAGGGATCCACTGTGCTTGAATCCTTGATCGCTAAGAAGTGAGATGATTTCATCAATAAATCCCCCAATACCCAAGGAACATCGCATCCTCTACGAGTAATGGGTAATAAAATTACAAAATCCATTGAGATTTATTCCCACTTCCTCTTGGGAATTTCTATGGTAAGCAACAGACTAATGCGAACACGGTCCTCGGCCTTCACAAGCTGACACACTAGGAACATTCCCATAAACTCCACAACTACCTGCTTCACCCCAAGCCACCAAAACTATTTCCTCAAGCCTCATTACATTTTAGAAACTTCTGGATGGACCACCAAGGGTGATCTATAGAACTCATATAGAACTCCCTCATAGATTTCCATTGGGACAAAACAACTTCCCCCAGAACAACATCTGATTCTGACTATCCTACGACCATCACTCCAAAGCAACACCTCAGATAGCGCAATCATGCATCACTTCAGTCATTGAGTCTCCCCATTGAGACTCCCCCAGCTACTAAACCAATGAAGACTACACTATCATTTGAAACAGATAGCCTCTACAACTATCCACCCCTACGTCTAGGTGAAAAGCGTCTAACTAATCCATTGCATTCCATGCGTCCATGGATTACCGAACTACCTCCTTAGGTGGTTTTTTCTTAAGGAATTGACCGCCACATTCTTCTTTCTTGAGGTGAAAGAGATATTGAATTCGTAGTCCGGGATAAAATCCATCCACCTTCATAGACACATGTTTAGGCCTTTCTAGGAGAAGATATACCTAAATCTATTTTGATCTATGAAGAACACAAAGAACTCCTTGATGAGGTAACGTCTCCACCACTTTGGTGAGAATACGACCACTGAAAGCTCTAGATCATGGGTGGAATAGTTACATTCATGTGGATGTTAATGCCTAAACCCATAAGAGATCAATCCCTACTGCTTCATCAACACACATTCCAAGCCTAGAGTATAAGTATCATAGAACAGATCAAACGTCATCCCTTCCTCTAGCAACCTATGAACTAGAGAAATGACCAGTTTCCCCTTAAGGTATCTGAAAACTGCATGAAGATACTCACTCCACACAAAGTCCTAGTATTTCCTAGTCAAGGCTATAAAAAGTGGTTCAAATCATGATAAGTTAGGTATGAAAGTCCACTAATAATCCACCATACATAATAATCTATGAACCTCCACTACATTCTTGGGTGTTTCCCAAGAAACAACTGCTTCAACCTTTGACAGGTCTGCTTCTATGCCCTATTGAGATACCACATGCCCAAGGAAGTAGATCTCCCATGTCCAAAACCATCAGTTGGACAACTTCCCATTGAGCTGGTGGCATCTATGGACTTCCAAGATAGTCCTCAGATGTTCAGTGTGCTCCTCCTCTAACCTTAATTAGATCACAATTTCATCAATGAACAAAATGAAAAACCACTCCAGGAAATCTTGGAAAACAGATTTCATGAGTCCCATGAACAAGGAGGGTGAATTCATGACACCGAACAACATGACCACAAACTCAATGTTCCCATAACTGAACCTAAAAGCAGTCTTAGATATGTCACTTTAGTATACCATCAACTAGTGATATCCAGACTGCAAATCAATATTAGCAAAAAAACCTAATCCATTTATCTGTTCAAAAAGATCATCTATCCTTAGAAGGGGGTAACAATTCTTAATTTTTACTTGATTCATTCTTATGTAGTCTATGTACAACTTTATTCCACCATATGCATTTTTTGTGAACAATACTAGAGCAACCCCTAGTGACACACTAGGTTAGATAAAACCCTTTATCATCAGGTCATCGACTTGAATTCTTAACTCCCGCAACATAGAAGGCAACATCTGATAGGGTGCCATCGAAATCAGATGGGCACTAAGTTGAAAGTCTATTCCAAACTCAACATCATGTAGAGGTGGTAGAGTAACAACCTCTTTGAGAAAAAACTCCAGGAACTACCTGAAAACTCCCAAACCCTCCACCATTTCAGCACCCATTGACCCCTCTAATAGCTTGGCTAACACATAAAGAAGAAGCTCTATATGCCTGATTCCCTCTTAACGACTATGCTCACCAAAAAAGGGTACACTCTAGACTCCATATAGAAAAAATGACTCTCCTTTGGAAGAAGTATATAATTTAATGCATATAGAACAACCAATCGATGCCAAGGATCATATCATATGGCTACATATATAGAAGAAGAAGAACCCCACTAGACTGATGTGGCCCCAACATCGGTCTACATCCCCGAAAAACATCAAACAAATTGGTCTGACTTCCAACTAGTTTTCTCAACACCAGGGGCATGGAAACTCTCTCCACTTCTAGTCCCAAAGAATGGTCTATAATGGGTGAAACAAAGGAGTGCTGGGATCCTGAACCAAACAAAGCACACACAAGAGTACTAAACAGACCGATCATACCTCGAACAATATTTGGACCCGCTAGAACTACTTCCTTTTCGGCGTGCAAATGCCCATGCCCAGCTCCTCTACCCCTCTATTGTTGAATGCCTCCCTAACTATGCCCTAGTCTAGGTACCTGAGGAGCACCATGAGGTCATACTCCTTCAGTGATGTCTACCCTTGGTGGAGCAGGATAATGCTTCCCCTACTACTGGAAAGGTCTGACCAGAAACTTCTACTGCTGAGGTGGGCACTGATCCTACCCTACCCCACCATACTGAGCTTGAATTAGGCACTGGATCCAAATATTTTTCACATCCTCCATAGATAAATCACCTCAATATCTTCCCCATGGTGAAAGGGGGATGACGACGATATCGAAACTGGAACTGTTGAGGCCTACTTCCTACTAACTGAAACCTAGACTTCCCTAGTGCTAGATACCTACTACTGTCTGCCTTCCCCTTTAAAAAACTTAGTTGACTCCACTATCATGGTACACATACTTGTGATTACATCCTTCTACTTTGGAATTATTCTAAACATATAGGTATGTCGGTAGGGTAAAGGGAGTGACGACATACTAAAAAGAAGGTCAAGAGCCTCTTCCAAGCATCTTGCCCATGACTCCTCATCTAGAAAGAGATATGGATAAAATCATAGGAGATCCTTGAACATGATCCCTGGTTCCCTCACCGACATAATACCATGATAGAGAGAGATCATCACCTAACTCTTCTATTCCTTCATCATTGAAGAAAGAAACTCTGCTTGAAACATCTCGAAGTCATCCAATGAGACATTGGTCTCCTTACTCTCCCTGAGGTAAAGCGTCCACCACTGACGTGCTGCTCCTCACATATGGATCACTGCCAAAGGAACCCAATACTTCCTCAGAGCATAGATCAATGTGAATCTAATTTTTATCTCTTCAAGATTTCTATCCATATCTAAGTCTAAAAAGAATCCTTCGTACTTACCTAGGGTCTGATGCTAGAAAGCACAAATGGCCTTTCTCCACAATTCATCTTCCCTATATCAATTGGCCCTTTGCTGAACAACCATGTTAGCTTGTTGGGCCTCAACTGCTTGTACCACAGATGAGAGACGTTCAAGTGACATACTTGATATGGTAAACAAGGAACTCTTAAGCCTGAGAAGTATGGAAATTTTATTATAAATTAATTTTAACTCTTCATTTATTTTAAAGTACCAGGACACCTAAGACACACAAGAATAAAAGTCATTATGATACATGTACCTTCCTCAGAGTCTCTACCCTACAATCAGTATAGCCTCACTTTGTCGTTCGGTAGGATCAAAGTCCTGACACTAGATCACAGGGGGGTCCTAAAATCCATCATTCTAGGAGGTCTTTGCCATTCTATTTCATGCACCAAGATTTCATAATATGGTTTCCCTACCATCCCATGAAATTCTCTCTTTAACGAACTCCAAAATCCATCCAATCTCTCAACCTCCCTCTGATACCATTCTGTCACAACCCACCTTCTTCAAAATGAGGGAAGGAATAGAAAGGTGTCACACCCTTCCTTCTTCAATATGAAGGAGAGATAATGACCCCCCGAGTCCTTCCTTCAATAGGCCCCGAAGTGGCGACTAGCACCAAGTGTATGGAATAACACAAAAAATGGAAGGCATTTACCTTATTAAAAAAAATGGGATCATGAGATAAGATGGTAAAAATAATGAACAACACCAACATTTTATAAAAGGGAAACTAAAATCCAACCCATGAATGATCTAAACATAAACATCCAAGAGGTTAAAAAAAACTACAAAGAAAGGTAAAAAAAGAAAAGACTAAGTAGAAAAATTACAACTATCCCGACACCCGAGCTAGTAAAGTCCAAAACAATCCTCAAAGTTCTCCTGGAAACCTGAAAATTGTTTTACAAATGTAGGTTGAGTATATAAGAATATCTGATTGGAAAACTAAATCAACCCATGTACAAGTGGGGGAACATACTAATGCCCCAATGAGAGAACCAAAGAATCTCAAAGAACCTTCCAAGGAGTACTAACCAGCTCAGCCTCACTAAGGAACACTACCCAAATAATAAAATTCAAGTAAATTAGTAGTATAATAATATCAACATATGGGTACCCTGCATCACATTCCCACTGGTTATATGCTTATTCCTAACAGCTAGCATCTTGACTCTACCACTCTTCCAAAATGAAATCCCACTTCCACAGCCTGCCCGCACACACCTGGGCCTCAAACCACACAAAAATATTTCTCATAGACACATGGACCACAAACACACCACACATCCCACCCGCAGACACTTGGGCCACATCAACCTTGCATCTCACCCAAAGACAATAGTGCCTGAACACAATGACACTTGGTAAAACTATTATGGACCGCAAACACCTAGGCCCACCATCTGAAAAAAAACCCGCTTGAAGGATATTAGACTATGGTAAACCGAAAGACATTAAAACCTGTCTAGATACACTTGAGTATTAAGAACCTGGAAGAGGGTGTGAGGACGAAATTCATCAACCATCCATCCATCCTCCCACTAGGATGTTGGGAAAGATAACCTTCTCCATGAAATGGGGGTGTTCGAAACATGGTTATCAATAAGAGTGGGGTTCATATAAAAAGCAAAAGGAACTAAAATTTATACATATAGGTAAGAAAACACTAATCCCAAACTATAGGTTTCAAAAAAACAACCAACCAACATAGAACAAAATATTCTACTACCCCTATATTCACAACCACATAAATAGCCACAATAAAACACAAGAATTACCCCTTTTCATTTAATCCTTGGTCATTCTTTATTAAGGAGTTCACTATAATTATTTCAAATACTACATAGGAAACCAAAATATGCAACCATTCTCAACACAACAAGCAAGTCAAGCTTCAATCTCACTACACAAACAACAAAAAACCACATTCCAATTCCACTGCCCATTGTCACTCGATGGACACAAAACAAACAAAGGAAGTCCTACTATTTAAAAGTGCATCCATTAAAAAATCAATCAATATCTTAACATGATATTCCATCACACCTCATATAACACCCTATACACAAAGCCCACAACAAAACACCCCCAAACAACAACCCCACTGCACAAACATGCCATCCCCTAAAAACTAGTTCATTCCCTCTATCCACCCCCATACCCGTAACAAGTTTTCCAATAGAAACTTCAAAAAAACCCTAAGAAATACAAAACCAAAACAAACACAATACACAACCACACCATTAAACAAAGAATATTTATATTTAGAAAGATGGGTTCTTTAATTACACATTGAATAATAGGGGTGATCACATATAGGTTTTATTCTATGATATCCATTTTTTTAACCATGTATATGTGATTAACTAGATTTAATGTCACAACCATTTATCAAACCACAACAACAAAATGAAAAACACCACTAGTGAGAAAGTAACGTCCACCAATGGCCATAATAATCAAATGGACTTGCATCCCATAAAATTCAAAAAAGTTTCATATATAACAATTAAAACATCATACGTGACATCATCTCTTCCATACCATTATTTCATTTACCACTTTTATCTTTTGATCATCATATTCCCTTTCTCTAATTTATTACTTGGGAAGGAAATAGATTCAGCCTTACTTTATGAAGAAAAATTACTACACACAACACGTATGATACAAAAATAAGGAGACAAATAAGAATCTACATCTGAAACAACAGGCGACCAAAACTCCTCTTTGCGCCAAAATAAGTGGTCATGCAGAAAGTAGAAAAAATATAAGGAAAAGTAGAAGGAAAGCTTGATCGATGAATACATCAAAAATCGAGACTCCATGGGAAGGGAAGGCTCTAGGTGCACCAAGAGGGAAAACACACTAGGAAGGGAAGATCCAGGATTTGAAGAGCCATATCCAATATTAAAAGAATAACATATTCAAAAGTCATTAACATGAGATCGTGGTCAAGATCGTGCTATCTGAATATAAAAAAGTCTCTATATGTTAGGATATTAAAGATATACATAATATCCATTTAAATGCCATAAAAACACCCCAAAAATTCTTTTAAACTCGGTTTATATAAAATAGAACATAATAGGGGAAATATTGGCAAAACTGGGAGAAACTAGGAAAAACTGGAAATTCTGAAAATGGTGAGCCACCATTTCGGTGGGCCACACTTTTGGTGTGCCACCATTTATAAGTGACACCATGTAAATGTTTCACCATTTAAATGCCACTATTATAGTTCCACTATTATGGTTCCACCGTTTTAGTGTTCCAAAATTTTGGTGTGACACCATTTCAGTGCGCCACCAATATAGTGCCAAGGATTCAGTGTGTCATCACCACAGTGCCACTATTTTGGTGTGCCTTTATTACAGTTCCACCATTTTGATGTACCACCACTAAGGATCCACCATATCAGTGAGAAACTATCACGGTGCCACCATTTTGGTGTAATTGTTTGGTGAAACTAGATTTTCCGAAAACTCCCAAAGAAAACCATTGCAAACCCCAAGGGCACCACAAGCATTGTATTTTCACAAAGGAATGGTTTGGGGAAATCTGGGTTATTACACACATGCATGTATAATTTCATTGTTAGATGGGTGGGACCTATATCTCCCTCTAGTGAAATTGGTAATTATGGAATAATCATGATTATAAATGTTATGCATGAACCTAATTACATGTTCACAATGTTCTGCATGGACCTAGTTTCATGTCGAAAAGTTTGTGCATGAACCTGATTAATCATTCACAATGTTATGAGTTAACATTATTAGGTATTTCTAATGTTAATAATGAACCCAATTACATGTTCAAAATGTAATGCATGAACTTGGTATCATGTTCACAACATTATGTGTGGACCTGGTTGTATGTCCATAAGCCTATTAAAGGGCCCGATTTCATGTCATTAACTTAATGTGTGAACCTATTTCTACTTACATATGTTCATGATGTTCTATGTTGATGTGGATACTAAAATTTCATATATTATTCATGTCTTATGCTTCCACATTTTATAGTATTTATTTATTTATGATTAATGTCTTTTGGGATACAAATATTTATTCCATGTCTCATTATTATGATCTTTCATATACATGGTATGATATTCAAATTTTATGCTCAATTTATCATTCTGTTATGTTCATTTTATTATTTCTCGTTTCATTTATTTATTTTTACCAAGAATTCAATCTCACCATTTTCTTATGTTTCCTTTTCCCCAGGTTACGAAGGAGTGTTTTGGGTAGATGTACTGATGGTGAATATATTTAATGGAGACATTTTAGTTGTTTCACCAAGTTAGAATATTTTCTTCCATGTTTCCAAATACACTAAACTATTATGTTCTTTAGGCATGTACTTTTTTAATATGCTGAATATTCATAATAAATGATTTAATATGCATGTATGTTGAGCTTGGGTCGCTATAGTTGGTTAATATGAAATGATTAGTCAATAATTGGGAGATAGGATGAGAAAACCTTAGTTAGAACCCTAAGGACATGTCTAGGGAAAAGTATACTAATAAAGAAAAGTATATGAAAATGTCTTTGAATTATGGTATAGGATAACGTAAAAATTTTACTAGAAATACATCCCTATTTAGATACTACAAGTGAATGTGGCTCTAGAATCGATGTACCTAGGAGTAAGAAGTCTAAAAAGATGTTCTGAGCCTGACTTAATGTACTCTGGTACATGACAACGAGCCTTGTTTCACACCTAGTTTGACACTTTTGAGAGATATTCTTTGGGAATTAACAAACTCTTCATGAACCATCATGAAGTATTTAATAATTTAAACATCTTATTAGTGAAATTTCATGATTATGTGGCTCCTCATTAGGATAATTGTTTCTTACTCTATGATTTGGGTATTAGAAAATGGATAGAACTCTAAGGAACTGTGTTAAAGTTTATTGCAATAGAAAATAAAACTATTTTTATCCTAAATATCTTAATTATATGGTTGTTGTTATACAAAACCTTGTTTCTATAATATCACAACATTCACATGTTATGAATCATGTTGATATTCTAATTGAGAAAAGGAGGGTACAATGTTAAATTGATTCCTTCATGAGGAAAGATCCGCAATCTTTCAGCAGTTATTCTAATCCACATGTTACTAAACAATAGATCAGTACTTCTAAAAAGATATTATCCATATACAGCATTCGAATCATGAGAAACACATTCCTGAATTTTATCAGTTTGAAGGTGAAGAATACCATTGGTGGATTCTAATAAAGAATACGAGGAAGCAATATGAAGTTGAATCCATGGATTTGGATGAGTTCCAAAACATATTATTCAATAAGTAATTTTATCATGTTCTTCATATGAAGATGGAAAAGGAGTTCCCAGAGTTGAAATAAAATAATGATGAATCTTTTGGTACCAATGGGGCTAATTTCAAAAGACTTTTGAGGTAAGATTATGGTATTATCATCCAACCTAAAAGTAATGTTGATTGGTTCTTAATTGGCTTAAAGCCAAGTAACAGAAGGGTAATGTCCATAAGAGACTTGTGTAGCTAAGAAGAGGTTAATAGTTGTTAAATTAAAGTTGAAATGGAGGTTAGAATTACCTTTTAATATCATGTATTTAATAAGAATAGGAATATGGATTTCAAAGGGGAATCAAAAAACCATGGAGATTTTAAAAGGTTTCAAAGTCCTAATTTCCAAAACTATGGGATAGAGTGCTTAGGAGAGTTCCTAAAAGGAGAAAAGAAGATGATTCAAGTGTGGTCATACTAACCACCAAGAAAAATAATTTTAATGTGATAAGATTAGAAAATTAAATTAAATTAGTGCAGAGAAATATCAACAGAATGAACCACCCACACTTTAGTGTTTCAAGTGCATAGAGTTTGGCGTTATGGGAATCAATACCCCAATCCAAGGGATAATATGAATGATAAGACACAAAAAAATCCAAGGAAAAAAGAAAAAGTGAAATATTATGCAATCACACTAGATGAAGTGAATAATGTAAATTAAGGGAAAAAATATCCTTTCCCCCTTAGTTTGTAAGTTCATATTTTATTATGTATGAATAAACCCTATGATAATATTGTTGTTCATCCTTTTGTAATGATTCATGTGATTATATCCCTCTTAATATATTTTATGATAATAAATTCATATTTAATGTTCCATCAATTAAAGTATGAACCCATATATCTAAATTTTTTTTTAATGTTATAAGATAAGATCATATTTAAGGAGGAAAGGGTGAATTATTTTTCGGAAGGGTTATATGGTTAACCATTTATTGAATGTTTAAGTAAAACTTTGAATATTGTTTTCATATTAATTTATTATCTCAACACATTAGGACTTTTACATATTGGATAACATATTTGTGTTTATGGTAAATGAAGATATATGGGATGACTTATCATGGATATCATGATCTGTTAGTACTTTAGGAATGAAAAATTCACCTTCCTTTTTAGATAAAGATGTAAAGTGGAAATTGGTCAAAACCTAACCAAAGGGTTAAAATTTACTTATGAAAGGGAATGAAATCAAGTAAGTTCAAATTATCATGAAATTATTCTACCTTAGGGAATGTATTTTAAACCAAAATGGTTATCCTAGTACCATATTTTTTGATGAATCAAATGGTCCCTTAGTTAATCACAAATTTATGGAATTTAGATTGTCAATTTTTTTCTGACCAAGTTCTCAATTACTATCCTCTATAACTTGGAAGTAAGATTTCTCTTCCATTTCCATGTTTTCACATAAAACCTATGTTATCATATGAGGAATCCTAGTTATATTTTACTTTGGGAAACCATTATGGTTCTAATATTCCCTTTTTATGGGATGTTCTAGTATTCAATTTTAAGATCTAGGTTTCTATGAATGAAACTTTACAGTATTAAACATTTGTTAAACCAGATTATTTTTAGAGAGAAATTCATTTAATTGGGGTAGAATTTAACACCCTAATATTTTGAGAATTATTATTTATTGAATTAATTTTACCTTTTTGATATTTTTTATTTCATGCATCACTGAAAAAAGTTTATTTTATATTAAAGAACTATGTTTTCTTGTGTTATATGTAAAAAAAGTTAATTTTTCACTAAATTCAATATAAGTTTTATCTTTCTATATTCAGAACACCGATGTTAGTTTGTGTTAAACACAATAGTGAATTTCTTCAATGGCTTGTGTAACATGAAAGACCGATTTTTACCAAACTATAACATATAATTAAAATGTTATTAATTAATATAATTAGATATAAAATGGAAATTAATTTAGATTTTATGAATATTAGTAACTATATTATGAAAATATAAGGTTTAAAAAAATCTAATATGAATTCATAGGTTACCAATTAATTATAAATGAATATGAAAATCTATTAAATATAAAAAAGAAATATTATTATTTTTATGGTCACAAAGATGTTTAACCCTAATCAATTAAATAAATAAAATTAGTGATTTATATTAATGTAATATATATTTTATGTATTCAATAAAATATTTATTTATTCATTCAACTTATTTGATTGAAATAAGATAAGAACAAACTCAATTTTATGCTTAAAAACATATATTTCTATAAATTAAATTTTACCACCTTTTAATAGAGAACCCATTTAAAATTACAATTTCAGAACATTTATAGATTTAATATTTCAAAATAAACTTCAACTTTTTAAGGGAAACATAAAAATAAAGTTATGGTAATATTTGGGTATTTTTCTATAAGGTATTTTTCAATAAATAGTTAAAAATACTGAATTTTAATTCAGAACTATTTTTTCTTCTAATTAATTTATAAGAATAAATTAAATATTAATTTTTTTTAAAAGTTTAATTAGATCATATTTTTATCAATTAATATAATTATGGTAGTTTTAATCAATTTCCCATTTAAATTGGTTATAAAAACATAGAACATTTTTGGACTTTTTTACTTCAAAAAACCCGATGTGTCGTCCCGTTAATGGGATTAATTTTAAATTAATTCATTCCAATTATATGATTTGAATTTGGAAAATTGGATTATATATATGAAATCATAATAATATATAATTTATAATAAGTTTAAAATATTTTTTTGAAAAAAAGATATGTAAAAGTTATTAAAATTAATTACAATGGTTAATAGAAAAATTCGGTTAATAAAGTGATAAACCCTTAAACTAAGACCCAAAACAACCTATAAAGTTGTATAAAACCCACTGCATTGACATTATTAGGCCATGAAATTTAAATTATTATCTTTTTGGGTTAGGTATGACTTTTTAGATAAAAACCTGGGTACACCAAACTTGTTTTCAAAAATTCCAAGTGTATCTTTTCCCTTCCCTACAGAAGGCCACCATCTCTTCATCTTGTTATCACAAATCAAAACACTCAGTTTTATAGAATATATACCCAATAAAATTCCCAAAATCCCTTCCTTACTCCTTGAATCCTACCATTGAGAATAATGAAATCCAATTAATCCTTTTGGCACAAACAAAAAGGAGTTACCCGATTAAGAGGTAATGCCTTATCCTAAGCTCCATTCATTTATTTTCATTCTCTACCGATCAACTATATTTATTCCATGTTTTTATAAGAAAAAAGTATCATAAATATACTATTATTTTCTTATTCTATGGGATTTAACTACACTCACACACACATCCATTTAATGGGTAGAGAACATATTATTTATGTGTATGGTGAACCACCACCACACTAAACTATGATTGTTCATTTTTCCTTTACCACCTATAATGGAGGGAATTGTGATGTAAAATATGTTTATATATGTTATATATTATATTTATTATTTATTTAATCACATTTAAACATTTTTAAACACATATGTTTATACTTTCCATTGGGTGTAAATTCTATAATTTTCTTTTTGGGGAATTGTGGACTATGGCCCCCTCAAAGAGACAAGATTCGTTCAAACACTACATGGAATGTATTAAGAATGGTTTTAGTGAAATTATTTGATATATATGATATAATAATACTAATTTAATTATAAAATATACATATATACATATTTTTTATTTACTTTCTTTCTTTCAAGACGTCAATTAAACTGAAGCATCGTTCATGTGTATGTATTGTTTATCGTATCCAAGAATGGTGTATTAATTTTCACACTTATTTATACTATATATTATTATAATAAAAATATTATTAATATAAATGATATTTATATCATATTTAAATTTTTTTAAATTATTATATAAGTATAAAGACAAAAGATACAACAGATTAAGACACATGCGAAAAAAAAGAGAATATTACCTGAAGTGAAACCTTAACAAAGAAATGATAAAATGATGGATATATAAAGTAATAAAAAAACAATATATGGTATTAGATATAAGAATATTTTTCTTTGATATATTTATAATAAACTTTTAATTATTATATAGGAAGTTTTAATCTGTATGATGAGAGTTAAGACACAAGGCAAGGGAACTTCATCACACTTTTTATTTTCTTGAGATACATTCTTTAGTCACCACCCATTCCTTTTATGTGGAGTTTATACTTTACATGGATGAATTAAATTATTATTAAACATATATTTATGGGTATTTATGTATCCATTTTATTTTATTTATTTTATAGGGTTTATGTTTCAAAGGTTACCAAATATGTAATGTAATTTTGTCTAAATTTTCTTTCTTTAAGACACATGTCAGGTTTTGCACCTATATTTATTTCCTAAGGTATATATACTAACTCTGAAATTTTATATCATGAATATATTTATTTAATTATATTTTATGATTCATGTAATTTCATTTTCTAATATGCGGAGTATGGTTCAATGTTACTATGTGGTAAGAGGTTATTGAAACAATCTCATCACTTTTCGAGATAGTATATGTTTAATAAATATCATAAATTATCTTATTCTATAGTTTTTTATGATATATCCATGTATTGTTTCTATTTTCCACTCTTTCATCGATAATATAGTTAACAAAGTGTTTTTAAGAAAGCCTGACATTACCATCTACTTAGTCAGAAATCTTTATTTTTGCAAAACCTTGTTTTCTAAAAAGGGTTTCGAAGAATATTATAATATTATAAAATAATATATAAAATAAAAATTTACCATTTCTATATTTCACCAATTTTATTAAATTAATATTACTACCACTTCATGAACAAGGCATTTTTCTACCCTTTTTATTGTGAAAAAGGAATGTTATTTTTACTCGTAGGACATGTACGAATTTAACCACCATCATTTCTATGAAGCTTATTTCACATATTCCAATGGACAACTTTTAAGAATTTTATTTGAAGTTATTACAAATAATTTTTTTTTCAAAATAATTTCAAGCATTATTTCTATGTTTTCAATGTTTTTTTAATGAAAATCGTTTTGAAAAGGATTTCAATCATATTTTTTAATTTTTCCAAGAAAAAGGTTTTAAAAATTATTTGAAGACTTATTTATAAATTTTGAAATTATTTAAATATAAAATTTGTTTTCAAAAGGTTTTAAGTTTTAAAAATAATTTTTCAAAGAATAATGAACATTTTCCTCAATAAATGTTTTTATAATATATCTCAAAATTATTTTCAATCTAAGATGAAACCCATTGATGCTACTCATGTCTCTCTAGGAAATGGTCCAAAGATTCCATTCATATTCTTTCTCTTTATGGGTTTTTATGGAATGATGTTTATGAAAAAATATTTCCCTTTCATAGGTTATATGTTTATGAAACCTTTTCCTCTTCTATAGGGTTGTGTGCTTACAAAACCCATTTATTTTTAATGGGTCATTCCATGATAAATTATTATGAAACCCTATTCATTTAATGGTTTATTATAGAATTAAATGATTATAAAAACTATATATTTTACATTGGTTATGATATGGTTAAATTTTAATGATAAAATTTTCATTTCATGGGTTATGATATGATCTCTTTTCATGTGTCATCATATGATGAGTGTTTTTTTATTTGGTGTAATATGTATATATTATTTAATAGTAATATTGGTGGGACATATATATCCCTATAATGAATTGGGTAATAATGGATAACTCATAAGTATAATTGTTATGTGTGAACCTGATTACATGTTCACAGTGTTATTCATGGACCAGGATTTATGTCTATATGTTTATGCATGAACCTGATTACATGTTCACAATGTTATGAGTGAACCTTATTATGTGTTCATAATGTTATTTTTGAACCTAATTAATTTTTCAAAATGTGATTTATGGACCTGGTTTATTGTCCAAAAATATATATGTGAGCCTGATTACATGTTTGAAATGTTATGCACGAACCTGATTTCACTTTCACAACATTACGCATGGGCCTGGTTGCATGTCTATAAGTATATGATAGGACCTAATTTCATATCCTTAACTTAATTTGTGAAGGTTTTTCGACTTATACATGTTAATTATGTTATACATTGATATTATTCCAAAATTCCATGTCTTATTCCCATATTATGCTTCAATGGATTATGCTCTTGATTTCATTATGATTCATGTCGTATGAAAAACCAATATTTATGCCATGTATCATAGTTATGATCTTTGATATGCAGGGTCTAATCCTCAAATGTTATGACTAATTTATCATACCCTTATGTTTCTATTACGATAAATCATTTCCCTTATTCACCCTTTCTGATCATTCGAGCTACCCCCTTTATTATGTTTCCTTTCCCTATGTTATGATGGAGTGTTCTGGGAATAAATACTAGAGGGGAAGATATTTTCTGTAGACATTGAATATATTTCACCAAGTTAGAATATTTTATTATATGTTTCCATAGACACTAAACTATTACAGTACTCTAACATGTAATTTTATAATATTCTAAATATTCATAAGAATGATGTAATATCTATATATGTTAACCATGGGTCACTATATTCTCATCATAAAAAACTAGAGTTGGTGATCTCCTTTCATGTTTCGTTTCCTTACCTACTTTCTTCCAGCTACTATATATTGCCAAAATCCACTAACTAGAACATATAAAACATATCAAATTAATAACTAAATTGTGTCATTATTTTTTTTTTGAGATATTGATGCATCTAGATTTGTCCTTCTTTTAACATTGATCCCTCATGATTCTTGAAAAATACTCTTGTTGTGTCCCAGTCTTCCAAAATTTTTAGAATTTCATGGATTCATTCTTCTGAGAGACTTTTCTTTTATATTTATCAAGAATCTTATGTATATTATTATTTTCATATATATTAATGTTTTTTAAAATGAAATATATTCCCTAGTAAAAAAAACATAAAATATGAACAAGTACCCCACATAAATGTAACATATTATCCTCAATTTGTGTATAGGTCTTTTTAATTTTGTATCCATCACCTAATGGATATTTCTTATTTCTAGAACTATTTCTGGTTATTTTACTCTCATTCATGGGATAGGGTTTATCATATCCAATACCATATTTTCTAAAACAAGATAGAATTTGAGATGTGACAATCCTTTCATGATTCTCCTCAGAAATAGTATATTTTAATTTTGTTTCATTATTACCTTATAATGTATGGTCAAACATTAAATTCAATGCATCTTCCAATTTAGGATTTCCATTGGAATTAGATGTCCCCACTTCTTTAATGACTAATTCCCATTGTAATCCTAATTGTTGAATATTATTTTTCCTAGATTCATGTTGAGAATTATGTTCTATAATGACATTCTTCCCACTAGTTATCTTATCTTTCAATTCATAGGATATATTATCTATCATTTCATAATTCTCTTTTATATTATAATTTTTTGAGCAACATGATCATTATAGCATGAATTATCTTACTGCAGTATTTGGTTGTCCTGAATCATTTTGTATAGGTGAGTTCCGATATCAATATGTATGGCTTCAAGATTATGAATTTATTATAACATTAAAATGTTTCCCTTTTAATCAGCTACTATTTTTCTATCTATGTAGACATATTTTTTAGCTCTTAATCTTGGGAACATTTGTTCACTTTCAGATCAGTATCTAAATTAATAATACTTTTATTTAAACAATTTATCTTTTGTCCCCAATTTATAGTTCATGGACCCAAATATCACAAGAATTATTTTACTCTTTTTATTTCCCATAGAATTACTTTCTAATGTCAAAAACATCTACCACTAGAATTCATGGAATTTCATCATCATAAGTTTTTCCAAAATCAATTGGCAGATTGGTTTCATTATCCATCCCTATAGTATCATTCAATGAAGAAATTGTAATATAGTATGATACATTGTTGGTTTCATTCAACTAAATCACACTCATTCCATAGAAACTTTCACAATGGGGAATTAAACCAGAATTATGTTTCTTATTTGAATTTATTCCTTTTTTCATGGAACACCAAGATAAGAGAAATTTGTTACTTCAATTCCAATAATTGAATGAACCATGTAAGAGAAAAAAATCTTATAAAAGAAACCAATACCATGATATTGATTTTACAATCTATATTGGTGCTATGGGACCATCCATCACAATATTGTATACTTTTTTTTCACTACCTCACAAGTTTTTCTTCACTAGCGCTCAATAAACACTAGGGAGACTCACTTCCACCCCCCTATAAAAATTCATTGTGATGTTGAGAGAATCATTGGGCCATATATACCATTCCCAACACCACTCCTACCCCGATGTGGGACAAGGAAGAAGTATCCATGGTGTGAACCCCATATTTCATGCCATGACACACTGTAGCCAGTATTCCTTGACTTGTAGGGTTACACTGCATTCATTTGGGACTCCAAAAATCTCCCACCAAAGATCATTCCCTACGGATCAGAGGATACCTACCCACTTTGATAGTAACTGTAAGATCTACATTGGGTATGTTGGACAATCCATCTCAATATTTTCCTATTTTCCTCACTACCTCCCAAGTTTTTCTTAAGCAGGGCTCACTGCCCAGTTGGTTGGATCACTTCCATTCCCCTCTAAAAAGTCTTTTTGGTGGGTATATAATTTTAAGGAACTATATACCATGCCCAAAACCACTTTAATCCTTTGTATGGGACAATAGACAAGGTCTCACAACATCGTACCCATATTTCAGGTCTTTACACACAACATCTAGTAGTCCTTGACCCATAGGGCTTCACTGCATTCATTTTAAAAACCAAAATACTCATAGTCCATTTATATCTTAAGGAATTTATAGTAAAATTAAATAAATCGTCAAACAAATACTTTTATGGGTTTTTATGATGTGATATATTCTATTAAATGATTCAAAAACTAAAAAAAGTGACAATTAGGATAGGATATGGTCAAAAATGTCATCCACATACCATTTTTTATAATCTTCAGACCATGGGAGTAAATTTATGACCCTTATAGGATGGAAATGTGCAATAAATGTTATTATTTAAAAGAGATATGATGGGGATAAAATAATATATATGGTTTAAATGTTAAAATAAACATGTATAAACGGTATTAGATAATGTAAAGTCAACCTTATCAGGTCCTATCATTGAAATAATGGAAAATTTGGTGCCACTTGACATGATTATGGAATATATTATATTTAAATCTTTTATCAAAATACTTGTTTGTAATCTATCTCACTTATCAAGGTGTACCACTTTTTTTCATTTACTATGTTTAATCACTCTAACATATCCAATACACACACTAATACCTTCCAATATTCATTCCCTATATCCAAGAGCTTTTGGTATTCCCCTATGACCATCCTACGGATTCTTATGGTGCAATCCAAAAGATTTATCTCAAATAAGAGGAGGTTTGAACACATATAAAGAAAGACCATACTCTAGGTAATGGTTTCTCATGTCACATTTATTTCTACATTACATATTCCATATTAATAACTTCTCCCATTATCTAGTGTATATACAAACCATTAATGTATTTTCTGATTCTTTTCCTAATGATTATGGGGAACTAAAAATCAATTAAATGTTATCTCTTTCATGAGGTTTTGATTAAAAGGATACCAAATTAGTAAGGTTTTATTAATCAATCTATTATTTATTTAGTATTCATTATTTTTAAATATTGAGTGAATATATTTATAATATTTTCCTCTTTCAAACATCATATAGATTATTATTCTATGGTAATATAGCTATTTTACATGTTCTCTTTATACATTTTCTCTCTATGTACTCAATAGTCAGGAATTTTTTTATGCAAAATAGAATGTATATATCTCTTAAACGAACAATTATTATAATGTTCATATTATAATTAAAAGGTTTTCATGACTATTTTTACTATTCCACAACAATTTATTAAATTAATTTTTAACCATGTGTGACTTTCTATAATGAGATTTAAAAGGAATCAACTTTTTTTTTATAATTATGATTTTTTAAACCAAAGATGCGAATGAAATATTTTTTCCACATACACCGAAAAAACATTTTTATCACTAGAATCAATACTCATTACATCGATTCATCCTTTTCATGTTTCCAATGTTATTTTTATGTAAAATTATATTCTAAATATATTTAATATTTTTATTTTAAAAATTATTGACATCCTATGAAAATGGTAAGTTCTACAACAAATATTCTATATTTATTTTAAAAAATATCATATGTGATTACATCATTTTGTGATAATTATGCATTACTAGGGATATAATTAGTAGAAAAAATATGTATTCATTCTCTAGATGGTTTAGGATAATAATGATGATATGTTTATCAAAACCTATTCATTCATTCTCTAGATGATATTTTGAATGCTTTAGGACCCTGTAGGACATATATGTATAATTTTAGTTATTTTATGGATGATAACATTATTAATAAAGGGTTAGTGGTTATGTTATATAAATTTAATGGTGATATTGTTATACACCATATATGGTTAGTTATTCTATAACAAAATAATGAGTGGTTATTAAATAAATTAATGATGGGTGGATTCATTATAGTATTCCATCGAGTTGCGTAAATATTGATATCATGAGAGATAATATGAAAGGAAATCAGTAGTATACCAAGATCATTATGGAACAATGACCATCATTATAGTCTTAGAAGATGAACTTATCTACTAAAATGTTTTTCAATGGTTATGGGTACACAAAAATCTTATGTATTATTATTATTATATGTTCTCAGGGAGCATGATATAATATTTATGATTTTACGCTTTGAATCCATATTTATTTTATTGAAAAGCAACCTCATTTGATTCATGATTAAGGATATTCAACTTATTAGGAATGGATTTTTATTATTATGATAACATTCTTAAACCCTTATTATTATTAACATTTATGATCACGAATTGATATATCATATGTTTACCATGGCTAGGTATCTGATCTCAACCTTTATTATGTTTTCATATCCCCAATATAACAATAATGGGTCTATGAATTATATAAAGGGTATAATAGAAGAAATAATAATAACAATCCCAATATATTTCATTGTTGTAATCTATTATTTCTAATTTATTATGAGTATTATATATGTAAGTAGTTCACAAAAACATCAAAACTATTCCATCCTTCATGATATGATCTGTTTTATCATGGGATGATGTAGAATCAAAACCGTTGAATAAATTTTGATTAAGGGTGTTACATCATCATCTCTAACTCTCAATTAACTAAGGTGGACATGATGTCCATTTGAAAAAAAATTCAATTGTGAAAAAATATAATTAAGTATTATGGTTCTATCAATAATTGAAATTGATAAAATGATCACATAAATTTCCACTCCTTATACATATGAATATATTTTAAACAATAATAAAGCATTATTCCTTACAACCTCTCATACTTTACTTATCTAGCCTTGTAGAAACTGCTTTTTACCAAAGATATTTTTCTCTGTAGGATCAGGTACATTCTCCCATGAATACTTATTCAAAAATCTATTATAATTATTTATTTATATAATATATCCCCTCATGAATATTAAATGATTCTTTAAAATCATTATGTTTAACATTAGAAAATAATTAATTGTTTTATAATTTCATTTATTCACTCATAGTTTATACATATATTCCTTTATGTCAAATAATATTTTTACCAAAACATGTTATATCAGCCTTTGATGACCTGAATAAGTTTCATACTCAATAATAGAAATGAATAAATTTCCATATCTAACCTTTACATGTCCACATTATCATATAAGTATGAAATATCATTGGGAATTTTAACAAAAAAATCATCATCACTTCAGGAACATGATTTTTCATAAATAAGTTCCATCGTTGAATATTAAAAGATATTCACATCCTTGAAATCAATTATCTTTCCAAATTACTTATTACAACCGTGGTAACAACTTCCACTAATAGGATATTCTGGTGAGTTTTCATCAAAATTCCTCTTTTCAAATATCCTATAACTTTCACCAATTAAATTGATACTAAAATAGAAACTAAATAAATATATAAATAAATATATGTATATATATATATATTGTAAATTCATATATTTCATGTAATACATTCCATACAGTGTCATATTTAAATTCTCCAAATGTAAATTGTTTTTTAAAATGTTAATAAATGTATTAAAATATTCCATATAAAAATATTGATATATATCACGTTCTAAAAACATTGTTTAGTCCTTTTTTCACAAATAATATTTTCTTCAATTTAGACAAACCCCTATGTTTTAGTGTGCATAGTTAAATGAATTTGTTTTGGATTCCATTATTCTCTAGATATTATTTAATATATCCACCTGAAAAATGATTTCAATTTTTTATTCATATCATATTGAGAGAAAAACCATATTATTTTTATTCATTTCGTTGAAAACAAATTTTTTTAAGGCATCAGACTTTTATTTAGAATTTGAACCAATTAATATTTGTGTAGTCTTTAGTAATAGTAATTATTTATATTTATCCATTTATGGAATCCTGTATCATTATACTACACACTTCTTAATGAATGATATTCATTTTTTGAGTTGATTTACTATCAAGAATTGTATATCGTTAATTTAAAATCAAAACTTTTCATCTGGTTGATCAAATCCTATCTATATCTCTTTATATTTTATGAACATCACATCATATATCTCTTTATGCGATCATTTTTATATTGTATTAACCATGATATTTATCTATTTGATTCAAAAACTCATTCTCTTTACTCATTCTTATATTACTTGATTTTTCAACATCACCCCCATGAGCTCTCCTCTAGTCCACTATCCACATGTCACCCCTCGTCCCTTTTTAGGGTACATGGCCATGGATGATTGGTCCATAAATTTAAAATAATTTCATTCATCAAAATTCCATTAAATGGTAAACATATTATGTTTAAATCCATTAACAAAAAAGTGTTTTTGATTTTATTTTTTTATTTTCATATAATTATTGAACCGAAACCATTAACGCATAGAAACTCATCATCTAAAATGGTGATTAAGAATATGATGTTTTTTCATTATAAATATATTTTTTAAATATCTTGAAAATCTAGAATAGCATCCCCTATCCAAGAACATTGGAAATATACATTTTGATGCTTTAGGAGAAAATTTTGTAACAAAATGTTTCATGTAGAAATTATCCTTCTCATCTTAGGGTTTTTTATATTTTCAAGACAAGTTTCTGAGGGATTTTAGATCTAAGATGAATTAATTTTGATTGAGACTAAGTTATTTTAATATTATGTACCCTTCTTCAAGAGAAGGATACCTATTGAGAAAATATTATTTTATGAACCAAAATTATTTTGATATTCTAAAATTTATTTATTTATAATATTCTCCTTCTCGAACTTTCATGAGCCACGTATTATATCATTATTTAAAATGATTTTTCTATTCCGAGAATTTTCAAATTTATCATTATCAATATTTTTTTCAAAAAATATAGACATCATGATATAATTATATTTTTTTGAATTTTATCCAATTTCATTAAAATTATTTTCTCTATAGATTTTATGTAGTTATTTTTATCTTATTTTTTTATCATTATACAATAACTAAGATTGAATTCTGAATATTTGAAGTGAATCTATTCAAACATCATATATTTATACTACATACTTTTATATATTGTAAAATTACATTTCATTTGCTTTAAAATTGTATTAAAAAATAACAATGAAAAAAATCGTCATAATCAAGAATCATCATAATTTCATGATTATTGTTTATGAATTTTTATCTATTCCTTAAAAGATATAGAATCCATTTTATAGAATTAACTATCTTCGTTCTTATTATTTTTTATTTGTTTATATATTTTATTGATCCATCAAATATATTATTCACACTTCATAAAAAACGCCTTCCTTGTCTATTATTCTTAAAATTTATAATATCTTTCATTATATGAAACTTTTTCATAATTCTATAGTGAAATGAGCATATTGAACTATAATTATAACAAGATGGTTCATCATCCACTTCGTCATAAATTTCTTCTCTTATATTTGAAAATAAGTTTATGTTATTAAATCTATTTAAATTAATACCCTTATTTTTGGATGTAACCTTAGAATTATTACATTTATTCCAGTAAATTCTTCTTGATTTTCCTCTACCTTATTATACCCTACTTAAATTTTGTATTTTATAATTTTTTTATGAAATTATAAGTAGCTGAAAACTAAAACACTTTAAAGTATGATTTTTCTTAAAATAATTTTTTTTATATTATAATACTTTAGGACACATGGGACAAAAATTTATCAAATATTTGATTTAATTCATCATCATAATTTTAACATATTTTATTATCATAATTAATAATTATATTATTTGTCATCATAGGTATAGAGGCTTTAAAAGAAATATTTATATTATATTTCACCTTATTTTTATGAATTTTTTTCTCTAAATATTTCATATAAAAAAACCATGTAAGTCAACAATTGGGATATTACATGGTTCTTTTTTTCTAATTTTTATAATTTTTCATCAAACATTTCATGTAAGATACAAAATATTTTCTCTAAAAGAGCATAGTCTTCTATTTTTAATGATATACTATTGTCTCTATAAATAATTCATTTATCATTGTGAAGAATATTTCAATACTCTCATTATAATTCATCTACTAATCATCATAGTTTTATCTCAAAAATTGTATCTTATAAAACATCACTTTAGTTTCACCTTAATTTAATTTTTCTATTGTATCACAAAATTACTTTAGTTATTTTGATTTTACTGAATTTCAGAAACTCACCTTATGAAAGACAATAAAAATTAAATTTTTGGACCATTCGTCATTCAAATTATTTGACATTTATGGTAATTTTATTTAATCTTATTCATCCAATGTGTTAAATCTATAAGTTTTAGTTTCATATATATCATAACTAGTAGATAAAATTTATGATAATGTTATATCCTTCTATTCACGATAACTTTTTAATAAAAGATATGAATTTCTATTTAATGTAATTAATTTAAATTATCCATTAAAGATTGTAACGACCCAATGTTTATCAATAAAAATTCCCTTATTAAAATTATGTCATAAAATCACAACACAATGAACTATTAAGTATTATGTGACCTTTAAACATAATATTGTCACTTCTGTGATTTTAATTTCAAAAATCTAACATACATGGTTGTGATCAGTAAGATGTTTGGAGTCCGATGAAAAAAACTTAATTTTTGGTGTATAATAACCTGCCCTTATGAATAGTAACCTACCCATATGAATAGTAATACAAACCTTATGAATAGTAAATCATTTAAAATAATAGTTTCCCCACCCATGAATTTATAAGTTAAATTTAGGAATCTTATAAGTTATAATATTACCATAGTAAATGTATTGGTATTTTTATAAGTCGTAATTAATTAATTAATTACAATTAAATAATTAATTAAATGAAAATATATTTTACTAATGTTCTTTCATAAATTAAAAATTTAATGTCTTTGGGTTTTAAGACAATTTTATAAGACCTTATGTGATTTTTGAAAACATTATAAAACCAGTTATAGTTTTAAAATCTGTATTTTTCATGTAAATTATAATTTTAATTAATAATTTAATTAATAATATTTAGAAAATTA
The DNA here is from genome assembly GCA_963277665.1 of Viscum album. NCBI lineage: Eukaryota > Viridiplantae > Streptophyta > Magnoliopsida > Santalales > Viscaceae > Viscum > Viscum album. Next base: position 1,326,377,668 of record OY728143.1, read on the forward strand.
TTTTTGAAAAATGGATTTCATTTTATGATTCAAAATTTCGAAAAATTGTTATGGAGAATTTTTTAGATTTTTTTTAAAATACATGAATTTTTTATGAATAGTGGAATCCAATAATCTACCGTATATATACATTATATGCTAAATAGACATTTCCAAGCATCATGGATGGTGTAAGAAACCTTAGTTCGAATTCACATGATCATATTACAATTTTTTGTAATGGAATCACCACTAATCCTTGTCTTAAGAAAAAATAATGAACTAATGATTAAAATATCAAGAAAACCCTCCTCCCCTCCACTATAAAAACTACCCACATTCTCCTCTTCTATTAACTCATCTCAAGCCTTGTTCCTTCCCAAAATTCTACCTAAATCTCTCCCCAATCACCTCCCCTATGTCCATTAGCCCTTAGTCTCTTCAAAAGGCCAAATCCTCTCCACCTAAGAGGATCTCAAGGAAGATTGATTCAAGAGGTAAATTCCTCTTTACAATTCTTTTACTTTCTTTTCAAGTTCATTTGATTTTTTTTCTATCATTATCTCTACTCATCCAGATGTTATGAAAACTCAAGAACCTTACATGTAATAAAATTTTGTTATTTTAATGGAATAATTTATTTTCATCTCTCCTTTACTCTTATTTTATACTAGTAGTTAAGACACCATCTAAGATGTGTTAATTTACCACATTCAAGGACGAGGGGTTCTAAATTTATTTTCATATCTATTGGTCTAGGAGGAACCTCAAGAGGGGGGTGAATTTAGTTCCCACTTAAAATTTCTGTTAAAAAATTTATGATAAAAATCCCAATTTGAAAAAATTGCCCAGTTAATTAAGGCAGTAGAGATATAAGTGTTCAATTGGTCAACAAGTTTGTCAAAGGTTGATTAGTCCTCAGTTGAATCAGTGTAAAACACTTATCAAACATTTGAAATGGGTTTACTAATTTAAACACATATAAACCTCAACCAAAACAAACAATCTTAGTGAAAGTAAAATAGTTTTCTCTTTTGATGTTACGAGCAACAAAAAAATAGACAAACAGAGTATTGAAAAATATAGTACACAACAGAGTTAAACAAGAGGTTTAGCCTTAAGATGTGACTTAATCCTCTCCAATTGGTGATCACCTGCTACCAAGAAGTTTATATTAACAATAAAATTTATACACAACCTGTATTGGGATTTACAATAGTTTTCACAAACTATCTAGGACTCACACCCTCTACCGCAGAACTTCGTGGAAAAAACACACAACCAGGACACACACATAATCTTCCATGGTTACACATGGGAAATAATGTAAGCAAAGATTGGTATGAGGATTTTCAGTATCCTCCAGTTCAAGCACAGAAGATAGTGTGTGTAAAAGACAAACACACACTTCTCAGAAATGTAATATAAGAAACACAATAGAGCTAATGTTATGAAGATTGAGTTTAGAAGGCACTATGTGTTTGCAGTTCAGATATTGAATCATTGGAGTGAAGAAATTACAGCTTGTATCTTTCTATGGAAGTTGTCTCCAAAACAGAGTGTCGTATCACATGGTTCTATCTTCCATGTACTAAGAAGTTCTACTTCTTGTTTTGAAATAGATTTGACGAAGCACAGAAGAAAGTCTTGAGTTTGTTCTCCCAAATGATCTTCGTGAATCTCTTTGGTTCACAGTGTAAATGCTAGTAGGTTTTCTTTGTTCTCTTAGTTAGCCATGTATTGAATCTCTCCTATGAAACCTCTGTCTTCTCTTCCTCAGTCTTATATTTTATATTTTAGGTCTGACAATAGGAATAAGAAAACCACGTGTGATTTTTCACATACGTCGTACTATCTCCAGATATGGTTTTTTAATATGACTACAATCAACATTAATTATTGTCAGAAGCATTAAATTTACCAAATATGACCATTAGAATAATCTTAATAAATTGAAAATGTATGGAGTATAAGAGTGGCTATCGGTAGACTGGTAGTAGTAGCCTTCTCAATGGTAGGACTCATCAGTATCCTTCATCGGTAGCCATCATCAATAGCCTTCATCGATAGCCTTCATTAGTATCCTTCATCAGCAGACTTTATCAGTAGCCTTCATTGGTATCCATCATTGGTAGCCTTTATCGGTAGCCTTATAGTAGTTACATCTAGCGGTAACTCTACAACAGTAGACTTTGAGCGATAGAATCATAGCGATGAGATTTCATTGATAACTCAGCGGTATGGTTCCTCAGTGGTAACCTCTATCTATAACCTCTATCAGTAACCTCAATCAGTAACCTCTAGTGGTAACCTCTATTAGTAAAATTCCAATGGTATCTTTATAGTGGTAACCTCTATCGGTAACCTTACATCGGTAACCTTCAAGTGGTAACCTCTATCTGTAACCTTCCAGTGGTAACGTTCCAGTAGTAACCTTCTACTTAGAGAAATTTTTCACTTAAAACTTAATCAAGAGACCAATGAGATTAAAAATACATAGTTATTACCTCATAGAAACTATAAATATTAATGAACCAAGATTATCATAAAAAAGACATGATTTGGGATTATCAAAACATGTGAGTCCAAAAATCTCCCCCTTTTTGATAATCAAAAATTATGTTAGTGAAATTTATATTTAATAATTTTTGAATCAGGGTTAACCACATTTTCTAATCACTTAAAAGATGTTATTATAAAAATATGATGTATCAAGAGTAGAAATAACATTAAATTTAACCATGTTTACTGTTGAAAATATATCAAAGCATATATTCAGGGGCTCCATTCTTAAAACATCTCCCCCTTTGTGATTAAAAAAATAATATAAGACAAAACAAGATAAAAGAAGATTTATGTATTAATTTAGTTAGAGTAAAATATAAAAAAAATATTAAAATGATCCCTATTAACTGTGACAACCCACATTCAATCCACATCAGAGATGTCTAAGGGAGATTTGTCTTTGATAGTTGAGGATGCAGGTTCAGAAGATGGAGGTACAACCCTAGGTATGGCAGTGATCAAGGTAGGAGGAGCTACTATAGAAGCACCAGTAGATCGATAATGATTGGATCTATGAGGAATTGTAGGAGGTATGCTTCTAATTGCCTGAGCATGAGTCATCAAAAGGGCAACACTAGTAGAGCCAGATGCAGCTGAGGAAGAAGGTAAGTCTGGAGGAACAGTAATGGGAGTGTAGTCCACATGGAGGAAGGGAAAAAGAAGAGTCATGTAATCCATAATGATTCTCCCCCCTCTTTCCATAGCTGAAATGAAATCATCCTTATTCTCCATGAACTTTTCCAAAGTAGGAGTCAACTCTCTAAGCCTTCTTACTTGATCCTTGAAATCATGAGTGACAGGTGGGATCCTCAAGTTATCTAACAGTAGCTTGAAGTGATCATCCATCTGATGCTTAGTGTAAACTCTTTTATAATAGAATTAATCTTTCTCTTTGACGGCCTTCTGATCTTGGGAAGCCTCCCTCAAGTAATTTCATACTAGATTATGAATTTCTGTGGTAGTAGAAATGACCTGAGTCATAAAATGAGGGTCCGAGGTACTTGCACCAGAGATTTTATCAAATTATTTTCTAATAACTGATATGAATACTTCTAGATCAACAGGAGGAAAGGCTAATGAGGAAGAATAATCACATAGAGGTGCTATGGTAAAAGCTATTGTTTCCTTTAAAGACCTGGTTATTCCACTGATCTACCTCTTCACATCATGATCCTGAACACTCACATGTGTCTCCATAGACATCTTAATGTCCTCAAATACAATGACCATCTTCTGAACAACACTCTTAACTAACTTAAGGTCTTTTTCCACTTGAGATATTGAAGCCATATGTGAGTGTAAAATCATAATAGACTATTTCACAGACTCCACAGATTCTTCGAAGGTTCACAATTGAATCTAGAATTCCTTCACTTCATGTTGCAAGTTGGTTTGAAAGGTATAGATTATTCTTTCCAAGGAAGATGCCAAAATCTCTTGATTGAGAGCCACAAATCTCTCTATCCAAATAGATCTCTCATCGAAGTGTCTCTTCAAATCTAATTTTAATTAATCCAATTACTCCTCATCACATAATCCTAAGGTAGAAGAACCACCAGCTACACAATATTAGTCTCTGAAACAAAATGAACTAGAGGTCTTCTATTAGGTTTTTCATCTTCAAAGTCTTCATAGTATTCATATTCCAATCCCAAGACCATGAATCCAGGGTTTTCTGACAAATCTTCTATTTCATGAGAAACAAAAACTGAACCTGTGGCAATAGGATCCTCCCCCTCACTTAGTGCATACTAGTCAACTACATTCACTTCTTCCATTATTCCATGATCAACTTCATCAATAGGAGAGTCCACTTCTATTTTTACTACAGAATCTTCAACCATAGCCATAGAAATTTCATCTCCAACCGATTCAACATCCTCTTCCTCTTCACTATCTCCCACTTCTATATATCATACTAGAGTAATAAGACATATGAATTCCTCTTCACTTTCATCAAAAGCTGTCTCAAATTCATCATGGAAAAATCCAGCTTTATCCCCCTCCTCTAAGGTCTCTCCAATAGTAATGTCTCTTAAGAAATTCTCTTTTTAGTCTTCTTATTCACTAGTTTCCTCATCATCATTGTCCCATTAGACAATCTCTCTTTTGGTTAATATATTTGATGGTATATCCTCACCAAGAGATATAGTACCAATATGGGGGATAAATGGAAGGTCGGGATCACTTCTATCACCAATAGGAGAATCCTTTCTCTCTTTCACAACAACAACTTACTGTTCTTCATCTAAGTACACTGGTTCCACTTCATTAGGCTTTAAAAGTGGATCTTTTTTATTATTTGGATTAGTAGTATTGGAAACATGATTGAATTCCTCATATAGATTAGCCTCATCATTCACCCACTCCCATTTCCAAGGGTTCCAGTTTATCTTTTTAAATTTGAAAATCATTTTGGTAATGCAGAATTTGTCCCTTAAAACTATGATTTCTTCCTTACCTCCAGTAACTCCTTTCACTTTTAACATTAAGGATATAAAATTGGCATGAAATATAGCATTTGACTTGGAACTAGGTTTTTTCATATCCTCTGACTGAACCATTAACAAAATGTGGATATTTATCCTTCATCTATGCTTGAACAGATACAACAAAAATATGTCATGATACTTCAAAGTAGTAAAGTCCCCTCTCCTGGGACTCAAAAAATGTTGAACAATTTTGAAAACTAATATGTTTTCTACATAAATATTAGTATCAATTAGATTCCTAGGGATTCCATTCCCTGTAAGTTTTTCAAGAGCTTATTCATAGCAGAAATACTCACTAGTGGGATGCACCACTTCAGAGTAATAATCAAATATGCCTTCATGTGGGACTCTTAAGCATTCATCCCGTTAAACAGAAGAGAAGACCACACTTACTCCATTAACCTTAGAAAACATACTATTCTCATCCTCAGACTATTAAAACTTCATAAACTCATAAAATTACTTTACGAGCTTCATGTAATATGGTCCATTATTATTTGTAAAACATTTTACTCAATCCCAAGCGTTGAGTGCCTTCAGCACTGGATACCTGCTCGATAGCATCCATTCCAAACTTAATTCCTTTTCGACCATGATTTCCATCTTCAAAAAATGAGGATTTATAGGCTTCATCATATCCTTTATTTAACTACTAGACTCAGATCAAGGTCTCTTAGGGTTCAAAACATCTCCTTCATCACCAACCATTGGTCTCTTCAATATTTCCACTGTGATATGATGCGGTTTGAGGTTATTAACACAATATTAGGTTCCAAGTATAGGGAGAAAGAGGTTAGGGAGAGGATTGAAGTGGATAGAATTGTAGTTTATACTTTTTTTTATCATTTTATGATCGAAAAAGAAATCGAGTAAATGAAATAAATAATATTAAAACATTTCAAATTCTAGTAGAAAAATGCTAAGTCCCAGAAGTAAGGTTAACTATCAGTATGGTGCCAATGGAGAGGTTTTTAATAGTGAGGTCCTAATGGTGAGGTCCTAATGGTGAGGTCCTAACGGTGAGGTCCAATGGTGAGGTCCTAACGGTGAGGTCCAACGATGAGGTCCTAACAGTGATGTCCAATAGTGAGGTTCAATGGTGAGGTCCAACAGTGAGGTCCAAACGGTGTGGTCCAACGGTGAGGTGCAATGGTGAGGTCCAAAAGTGAGGTCCTAATGGTGAGGTCCAATGTTGAGGTCCAATAGTGAGGTCCTAATAGTGATTTCCAATGTTGAGGTGCAATGGTGAGGTGCGATGGTGAGGTCCAATGGTGAGGTGTCCTAAACTAACAATTTATCATACCTAACTCATGTTTGATTCAATTTAACCTTTAAAAATTCAAAGGATTTGTGAATATATCATCCAATTGATGTTTAGTGACAACAAATTCAAGAGTGATATCACCTATTTGATAATGATCTCTCAATAAGTGATGTTTTACATCAATGTGATTTGTCCTAGCATGAGATACTTTATTTTTAGAGATGTTAATAGCACTTGTATTATCACAGTTTATAAAGACATTTTCGAATTGATATCCATAGTCTAGTAAGGTGCGTTTCATCCATAGAATTTGAGCACAACAACTACCAGCAGCTGTATATTCAGCTTCAGCAGTTGATAATGAAACAAAATTCTATTTCTAACTAAACCATGATACTAGTGACTTCCTGAAAATGTGAAATGTTCCAGATGTTCTTTTTCTATCTAACTTGTAACCATTAAAGTCAACATCTGAATAAAATATCAAATCTAATTATTTTCCTCTTGAATAAAATAGTAATAATTTTGTAGTAAACTTGAGATATTTAAAATCCTTTTAACAACACTTAAATGAGCCTCTTTGGGATTTTATTGAAAATGAGCACAAATTAATACAATAAACATAATATCAGGTCTACTAGCAGTAAGGTAGAGAAAACACCCAATCATGCCTCTATAATTAGTTTGTTCCACTAGTTTACAAGTATCATCAGCATCCAACTTACAAGTGGTACTCATTGGCGTATCACTACCTTTATTACTATCCAAACCAAAATGTTTCAAAATATACTTAATAAATTTACTATGATTTAAAAAAATACCATTTTTATTTTAAAAAATTTAAAATCCAAGGAAAAATTTACGTTCCCCCATTAAACTCAATTCAAATTCATTTTGCATCATCTTTGGAAAATCATTAAATAAAGAATTTTTTGAAGATCCAAAAATATTGAAATCTACATAAATTTATAACATTATAAAATCTTTAACAATCCTGTTAATAAAAAGAGTAAGATCAGCTCTTCCCTTAGGGAAACCTTTTGAAATAAGAAAAGAAATAAGTCTATCATACCAAGCTCTAGGATCTTATTTTAGACCATATAATGCTTTAGATAGTTTAAAAACATGGTTTGAAAAGTGGGGATGTGCTAAGCTAGGGGTTGTTCAACAAACACATCCTCAACTATATACCCATTTAGAAAGTCACTTTTGACATCCATTTGATAAAGTTTGAAATTCAGATGAGATGCATAAGCAAGTAGTATCTTAATGTCTTATAGTATAGAAACAGGTGAAAAGGTTTCCTCATAGTATATTACTTATTCTTGTTGATATCCTTGTGCAACTAATATTTCCATGTTTCTGAATATATTTCCCGACTCATTGACTTTGTTTTTAAAAACCCATTTAGTGCCTACGGTCAAAGTGTCTCTAGGTATTTCTACTAATTCCCAAACTTTTTTTCTTTCAAACTAATTTAATTCTTCTTGTATAGATATCACTCAAAATTCATCATTGATAGCATCATTAATATTTTTGGGTTCAAACAGTGAAAGAAAAGATTGATGTTCCACCTGGTTTCTAAGAGAAGCTCTAGTTTGTGTCCCTCTATTTAGATCACCTACTAAAGCATCTAAAGGATGATTTTTGAGATTTCTAATACCTCTTGAAAGGGTTGGTCTTGACACCACATGTTTGTATATAGGTTCAGATTCAAAATGATCTGATTCTAGAATGTTTCCAGAACTAGTTGTTTTCACTGGGGGTTAACTATTTTTATCATTAAGGTCCAGAATTGACATATATTCTTCAAGATATTCGGGAGAGGAGTTAGGTTCATGTTGATTAGTATCATAAAATTTGACATGAACTGATTCTTCCACACATTTTTTCTCTAACTGAATTACCCCATAGGCTTTACTAGATATTGAGTAACCTAGAAAAATTCCATCATCACTTTTGTATGAAAATTTGTAAAGATTATCCATAGTGTTAAGGATAAATACTTTGAAACAAAAAACTCTAAAGTAATTAACCTTAGGATTCCTATTGTTACATAAATCATAAAGATAATTCTTAAGAATAGGTCTAATTAATACTCTATTAATGATATAACAATCTGTATTAATTGCTTCAACCCAAAAATAGATAAGAAATTTATACTCATTTTGCATAGTCTGAGAAATCTCTTGAAGTGTATTATTTCTTCTTTCAACAAATCTATTTTTTGAGGTGATCTAGGAGTAGATAAATCGTGATTATATCCATTATGTGATTAAAAATATTTGAACTCTTGATTTTCAAACTCACATCCATGATCACTTCTCACGGTATTAATTATATGTCCACTACGATTTTCTAAAGACTTGAAATATTTAATAAAGTAAGATCATTATTCAATTTTGTGAGATAGGAAGTATACCAAAGTGTATGTAGAAAAATCATCTACAAGAACATAGACTTAGTGCTTCCCATTTAAACATGAAACTATCGATGGTCCAAAAAAATCCCTGTGAACCAACTCAGGCAGTTGAAAAGTGGAAACTTCTTTCATTGGTTTAAAATAAAATTTGTGTTTTTTCCCTTTTAACAAGGATTAGAAACTTTTTTATGAGGGAATTACAATCTAGGTAAGTCTCTAACTAAACATTTCCTGGTTATTTTCCTAAGTGAGTTCACATTTCAGTGTCCTAATATTTTGTGCCACAACCAAGATTCCTTATGAAAAGCAATTTTACAAGAAACATTTTTCTTAGCTAAAGATTTTAAATCAATAACATATACATTTTCATTTCAAAGATCTATGAATATTAAATCAGTTTTTAATTAAAAACATTGAATGCATCATTTGCAAACTTAAAAATAAAGCCATCATCACACAACTGATAGATACTACGTAGATTTTACTTTAACCCATCAACAAAAAGTACTTTTGAAATTAATACAGTATTAGGGTTACCAATTTTTCCTAAGATGGTGATATTCCCTTTATAATTATCACCAAATGTAACATGTCCACCATCATCTTTTATTAGGATCTGGAATCATGAATAGTATCCAGTCATATGTCTTGAACATCCACTGTCCAAGTACCATAGGGTTTTACAGGAGCTCTTTAGACAATTTTCCTATAAAACTGATTAAGCCTGGGGTAACATTGGTACCCAGATTTTATTAGGTACAAATATGTTAGAAAGTAAGTTTTTGGGAACCTATATTTGTTATATTGGATTCCAATACTCAACAGATATATTTTTAGACAAGAACACTTTGTTAGTTCCTTTAGAAAATTGTTTTTCAAAAGGTGGTTCAGAACCTGAACTAGCAGTGAACTGTCTAGATTTTGGAACAGAATTGTTCTTAATAATCCTTCTCTGTCCTAGTTAATATCTTAAACCAGTTGTGTGTTTTGGAGCAATTTGTTTCCCTAGAATCTAGGTCAAGGTATCTCTATTGGTAGAAAACTTCTCAATATCTCTTTTTAATTTCTCATTTGATAATTTTAGTTCAGTATTTTCTTTTTGTAACTGAGATTGTTTTTCCTTTTCAGTACCCAAATCAGGTTTATAATTGGAATTTAAATCACATTGCCTTTTGAATAATTTATATTTATCTTATATTTCATTAAATGTATCCTCATGAATTACACAGTACTCAAATAGTTCGTCCTTAGTCGTATTTTCATCATTATTTGATTCAATCTCATTCCCAGAATAGTAAGCATTATGTATAGAAGAATTGAGTGTTACCTTAGATGTTTTAGTCATGAAACATTGGTTTTCATCATTGTTATTTTTAGTATCAGAAGTGTTAGATCCACTAGATCTGTCTTCTGAAGCACTCCAATTATCTTTCAAAGACTTTTTATACCCCTTTCCCATTTCTTCATATTTCTTCTTGAAATTCATCTTGTGTAAATCATCCTTCACACGACCTTTTCATTTACACTCATAATAGATTATCTCATTTGTGTTGTCATTCCATTTTCTGTCTCTTTTTCAATGTCCTTTACTATCATACCTTCCTTTATAATTTGAATTTATGAAAAACTTATTATTTTATTAGAACTTTTTGAACCTTCTAGAAAGATGACCCATCTCAACATTACTTTCAATGTCTGAATCTTCACTGGTGGAACTATCTATAGAAACTTGAACTTAATCCTTTTGTTTTTTCTTTGAGGTAGTTGTCTTGAATGCTACCGATTTCATTCTTGGTTCTTCATCTGCTTCTTTATTCACCTTAAACTCTTCCTCGTACATCTTGAGTTTTCCAATTATTTCTTTCACTAGTATCTTGATTATGTCGTAGGATTCGCAGATGGAAACAGAAGTTACTCTCTATCTGTCAGGTAGGCATCGAAGAAATATCATAATCTGATCCTTATTGTCTATTGGTTTCCCAATAAGACTCATTGTATTTACTATTTCATTGAACATGAGATACATTTCAGAGATAGGGTCATCATGATTCCTTTTAAAATTATCATAATTAATAGTATAGGTATTTAATCTCATTTCATTATCATTGGTTGTTTCCTCATGGTAAATAGCCAAAGTATCCCAATTTTCATATGTAATTTTACAAGAAGATATTCTATTGATTTATTCATCACCTAGAGCACAGTACAATGCATTCATTGCTTTACAGTTATTATTATATAAATATTTAGTCAACTAAGACCATGTGTCCCTAGTAGTAGTAGGTAATGCATGCTGTTCTTCAATTGTGTCCCACATTTTAGGACCCATGTTATCTAGATACAATTTCATTTTCAATTTCCACTGATCATAGTTAGTACCATTAAATAAAGGTGGCATGTTAGTAGCCACACCCCCCAACTCGGTTATCCATAGTTAAATATAATTTAAAGAACTGAAAATTTAGATATGATAGAAATTTTAATATCTTTAGGATACAACTAAAATCACAGTTGAAAAGAATATGAAAATATTGAAAAACATGTCTGATAGTAAAAATAAAAACCACCTCTGATACCAAATGTTAGTCAGGGTGGAACCTCAAGATGGTGGTGAATTGAGTTCCCCCTTAAAATTTATGTTAAAAACTTTATGATAAAAATCCCAATTTAAAAAAAATAGACTATTTTATTAAGTCAGTAAGGATAAAAGTTTTCAATTGGTCAAACATTTTCTAAAAGATTGATTAGTCCTCAGTTGAATCAGTATAAAACACATATCCATCTTTTGAAATAGTTTTACTGAATTAAACACATATACAAACTAAAAAAACTAACTATTAGAGTGAATGTAAAATAATTTTCTCTTTTGACGTTATGAGCAGAAAAAAAATATAAAAACAAAGTATTACAAAATATAGTATGTAGTAGAGTTAAACAATAGGTTTAGTATCAATTTGGGAATTAATCCTCTCCACTTGGTGACCACCTACCACAAAGTAGTTTATATTAACAATAAACATGATACACAACCTATATCAGGCTTTAAAAAAAATTCACAAAATGTCCAGGGCTCACACCCTCTACCATAATTATTCATGGAAAAAACACAAAACTAGGACACACACAACCTCTTCAAAGGTTACACATGGGAAAAATTTTATGTAATGTTTGGTGTGAGGATTTTAAGTATCCTATAGTTCAAGAATGGGAGACAGTGTGTGTAACAGACAAACAAAAACTTCTTAGAAATGAAATATAATAAACACAATAGAGCTAATGTCATGAAGATTGAGTTTATAACACTCTATGTATTTTCAATTTATCTCTTGACTCCTTGGAGTGAATAAATTAAAGTTTGAGTCCTTCTTTGGAATTTTTCTCCAAAATAGAATATCGCAACTCTCGATTCTAGATTCTAGGTACTGAGATGTTTTGATTCTAGTTTTGAAAGAGATTTGATGAAGCACTGAAGACAGTCTTGAGTTTGTTCTCCGAAATGATCTTTATGAAGCTCTCGGGTTCATAATGTAAATGCTTGTAGGTTTTCTTTGTTCTTCAGGTAAGTCGTGTAGTGCCTCTCTCGCATGAATACCCCGTCTTCTTTTCCTCTATCTTCTGTTTTTTTTAGGTCTGACAATAAGAATAAAAAAACCATGTGCGGTCTTCCTCGTACCTCATACTGTCTCCAGATACGGTCTCTTGATATTTCTACAATAAACATTAATTAATGTCAAAAGCATTAAATTTACCAAATGTGATAGTTAGAATTATCTTAAGAAAGTGAAAAAGTATGAAGTAGAAGAGTGGGTATCAGTAGAATGGTAGTGGTAGCCTTAACAATAGTAGGATTAATCGGTATCCTTCATTATGTGCCTTTATCAATAGCCTTTATAAGTAGCCTTCATCGGTAGCCTTTATCAGTATCCTTCATCAGTAGCCTTCATCGCTAGTCTTCATTTGTAGCCTTATAGCAGTTATCTATAGTGGTAACTCTACAACAATAGACTTTGAGTGATAGACTTATAGAGATGAGCATGCATTTATAACTCAGCGGTAATTTTCTTCCATGGTAACCTTGATCGGTAACCTCTTTTGGTAACCTTCCAGTGGTATCCTTCCAACAATAAACTCTATCGGTAACCTTCATGCGGTAACCATTGTCGGTAACCTTCCAGTGGTAATCTTCTAGTGGTAACCTTCTATTTAGATAAAATTTTCACTGTTAACTGAATGAAGTGACCAGTGAGATTAAAAAAACATAGTTTTGACTTAATAGAAACTATAAATATTAATGAAACATGATTATCATATAAAAGATACTTGATTTGGAATTATCAAAATAGGTGAGTCCAACACTATCTTAAATTATGGTCATGAAATAATTTTTATAGTTGAAAAAGACTATTAAAAATTTATTTTATCTTATCTAGTTCTCTCTAATCTTATTCACACATGATGTAAAAAAATAATACAAAACAAGCTAATTGTGAGAAAAATAGCCAAATTAATTCAAGCGTTTATCATTAATTTTTTATATAATGATACATATTCACTCCAAACATCCAAATAAATTTTACAATGTAACCTTATGGATGTTCAATAATAAAATATAAATCTAATTCTGGAAAACCATCCCCGATTTACATGATTCTTTATTCCCGAAAATAAGTAAACTGATCATAAAAACCAAGAAAACAATCGGACCCGAACAATGAAATTGAACCACTTAACCCATCAATAAGGTTATGAATAAACTTAAAATGTTTAAACTAAATATCTTAAATATATATCAGGTTCTTTAATCATTAATTAATGAACATAATTTTATTATTCAGTTTAATAATATCAAGTAAAGAACACCATCATACATAAGGTAAGAGATCCTCTCTATTTAACTTTTATTCATGAATGTCTTCTATGTTATTCTCTTTTATGTATAATATATAATGACCGGGTATGATTGAGATCCTCCCCCATACTTCCCTCATGATGTATAAGTGATGATAATCCCACTTTCTCTCTCATTAATCCCTCTTAAGTACACCCAATACCATGTCGATAATCCCTAAGGGATTCTACCTGAACCTCCTTTATTCCATCAGGTTGTCTTATCTTCTTTTTTCCAAAATGATGTTATCTTATATTTATTAAGTTAATCTTATCAATTATCTATACATGTACCAAATTCATTTACCAATACCCTTTCATCATTCTCTTTCAGGGATATATATGTTTTTAAGTGATTCCCTCCTCGATACATCCTGATAAGAAAAGCTCTTTTTAGGGAACTTCTTGAATTCTTACATGATTTCAAGTGAACTATATATTATATTTTAAGCCACCATTGTCTTTATAAAGTCATTATTTTATGAAAAAATTCTTGATTCACATCTGTTTTTATATAAAGTATTCTTCCCTTTCCTATATTAATGGCTTTATAATATTTTCCTTGAAACCACACAAAAATATTTTAATGCTAAATTTATTAAATAATTATTTTACATGTTGTCACTTCTACTTGACCTAAATTACCATGATACATAACTATTTCTCCTTATGAATCTCAATGTATATCGTAGTTCCTTTTCTTCGTGGACATTTTTTTGATATTCCCATTTGTTATGCTTTATGACATGATTATGGTACCCTATTATTTTTGTGGGTAACCATTGTGTTTATTTGAGGTTGATTATGTGTCACTATTTATGTGGAAAAATATTCATGAAAAGTAAATATGGGTGTTCCCAGATAGATCTCAAATACATTGGATAATGTTGAGTCTCATGAGATGTTTTGGGCGACGGACATAGTGGTTAGCCTTGGCTTGTGCAACCATGTGTGATGGTCTTTGTGGTTAGACTGGGCTTGTGCTACCATGTGCAATAGTCTTGGAGGTTATCCTGGACTCAAGTTAAAGTAATGTTTTATATTCTTACCAAATTACTACAACTCCATGTTTATATGATTCCATGTTTATATTTTATGATTCCATATGTAAGATGCCATTTTATATCATCATGTCATGCCTTCTATTCCCTGTGCTAATGTTTTGTTCTTATGGTTATTCTCTTAATGGTCTATTTAGCTAATCCATTTGTTCATGTGTTCCTTAGGTTACCCTATGTAGATTTTTTAGAACAATAGTAGTTAGGATCTCAAGTTGAATATTAAATAAATAAATTTTTTATTTAGTTCCATGTTTCTAGTTTTATGCACCTATTCTTTTCTGACACTAGACATTAAGATACTTGGCTTGTAATATGGTGTATAATTATGCTTAAAATCATGTAATATTATATGTAAAATTCTGGGTTCACTATAGCTAGTATCAACGGATGGTCTAGTTTTTTTGGTTATTATGATTAGAGCACCTTAGTAAGAACCTTAAAGATGATACTATGTATAAGAAAACACCCCTTAATTTTGGTAAGTATAGAGTAATTGGTTTAATAAGAAAATACATCCATGTATGGATACATATATGTAGAGGTGGATCTAGCACAGATGTATATATGGGTAAAACTTGAAAACAGAGCTTTGAACTAGACTCGAATGGGAACTGGTGCACGAAAATAGGACTTACTGCACTCTTGGTTTGACACTTCCAAGAGATATTCATTGTTAAATTGATGAGATTAGCACAAACCATTATTATGGGAATAAGTAAAATCCCATAAAATATATGTTATGAAATAGTTCAAGGATAACCTATATTTAAAAATAAGGAATCACAAGTTAGGATATAATTCTCCTTTACAAGTTTATACTTTTATGTTCAAAGTTTCCTTTTTATTTTCAATAGATAAGTATTCAAGCCATATAATTGTATATTCTTTTTCTTAGTTAATGTAAATAAATATAATAACATGTTCCAAAAATCAATGTGATAGGAAATGAGAATATTTCCCTAATAATATTCTAAATATTATGGGAGAAGGTGCTAAAAACTTCATGAAAGTACTTTCTCACCTAATTTATGTTATGAATAATAACTTCAATCACTTGGAATGCCCTCCTCCCCCATGGAAATAGGAATTTTCCATAGATTCCTTGATATAGAAGAGTCTTCCAATGTTTAGTGGATCTTCTGATACCATCCTCATATAATAGTGGATTAACTTAATTGAAAAGATATTTCATACCTTCAACTGCTAAGAAGATAAAGTTGTATTGGCGTTCTATCATTTTATGTGGTAGATGATTAGTGGTGGACACTAATCAAGAATTCGAATCCCTAGGAGGAAATTGATTACATTGAATGGGAGGAATTCAATAAAATGTTTTTCAAAAAATATTTTCCCCAAAAAATCCATCTCAATATGGAAAGAGAGTTCTTCGGACTCAGACAGAAGGAAGATGAGTCCATTAGGGTGTATGAAGAAAACTTCACAAGGATTTCAGGGTATGCCTATAGCTTTGTCATGAACACCTAAATAAAGGCAGATCACTTATATAGAATATTAAAGCTATGTCTACAAAAATAATTGGCGATTCGAGATATTGAAAGCTATGAAGATATTTTTTGTTGTGCCCTTAAGGTTGAAATGGAGATCAGAGCCTCTCAATGGTATCATGGGCCCAATGGAAAAAAGATGAAAATGGAATCTAATGTCGGTGTTTCCACAAATAAATTCTATTATTTAACAAAGCTCGACCATCCCATAATTAATAATTGTGGGAAGAAGTACCATGGGAACTATATAAAAAGAATAAATAATTTCTTATAATGTGGACAGTTGGGACATCTGGCTAAAAAATTACAATGGGATATGAAGAATCCTGCTAATGTGGAAGAAGAAAGGAAGGTTCAGATAAACTCTCTACCAATGGTGTGGTGTTAAAACTACAAGTAACATGGGAATTATACAACCAATTTTCTCTAAGACAAGGGTTTTTAGAGGAAATCAACAAAAACCTCCAAGTAAACAAGGAAGGGCTTATGCTATCACTAATGCTAAGGTGGAGCTAGAAAACGATGTGGTGACAGGTACTCTAGTTATTCATTCAAGAATAGTGAAGTACTATTTGGTTCTAGTTCTATGAATTCTTTTATATATTTCAAGTTTAGTAGAACTATTGAAACACCATCTCAAAATTTGGAGGATATGTTTTATGTGAGAACAGTGAATGGGGAATTGTTTTCATCTAGGGTTTATAACACCTCCATAATAAATGTTTGTTGATTGAACCACCCAATAAATATTTTCATACTTTATTTAGTGGAGTTTGATTTTATCTAGGTCATGGATTGTAAATATTTATAAAAATACAACATCAACTGTCGGTAAAGGGAGATCACCCTTCACATCACAAATAATCCTATAATTCTTTACAAGTGTAATGAGTAAGTTGAATCTCCATTATAATCATCATCTCAAGTTTTTATATTACTACATTATGAGAAATAATACATAGATCAAATGATTGAGACAAAGGAGAGAATCATGTTTGAAGACATGGCCATAATGAGGGATTACACTGATGTATTTCCTGAAGTGTTTCCCAGTTTTTCCTCTTGACTGAGAGGTTGAGTTCTCAATTGAACTTATTCTGGGGTCTCTACCTATATCATAGACACATTATGGAATGGAAACCATAGAGCTAGAAGAGTTGAAGAAGAAGTTATAGGATAATCTGGAGAAGGGTTTTATATGCCCAAGTGCTTCACTGTGGGGACCACTAGTCCTCTTTATCAAGAAGAAGGATGGTTCAATGCACATCTACATTGATACTAATGAGCTCAATAAAATCATGATAAAGAACATGTATCCACTACCTCAGATAGAGGACTTGATTGATCATCTTCGTGAGGCCAGTTATTTCTCTAAGGTAGACCTTCATTTGGGATATCACCAATTAATGGTGAGGAAGGAAGATATTCCTAGGACTTCCTTTCAAATTAGGTATAGAATCTTTAAATTCATATGATTTCCTTCATAACCACAAATTCTATAGAAAATATCAAGGGTTTTAAAAATAGAGTCTTTGGATATTACCTCAACAAATTTGTGGTGGTCTTTATTGATGATATTTGGATATACTCCTAGAGTAAGGAGGAAGATGAGGAGCATTTGATTACTATGATGAGGAATTTGTGAAGGGATAATTTGAATCAAAAGTATAGTAAATGTGAGTTTGGGATAGAGGAAGTATCATTCTTAGGGAATGTTATCACCCCTAAAGGGATATCTGTAGACCCTTCTAAGATAAAGGCAATTGAATAGTGGCCTATGAATGGGGAGCACTCTTCGCGCTCGTCTGCTGGGAGCGCTCTCGGCACTCATATTCTCTATTAATCTTGGGTTTCATCCCCTTCACTATTGGATTTTCCCCTCAGCTCTCAGCTCCACCCATCAACTCTTGGATTCTCCACGGTTCTCTTGTTTCATTCATTGAAGATACGTGTTTTGGACGGCCTCCATCACCTTAAATTCTCTTACCTCAAGTTTCTTTGTGATTATCCGGGTAGAAGATGGTATGGAATTAACCTAGAGGCTTTGGGATTGTGGTTAGGTGGATGTTGGGTTTCCAGACGCTACTGGAGTTAGACTTCATCCTCAGCCTCCCAAACCCGCTCTGACCTAGGGTCCCACCACTCCTCTGCAGGTTGAAGTTGGGGCGATGGTAACACAGGGTTTTGGGCTTAAGGTTTGTGGCTGTTGATGTTTATTTTATATTTTCATCCTTGGATCTCTTTAGGGTTTCTTTCTCAGTCTTATTCAGTGTTCATAATTGGTTTTTTGTTACCTTTTTGGTCCTTATACGTGACTGTGGATTTATTTTCACCGATGGTCTCTCTTTCTGGTGCAAGATGTTTGTGGATTCTGTCTATCGGTTCTGCCATTCTGAATCTATATGGTGACGATGGTGGTGATGGTGGAGTGGAGTCGGTGAACTCTAGATGGTGACTCAAGATGTTGTGATGCCTACGTAGGTGGAGAAATGGTGTTGCGTTGTGGTATCGATGATGATGATATCTTGTTTCAGTGACGATGGTGTTCGGTTCTGGTGGCATCAGTTTTTTGTAGGCGGTGGACATCAGAGAGGAGTCTGGTGGCCTTACTGTTGCGTTAATGTTGACGGTAATGGTGTTTGGTCTGCATTGTGACGATGGCGGTGAATTAATGGATGGATGATGTCTCATACAAAGCACATCACATGGTTCATGATTTATTTTTGGGTGACTTTTTTGTTTTGAAATCTGAAAATTTTTAGCTGTGTTTTTTAATTTTGAAGGGGGCGGGTTTTGAGGTAGTCAAAAAACATTGGTGGTTCTTGGTTAGGCCTTGAGTGCAGTGGAATTTAAAATTTGAACTTATTATGATGGTGATAGTCTAAATGGGGTTAGTACTAGTGGTTTTTGAAGGTTTTGTATGGTTCCCACTTACCCAAAAAGTGGTTTCTTAAAAATAAATATAAAAATGGATTATGGTAAATGCAGAGTGACCTAGGCTAACATCTGTAACTGTGATCTATAGATTTCTAGGTCTATATTGGTATTATCAATGATTTTTGAAGAACTTTTCACAATTTTCAAACCCAATGACCAAGATGAAATGAAAGGGAGTAAAGTTTTTCTGGGCTCAAGAATGTAAAGATTGCATTAAGGATCTGAAAAAGAGGCTAGTCACTGTGCTTGTACTCACACTCCCAAAAAGTGGATAACTATTTGTGATGTACAGGGATGATTCAAAGAAATAATTATGTTGTGTGCTGATGAAAAATGATAAAGGTATATCTTATACCTTAAAGAAGCTAAAAATGCATGTGCAAAACTATCATATGTGTGATCTGGATTTGGTGGTTGTGATCATTGGGTTAAAAATCTGGATGCATTATCTATATGGGGAGAAGTGTGAGATATATACTGATTAAAAGATTCTAAAATATATATTCACACAAAAAGAGATTAATATGCACCAACTTAGATAGATAGATATCATTAAAGACTATGACCTCTCAATCCACTACCATCATGGTAAGGCAAATAAGGTGATGGATTCATAGAGTAGAAAGGATTTTGTATCTTTATCAATATTGGGAATTGAAAAGATCTAATATTTTTTGATTTTTAGAGGATGGACATGGGAATAATTTAGGGTGGAACATCATAAATTATTTCTCAGATTATTTCTCAACCATCCCACATGGATAAAATAAAGAATGTTCAGTGAAAATATGTGGAAATTCAAAAAAGGGTGGAAGCCATTAAAATAGAAAATCCTCTGAGTTCATGATTTATGAAGAAGTATTTGTATGATTTGGGTCATTATTATGTGTAACATATGATCTAGAGATGAAGAAGGATCTTTTTAATGAAGCACATATCGCAACCTTCTCTATTCACCCAGGGAGCACAATGATGTATTGAGATATCTGAGAGAATGTTTGGTGGGAAAATATAAAGAAAGATATTGTTGAATTTACATCAAAGTGTCAGGTATGTCAAAAAGTGAAGGCTGAGAGATAGAAGTCTAAGGGGGTGATGAAACCACTACCCATACCAACATGGAAGTGGGAGAACATCACCATGGACTTTGTCACTTGTCTTCCAAGGACATCCAGAGGAAACAATTCTATATCTCACTTTACCGTAATTTGAGAGGACTTATCATTAGATAAGCTTTCACAGATATATATCAATGAGGTTTTAAGTTTTTTTAGAGTACCACTATCTATTGTATCTGATAGATATCCTACATTAACCTCATTGTTCTGGAGAAATCTCCAACATGCTCTATGCACTGAACTAAACTTCAGTATGACCTATCATTCTCAAACTGATGGACAATCTGAGTGAACTACTCAAACACTAAAAGATATATTGAGATCATTTTTATGGAATTTAAACGATGTGACCAATATCTTTCACTGGTCTAATTATCCTAAAAAATAGTATCCACTCAAGCATCTGAATGGAACTATATAAAGCCCTTTTTGGAAAAAAAGTACAGAACACTGAAAAGTTGGGATGAAGTCAGTGAGCATAAGATACAAGGATATGAAATGGTCAATGAAATTGTGGATATGGTGAAATCCATTAAGCAACACATCAAGGAATCCCAAAGTCAACAAAAGAGTTGTGTATAAAATCATTGATAAGACCTTGAGTTCAAAGTTGGAGACATGTTATTTCTAAGAATATCTCTATGGAAGTAGGTCATGAGGTTTGGAGTTAAAGGAAAGCTAATTCCCATGTACATCAACCCCTTCAAGATCCTTGATCATGTCAGAGTTGTGGCCTATCAACTGGCACTTCCAACTATCATGTTGAAAGTACACAATTTCTTCCATGAAACCCTCTTAAGGAAGTACATACTAGGACCTTCACATGTACTCTTGTAAAGTTGGAGAATGATCTTTCTTACATGGAGTAACCAATGAATATCTGGGATCATTGAGATAAAGTTCTACCTAGCGACACTACTCACCCAGGTAATGTACTATGGTTGAATCATAAGTATGAAGTGGAATCATTAGAACTGGAGGAAGAAATGAAGGAAAAGTACCCGCATATTTTTACGGCTTAGAATGCAAAATGAAAATTTAAGGGTGAAATTTCATAAGTGGGGAATAATGTAACAACCCAATATTTTATCCATGGAAATTCACTTTTTATAATTAAGTCATATAATCGCATGAAATAAAAACACAATAAAATATTAATTATTATGTGACATTTAAACATAATATTTCTCACTTTTGTGGTTTGAATTTTGAAAACATGACATACATGGTTGCGATTAATAAGATGTTAGGAGTCTTATGGAACAAAATTAATCTTTAGTGAATATTAACCTACCCTTGTTAATAGTAACCTACCCATATAAAGAGAAATATTACCATTTTGAATAGAAAATAATCCAAAACAATAGTATCCTCACCAATGAATGCATAAATAAATTTAGGAATCTTATAAGTGATAATATGACTGTAGTAAAAGTATTGGTATTTTTGTAAGTCGTAAATAATTAATTAAAAATAATTAATAAATTAAAATAAAATTTATTTTATTTAATAGTTATAATAAATTAAAATTTTCATATCTTCTGATTTTAAGATAATTTTATAAGACCTTATATGATTTTTGAAAGCATTATAAAATCAATTATAGTTTCAAAATCCACATTTTTCAAGTAAATTATGATTTTAATTAAAAGGTAAATTTAAAATATTTGGAAAATTAATTTTGAAAAATGGAGTTTATTTTTGGATTCAAAACGTTGAAAAATGGTTAGGGTGAATTTTTGAGATTTTTCTAAAATACATGAATTTTTTATGAATAGTGAAATACAGTAATTTAACGTATATATACATTATAATATAAATGGAATATTCATAGCATCATGGATAATGTAAGAAACCTTATTTAGAATTCACATTATCATATTTCTTTTTTTGGTCATAGAATCGTCACTATTCTTTATCTTATGGAAAAATAATAAACTAATGATTAAAATATTAAGAAAACCTTCCTCCCCTCCACTATAAAAACCACCTACACTCCCCTCTTCTCTTCACTCCTATAAAGCCTTTTTTCTTCCCAAAATATATCCCAAATATCTCCCCAAGCTCCTCCCCCACGTCCAAAATCCATTAGTCTCTTAAAAAAATCAAATCCTCTCCAATTAAGAGGCTCTCAAGTAATATTGATTCAAGAGGTAAATTCCACTTTTCAATTCTTTTACATTCTTTTCAAGTTCAGTTGATTTCATTTCAATCCTTTCATATAATCATTTAAATTTTATAAAAAATAAAATACCTTACATGTACTGGAATTATGTTATGATAATGGAATAATTTATAGTCGTCTCTCTTTTACTCTACTTTTATACTAATATTAAAGATATTATTTGAGATGTGTTAATTTACCACATTCAAGGATGATGAGTTTTCAATTTATTTTACCATCTTCAATTATTGCCATGAAATCATTTTTATGGTTGATCTAGACTATTAAACATTTATTTTATCTTATTTTTTTTCTAGAATCCTTTTTTCACACATGATGTGAAATAATAAAACAAAAACAAGTTAATTGTGACCAAAATCACCAAATTAATCCAAGCATTTATCATTAATGTTTTATATAATGATTCACCTTCACTAGAAATATATAAATGAATTTTAAAACCATGTAACCTTATTTTTGTTCAATAATAAAATATAAATCTAATTATAGGCAACCATTCCCATTTTTGCATGATTTTTCATTCATGAAAATAATAAACTGATCGTAAAAACCAAGAAAACAACCGGACATGAACAATGAAATTGAACCACTTAACCCACCAAAATGGTCATGAATGAACATAAAATGGTTATAATAAATCATTTACATATATATTTAGTTATATAATTATTAATTAATGAACCTAATTTTATTATTGATGTCATTAATATCAATTGGAGAACACCATAAGACATAAGGTAAGGGATCCTCTCTATTTCACTTTTATTCAAGAATGTCCTCCATGTTTTGACCTTTTATGTGCAATAAATAATGATGTGTTATGATTTATAACCTCCAACATATTTTCCTAATGATTTATAAGTGATTAGAAACCCCATTTCTCTCTCATTAAGCCTTATTATGTACACCTGATACCATGTCGATAATCAATAAGGGATTCTACCTGAACCTCCTTTATTCCTTTGGGTTGACTTATCTTCCTTTTACCAAGATGATGTTATATTATCTTTTTTTATGTGAATCTTATAAATTATGTGTAAATGTACCAAATTCATTTATTAAGACCCTTTAATCATTCTCTTTTAGGGATATACATGTTTTTATGTGATTCCCTCTTCAATACTTCTCGATAAGCAAACCAGTTTTGAGGGAACTTCCTGAATTCTTACATGATATCAAGTGCACTCTATATTATGTTTTAAGTCACCATTATTTTTATCGAATAATTATTTTTATTAAAACCTTTTTGGTTCAGTTCTGGTTTTATATAAAGGATAACCCCCTTTTCTATTTTAACGGCTCTATAATATTTTCCTTAAAACCGTACAAAATTTGTTTAATGCTAAAATATCTTAAATACTTTTATTACATGTTGTCACTTAAAATTTTCATAACTTACCAAAATAAATTCCTATTTTACCTTATAAATGTTCATGTGTTTTTTTGTTCCTTTATTTCATGAAAAATTTTATGATACACATATTTTTCATGCATTATGACATGATTATGGTTCCCAATTCTTTCCATGGGTAACCCTTTTGTTCATGTAAGGTTTATTATGTATGATTATTTATGTGGAAAAAATATTCATGAAAATTTAAGTTGGGTTCACTTAGATAGAACTCCAATTCATTGGTTAAATTTGAATCTCATGAGACATTATGTGCGATGGTCTTGGGGGTTAGCCTTGGCTTGTGCTACCATGTGCGACAATCTTGGAAATTAGCCATGGCGTGTGCTACCATGTGTAACGGTCTTTGCTGTTATCCTTGAATCATGCTAATTTAATTTTTTATATTTTTGGAAAAATTAATATCACTCCATGCTTATATGATTCTATTTTTATATGTTATTATTCCATATGTCACATGTCTTTTTATATAATCAAGTCATGTCTTCTATCCCATATGTTGATGCTATGTTCTTATTGTTATTCCCTTACTAGGATATTTAGATGATCCCTTTGTTCATGGGTTTCTCAAGTTACCCTATGAAGATGTTTGATCACAGTGGAAGTAAGGAGATCAATTTTATGATTAGATAAAAGAGTGTTTTATTAAGAAACATGTTTTTAGTTTTATGCACCTAGTCTTCCAAGACGCTTGAATTTAGGATCATTGGCTTGTACTCTAATGTATAATTATGCTTAAAATCCTATAATGTTATATGTAAAAGGATAGGTAATCTATAAAGGTAATATAATCAATTAACACCATGTAATTACAAAGAGAGCCAATAAAATAAATTCATCAAATATTTACTCACAAATGTAGGCAACCTAGCTTTGATATCAAATTAGAAAACTAATTGAGGATCCAATAAAGATAAAGGATATATATGTGAATAAATTATATAAGTTATATAAAATTTTCATTGAAAACAAACTTCAACACCAATTAATCTATAATTATGTTTTTGTGTTCTTATTTATAATGTACACTAACATAAGGGAAAAGCATATTTACACTCTTTAACTCTCAATGTGAGAGGGATAGAACTTTGTGTGATATAGCTTCCTCAAAATAACATTACTAACAAGAATAATCCCCATGAGTAAAATAAAGTAAGGAATAATTAGAAGATATTATTTTTATATCTCTTGATAATGATTTGGTGCATCAAATGCAGAATTGCATCCTTGATATTTTAATGGCCAATAGATTGGGAAAACAATGATATGTGTTCCTCCTATAGACTACTAACATGAAGTTGAGTATTGTAACACGATGAATTTTATGAGAAATATTCTTTTTTATTTTCATTTATTTATTGTGTTTAAGCTACACAAATATTAGCTTGTTCTATACACAACACTTTATTACCTTGTAGCATACGAAACACTATTTTTGGTTTGTGTTTCATGCAAGAGCGACCTTCCTCGATGGCGTGTGTTGTACGCAATACCGAGTTTCACTAAACAATGATATATTGTTATAATATTATTATTAAATAGAAGTTATTAATATTATTAACTAAATTTTTTATTTTATAACATTACTATTCATCTTACACATTTTCTGGAACAAGGTATGAGAATAAAATAAATATTCTGGGTAAAATAAGTTTTTTTTAAAATGTAGTTTTTCTGCCTCTTGATGGCGCAACTAATTTAAATATAGTTTTTTAAATGTTTATAAGTTCAATATGAGAAAATAAAATTCTTCTTTGGAATTTGAATATGAAAATTTACTTGGGATAAATTTTCCATATTATTCTGATAAATTTCATATTTTAATGAATAGTAAAAACACGCTATATTTTAATTAAAAACAATTTTTTTCATCGTAATAATATATATGGTAATATTATAATATTGAATGGGTTTAAACTATAAATAGAATATATTTTTACCATTTAATATAATTTATATCATTATCATTGATTTTAAATTGAATTCATAGGTAAAATCATTTCAATCTTTTTCAATGTTTTAACTTTTAAAAATCATTTTTTTAACAACAGGATTAATTTTAAATTAATTTCTGCAACTTCTGTGATTTGAATTTGGAAAAATAGATTCTATATTTGGAATCAGTAGTTCCAAATTATTTTAATAGGCTACTTTTTAATTTCTGGCACTATGAATAGTTACTACGGTAAATTTTATTTACCATAGTTAAAGATAAATCGGGTAATTAAGGGTAAATATAATATTATAAAATTATCCTAACAGTTGTATTATTATAATTTAATGATTATATTTCGTCCTAAGTAATATTTGGGTCGAAATGGATTCCATTGGAACCCACTTGGATGTGATTTATAACTTTAATTTATTTTATTTTAATGAATGTGAAATATGTCTCACTCAAACTTTAATAATTAAATTTTTTTAATATAAGGTTATAAAGAATATAAATTATATTATAAATACTAATTTTTAATCCAAAATGTTTTTCTTTGTTATAGTAATTTAATTGTAATTTTTAAGAGATATTTAATTGCCTTAATAGCTTATACATGAATGATGCAGAAATTATTTAATTAGTGAAAAATCAGTAATATTGTTTTTATTAAAGTATTAATACCCATTAAAAGGACTAAAAACCTTACCAAAACTTATTGGTCGTATATATATAAACCATAACCATCCAATTATTTAATTTTTTACCATTTAGAGCTTTATAAAAATGATTATAACACTTATATTATTTTATTTTAAATGATGTCAAAGTTGTCACCTTCATAATTTAATAAATATAACAATTTACATGTTGTGATTTTAAGATGATATATTCGATTAAAAGTATAATTTTGAAATATATTAGATTTATAATCATTATAGTATTTTAGTTTTAATTTTTATTCAACTAATAAGTATATTAAATGATACTACAAAAATGATGTTCTAATTGTTTTATTAATAGAAATATCAAATAAATGGTTTTATAAATATTAGAATAAATATTATATGACCTAATTAATGTTATCCAAAAATTTTCTAGATTAATATGACATTTTAGGAATCTATTGAACATTTTTTTGAATATATACTCAGTGTTAATTTTATTTAAATTCAGATAAATAAATAGTTTCAAAATTAACACTATTATTATTTAATAAAAATAACATATTATTAAATTGTTTAAAAATCAAAAAAAATATTTAAAAATTATAAATTGAAATTTATATGGTCTAAAATTTCATAAATTACCCAATTATAAACAATTCACAACACATAAGTAATTATTTATAACAATTTATAATTTATAATGTTATTACCACAAATAAAATTAAATAGATTAAATAAAGATAAATCATGTTGATAATGTTTAAAATAAATTTACAACATGTCTAAATTTGATTGGTTGATGAGACTACAACTCTATATTACATCATATCCTAATTTTATTCACTTTGGAAGTTTTTATGTGGGGTTTGAGTTTATTATAAATTAATGTTTTATAGGTTCCCAAAAGTGCCCCTCTCCTCTCTTATAAAGGGCACCTCCTCCCTCTCTTCCTCACACCACTTTGAGCCTTAAATCTTAGAAAACCCCTGAAAATTTACATTCTCCACTTCCCTAGATACATAATAGAGATCCTGGTTTTCTCAAAAGATCAACTTTAGTGCCCTAAGAGGAGGTTTTGAAGAGGCGCGTCGAAGAAGAGTTAATCTCTTCTACTGATTCTTTCAAGGTTTCTTTATTCTTCTACATCCTATTATTTAGTTATTTCATTACAAATTATTAACATAAGTATAAATAATATACTTATATGTTATTATAAATATGAAACAATCCTATTTGACATTCTACCCATCCTACAAAAAACGAAATCACCGCGCGTGCGTACATACGGAATACCGTCTCCACGCTGCGGTGTAATCTGTTTTTCCACCACCACCTTACATGGATGAGTATAATGGTGGAAATAATAACTATTTATGATTATTTTAACATTATACTAATTTTGAGATATTATATAATCCACTCCAATACCATTCAATAGTTATGGGAATGATATCGTCGCACGTGCGTACGTACGGATTACCGTCTCCACGACACGATGAGATTCATTCTCCATGATTAACCAATAATGTATGATTATAAATTATATATAATAAATAATCATGGAATATGTTACAAAATAATGATACTATATTTATGTACATATATGTTTCATTTACTTAATTCAATTCAATTCAATAAGGAAACGAAAACAACGTTCATGCGTACGTACGACCTACCGTCTCCATGAACGGTGTATTTCATTCCATTTATCGATATATCATATATATTTATATGATGAATATATAATATATATAAATCATGTTTTAAATTCTGGAATGATTTAAATCGTGATATAGGTAATAATATCAAGAACAACAAGTCGAAACACGTACGATAAATGAAACGATTTTACCCAAAACGCTACTTTAACATGGAATTGACAAAAGAACGAGTAATATAAAGTCATAAGTGAATCATATATGATATCATAAATATTATTATATTTCTGTAACAAGTTAATAATATGTTTAAATCTACTATACAAGATTTTCGGAAATGTACGAAAGAAATTGGACCTAATGTAAGGGATAATTTTGCAATCTCATTTTTATCCAAGATTGCTTATACATAAGTATTTACTAGGGTTATTGTTATCATCCATGTCCATGTTTTCTAAAAATGTTTTCATGTATTTTTAAGGTCCTTTTTACCCATTTTTGTCTTTTACTACATGTTATGGAAATAATCTTTCTTTTTTTACCCTACGAGGATCATTTGGACTTTTCTGGAAAAAGTACGAGGAGGATGTTTTTTAACTTGTACTACATGAACAGATTTTTACTGTTTCATAATGATTTATTTTCATGAATATTACTCTACAATATTTCATTATTATTTTCAACAAAATTCTTTTATTTGAAAATTTCTTGTCATTTTTTAAAAAGAAAATGATTTTGAAGAATAAAGGATATTTTCCTCAAGAATTCATTTCAAGTGTTTTATCAAAACTATTTTCCATATAAGATGAAATTATTTAGTATGTTTATGTTTCAAGTATAATGTCTCTATTATTAACATGGTTTGATTTTTCTTTTGATAAAATGATATCCATTTCTTTTATATGGATTATTTTATGATGGGATGATGTTTATGAAACCCATTTTATTCGTTGGGTTATTATGAATGATGTATTTTTATTTTGTGGCACACGAAATAATGATTTAATTATGAGATGGGTGGGACCTATATCTTCCTCCAATGCATTGAGTGAAAATATATATCTCCTGAGGTAGAATTGGCTGGAACGGAAAGTAAAATCCGGTTCAGTAATACAGGGCTGGAAGGGCAAGTAAACCCAGTTCAGTAATGGAATTTTTCCACTATGATGGTCTTCACAGCAATGCCTTGGCTACTATGGAAATCATATCACGTGCTTAATGGTTTCCACAATTACATGTTTTATTCGCATGCTAGTTTATCATGGTTAATGTTACTTTATGATCTATTCCTTATGCACTGCCATGATTTATGTCATTATTTATGATTTTTATGTTTTATGTTCATTTTCTTACGTTAAAATGTTTAGGTATTGTTTTATGTTATCCATTTTTACCCATACTGAGAATTTGAGCTCACCATTTTTTTGTTTTCTTTTCCCCAGGATATAAAGAATGGTTTCAGGTAAGAAAACCAAAGTGGAAGATCTTTATGGGAGATGTTGAAGATCTTTCACCATAATTAGAAGATTATGTTCTGAGTTTCTAAAAACACTAAACTGATACGGTGTTTGGGCGTCTGTTTTTTTCATGTATTAAGTATTCTGAAAAAGTAATGTAATGTCTATGTACATCAAGCTTTGGGTCTCTACAGTTGGTATCAGAGCAAAGGTTTAGTTAACCTTTGGAAACTGGGGTGCGAAAACTTTAGTGAAATCCCTAAATATATTTCTAAGGTATGTCTGGGGATGTCCCTAAGGTTAAGTATACGTATAGGTTATAGTCCTAAAATTACGGAAATGATCTTAGAATTAAACCTAAGTTATTAGATATTAAAGGTACTCCCCATTTATTATGTTATTTTCTTAGTATGATTCTTAGCCTCTCACACTATTCTTTTTGGGTTTTAGAAAATGGATTGAAACATGAAGATTCATGATAACGGAGGATATGATGGACAATGGAATGATATTCTTCATGAGCAACCAAATGAAATGGGATTTGGAAGTCCAAATATCATTATTATTTCTAATCAGTAATCTCATAATATTATCAATAATCTCAACTTTAGTAAGTTTCCATACTCATCTAATAAGAGAAAGATAGAGTTTCATGACGATCATAGTGGAAAGAAAGTCCAATTTACCTCATGTAAATCATGTGGGAATAGGCATCAGGGAGATAGTTTCAATGGAACAGGAAGATGATTTGGGTGTGGAAAATAAGGACACAAAGCCAGTAAGTGCAAAGGAAAAGGTTCAGATAACACCATGGACAAAGATAATGGTATTGATAAGACATCAAAAATAGTTTAATGTTTTAAATGTGGAATTTATGGGCATTATGCAAACCAATTCCCTAAGGGAAAATCTCTTGAAGACAATCAGCATGGTCGTATGAGTAGTATTTATGTTGATGATGGTGATGAGACTACAAATGATATATGAGATGAAAGAAGTATTGAGGAATAAAATGATGAAGCTCGGTCAATGTTTTAAGAAGGTAGTGGAATGATTGTATGTTTATCAAGAGTTATGTTGTTTAGGTCACTTAATGGTATTATGGATTAAATAAACATCTAAGGATTGTTACACTATTGTTTTTCCTAAATTATTTTAATGTATATGTTGAATGGTACCTGTAACCATGAAAGGTTATTCAGATATTTTTGGAAAGTAGATGATATGATCATAATGAAGGGATAAGGACATAATAAGATTTTTGATAGTACTAATGAGATCATGACTGATATAAGGACAAAGAGATATCATGGTTTCAGTATTTAGAAATTTTGGAATTTTGTTATGTGGAAAGAGTTAACTTTTGACAGCATTCATGTTTTCACTAAAGTTCAATGTGTATTAATTTTTCAAGAGAATACATGATTAAAGTATTCACATGTTTGGAATGTGATCAACAAGATATATCTTATGATATATGGGGGATAAATTAGGGTATTCGTTTTCTAGTTATGCGACCTTTCATGTAATCATTTTCTTTATACTATGAGATTGGACAGATGTATTTTAGATAAGCCTAAAAAATTTAAGGGATTAAGTTGGACATCAGATAGTATTGATTAAGACTAGAACTGTTTTTTTTATGTTATTTATGGAATGTTATAATGGCGTAGTTTTAGAAAAAGGACAACCAGCATGACGAACGACAACCTGTCGCGTCAGACAGTGTTGCAGGAATCGAACCCACAACCGAAGTGTGACAGGACTTTATCGCCTACCACTAGCCTATAAGAAGTACCTGGTTAGTAGAAACTAGTTTTATTTTATTAACTATTATGATAAATGATGTATAAGTCCATTTTTGGAACCATATACGATTAATCTCACCATAGATGGACTTATGTATATTTAATAAATTTTGATAACTTTTTGTTTGAGACAGATGGAATAACCGATCATTCTATGGTATGATCTGCTAACATTTCAAGAAGGACAAATTCAACATCATTCCATTAAATAAGATATGAAGTTTAAATTGTTCATGGAATTACCAATGATGATATTACACTGAAATCAAGAAAGTATTTCTCTTTATGCAAAAATTTATCAACTTTAGGGAAATGATCTTGAAAACCAAAAACGTTTTCCTAGTACCCTCATATATGATGAATCAGAAGGTACCTTATATCATCACAAATTTATGGCTGTGTGATTATTGGATTTGTCATAGCCATGTTCTCTACCACTCTCTATCAGAACTTGATGGTTAGATTTCTCTTCCGTATCCATATTTTCACCTATGTTCTCCTACGTGGAAAACATGTGGTGAGTTAATTAGGGTAACCATTACTTTTCATACCTTAGTTTTTAAAATTAATTTTTATTATTCCTTTTTATGATTTGGGTTTCTTTGAAAGAAACTTTTAAGTAGTAAATGATACATAACCCCAACAAATTTCAAGGGCGAAATTCATTTTAAGGGGGGTAGAATGTAACACCCCAAAATTTTATGAGAAATATTCTTTTTAATTTCTTTGATGTATTATGTTTTATGCTACACCAAGATTATCTTTCTCTATACACAACACCATATGCGCTTGTAGTATATGCAACACTATTCTTGGCATGTGTTGCACGCATGAGCGACCTTCCTCAATAGCGTGTGTTGTACGCAATACCGAGTTTCACTAAACAATGATATATTGTTATAATATTATTATTAACTAGCCATCATGAATGGTATTAACTAAATTTTGAATTTTATAATATTATTATTCATCTTACACATTTTCTAGAACATGGTATGAGAATAAAAAAATTCAGGTAAAATAAGTTTTTTTTCCAAAAATGCAGTTTTTCCGCCTTTTGATGAAGCACCCACTTTAAATATAGTTTTTGACATGATTATAAGTTCAATTTGAAAAAATAAAATTCTTATTTGGAATCATGATATGAAAATTTACTTGGGATAAAATTTTCATATTATTCTGATAACTTTCATATTTTAATGAATAGTAAAAACACGCTATATTTTAATTAAAAACAACTATTTTCATCGTAATAATTTATATGGTTAGATAATAATATTGAATGGTTTTAAATTATAAATAGAATATATTTTTACCATTTAATATAATTTATTTCATTAGCATTGATTTTACATTGAATTCATAGGTAAAATCATTTCAATCTTTTACAATGTTTTAACTTTTAAAACTCATTTTCTTAACAACGTGCTTAATTTTAAATTAATTTCTAAAACTTCTGTGATTTTAATTTGGAAAAATTGATTCCATATTTTTAATCAGTAGTTCCAAATTATGTTAATAGGCTACTTTTTATTTTTGGGCACTATGAATAATAACTTCGGTAAATTTTATTTACCATAGTTAAAGGTAAATCGTGTAATTAAGTGTAAATATAATATTATAAAATTACCCTAACACTTGTATTATTATAATTTTATGATTATATTTAGTTTTAAGGCATATATGGGTCGAAATTAATTCCATTGGAACCCACTTGGATGTTATTTAGACCTTTAATTTATTTTATTTTAAAGAAAGTGAAATATGTCTCACTCAAACTTTAATAATTAAAGTATTTTTAATATAACGTTATAAAGAATATAAATTCAATTATAAATACTCATCTAAAATATAAAATGTTTTTCTTTGTTATAGTAATTTATTTGTAATTTTTAAGAGATATTTAATTACCTTAATATCTTATACTTTAATGATGTAGAAATTATTAATTTAGTGAAAAGTCAGTAACATAGTTTTTATTAAAATAATAATATCAATTAAGAGGGCCAAAAACCTTACCAAAACTTATATTTAGTATATATCTAAACCATAACCATCCAATAGTCGAATATTCGACCAGTTGGAGTTTTATAAAAACGATTATGACACTTATATTATTTTATTTTATATGATGTCAAAGTTGTCACCTTCATAATTTAATAAATATAACAATTTACATGTTGTGATTTTAAAATTATATATTCGAGTAAAAGTATTATT
Organism: Viscum album; assembly: GCA_963277665.1. Taxonomy (NCBI): domain Eukaryota; kingdom Viridiplantae; phylum Streptophyta; class Magnoliopsida; order Santalales; family Viscaceae; genus Viscum; species Viscum album. The sequence goes on from OY728143.1 coordinate 1,326,411,238, forward strand.
TTGAAATATATTAGATTTATAATCATCATAGTATTTTATTTTTAATTTTTATGCAACTAGTAAGTATATTAAAGGATTATAAAAAATGATGTAGTAATTGTTTTATTAAGAGCAATATCAAATAAATTGTTTTATAAATATTAAAATAAATATTATATGAACTAATTAATGTTCTCCACAAATTTTAGAGATTAATATGACATTTTAGGAATCTATTAAACATTTTTTTTTCGAATATATCCTCTGTTTGGATTTTATTTAAATTCAAATAAATTAATAGTGTCAAAATTAACATTATTTTTATTTTATAAAAATAACATATTATTAAATTGTTTAAATATCACATAAATATTTAAAAATTATAAATTTAATTTTATATGGTCTAAAATGTCCTAAAGTTCCCAATTATGCATAATTAACAACATATAAGTAATTATTTATAATAATTAAAAATTTAAAATATTATTACCACAAATAAAATTAAATAGATTAAATAAGGATAAATCATGTTGATAAGGTTTAAAATAAATTTCAAACACGTCTGAATTTGATTGGTTAATGAGATTACAACTCTATATTACCTGATATCATAATTTGTTTCAATTTGGAAGTTTTTATGTGGGGTTTGAGTTTATTATAAATTAATATTTTATTGGTTTCCAAAAGTGCCCCTCTAATCTCTTATAAATGGGAACCTCCTCCCCCTCCTCCTCACACCACTTTGAGCCTTCTAGCTCAGACAAAATCAACAAATTTCCATTCTACACATCCATAGATACAAAATAGAGGTCCTTCTTTCCTCAAAACACCATTTTTAGTGCCCTAAGAGGAGGTTTAGAAGAGGCGCGTTGAAGAAGAGGTAATCTCTTCTACCGATTTTTTCAAAGTTTCATTATTATTATACATCATATTATTTAGTTATTTCATTATAAAGTAATAAAATCAGTATAAATAATATACTGATATGGTATTATAAATATTAAACAACCCTATTAAACATTCTACCCATCCAATGAAAAATGAAATCACTGCGCGTGTGTACGTACGGAATACCGTCTCCACGCCGTGGTGTAATATTTTTTTCCACCACCACATTACATGGATGGGTATAATGGTGGAAATAATAACTATATATGATTATTAAAACATGATACCAATTATGAGATATTATATAACCCACTCCAATACCATTCAACAATTATGGGAATGATATCGTCGCTCGTCCGTACGTACGGATTACCGTCTCCATGACGCGATGAGATCCATTCTCCATGATTAAACAATCAAGTATGATTATAAAGTATATATAATAAATAATCATTAATGATAAGACATAATAATGATACTGGATTTATGTACATATATGTTTCATTTACTTAATTCCATTCAATTCAATAAGGAAACGAAAACAATGTTCATGCGTACGTACGTCCTACCGTCTTCATGAGCAGTGTATTTCATTCCATTTATCGATATATCATATATATTTATATGATGAATATATATTATATATAAATCATGTTTTTAATTCTAGAATTATTTAAATCAATATATAAGTAATAATATCATGAACAACAATGCGAAACACGTACGATAAATGAAACAATTTTACCCAAAACGCTGCTTTAACATGGAATTGACAAAAGAAAGAGTAATATAAAGTTATAAGTGAATAATATTTGACATCATAAATATTATTATGGTTCTATTACAAGTTAATAATATGTTTAAACCCACTATACAGGTTTTTCGGACATGTACAGAAGAAATTGGACTTAAGGTAAGGAATAATTTTCCAATATCATTTTTATCTGAGATTGCTTATACATAAGTATTTACTGGGGTTATTGTTATCATCAATGTCCATGTTTTCTAAAAATGTTTTCATGCATTTTTAAAGTCCTTTTTATAAATTTTTTACTTTTACCACATGTTATGGAAAGAATCTTTATTTTGTTTACCCTACAAGGAACTTTTTGACTTTTCTGGAAAAAGTACGAGGAGGATGCTTTTTTTGACATATATGGCATGAACATATTTTTACAGTTTTTTAACGCCTTATTTTCATGAAGATTACTCCATAATATTTCATGATTATTTTCTACAAAAATCATTTATTTTAAAATTTCATGTCATTGTGTAAAAAGAAAATGATTTTGAAAAAGAAAGGATATTTTCCTCAATAATTCAATTATAGTGTTTTATCAAAACTATTTTCCATCTAAGATGAAATTATTTAGTATTTTTATGCTTCAAGTATAATGTCTCTATTATTTACATGTTTTTATTTTTCTTATGATAAAATGATATCCATTTATTTTATATAGATTATGTTATGATGGGATAATGTTTATGAAACCAATTTTATTCATTGGGTTGTTATGAATAATGTATGTTTATTTTGTGACACACGAAAGAATGATTTCTTTATGAGATGGGTGGGACCTATATCCCCCTAAAATGAATTGGGTAAATATTTATATCTCATGAGATAGACATGGATAGAATGTAATGTAAAATGTGGTTCAGTAATACAGGGCTAGGACGGTAAATAAACCCAGTTCTATAATGGACGTTTTCCACTATGATGGTCTTGGAAGCAATGCCTTGGATACTATGGAAATCGTATCATGTGATCAATGGTTTCCACAATTACATGTTTTATTCCCTTTCTATTTTATCATGGTTAATTTTCCTTTATGATCTATGCCTTATGCACTGCCAAGATTTATTTCATTACTTGTGATTTTGATGTTTTATGTTCATGTTCTTACGTTCAAATGTTTAGGTATTGTTTTATGTTATCCATTTTTACCCTTACTAAGCATTTGAGATCACCCTTTTTATGTTTTCTTTTCTCCAGGATATAAAGAAAGGTTTCAGGTAAGAAAACCAAAGTGGAAGATCTTTATAGGAGATGTTGAAGATCTTTTACCATGATTAGAAGATTCTGTTCTGAGTTTCTATAGACACTAAACTAGTACAATCTTTGGGCGTCTTTTTTTGTCATATATTAAGTATTCCACAAAAGTAATTTAATGTCTATGTACGTCGAGCTTTGGGTCTCTACAAGTATGGTGATTTATTAATATTTTTCCACTTCTTCTATTCTAAACCTCAGTAAAACTAACCATTTTCATGAATAAAACTCAATAATAGAATTGTTATCAGAAAAACCACTATGAAAATTATTCATTGGAATAATTATAAATAACACTTCTTTCTCTCCACTCTTCAATTAAAATCATAACAAAATAAAATGATCTAATTTAAAATGTTATAGACAATATTATGTATCTTTATTCATAGGTTCTTATATATTACTATTTCTCTTTCAAAATATTATTCTTTATATTTAATGAATATTTTTTAAATATAATCACTAAATAATTATTCAATATTATAATCAATTTTTTTGTAAATATTATAATAATAGAATATTTATAAATATATTAATATGAAATCTATTGAAGACACATCACCCATTGAAATTCCCACATAAACAACTTCACTCTTACCTTTTTCTAACAAAAAGAAACATACTGAAATTTTTCAATTCTTATTCCTCAATAAAAATTCATTTAATTATTTATATTTTTATAAAGAAATATTATATTAAATTTATGTATTCGTTGATTCATTTATTTAGTCATTTCCCTTTATATAATAACATAATGAAAACATCATTTTATCTACCATCATAACAAGATTTGATAAATGAAAAATATCTATTATATTTTTTTTAATTTATGAAATATTCACCTTGAAATTTCTAGATAGAAATGTTGAAAAGAATCTTCAATCAACATATTTAATATTTATGATTAATTCCATTAACCAAAACTCAAAATGGATTGGCTTGTTTTAAAATATAAATTTGAATATTAAATTCCAGAAACATGAATTTATATGGGAATAATACTTAAAAATGAAATACATGATGTTGTATACATAGATTAGATGATGTGTAAAAAGATTAGAATATTGATATATAGGATAATGTGAATACATATATTGTTTACATAATGTATTAAATAATTATTATGAAAATAAAGAATGATTCCTATATAGACATGGTTTCCTATAAAAATATAAAAATGATAATTACACAAGGGATACTAATTGTTCCTCTTCCTCTTGGTGGTACTGACAAAATAGTTATAATTTAGTTATGAAATAGTAGTATGTTGGACATATGGTTGTGAATTTTCATTTTTTTAAGATATAATAAAAAAAATAATGCTTACGAAAAATATATTACATAGAAAAAAAAATTCTTCCTTATTAAATGAAATCTAGATCTAACCAAAACCATTAAAATAAAAAATCCAATTAATTTCAATGATTTTAGATTTTTAGAATCACCTGCCCCTCAATTGAATAACCAAATAACACTTGATATTGTTTATGTTTTATGTTTTGAATAAAATGGAATCATAATAATAATTTCCGTATTAAAATTCCCAAATCAAATTTTTATAGATGAATATCAAATTATAGGGGATATCCATCAACCATAAAAAATATAATCATTACCTTGAGCCCTTGATAAATTATATGAGGTGTATCATCTTTTTAAACTAACTTTTTCTTAAGACTTGGTATCAACACATAATTTATATTTTGATCCCTGAAAAATTATTTTCAGTATATTACATTGAATAAAATATATTTTTTATGAATTTAATTATTAGATGTGTTAAATATCCAATAAAAACAATATGTTTTTAAAAAAACATTAACATTAGGAAAATACAATTGACATAATTCATTATCTTCAGCATATAGAATAAAATAATTTATATTTAATTCATTGATTCCCCTCTAATATGGATAAACAATTACCCCTCTTTCACTAAATTATTCTCACTAATAAAATCATTATTCAAATAATCACCCTATATCCATACCTATAATCCTCAAGGAATTTCCCTAATTCCTTGGTATTCCCAATTGTCAACCAACTATTTTACTTAGAGTCACTTAAATTATGGTGAGTTTAATAGAAATAAATAGATTCCAATGTCTCTCTTTCATTTATTATAAGATATTTTTATTTCATAAATATCCTTATAAAATCAATATATCTTAAATAATTTATTTTATTCACATGGTATTAATATCACATTGATCCATTATGTATTTTAAATTACATATTCCCTCTCATTGAAAAATTTTCATAAGTCCTAATAATGTTAAATTAAATAATCCAAATTCCCTCCATTTAATATTGAATTATCATTTCCCAATTTGTAATAATATTGAAAATTAAAGTAAGAAATAAGAAATATTTTTATTTATCTTATATCACTTTTATAAAACAAAAATATTTTTTATTTCTCCTATTTATTCAAGATTCCCTAAATAAAACACCATTCATCTATCTTTCTTTTATCCAACCTATGTGAACAATTAATTTCAATTTTTTAATTTTTACCTTAACAGGAATTTATAAGAATACATTGCATGAATTAATAAAAATGTAACAATAAAGTAACATAATTTTAATGATTCAATTGTTATAAAATATAATGTTGAATAATGATATTAGACATAATAAAAAGAAGACATTATATCACACTAAAAACATATCGTTAAATGTATTATGATTTTAATAAATTCTCAATTTATTTAAATATGATTATACATTATTTCTATACTAAAATTTAGCTTATATAATTTCAAAAATATGAGTTTATTGAACCATTAGATAGTCACCATTCACCATTAAAATTAAAAAAATATTGTTTTGGAATAATAAATATAGTAACCTCAAAAAATAGAGAAAAAGATTAATACTTTAATTAATAATAGTTCATTGTTAAATAAATTAGAGAATAATAATGATGATCTAAGTATGAAATATTTTCTAATAAATGTGAATAATTAATATAGTTCAATTATTCATGTTGTTAGAGGATATATAAAGCCTTCAAAGACCCAATGTAAAGGTGATTCTTACAAGATATAAATTTTTTCTACATATTAATAATATAAGATCTATTTTTAACTTCCATTTAATAAAACTATATCATTTGACCAATACATTATTTACATTCTAAAATTTTGACCTATTATTTTCTCCTTAACTATCTTGTATATTTAAATAACATATCATTCTCTATTTTTATGCATTATCATCCAATATTTTCTTTCTCTTCTAGATAACTTCACCATATCCCTCTCTCTTAGTCAACATATTTATTAATTTCTCATATTCTCAAATGATGTTACTTTTCATTACATTTCCTCCCATTTTCCTCTAAACTCTTATAATTGTAGTTCCACTAAAATTATTTAAATAAATAAAACCATATGAGGATTCTAGTTTAATATTTCCAAATAAAATTTTTTTATGGAATTTTTCATCTTCAACAATTAAATTCTGATAATCCATTTTGTGAGATTTTATAACAAAGATGATGTTTTTGGAGGATTTCATTATCATCATTTGAAAAAAAATTCTATAGCATTTATTTCTCTCTTTTTATAAGAATGTTACTAAATAATACGAGAACAATTCCTGATTTCTATAACATTTTATAATAAATTTAAAAAATATTTTTTTATAAAATGTATTATTTAAATTATATATCCTATTAATTATTTTAACTTAAAAATATTAATTTTATTAAAAAAATTATAGTATTGTCATTTTTATGCTACGTTTTACTATTTTATTTGAAGATTGAAAAATATCTATGCATTTGTTTTCATAAAATATATTCAATTTTATATCTTAATATGAATGAATTTTAGAATTTTTCTCTACAACATAGTATTCAATATTTTCACTATTTCTTATGTTCTATTGACATTAATGTTGTTGGAAAAAAATTACTCAAGGTAACATTTCATTTTTTAGGGTTGAATGGTTTTAGGGAAAAATTAGTTTTTCATGGTATGTTATAGTGTTCCAGGGAGATTGTTGACTGGGTATGTTAACAAAGATTTAGTACATAGGGACGAATGATATGGGAGCATTACATAATGTTTTGTGTATAAGGTGGCACAATTTCCTAGTTTTTGCAATCTTTTTAGTGTCCAATATTTGGAGGATGAAAAAAAGTGTTTTTGGAAAAAATAATTATTTTCATATAAATGAAAAATATATATGGACTGGTGAATGTGTTTCATAAATTTGGTGATAAGTGAATATTTTGGACCATCAAATCAAAATTTATAATAGGGTAGTGGTTTGTGAAAGTTTAGAAACAACACGGAATTTTGAGTTGCGCAACATAGAAATATTTACACACACTTGTGAAATAGAGATCATGTTATTCACCATAAATGATGTTAAAACATGAATATCATCACTTGGGGGATGTTTCAAACATAGTGGAAGGTGTGCAAGGATGTTTCCTACATGGTCAATTGTTTCTATAAATAGAGGATACCCCCTCTCATTTCAAAAGCATAACCCTTAGAGAATAATATGGCTCGTAATCCTCAAAAAGATGCATAAAACTATTTTTATGTACACATGAAGTATTAATTTCACAAATAAATTTGTATTGTGTCTATGAGACAGAAAGAGTTATACAATAATCCAAAATTTTCATGAAATTTGGTAGTTTGGTAACAACAAAAAATTAGTGTGAATGTTAGGAGTTCCACAGCTACCATAAATGCTAGGAAAAAGTTGGTGGAGTTGTGCGCAAGACACAAAAAGGTTGTATGAAAACCATAGTTGTGAGAACCAATGATGATTTTAGTAGTAGTTCTATAGTAAATTAGTATTCATCAAGTGGATGAAAGTGGAACTTAATGATATAGTAAATGAAGTGTAATATTGATTGATTTATGCGATCAAAAGAATAATAATGTGAAGGAGAATTCAGACCACATTAGTTAAGAGATCAGTGAGATTTTAAATTTATATTAGTTGTAAAGTATGAGGGATAGTTATTATACTCTGAAATTTGTAACAGTTCTTCACTTTATGGAATTTAGTAAATAGGCACATTGTCTTTGCATGCTCCTTAGATGTATCCCAGTAAATATGATCCATATAAAATTGTTGTGTTTCATTCATGATTTCATTTATTCTCATACATTTATAAAGGAATGAAAGAGAAGATTGTTCTTTTTTACAATGAAATATGTTTCAAATAGGTAGTAGTTTCAATCTTTCCTTACCAGATTCAGCCCCCTCTTAGGGTATTAAACCTACTTGGGATAAAAATTAGTATCATAGAAAACATTTAATTTCAATGTATCTCTCTAAGGGGTTTCAATGGAGGTTTTCAATAAAAAAGGTATTTTGATCTTCGATGGAAATATTTTTTAATTACTGAAGAGTCAGATGAAACACTACTTATGGTATTTAGGAATTGATATCCTTACTGCACTAATGAAAGGCATTTTGACCAGTGTGGGCAGTGGTTCTTTATTAGAAGCAGACTAAAGAAAATTGGATACTGATGAAAAAGGAATAAATACATTAAGGGGATCCCTATAAAATGAAATATATATGAATTTTATGTCACATAATTCATCACATACACTGATGTAAAAGTTTCAAAATATTTTTTAAGTAAACTAAAAAGTGATAGAAGCAAAACTAAAGGTTCTGTGTAAAAATTGTCAGGATCTAATAATTTACTCTAATGAGTCTATAGATTCGTTATTTAACTGAGTGATTTGTTTAATTCCTTCATGGTCTTAGATAAATTATAAGATTTGTGAATATTGTTAAGTTCATAATGAGAAGACATCCAAATCACTTCAATTTAATAGATTCTATTTTGGAATAAAATGATCCAAAGGAGTTGATATTTGATATATTTCATAGTAATCTTGTTGCATAAGTGTTTTGAGATGATGATAGTAAGTATATTGAAAAAATAATTCCAAATATGTGGTATTGAAGGCCATAAATAAGCTCACTATTAAATATGTGCAAGAAGAAAAAGATATTTATGAGTTCATGTCATTTCTTTCATCAAATCTATGAATGGTAAAAGGAGGGTTCTTGGGTAAACATTCACTTGATTTATTTATATGTGGAAATGTTTTACATCTCATAACAAGTTTCACCAAGAATTTTCATGATGACGAAGAAGATAAAGTCAAAATTCCCATAAATAAGTAATCAGGTTATTTTAAATGTTAGAAAAATTTTAAAATAATTTTTATCAAAATGAAGAATATTCATTCATAAAAAAATTATAGATTAAAATAATTTGATGTAGATGATATGGAGAACTACAAGGATCATGGAGGAATTTTAGTTGTGATAGTTGTTGGTTTCTCCCATACAAGGTATGAAAGCAATATTGATGAAGAATATGATAAAGAATTATTTGATCTCAAGGATGAATTATAAGGTGATCACGAGGACAGAGATGTTTGGAGATAAAAAATAAAGAATTAGAATATAGTGTATTGTGATTCCAAACTCTATATTCAATAGCAGGAAGACAAGAAGTTTGAGAGAATAGAATAAACTAAATATCTTAAGTCTTAAATCTAAGATAACATTGATATTATTGGTGAGTAAAATATCAATGTGGAGGGAAAAAACAATGATCGATGATTTTAATAACACATTGAAAGATCATATCAAAATTATTGTATAATTTCAAGAGGATTTTTTTGGCCTATTATGAAATGTTAAGGATCAGGAATACCACATTACTCTATTATGACATAAGGAAATCACATCATTTAGGAGACAAACATTATGGAAGTTTAGCATAGAAGTACAACATAATAGGAGAAACAGTCATATCAAAATGACAAGGCATGTGTAGGTCTTGATAAAAAAAATAGAATACTTTGGTGATTGATGTCAGTTCTCAAGTTCCTGATCTGAGGTTGAAAATTGATTTGGGAGAAAATAGAAATATGAATACTCATAAAACTCATGGAAGAACATGTCTTATAATAGTGTATAAGAACACAACATGTATCATGTGTTATTACAAATGATATATATGATATTCAAAAAATTTATATTCCATTTATGAAAGGTATCGAAGGGATAAAGAGAATAAAATATGACCACATAGAGTTCAATATTACAAGAATTATTTTGATTGTAAATATTTTTGTTTCATAGGATTCAAAAACATTGATAGATATTACTCATCAATAATGTATAGTATTTTTCTAAATAAGGCCCAATGTGTTCAAAACCATTAGCTTAAAGAATCATCAGATGAACTGAAAATGTAGAATAAATATGAAGATATACAAGATGAAGATCTTCCATCATAATATGAAGAATATAAATATTATTATTCCATAACATGTATGAATTCAATGACATGGATTAAAAATAAAAGTACTAAGTAGGAAGTGGGTGTAGAGATTTCCCTAAAAAAAGTCAAACAGTTTGGGTGTATAAGTCATTTAAAGTGGATGCACATACCATATGATTGAACATAAATATATTATTATAGGCATAAAATATGACATCAAATTTGTTTTAAAATATGTAAATGATGAAGGGTTAATGTTTTTTTCTAATGAAAATCAAATTTTGTTGGAAAAGATATGAGGCATGATGGCATCTTGAATGCTGAAGGTCAAAGCCACATATTCTAAAGTGTTAGTCAACTATGTGACTTGGGAGATCCTATATGATTTACCAATATATTTTGTATCATCAAGGGAAAATATGGTAATTTTTTTATATAAAAATATAATGAAGGGAAATATAAACCTGTGAGTGGGGAAGAAGATATGTTACTTCTATAAAGATAGAAAGAAAATAAGTTACAATATAAATGGCATGGCTATCTATGTCAATCATCCAAAGAAAATCTGTTCAAATGTGATATAGCTCCATATATTTTCAAGCTATCACTTTATCTTAATCACACGTGTGATTCTTTTCAAGAAGGTTAGATTATCAGAATGTAAGACAAGAAGAAAGAACCAAATTCAAATTTAGTGCTTGAATTGGTGCATACATATGTATGTGGACCAATCTCAACAAAATACAATTAAGGTAATAGGTATTGTGTTCTTTTTATTGATTATTTTAGTAGGATGACATGAGTATATTTCATAAAACAAAAAGTTGGACTTATAAAGTTTCATAAAGGAATATCGTACATGATTAGAAGGGTTTCTTTGATAGAAGATTCAGTTGTCTTGTATGGATAATGGTACATAATTAAAAAAACAAGTGGAATAATATCTTGAGGAACTTGGGATAATTCGCACATTTTTGTCAATGATAACTCACATTAAATTGTAGTGGTTGAGAGGTTAAATGAGATCATAAATAACATGTCATGAACGATTCTTATTGAGGAGGACCTGGTAGAGAAATTATTGAAGAATGAAGTGTTGAAATAAGTCTGCATTTCAAACAGGGCAATGTTGTGTCTGAAGTAAGAGAAGACTCCATACAAGTAGTGGTAAGCAAAAGAGACAATATTAAAGTACATTCAAATCTATTAAAGTAAGTATTTTATTATCAACAAGGGGAAGCAAAGAAAATTTGAATCCCATGGAGATGAGGGGATATTATTTGAGTATTCAGGGAAAGGAAAAGATTATAAATGTTTCAAAATGATTCTTGGGAAGAAATACAAGAAAATATAGTTGAAAGAAATGATTTCACTATAGTATAGAATGAAAATAATCATTAACACAATGAATATTTACCTAATGACAATTATTAGGATGTAAGAATATATAGTGGAGTAGAAGTCAGAAATTCCGATTCAGAAGTTGACACTAATTTTGATCAATAGGAATTCAATTTTTTATCTTCATAGAAGCCAAATAGTCAAACTAAAATTGGAAGGAAAAATATAATTGGTGATCAGGCAGCTCTAGTTCAAAAATGGATAATAAAATATTTAAACTAGACATCATTATTAACTTAGGTAGAGCCTAAATGTTTTGATGAAGAAGTTATAGATTAAAATCGGGATCAAGCAATGAATTAATATCTTGACCAAATTGATAATAATCTGACATGGAAGGTTTTTCCAAGACTTATAGATAGTATTATTATTGAGACCAAATAGACCTTTCATAAAAAGATGAATGAATGTGGTGCATTGATTTGAAAAAAATAATGACTCATATGAAAAAGGTACTCCTAGATAGATGGTTTTGATTTTGATGAAACATTTTCAACTTTTGAGAGGTTAGATAAAATAAGATTATTATTAACCAAAGAACTGAAAAGAAAGGTCAATGCTTTCTAGATGGATGTCAAGTTAGTGTTTCTGAATGGTATTATAGAACAATAAGTGTATACTGAGAATGTGAATTGATTTATAATTCAAGAATATTAAAATAGATTTTTTCAAACTAGGAAGGTACTATATGGGATTAAGAAGGCACATAGATCTAGGTAATTCTAACATGATCAGTTTCTAAAAAACACAGTTTTCATCATATTAGGGTTAATTACGATCTATATTTCAATAATGATAATAATAAATGGATGATGGTTCAATGGTATTATGATGACATAATATGTGGTTAATCTAAATAATAAAAGTGAAAAATTCATAGAATTCATCAAAAGTGAGTTTTAAATGTCTATTAGTTTGGAACATACATTTTCCTTGAATTTCAGATGTCAAAATGAAGGTATGTAGCATTCATTTCTCTATTTAAATATGAAAAAGAGGATTTGATAATATTTGGAATGGATAATTCTAGGAATTTTAAGACTCTGGTGGCTTCTTAGATGAAACTATCACAAGATGTTAAAGGGAAAGGGGTTAATGATATCGAATATTTGTAGATCATTGGTGGTGTATTTTATTTTATAGAAATAAGAACCAGAATTGTTTTTTTCAATATGAAAATAATCCTAGTATCAAATTATTCATATATAAATCCACATAATCACCAAAAAATACTTTGGTATATCATGGGCATGGTAGATTTCAGTTTATTGTGCAATGAAAAATCCAAGAATTAATTAATGTGATATAAAGTTACATATTTGGATGGATGAGAAGTTGATAGAAAATAAATGTTCGGTGCATCATTATTTCTTAGGGAATTGTGAATTGTGAATTTATTGGATAAGAAAGAAAAAAACTATTTCATTTCATTGATCATAACTGAAGATGAATATATTAATCATACTCAATCATTCACACAATTATTGTGGTTGAATAAGAAACTTGATGATATGGGTCTTGAAGTTATGTCTATGATCATAATCCATTGTGATAATTCTTTTTTTATAAGCCTTAGAAAAAACTCATTTTATCACTTAAGGAAAAAAACACATTAAATTTAAGTATCATTTTATCAAGGAGAAGTTTGAGCATTGTATTATGAATTTATAGTATGTTCCTATAGAACTATAGGATGCATACATTCTAAAAAATTCTTTACTAAAATAGGGATTTGAGAAGAATCGACAGACTCTTGGTGTTTAGTCAAATTCCCACACATAAAATGTGTGTATGTTGGACCCTCTCTCCCCGAGGTATGATTTTTTACCTAACATGTTGATATGTGTGCTTTACCCTATTGTAAAACACAAAGTAGCGACCTTCCAATTCATTGACAAAGGGGGAAAGGTTATTGATCTAAAAGGGAAAGATTTTTTTAATAAAGACTGAGGGAGAATATGATAGGGGGAGTAGTGAATTAGATGATTTATTAATTTAAAGATGCAAAAATAATATCTTGAATAAAGATAAATGATGATATATGTTTTTGATGTCATCAGTTTATATCATACAGATGAAAATGGGGTATTTATGAGCTTCAAATGAAGTGTTACAATTTTTATCAAGAAATTAGTTATTCATTGATAAAAATTTCATACTATTATTGAATATCATAATATGAATTGATCATATGGGATTAATGTGTTTTTTGATTAAATCAGGGACCACTATCAAAATTATAATAAGGGAATTATAGTAGAAGATAGAATAATCATATTTAGGTATAAAAATTTTAAGAGTTTCAACAAACCCAATGGGGGAAATTGTTGGGAAAATCCCTCAAGGTAAAATTGAACTGTTTTGGGTTAGTTGTGTTTATTGACATATAAGGTTTATATGGATAATTAATTAGTTCATGTGTGATTATATACAAGGTATTTTAGAAATGATTCAAACCAAAGAAATGGGTTCTCTAAAGGAATTAAAGAAAGTTTCATGTATAATGTGGAATCATTTCCCAGTGTTTGAAAAATAATTTCGTTCTAGAATTTTGAGGATGAAAAATTTTCTTTATAAAAGGAATTATTTTTTATTAAATGAAAATGTTTCATAAATGGGTGAAAGTTTTCCAAAAGTTACATGAACATAATGATTCAGGACCATCACTTCAAAATATGGTAAATGATAATGGTGTATAAAAGCTCTGAAACTTCATGAAAGTAGTAGTTATGCAACACAAGAAGATTTGTGAATGACCATGAAATATTAATGGTGTTGGGGACCATATATGATTTAAAAACATGATTATTATTGCTTGTAGGATGTTTTTCACACAATTTAATTCCCACAAGGATGTTTCGTGCATGCTCGGTCACGTCGATAAATAGGCAGCTACACCTCTAAATCCAATATCTCAACCATAGAGATTATTAAGGCCTTGGATCATGCAAGAGTTGTATGAAATTTTTTCTTGTGACCAAGAGGTGTTAGTTGGGAACCTAAAATGGGCTTGTGTCTATAATACTGAAGGAGTTCTATGAAAATCAAAAAGGCATAATAAACATGGTATTTTGGCGATAATAAATAATGTTCATGAATTTTGGGAGTTTTACACTAACCATAAATGTTTCACAAAAGTTGGTGGAGTTGTGAACAAGTAATAAAAGGGATGTGTGATATCACGACCTATCCTAGTGGGGCCCGTTCCATGACTCCAAAAGCCTGCATACAATAATCTAGGGTATGGTGACTAGATCAGAGTATCCATTTCACTAACATGGGGGGAATTAAATATGTACCTATACACACATGTATATATAAAATCTCAAAAAATGGTGAAATGTAAAAAAAATAGAACAATCAATGCTTGCATATGTCTTTATCCTACAACCATGTATGATAAGATGTAATGAAAGTAAATACGGCCAAATACAAGCCCACCATGAAGAGTCTAGAATACAAGTCCAACATGAAAGTAATGTTATTGGGAATTATGTACGAATGCCTCAAGAATATACCTTGGTCTATCCAGTATCACAATGAATTGTACAATCATGGTTCACCTAGATATCTATCAAAAGTTTCATCATCTACACAAGATAGGACATGTGTAAGTAAAGCCCATGTAGGGGTGAGTTTAACAATACTCAGTAGGATACCTCAAAACCAAAAATAATACAATAAAGGAAAGTACATTCAACTCTACACAAGTATACATCTACAACACATATAAAAATAATATCTTGATATACTCAACAAAGACACATAGTCTAGAGGTAATCCACAATCATAGTTTACTAGCCCTATGATTTCTAACTCTAAGAATCCATAAATCACTCATTTGGGAGAACACACTCTTGAGTCTGATAGAACTGTTTATGTCCTCCCTATAGGTACTACTCATCATGTATTGTCATGGGAAAGAATACATTGATTGTCGAAGAGATACGATACATAGATGAGGATCACTGCCAGGGCCATGGGGTGATACCCAAAAATCAATCTGGAATAACCATGCTAAAATGAGGATCGATACCTGGGTTGTTTTGGTCATGCTGATACCATGAACTCTACATAGGTAATGAATGTGAATAAATTACCTCACTCTATTCCTCTCAGATGGATTCCAACAACTCTATCCAGGATTTCCCGCTAAATGGATCCTAATATTAGGAGCAAGAAATGATTGATACTAACGTTAAGAAAATGATAAGGGGAAAAAACCCTGATGAAACTTGTTAATGTCAATGAGGAAAAGGTATCTAATACATGTAAGAAAGAGTATACAATATGTAGAAGGGTTACACGCCATGCCCCTTGACCCCGGGTTCTACCCATATAAATGAACTGTTTCACTCGAACTATTTCTATATAGAAGAAGAGTATACGATATGTATAAGGTTTACAAGCCATGCCTTTGTATCTGGGGTCCCTCCCGTGTTTTTCAGCCATGTTCCAGTACATGGCGTATGATCGTGTACCCGCATCTATGTATTTGTACACCGAGTATCCAGGGTATACGATCCCAGACTTTTTGTTTGGGTGAATACACACCATGTAGGCACCCTATGTATTCCACCCCAGGTCTATGTAATTCCCCTAGTAAATTCTGAGTTATCTAAATGGGGTACACATGACATGTAGTCACTGACTACATGCCGTGTGCAATGGGTTTTCTTCAAACCCTTCATCTACCTCCCACTCGTGCATGTCCCACTCTCACGTTGAAATCTGTCTCCAATCACACTGAAACTCATAGATCTACTATGTCCAAACTATAATACAAATTTTCGACAGAATCCAAGCATTGAATCCATTCATAAAACAGATTTTATTCATCTCGATCATCGTTCGCACGTGATTCTCAAAATTGGGGCTTTCCAAACTAATCTAATTTGTTTACCACTACTATTGTGGAACCTCTATTTCATCGTATTGAATCCATATCTAAAATGTTGGATCATTGCACCATGTAACGTGCGGGCATTGATCGATTCATCTGTGAAGTGTCAATCCAGGTCCCAAAAAATAATGCCCACGATGAATGGTGAATCAGGTGTGAAAATCACAACCCAAAAGAGTGTAATGAACCTTGATCAATGTTCATGTCGATCTCTAACTATTTACATTATTATGGAAAAATAATATATGATTAACCATAAGTAAATCTTTCGATAAAACCCAAAAAAATAAACCCATCCCATAGTAAAAATGATTCATGAATCAATCTGTTTTTTGATTGATTCATGTTCATAATATAAATAAATATCATGGAAAATCCAAATAAAACACATTCACTCAATTGATTTGGTTTGATTGATAATGAAGAGTGATCTATTATCATTATTGTTAAAAATATCCATCAAATCCTAGGAGAATTGATTGTCGATCCACAATCCCCCGTCATTTGGCTAAGAGGTTATTCCAAAGCTCTCTCCAATAGTCCTCTGATGTATCTAAGGTTATGTGGCTTTCCCCGGGATTCTAACATTATAATATATTTAATTATTGTTAGTTTTTGTGTCAAAACAAGTTAATTAATATAATTTTGTTAAATTATTTTTTTAATTCTAGTGCCTATGATGACTTTTAAAAAAAATAACATGCGCTGACTAATGTTAAGTCACGTTTATGGTAAATCTCACATTCTGAGTTCAAGAGTGTCTTCAGATTTCTGATTCGGGAACCCATTTAAACATCATTCCAATTTTTCAGGAAGACCACGTGTATGCTATTTAAAATATTTAAAATATTTCAAACATTTATTCTGGGCTCACCAAACCTCGAAATCTCATGATTTATCGACACATAATCCCAAGAATAATTCATATAATATTTTAAAATAATACATGAAAATATGATATATTAAATTATCCCAACCTTGGGGATTTACGTCCCCAAAAAGAAAAAAAGGCTACTCAAAAAGATATGGGTACTGAGCATGAATCTGAGCCTCATACTCCCATGTGATCTCAAGAAGATTCCCATGCTTCCATCAAAAAAAAAACAAAGGAATCGATCACCCAAAAAGGATCCTCTCCAACCGATCCTTGATATCTACCAGTTACATAGAAAATGTCTATCTCTATTCAATGTCCATCTTTCCCCGATTGATAATGTGTGATGGGACATGCACGTACCTCCTCATCCGAGACACATGGAATATGACATGCTCCTAGTCTAAATGCAGAGGTAGAGAAAAGTAGTACGGTACCTTGAAAACTCTATGTGGTATCTATAAAAGGATAATGAACCTCGAAGATAGCTTCCCATCCAAACCAAATCTCTATAATACACATCTTGGTGAAACTTGTAAGAACAAATGGTATCCTTAATCAAACTCCAAATGCCTCCATTGCCTATAAATATAAGACCTATGATAGATCTCTATAGTTTTCATCCACTTCTGGATGAACTTTATCTTCTCTTCTATAGATCTCACCAAATCTTGGCCCATGAGTGGGGACTCTTCTGGGTTATTCCAAAAAAATGGTGACTTATATGGTCCCCCATACAAGGCCTAAAATGGTTCTATTCTAATTGTGGAATGGTTGCTATTGTTTTACTCAAACTATACTTGTGGTATGTGATCCTCTCAACTATGAACAAAGTCCAACATGCAAGATCACAGCTTGTCCCCTATAACCTGAATGGTCTACTGAGTCTGGCCATTAGTTTGGGGGTGAAACGATAAGCTCAGGCATAAATTATTCCCAAACACCACCTGCAATTTCTTCCTCAACTTGGATTTAAATCGATCATCATGATCAAAAATAATCATAAATGGGAATCCATGGAGTCAAAATATCTCTTGAATTTAGAGTCATCCCAAGCTCTCTACTATAATATGTCTCTTACAACAAAGAAGTGGGATAAGTTTCTTAGTCGGTCTATGATCACACAGATGGAATCGTGTCCCCAAGAAATACATGGAAATCCCATCATAAAGTCCATAGATATCCCATCCAACTTCCATTCTGTCACCTCAAGGGGTTGGGTCCAACCTGTTGGAACATGGTTCTCAGCATTCACTTATTGAAAAGTAAGGCATCGAGAGATGAATTACGTAGCTCCTTTCTTCATCCCTGGCCACCAAAACTCACTTCAGAGGTCCTGGTACATATTTAATTTTTTATTGTATGGTCATGATCATTTCTATGATGCATCTAGAATATATAATTCTCAAACAAGAAATGTGGTGAGAAATGAATGAATTTTACTAGTGTCTATCAGCACTAAATATAAATTAGAAAAGTAAATGATCATACCACAAATCAATCCTAGATTCTCTGGGTTGTAAGCTTTGACATCCAACAGTTTTCCCCTTCCCTGTCCTCTAGCTCCCTAATTCTGGCATGGACCAACTCGAGGTGGTGGTGGTAACATATCAAAACATCGACCATATGATGTTGTTCTCCCAACTCTTGTTTCACATCCACTAACCTAAGAACCTTCCAACTCTAGAAACTATCTCTATATCATAGGACCATATATGGTATCTCTCTTAGCCGTATTATGGGTTAAAAAATATCGAGAGAGATGACCCATTCCATCACATGAGTAACACTACCTCACTATGGCCTAACTGGACCAACCCTTTAAGCCATGTAATGTATATCCTCTATCCTAAGAACTACTTATGAAACTTCTCCCATTTACAATTATATAAGACTAACATCATCTCCCTACTGGAAAGGTATCTTCTCCAATATTTTCACTACTGAAAACCACCAGTTGTATCTGCTCTTCCAAGAAACTATCGACCACCAACACTAATTCTATCACCACAATATATCTGGGAATGTAAAAATTTATAATTCTAGATCGTATGTCCCTACGTAGAACTCACTCGAATGTTGTATCCCTAGAAAATGATCTTGAACCATATCCACTGAGTACTTATAGATGTTGGTAATCCTTGATGAATACTCATCCACTGTCATGATTCCCTTTTGTTGATGAAAAATATCTTGGATATGTATAGTCCTCAGCATAGCTGGTGAGAAATCCTCTCTAATATGGTGCTCAAACTTTATCCATGAAATAATCACCTCATTATAAGATAGGGTAACCAAACCCGACCATCACTCTACTGAGACAAGATGTGGGCTCGATTCAAGGACCATCATCTGATCTATTAGTGTCACAACTAGATGGAAAACTCATGTCACTGCCTCAAGCATGTCCTCAAATGCATGTGGTTTGGGATCACCTCATAACCTGAGGGGTATTTTCCACTTAAACTCTTGATGTTTACTCATCTATCACACCTCATAAACTTCTAATGTGTGTACCATGAGCTTCTCTATAAGGTTGTATGGCTGCTGCACCACCTGGAGGTAACATATTGGGAACCGGTCCCTATATCGATGCCTCATCACTTAGGGGATCATCCTCGCAGTCATCATGCTGAATCATAACTGGTGAACATTGTATAGGAATCTAGAATCAAGAAAGATGTACCATGGACAATGAGTATATCTGCTGAGCTAACTCAAGAAGGAAATTGAACCACAACCTATTCCTATATGATGCATGTACCATTGTTTTCCCTACAACCAGTTTTCCCATGTACCGAGTTGAAATAAGGTGATGAGATTTAGGATGTATGGAAATGCAAGCTACCACACCAACACTAGGGTCTCTAGACTAATAGCAGAACTCAAAACACTGAACACTATTTTCCCAAACCAATCTAATAGACTCTCAATCTTAAGGTAGAACCGACCACCTCTAATACCACTTTTTCATGACCCATCCTAGTGGGGCCCATGCCGTAACACCCCAGGCCCACATTCAACAGGATAGGGGCTGGTGATTGGCACTAAGTAGGAATATTACTAACATGGGAGGCATTTACTATGTACATGTACACACACACACACACACTTATCCAAGCCCACAAAATGCTGAAATCTAAAAACAACTGAACAACCAATGCACACATACATCTATATCCCACAACTAGGGTACGAAAAAATGTAATGTAAACATGAAAAATACAATCCCACCATAAAGAGTCAGAAACACAAGTCCTAACTAAAAGTAAAGGTACTGGTACTACTATATGAAAACCGCAGAAACACACCTTGGTATGTCCAGTCTGCATAAGTATCCTTTGGTCCTGGTCCTCCTAGGACTCGGTCAAATTTTCGATCTTCTACACAAGACACAACATGTGTGAGAAAATCATGTCAATTGTGAGTATAATAATACTGAGTAGGACACTAAAAACCACAAAAGATACAATAAAGTAAAGTACAATAATCTCTACATGGTTATATGTATACAACACATATAAAAAGAATATCCAGATATACTCAACAAAGACAAATAGTCTAGTGGTAATCCAAAACCATAGTATTTTATGTTTAAAACAAGAATACATATTCTTATATGAAATAAATTGTTTTAAATTTTCATTGAATTCTTTTTTAACACTAAATAATTTTATAGAATTGAAAATTAAAAAAAACCAAATATCCAACTACTATTAGATATTGAACATGTGTCTGCATTAAATTTGATGTCATATTTAATGGAACAATCATGAGTTGATCCATTAACATTATAATATATAGTTTAAGGATTAAAATATTGTAATAAAATGTAAAACTAAAATATTCTACCTCTGTTTTGAAGGAAATTTATAGAAGAATTTCATTTTCTCAAAATATACAACAACTGTAGAAGAATATAAATATTTTTAGGCCATTTTAAATTTATTTTCACATAAAATTTAAAACTATTCATCATGTTGTGTTGAATTTTTTTATGAAAACCCTAATCCATCACATCAATTTTTATAAACAACATAAATAGATTCCATCATTCCAAATCCAATAACATCATAAGAACATTTAAATTTTTAAAAAACATTTTATATTTCAAAATAATTATAGATTTTAAAATTTTCATTTTCATAAGTCCTATCCTCCAAAAAAATTTATTTTATATTGATTTTATAGGTTTATATAGGGGTTTTCATTGATTCAATATTAAAAAATTAACTCTTTAACATCCAGACTCTATTTAAATGGTTTCTTTTTTTTGAAATGTTATGATATCCTTAATAGTTTTCAAAAATTCACTATAAATAATTAATAATGATGGAAAACTAAATTATTAATCTTATGTATCTAACACATTAAAACCAACATGGAAAATAATACCTTTTACCCTTATCAACACATCATTAATGACTCCATCATACTTAGTTAGAATTTTATTACAAATCAAACTAACTATTCTAAATTACCTATGATCATCAAACTGAATATATAAAAAATATAATATGAAATAACATTTATATGGGAACCAAGATCAAAAATATTATCCTAACACTTATGATACCTAAGAAAATAAGGGATAGAAAATATAACTAGATTCTTTGATTTAACCAGTTGAGAATGTTGAATCATAGAATTTAAATTCAACCACAAGTTGAATTTATCATCTATTTTGGACTTCCTTTTATTGGTATACATTTATATGAGTAATTTATAATATCTAGGTATTATATATTTACATTTAGATAATTTTAAACTGGACCATCCTCTTTGTCTCATTAACATCAATTTTATATTTAGAACTGTTATTTAATAGAGGACTACCTAGAGCGTAAGGAATTTAATGTCAATAAATTTTCATGAAGTATTTGTCTTTATTACTTCTATTGTAGGAGGTAATTAAAATTTTAAAATACTTAGACATTAATCCAATTATGATTTAATTCTTTTGAACTATTTTTCATGTTCAATAGATATGGAATAAAAGTTTCATTTATAGGTTTAGTAGATTTTTCTATTACTATTTTAGGTTCTTATTCATTTATTTCATGTGTAAATTTTTATTTATTAAATTTATTTTCATTAATTTAAACTTGTGAATATTCAATTTTAGTTCAAATTTATAGGATAATGAAACAAACATTTTCTCATTAACTAATGTTAAATTCAATGTGTTATGTTATAATTCAACATTTATTATATATCAATCTACTTTTGAAACAAATCTTTATTTTTATAAATGCCTAATTATTTCATACCAATATCATCAAGATGTGAATCATTGTTTTGATTATTTTTTATATATTTCTATATCAGGAATACAGAATTTTTTAAAGTCATTCTTGACAATCAAATTGATCTGAATCTGTTCTAGGATATTAAGTATTGTTTCAGGGTTGGAAATATCAATTTTGATGATTATGTTTCAGAAGTATATTTTTCTAATGATAATTCAAACCATTGTTAAAATTTTGGTTTGTTAAAAGGGTAGTATATTGATTGTTTGGTTTTAATATTTACAATCCTCATTATTTTGAAAAGGCCATCCCAAAAAAATTCTATTTCATGATTTCATATATTCTTTTAAATAATAAAAATGATCATTCAAATGGTCATGAGATGAATAGAATTGAAAATTTATTTGGATTAGAATTTTTTTTGAAAAAGTGTTTGTAATGGGACTGAGTAAGATAAAATTCCTATCCTCTTATTCTCAGATCACCCAAATAACTCTCATTTTTACAATTATTATATTTTCAAGATTATATATCCACTCACATTTAATCATGTATGAAGCCCCTATTTAAAAAAACAATTAATTTTGGGATATATATTCTATGAGATTCCAGGAATTAGTCAGATTATTATCAAATAAATCTATTATTGTAGAAAAATCTTTCATACTAAAATTTATCAAGGATAAAACATTATTGAAATACTGAATTTATAGTTAATGGAAAATTTATTGATTATAAAAACTTGAAAATGGTTTCTTAATAATTTCCCAAATCTCATGTAAACTCTCCTATTGAAACTCTCCAATTTGAAAAAAAAATCTATGAAAGGAATAATATGATACATGATTTCTTTTTCAAATTAGATGTTTTAATATTTATGTCCTTTTCTAATAAATGTATAATGAGGACAACAAACCAACTCCTCTGAAACCCCATATATAGTAAAAAGCAACACCCTCATTTTAATTTCCTCACCTTTGCATTGATGTTTCAAGTTAATATATTCCATGTGAAATACATGAATTTTGGGGGGGTTATTACCCATAATCCTTGAATCTTATGTAAATTAGGAATAATTTATGACTGTAGATCAAAAATAAGAGATATCTCAGGGAACCCATATATATTTTGATGATATTTATCATCAGGCTTGATGATTCTTTCATTGTCCTATATTCATCCTTTTTTCAGTGTTCTGTAAAATTTATATTATTATACATTTATATTTTTCTGATTTTTTAATGGATGTTATATTGATGTTTCTTCTAATTTAAAATTTTAAAATTTCAATAATTTTTTAATTTTATTAAATGTTTGTGAACTCAAAATATATGAAATTTATAACTACAAATATTTATGAATTTTATATGACATATAATTAAAATTTTTATAACCTCAATATTTGCTAACATCCAATGAAGAAATAAATTAAATAGTTCTTATTAAATTAATGGGATTTGGGTGTCACTCTAAACCTGATTCATGTTATCTGAGAAATAATGGAGTATAAGAATACCCAGAGTTATATCCAATGAGAATTCAATTAATGAGTGGTTTTCTATCATGATTTTTATAATTTTAATATTTTTCAGTGGGGAATGAAATTATTGAAATAATATATTTTAGAATTTCTAAAAAAATCATTATTGGAATAATAGTATTTAAAATAAATAAATTATTTTAGTTTAAATAATGAAGTAGAAACAATGGAAAATTAATTTTATTCTCATAGATATTACATTTTTCATTTGAAATTTTTTTTTCACACATTTAACTCCCTCAATGAACATATCATGATCTAAATTAATGAATCACATAATGGTTGATTTTTTGAGGTCCAAAACTATGAAATTAGTACCAATATCTGTTTGAAATGATACAATCAGTGTATTATATAATTTTTATCCTAGTGATATAGATTATAACTCACTATGCTCATAATCCTCGATCAATTATTGAGAAATTTAAACTAAAAATTTATCATCTTACTCTTACTCATACAAAATTAACAATAAAAAAAATTTGAATAACGTGATCTGATAAAATATATATTAGAAATATAGTGAAATAATAAAGATAAATGAAATGAAAGAATGATTGAACATCAGAAGATGGTTGAATTTCATTGAATCAAACATCCATAGAGAGTTATAGTTTGAAATATATGGAATAAAATCATAGAATGAAATCACTATTATAATTAAAGAGTATTAATGAAATAAGATATAGATGATTAATATCAAGTTATATGAGGGGGATCTAAACTTCATATTCATTTAATAAGGTTATTGTAATATTTATTACTATGAATCTTTGAATGATCATATGGGCCTATACTCAACCCTACCTATGTATTCCCCACTCTATGTGTGTCCTCTCCCCTATATTTTCTTAATTTGAATATTTATAATATTAAAAACCAATTCCAACAATTTCACCACCTCATTGTTTAAAATGTAAAATTAAGCATTCCTTTGACATCCTTTACTGTTGACTGTCAAGTGACAATAATCTTTTTATACTATTTGTTGCAACAAACCTATATATATCTTACTTTAGAAAAGTTTAATTTGATCATAGTCATGATCCATATATGATTTGGCCTTCACCATCCATTGATAGTAAATTCCAGATTCATTAGAAAATCTTTTTATTATGGGTAATCCCCTGACATATGTGTGTTCTCAGCCTCTATGAGATTTGGAAACATAAATAAACATTTTAAAAGATCTAATTTTTATTTTCTTATCCAATACCTCATGTGGTCATTCAGGTACATCAACAATCATTTGTAGATTTCATGGTTTGATATTTTTGTATTTTTTTGTTTATATTTTGATATTTAAATCTTCTACATGAAAATTCAATTATGTAAAAATCCTCCTCCTCCAGTAATATGACCAACCAAGTATGTGAATTTTTCATCATAAAAAATACTACTGTGTGAATTTTCATAAATGGATCAACTATATAAAATTTTCAATGTATGACATTCCAATACACATATATATTATATTTGAATAAATAAAGATTAAAAAAATTCTATCTAATCATGTAAAAAGAAATTAAGAATAATGTGAAAATGAATGCTAAAAATTTAAAAAATACTTCAAACATAATTTTACAGGAATATCAATTTATAATTAAACATCCACAACTCATAAAAATTTAAAACCATTAAATATTAAATAATTTCACCAAAAAATAATATAACCTCAATGATCAAGATTATAAAGTCATTATATTAATAAATATATTCATTAAATTCCATTTTCAACATCAATATTAATAAACATTTAAAATTCACCCATTAATTTCAGTTTATCCTTACAAATACAATTAAATTATAAAATAATATATGGAAAAAATAAATAAAATAAA
Organism: Viscum album; assembly: GCA_963277665.1. NCBI lineage: Eukaryota > Viridiplantae > Streptophyta > Magnoliopsida > Santalales > Viscaceae > Viscum > Viscum album. The sequence continues at coordinate 1,326,437,254 of OY728143.1, forward strand.
CCCACATCAGTTAATGTTAATAATGCTAAAGGAAACCATATAAGTCCACAGTGGTTGAAAAAACATCCTATGTGAATTAACAATATAACTATTATAATTTTACCATATATTCCAATTGTATTAAAATGATACTAGACTATTAACACCATTTATAACTCATGAAAAAACATGAACATCATGACATTATACTTCAGGTGTTGTAGAACTATTTTATAGATATCATCCATAATTTCCTATAATTGATTATGACATGGAACCATGACATTAATGAACTCGGTATAGTAGATACATAAGTGATATGTGAATTAAATATCTCTAAAATAATATAAATGATTGATAAAAAATAAATTAAATTAAAATAAGATTCATAAAATTGTATTAAATTAATCTAGTTTGATAATTTGTTGTATTTTAGGGAAATTATAATTATATGTAGACCTAAGTTGAGGGAATGATCTAAACTAAAACATATTGTTTGGGTTACTCCGTATCTCAATCTCACTTAGTATACCTCTATATTTTTTTTAAATAAATCCTTATGGATTATATATATATATATTTACCTTATATTTATTCTTAGATTGTCAATGTTTATTTTTTAGTGATACATAATCATTTGCAGTTCTATTTCCAAATCACTCTTTTATTTACACCATATCAAAGGGAACCTCTATTTTATTATTTCTTGTTATAAAACAATATATGAAATTTTTTTAATCATGAAGTAGTTTCCTAAAATACCATTTATTTAATAGAGATTTGTACCGATTAACTTTCACAACCCGACCCAAGTTGGGGATTGAGCTGTAACTACCACAAGGCCACCTTCATTATAATGTGGGTGGTAACCAATTCCAAAGTCATAAATAACTATGGGAAGAATTTTCTTAAGTAACTACAGACACACAGAATCTTTTTGGTGAAAAATTGTTCGGAGAAATACTAAAAGATGAATTTTTAAAAACAATTAATCAAATAATGCATAAACATCTTTACAGTACAAATGTATGGTAGTGTAAAATAAAAATTATTATAGAAAAATGCCTTCACAACCTAAAATATATCCCAAAATGATAGAAAATTGTAAAAGTAAACAGCTGATAGAGACCAACTCCAAAATTCCAAGCTATGTTTACCTTACACAGTTTAAGCATCAGGTATCCCTAAACTCCTCTATAATCACGTTTGGAAAATCCATCATCTGTATAAGAAATAAATCATGTGGGAAAATCCCATGTAGGGGTGAGTATATAAATACCCATAAGAACACCATAGAATATGGAGGGGGTGTAGTTAGAGTTACTATAGGAAGAAAAAGACAGTAGACAACATAATGTACATTAAAGAAGTAAAGTTGAAACCAAAAAATTGAGACAGTAATCTCATAAAAACACAAGGGGCTAAACACAATGAGTATATGAACTAACCATCGAGTCTTATCTATATATTTTGGGAGAGTAGACTCATCCAACCAAGATAATATAAACACCAAAATAAAGTGGCATACCTTGTGCTTCTTTACCTCTCATAGAAGTAGGAAAATGAAATCCACAGTGTGGATATAGAAGAAGGATATATATATATATATATGATTAGTTGGAGAAGATCAAATTAAAGAGTGAGGGGATCTGTATTTGGAAGCTCAAATAAAGAAAAAGTGTAGACAAAAGTTCCAAAATTCTATTAGTGATTCCCAACATATCACACCTCAATGCAGAAGTAATTGTTAAAGTCTAACCATGCCTCGCCACTGAACCACATAGTAGAGGGGGTGAAAACTCGAAGTAGTGTACCCAAAACCTAATACGTCATAGGGGTTACACTATGTAAGTATACCTAAAGGACCTACTCTAATTCCAATAGAAGGTTAAACTCTGATGACTGATGACCCACACCCTGCTATAACATGGGGTACCACTTTGATGGTGTTGAAGACCCACTACCCAGCTCTACTATAGGGTATCACTAAGAAGCAGTTGAGTAAAAATTTCCCATCTCTACTAGAGGTGACCACTCAGATGTTGAGGATCCATGCCCTGGTACGATAGGGGTATCACTTTGATGGCGTTGAGGACCGACTACGCCATTCTATTAGAGTGTACTATTAAAAATATGTTGAGGGTCCACTCCCCAAATCCATTGAAGGGTACCACTCAAAAACTGTCAAAGACCCACTATCTAGCTCAACTGGAGGGTACCACTCGAAAGGTCTCTGATGATCTTGTGTGATCACTACTATCATCGATTATTTCCATAGTAAGAAATATACTCTGTACATTTAACATCTTATCTCCAAATCTATAACTTATTTCACTAACATGCTTTATGAGAAAAAACTCTAAGGATAAGCTAGTCGAGGGTTAAAGTATGAGTTCAAATGATGGAGATAAAAGAGATGAAGTTTCCTAAAAATGGATCTATTAGTACACAACATTTGAGGGGGTGGGATATACAGTGTGTGGTCCTAATCAATAACCTAGACATACCCTTAGCTAGAACACGAATCCTGACTATATAAGAGTTCACACCATGTAGGTGGACTACACATTGTGTCCAAAATTCTTAGGGATCTGGGAATTTGATGTTGGCCATGTTAGTGTTCGAGACCCCATGTCTATTTACCAAAACCCATCTTTATATACTTGAGTACACAGTTGTGCACTTGACCGTGCACTTCTACATGTTTTCCTTCCTGGGTGATCCATCACAAGGGTTGTTCAACTATTAAGGGATACACGACATGTGAGAGATCACACATTCCTTGCCATTAAGTTTCATAAACTCAAACCACCACCATTGAGGGGCCTACATGTCATGTTTTCATCCCTTAAAAAGGTGTGTATTCAGTTTTGTATCATGATTTTAAGATCAAAAATTTCTCCTTGAATATGCTCAATCTATAATCGATTAATCCTTGAATCAACCCAAAAAATTATGGATCTAGATAGAAATATTAGATCCCAGTTGTCACTGGACATTAATAAACTTTTGTTATATTTAGGGGTTTCAATTTTTATTTGATAATAACCTGTTACATCTTCCATGATTTCCAAGATATTAAATCACCAAAATTGTAATGTTTTCTTCACGGCAGTCCTATATATATTCTTGGTTCATCAATCTGATCTTTTTTCACCAAACCCTACGAATCTAAGGAGTCTAATGGGGCTCGGTACCACTCATAAAATGTCGAATTTGGGCCTCTAGATCTAACCATTGATGATAATGAAGGAATAAGAGGTGAAATCATGACAAAAAAGTGTTTAAAAATCAATGGAAAATCATTCTTAGCCAATGATCTAGAATAAGGATCCCAAGGTTAGATAACAATTGGAATTAATTGAATATCAGTACTCAGTAGCATGAAAAGGCTACAAATAAGAGCATCGATCAAATAATGACAATGAATCTACTCAACTATTTAAAAAAATGGTGTAAAAACACCAAATGATGAAAACGACCTCAATTATGGATCAATATTTGATTAAGAACATCTCTTCAAACTAATTGGGTTATGTTTCCTGCATCTCGATATGCTCTAATTTAGAGTTTCTTAATTGTCCAATGTAATCATTCAAAGGAGAGGGGAGGAATAACTCTATATTTTTCAAAGAGATTATTCAGATAAATCTATAGAAATATTCTAGGAGACACACTTATATAGTTAACCATTCTGATAAAAATAAATAAATTAATTAATTAATTAATTCACTTAACATACCGCCAATGGGTGAGGGGTCTGAACGTCTCATGATGACTCATTTTATGTTATGCCTAGGGTAAACAACACATTCCAGAATGAACTATGGTCTTAGATATCTTATACGAGCATCTGTTTAGGAGTTACCCCATTTTCATTATGATGTTGTGCATGCATAATATAAAGAATATTTAATATTTTTATAAAATTAATTCTGATCACACTGGGCCTTAGAATCTCACACCATCTCAGCAATTAACTTTGGAAATATATATTGAAATATTTTAAAATCTTAAATATAAATAAAAAATGTCTCAAAATCATTCACTCCATAATTTTCATCCCCAAATAAACATGGAAAAAAAACATAGGATACTAAGACTGAACTTTACTCTCCTACTCTCAGGAACTCTAATGAATATTCCCATGCTACCAAAACACATGAAACAAGGGGATGGTCTATCCACATTGGGTCTACTCTTACTAATCCTTGATTACATGCTGATTTTCTTCAAAGGTCTCTCCACCCTCAGTGTGTTTCTTTCCCCAGTCAACAACGTCCATAATGTCATACACGTATCACCTAAGTTGTGATATGTTGAAGAAATCATGCACCCACTCATGTAGTGGGAATAGGTTTAGATGGTATGAAACCATTCTAACCCACTGAATGATCTCAAACGGCCTAATAAACCTCAAGGATAGCATGCATACTCAGCTGAACCTCCACATTCCTCGTCATGGGGAGACTATTAGGGAAATGTGGTCTCCCTTCATGAACTCTAATGGACTATGAAATTGATATGTATATGATTAATGTATTCTATGGGATATCCTCATCCAATCATTAATGATCTTTACTTTCCCTATATTCACCTAAACCATCATTGGGACCATAAGATATGACTCACCAATCTCTATCCAACACATGGGTGACCTATAGGGTTTCCTGTATAGGCCCTCAAATGGTTCTATGGAGATGGTAGAGTGGTAATTACTATTATACACAAAACATACCAAAGGAAGTTGATCCTACTAGCTTCAACCAAAGTATAGAACATAATCCCATTGTATATCCACCAACACTAAGATAAGTTTTCCCATCATTCTAGTGTGAAAGGTTGTACTCATCCATATCTGAGTCATAAATTCCTCCTGTAGGCCTCTCTAAAAGCTTTATGCAAACTACCTATCATGATCAAGAGAAATCACCTAGGGAATCCCATGAAAATTAATGATTTCCCAATGTACAACTATTTAAAACTCTCCACCAAACTCAACTCCCTCATAGAAAAGAAGTTCACTGACTTCATGAGTCAGTCAACTTTCACCCATATGGCGGCATGGACCATCACTATTTGTGGAAGCCCTATGAAAAAGTCTGTGGATAGTCCATCCCATTTCCACTTCATCATCTCAGTGGGATACAAAAAAACTGAAAATTAGTGCTTAGCATTCACCTACTAATTGGTGAGCCACCGATAGCAGAACTCAACTATGATTCATCTCGTTCTATGACACCAAATATAAATCTAAATTACAATGTACATCATAACCAAACCAGGATGTAAAACTGTAGTAGAATTTTATAACTCTCACATCACCTCCACATACAATGTGACCAGAACCACTATCCTCCACTTGAACAAGATGATGTGATTCAATCATTCAAATATCCATATGGTGATTCTCCTATAGATATCAAATCACGTAAGGCCTCTCAGTCTATGTCCCCCAGTTGGGACTCTATTAAATTCTCAAAAGGTGAAGAAGTCAAAACCATCAAAATTTGAAAAAATGTACCCTCATTCTTAACTAGGTTCAGTTGTTGGGAGGCCAGTTGGTCTGAATCCTCCAGCACTAAGAGATCTTGGGACTTCCTACTAAGGGAATCTACAACAATTTTTCCCTTCCCTAGGGTATAGACTATCTCAAATTCATAGACCTGAAGGAACTCCAACCATCATCATTTTCTCAGGTTCAAGTATCTCTATCAGAAGATATACCCAATAAATTTTTGGTTTGAGTCAAACACAATGTGCTCTACTAGAAGGTAGTACATCCAAATTATCAAGGTGAAGAGTACTACTACTAGTTATAGTTCATTATTTGCATTGTTCTACTCATGAGGTCCCAATTGGCTTGAACCATATGTGATAACTACCTACCACTGCATGAACACAAAGCTGAGACAAGCTCCCAAGGCATCACAATACACTACAAACTCCACGACCTCCTTTAGTAGTCTCAACACTATAGAAACCATCATCCTAAGAATGAACTACTAAAATTTTCTTGGAACTTCCTATACTAGGTAAGTGGATTCTCTTTCAGTATAATTTTAGTCATATGGGTTGTGATTCTAGATAATTCTTCCAAAATCCTCCTATAGTACCCCACCAAACCAAGAAAGATCCATACCTCTGACACATTCTTGGTTGGATCCCAAGAAACGAATACATCGATCATTGTCCTATCCATAACTAAACCATGATCAGAAATGAAATTTCCAAAAATTGAAACTCATGAATCCATAACTATCACTTTGAGAGACGTCCCTAAATTTGGTCCCCTCAAACAAATTCTAAGACCTTCTTTAAGTGCACTACATACTTCTCCTCTAATGTGGAGTAGATGAGTATATATTTGATAAATAAAATAAAAAACATGTCTAATTATGAATGACATACCTGGTTCATCAAATCCATAAACACCAAGGGGACATTCATCACAAATAAGGTATCACTAAAACTCGTAGAATCTGTAGCGACAATGGAAATACATATTTGAATTATTATCCACACACACCCACAAATGGTAGTAGTTGGACCTAAGATCAATCTTTGTGAACCATATCACACCTTGAAACTGGTTAAATTTGTTTTTAATCCTCGGAAAGGGGAAGTTTTTCTTTATCTTGGCCTCAATCAAGTGACGATAATATATAAAAAGCTACAATATCCCATTTTCATTTTTTATGAACAACACTAGAGAATCCCTAGGGGACACATTGGTTCTTATGAAACATTTCATGTGAAGGTCCTCTAACTGCAACTGCAACTTCTGGAGCTTAGAAAGTGCAATAAGATATGCTATAGAAGATATCAGAGTAGTTCCATGAATAAATTCAATGAAAAAATTGATCTCCCACACCAATGGTATTCCCAAAATTTCCTCGGGGAAGACATCCATGCAATCCTCTAAAACTGAATAAATCAATTTACCTAAAGAGCATGTTTCACCAAGGGATATACTAGATAATTGATGGGTCATAGGATGCATCACTTTTCTTAGGGCACTCACCTGCCTTGCCACGAGATCTCTCTTGCGAAAAGAGGAGAATCTTGTCCCATCAATGCATAAGGATATAGATTTTTTAAGATGAAAGTAAATGTAGTATCAGAGTATTTTTATCCAATCCATACACAAAATATGTTATAATGTTCCTTAAATGTGACCAAAAGGTCCCATGTGAACCTCTCTCCACTAAGTGATAGCTCAAACTTCTAGAAGATAAAATATATAGAAGAAACATTCCATGCAGAAACCTCAAGATGAATCTGTTGGGATAACAACTCAATTAGGAGGTCCAAATCTAACACCAAGAGTATAGAGATAAATTAATGACTGGAAATTATGTCTATAAATAGTAGTCAAAATTTATAAAACACAAAGATCATACCTCTAGTCATCTCATGCGATGCGGGTTCATAAAAGTATAATGCCTACAACTGTCTGAAGCCCTAGTTACCTTCTACCTAAGCCTAATATTGGTCACCTGATGGTGGTAGTGGATAGATCTCACAAAGAAATACCCCACCCATCAATTCTATTTCTTCTCTTCAAGCTCCACATCCATGGGGACCACCCTGATCTCACTTGGGAGATCCCAGATCATAGTGTTGTGTCTTCCATGGCAGCTAATCAGCTATTTTCCTAGGCTTCACTGCCCTTATTGTAGGGATGTTTTGCACCATGTGACATTACATGTCACAAGTAAAGAATCATCCCACATTGGTATGTCCTGGAGATATGTGATTCCTCTAACCACATTCCTTATTCGAATCAGGGAATAGTCTCCTACCTCGAGATCCTGACACCTATTGCATTCTAGCTACAAAAAATGACTCAGCTCTATGGTCCCCATTTCTAGCTCCAGATATTTTGAATCCATATGATAGAAACAATAATTCTCCATTTCTCACTCCACCACCCCAGAATAGGTGGAGATTCATAGGGGTACCACACATGCATGAATATTTATGTGTATTCCCTACTCAAACTTCTTTTTTTAGATAATCCATCCTAGATCATGCCATGGGAGTACCACGTAAGGTATGTGAAACTCATTGCATACTCATCCACCATCACCCCAACCTACTGCATCTCCAGAAGCTCCTAAATCCTGACTTAGCACAAATATGAGGGCTCATACTCCTCATGAAATAGATTCAAGAATTTGGGCCATGAGAGTGTCAACTCATCACACATCTGTGTAACAGGGTTCCACCAGTAACCAACAACTCTGTGGAAAATTATATCTACAAGTGGAACCACCTAATCTAATGTGTTTGAACAAGCATAAACATAATACCATCAACTCTATCCAATCCTATACTACCTATGGATTAGGCCCTCTATATAACCTTAATGGCCTCTAGTATTGGAGCACACAAAGAATGCTAATCATGCACTCATCCTCATCCTTATTTTCTAGAATGATTGACTTCAAGACATGTTGAGGTGATGCTACCTATCCACATGGAATAAAGGGATCCTGGATGGATCCTAAACTGAGGCCTCATCTCCCATCGGGTCGTTATCATGTAACGATGCTAGTATTCTAGTAGGAAGTTGTCACAAAGGCATTCGGAAAGTTATAAATAAGTACTGCTATCTAATTAGAATATATAGATATAAACACAATGGGGATATGACTCCACATGTAATGTCAGAGGATCAATATTATATGATTAATATACCATTAATCCTTGAAAATAATGTCTCGCTATGCTAAGTCGACCAGCTGGTAGTCAGGGTCCTAATGAATGGATACATTGGATGCCACACCGTCACTACATTCTCTAGCCTGAGAGATATATTCGAGACACATTGAAACTATTTCCCTAAACCCAACCAGGTCCTATTAAATAGATACATCCAAAGACTTCCAATGAAATGAACTTTCTTTGAAAATAATCTATCATCGCCTAACCCAATTTGGGGCTGAAAAGCAATGACCCTAAGCCCACCTCCATAGGTAAGGGGGTGGAGACCAGCGATGAAGTCATATATACCCCTGGTACTCCTTTCCCTATGTGCCTTCATGGGCACACATGTCCATATATATGAAAAAGTACAGAGGGGAAGAGTAAAAGATGAAAAACTACTAAAATGTAAACCATGACTGTGTGAAATCTAGACAGTATAAATTTATGATAGCGTAAACTGAAAAGTAATGGAAAAATACATTCCTAATCATAAATATGTACCAACCTGACAGAAAAATGTAAAAGTAAATAGGTGAGAGAGCAAAGATCATGAATCCCAAGCTATGACCACTAGACGTGATATAAGAAATGATATCCCTATGCTCTTCTATATTAACATACATACTATATTTCATCTATATAAGACAAGAAATGTGTGGTAAAATCCAATAAAGGTGTCATTATATACATACCTAGTAGGATTCCCTGAAAACCGGAGGGGGTAGGAATAGGTAAAACTGGTAGAGAAAGACAATAGATATCACAATGTACAATGAAAGAGTACATCTCTACCCAATAAGGTGTGTGATAATAAGATCACCTAAATAATGGGGGATAAATATAGTGATTAGATTAACTACCCATAAATCCTTATACACCTATATAAGTGGCGTAGACTCATCGAAAGATTAAACACAAAACACAGAAAGCATGTGGCAAACCTTGTGTGTCATCGCCTCTCCCGAAAGAAGAATAACCAAATCCATGGTGTGGATATACAAGAAGGATACACACACACACACACACACACATATATATATATCTATATATTCTCATTTAGATAATCCTAATGGAGGGATTAATGAGATCTTTATCTCACAGCTCATCCCAAGAAGAAGAGTGACCAATGGTTCAAAAATTCTATCATTGATGCCTAACATCTCACACGTATTCCCTAAAGTAACAGTGGAATATAACTATGCCTCATCTCTATGATGCACATTAGAGGGTGTGAAAACATGAAGTATAGGATCCACACCCTAATACGTCAGTTGGTTCCACTTTGAATGTATCAGCAGATGACTCATTCCCATAATGAGGGTGGGTTAAACTCTGATGGTCGAGGACACGCACCCCGGTACAATAGGTGTGCCACTATGAAGATGTAGAGGACACACTACCCATATCCACTTTAGGGTACAACTCGAAAGATGTAGATGAACCACTTCCTATATCAACAAAAGGGTACCACTTAGATGTTGAGGACCCGCGCAATGGTTTGACATGGGGGTACTACATAGAAGGCATCAAGAACCCACTACCCAACTCCATTGGAGGGTACCACTTTGATGATTTTGGGGACCCACTACCCAACTTCACTTATGGTTAGCACTGAGAATACATTGAGGAAAAACTCCCCAACTCTACTAAAGGTTACTACTCTAAAGGTTTCTGGTGATCCTTCGTGATCAATACCATCACTGGGCATTTCCTTAGTAAGAATGTGTCCCGGTACATTCCACGTCATATAATTAAATATGATATTTAGGGAAACATCACATTATACACAAAAAAACACACAGTATAGGATACTCATGGTCCAAAATATGAGTTCGAACATACCAGACACAGAAAGTTGAATTTTGTTGAAAAATGAACTAGGGGTAAATAGTGTGTGAAGGGACCGACATGGTGTGTGGAACTGCTCCATAATCTGGTCGTGTCCCTAGATAGCACATGAATACCCACCGTGTAGGAGTACACGTCGTGATGGTGGACTTCATGACATGTCTATGATACATAGGGGCATGAACATGTTTTACTGGCCATGTTCGTGTACCAAACCCTATTTCAATGTACTGGACCCAAATTCCATGTATCGTACCCCGTGTCCATGTATTCGTGTAAGTGTCTATGTACCTATCCATGTAATTAAACATATTTTCCTACCCATGTGGTCTATCACATGGGTCATTCAATCGGGAAGGGATACATGGAATGTGAGAGAGATTACACAAGGATTCATCCTTATGTTTTTTGAAACACTAGCCACCACTATTGGGGGGATACATGTCATGTGTTCGTTCTTGAACATGGAATGTAGTATGTGTTTTCTATAGATTTTCAGATCTGATCTTGTGCCTTGATTCTGATGGATCTGCTGCTGATTCCACCATGGATCGGCCCGATAATTATGGATCTAGATGGAAATCATGGATATCAGTCATCACTCACCGGAAATACACTCTATTAATAGTAGGGGGTTTCTCCATTCATTATGCACACACTTGTGACCTAAACCATGAATTTCATGATCTTGAATCACTTGAACATTCTTCCTTGTCTCACAATGATCACATATTTATGATTGATTCATCAATAAGATATTTTTTTGTAAAACCACTATGAATTATAGGGGGTCCAATCAGGCTCAATACCACCAAAAATTTGACAAACTAGGGCTTCAAGGTCCAATTGGTGATGATTATGAATAAAAAGTGGATAGATAAAGAAACAATTAGTTAAACAAAATTGGCCAATCATTCTTTAGAAAAGTTCAAGAAATGGGATCTCAGGGTTAGATAACAATTGAGATTATTTGAATTCCAATACTCAGGCACATGAGAAGGCTACAAACAAAGGCATAGATTGAAGAACCAAAATTGATCTACTCAAATATTTAATAAAAAGGTTATACAAACACTAAATGATTATTCATATATTGATGATAGATTGATCGTTGATGAATAACTCATCCACCAAGTATTTGAGAGAAGTTTCTACATTCACTGTGTTCTGATCTTCTTTGATGTGGAGTTTCGTCATCTTTCAATGTGATCTAGAAATTAAGGATGCCGAAAGAACATTAGAATTCTCCCGGATCTTATGCAATTAACCCTAGATAAATTTTTGTCGAGATACTATTATAGATTAATCAATTTCACTTAAAATGAAATAATTATTCAATCAAATTAATTAATTAAATTACATAGCATACCACCAATGAGCGAGGGATCCAAAATTCATGTGATGAGTCATTTTATACCTTGCCTCGTGTAAAAACCATGTATGGGACTCAACCTGGGTCTCAGATTTATAATATGAGATTCCATTTTAGAGTTATACCATTTTCTTTATGAATATGTTCACGTGTAATATAAAATATATTTAATGTTTTTATAAAATTATTCTCAGGCATAACGGGCCTCAGAATTACACGACGTCTTAGTGCCTAGATCTATAAATATATATAGAAATATTTCAAAGTCATAAAAGGAAAAACATAGTCTCTACATTAATAGAGGTTTTTATAAAAAAAATGATGCACTTACCATCATTAAACAGTCCTTTTCATTTTTATTAAACATCACTTAATATATTAAATTCAAAATTATATCTTCACCCATTCTCATGAAATTTTTTTTAAAGAAACTATATATTAAAAAAATTACATAAAAAAATATAAATTTTGAAAATATTTAATTCATTGTTTTTTTTAAATCATTATGAGATATTTGAGGCATGATTCTAAAATCCATTTCATTGTGTGGTAATTTACAATGAATATTACTTATGTTTGATATACTTATGTGGTAGAAAAATACATATAAATAAAATGATTGATGAACCCAGATAGAAATATATTGCATTGTGTAATGTTTAAATCAAATGAGATGATATGTATGGGATTATATATTAAACCTAATACCTTATGAGACTATGTCCACTTTGTTTTGGTGTCTTAGTAGCGATCCTTGAATTATTCATAGAATCTAATGTATTATATTGTTTTCACATTCTTATGATTTATTAATCTTATTAGTCCATATTCTTTTAAATTTTGACATATCATTATTCATGATTGTTGTACTGTATGATATCATGAAATTACATTTGACTATTAGGAAATCCTATTTATTCATTTATATTCCCTTACTATGATTTATAACTCACCAATTTTTTATGTATTCTCTAGATTATACATTAAAATTTTAGAATATTAATGTGATCTAGTAGTTCATTATGAATATTAAGATAATGAATTCAATTTTTTAGATTCACATTGATGATTTATAAACCTATAATTAAAAATACACCAGTCTTATGGATCCTTGGTTAGTGTTTATTTTATAGTTATATTAAAAATCAGTTAATAACTTGGGTAAGTGGCTTGGTATAAAAAATACATGAAAATATCAAGGTATCATGTGAAACATATATAAATTATCCATTATTTTACTTTTTCTTACTTCATTTTATTGCGTAATTTTTCTTAGTGTTATTAAAATAATTAAACTACTGAAAAGGGAATTATGTAATAGAAATCTCATGAAACATAATATTAGAATGAAATAATTATGGATAAAACACATCAAAACATGATGTAAAGAACCTGAACACCTAAACATAATGCATCATTATTGAACCATACCCAAATACTAATCAAAAATAAAATATCCTCACATCATAAATATATATGGAAGACATGATTAAGAGTGAATAAAAATTATAGGGGAATAGAGAGGTTAGAATCCAAGAGTGATTGTGGATAATACAAATGAATGCAGATGATTAAATCATTAATGGGGATGACTAGAAGGAAAATTTATTAATTTATAGTCAGATACTATTGAAAGAAAATGAACAAATATTGAAATACATGAATCCTGACACTAAATATAGAGAGAAAACCTAATTTCCCATAAACATGACATTTTGGAACCTATAGAGCCAAAATACACCCCAATTATTCTGAAAAACCCTTGAAAAAAACTATATATACTCTAAAATATAAATAATATAACTCAATATCGTAATATGAGTTGTGTTAGTACATTAAATACCTTTAATACTATTCATATCCTCTGGAATAAAAAACATTCTAGAGAAAGAAACTAATAATTAAAAATATCACAAAATTTTCGGAGATATCGATCAATCAAAAATATATATGTTACTATAGAATAATGTTGAACTAAAAATAAATAATCCTATAAAAATCAATATCAATTCAAATATCTGAAAATAAAAATAATTAAATGTTTATAAAACATTAGCATAATGGGAACACATCTGTCAATTTCATTCCAAAAAACTATCCACTAATCCACTTTTCCCCCATAAAACCCAAACATATTGAAAAACTCAAGTACGTAGAACATTCCCTTGATAATCCCAAATCAAGATCAATAACTTTATCAATGAAAAATCATCCAAAAATTCAACTCTCTCTATTAAATGACATGGGATAAGTTAAGAATCTATAATCTACCATGTGAAATTTCTAACAAATCATTGATCCATTCTATCCATGGGAGAAGCACTAACTTCTAACCAATATACTAATGTGTTCCAAAACCTCATAAGCACTGATGAACTAGGGATCAGGATTACTCCCTCAAAAAAACATACATTACCCATGATGAGTCAAAACCATCAATAATGTATGATTTATTTCCTAAAACACTAATAGCCTCCTCCTCTGACTATAATAAGATATATCTTTGTCCTATAGTTTCCTCTTGTTTTGGTAATTCATCTACACCATCCTTGTCATGTTCTACAACACAAATTTTTAATAAGAAAAACTCTACACCTGCTATTGAGGATAGTGGAGATCTGTATGTCCAACCATACTATTCTTTGAAGGAATCCACACCAATGGAAGAGTGATTGTTATTATTATAGAAAACCTATGGAATGTTTAAGTGATTCATCCATGATTATCTAATACAAAATACACACATATATAACATAAATTAAAATGTTATAATGGTCTATAATATTTCACCTTCTTTCTAGGGAGATGTATTTGATAAGGCATAAAATAGTTCTAAAATAATATTTAATACCTCAACAAATGATGAGTTAATAAGATATTACTTGTCTAAAATAATGGTCCATAACACCACTTGAATAATCCATACAGAATATATATAAATTATTAATAATAAATATATTTTAAATTATTATAATACCACCAAGGAATTATTTAAATTATTGAAGTAATAATATACCACAAAATTACTATCACACACTCCATGAAATAGAGGTAAAAATGATAATACCCAATTAAATTCCCTCCCACACCCCTTTATAAATATTTAATGGTTAGTAAAACCAACAGTGATTATGATTCCATTTCTTTATATACTATTAGAGTATGTATAATTACATAAAATGGTTACATGACACTTCATACCAATACACTAGAACCATCTCCCGTAGGAATGATACATCATGAATATACTGGGTTTCCTAACTAAAAGGATTATATGAAACTTTTAAAAACCCACCTCTCAATCCACTAAGGGAATAATAAACCTCCCTTGTAAAACCACATGGTTCTTATCATCATCCATATATCCCTCAAAAGAATCACCATCAAAGAAATGAGCATAAATCACCTCCAGATCCAGGTTTCCCCAAAAATACTCTTCAACCTACTTCAACAAGGATGATTTAATTATAATATTTTATTTTAAACCACAAGCTTCCCCCAACAAAATATATATATTATTTACTAAAATAATCTCCCTTAATATCCAGGAATATATAGACACCTAAAAAATATCACACCACAAATTTAAAATCAGATAATATATACATTTATTTTCTTTCCCCATGGTATATGATATATCAATGTCATAATTTTCAAAAAACAACATTCACCTATACCACTATAGATTAAAATATATTATAGTGTAGATATATCTAATGTTATTGGGATATGTAAAGTGTAGAATGTTTTGACTGATATGGTTATAAAACTATAGATTAAGCTCAAACACCATTACTACCAACTCTAGATCTTTTGTGGGGTAGTTACACTCATGGGGAAATAACTACTAAGAACCATATCTAATTACCAACTTCTAATGTATCTTGTGACTAACAATTTTTTATAGGTTTTATTATATAAAACCATTTACATATCATAATTTTATGGAAATTGATGAGTAAGAGAGCTAATAAAATTATTTTTTATATAATTGAAAAAAACCTAGATTATTCATCATATAAAAATTAATATATAATTCTTTACATGGATATAAATTGGTCTGTAATTCAAGTTAATTCAAATAAATACATCTAATAATATCCCATGATACAACAAAATCTATAAATTGTTATAAATTGTTTCATTCCTTCTTCTGAAAAAAGTGTTTATATATGAATAATTTATCATTACATCATGGTGAAATGAAATTTTCCATTTAAAATCCTGGTAATGCATCCAAAAAATCCCCTATAAATATTCTCAAAGAGTTTATATCGTTTAAAATATTATAATAAATTTTTTTGATAACCAATTTTATCCTCATATAACTTAAATTAAAGAGTAATTTCCTCAATGAACACCATCATAAAAATAACAAAGAACTCAATACATATAGTCCATGAGTCCCCTGTAAACAAATGGGAATTTCAATACACTAAAATACATAACTATGAAATATAGGTGTTTCTAATATCATCTGAAAGAAGTATTTTTGATATCCCCCGATATTACCCTCATCTAATGATACACAAACCATACATCAATCATAAAAACACTCCATGATACATTAAATATAATTGATAAAAAAATTATCCAACATAGTATATAACATTTCATGAAGTTGACCTTATCATACGACCAATATTTGATACACATCCCCACAATACAATATTTTTTTTCGGAAACAAAATTGGAGTACCACAGATTGACACACTATCCCAGATGAGAAAATTCTATAATAAATCTTCAATCCTAATCCTAATATGTTATGTATAATCAGGATCCATCTTATAAGGGTTTATCATTGATAGAGATGAACCATGATTAAAATATTTCTCAAATATAATATCATGTTAAGGGGATAAAACCATGAAATATATATAAAAATCATCTGAATGTTATATGAAAAATCTATGTAAGATCCCCATGTGTGCCTCTATAATATATATCAATAATTACACCATTAGAGAAAAAAGAGGCTCAGAAAGTCTGTGGGCTATTTTATAATCCTTTACACTAAGAAAAAATTCATATTTTACTTGCACATAATGTATTATAACTCTTATATTGTTTCAATTATTTATCTAATATATAGAAAATAAAAAATAAATTCCATGGATGGTGTCCACTATTCATATATACTCCAAGAGGAAATTTATTGACGTTTGATACTTCTACATTGACAGCTCACAAACATGACATATGTTGAGTAGTCTCAATTAACCTCATAATAGAGTATTCAACACCAACGAAACATAAATCTAATTTAAATTGGGTTACATGGAATAGTTTAATATGTGTGTAATGAGGAAATTACATGCTCTAAAATAAATTAATAAATAGACTAGTATAAAATATAAAAATATTGATCCTTTTAAAATACATTTAATTTAGGGCAATGAAGACTCTACAAAATCCAACTGGCCATTCATTTTCTCCCCTAATTCACATGACCGACTAATAACTTCCACCTTTACCACAATAATACTATTTTCTAGAGGGAGGGATGAATCCTGATTATGTACTCTCTATACTCTATCGTCCAACATCAAGAATAAAGAGTTGACCCTAATGTAGATAATGTCATCGAAGAAAGCATAACCTTGGCTAAAAAATTGTCCACACATATATTTATGGAACCCAATAATGGACGTGTACTAAAATTTAAGGTGACCATAACTTCTAGAAATGAAGTAAATTTTCATAGGTAACATGAAGGATTTGTATCATATACTGGACCAATTGAGTTGCAAGGAAGAATGCTGATGTCGACACTTGTCTAGTCAAAAAATCAACTTCCTTAATGCCTAAAATGTATATCTATAGATCATGTCATTGGGAATAATTAATTTATCTCCTTTTAGATGATCCTATCTATGAATACATGCCCTCAATAACTTATTACTTATTCTATTATTCAAGAGATGTGGGAATCAAAAATAGGTAACTAATATATAAATATAAGGATATGGTTCCTTTCTTGAAATCTACACTTTGGACTTATCATATTGAAATGTATGGGATAAATGTAAATAAGGCCCCACAATTTAATATTGATCTCTATTATTCTTAGTCCCCCCGTTCTAGAGGGTGTACAACTCATGAATATTTTATAACTTAATCATCAATGAAATTAATTATTTATAAAAAAATATTTATAAGTCCCTCACATGATCTTATCTTCCTTTCACCCTAAAAGAAATATAGTCTACCATGAGTTTATGACCCCTATCGTTTGACTGAATACTAGTGGGACCTGATGATATATCATGTAATGGATAAAAATGATGGAAATCATGAACACTTCCAACTAGCTCTCCATCTATAAATAATAAATGATAACCTCATATATATTCAGTCCCAAACATTTTAACACCCATAAAGTCATCATTTAAGACTTTAAATCTTCTTTTAGGTAAAATTTATTATATTAATTTGGATTATCCTACCATACCTTAAAAACATGATCCATATATTATGAAGTTTAATAAATAATATTTATAAAAAAGAATTGGAACTCATTTTCATAGAATATTATAATTCAATAAAGATAATTTAATTATTTCTATTCTAATTTCCCCAAAATATACCTAATTCAAACACATTGACAAAGTTTTATAACTTATGTACCTCTCATAGTCCTCGAACTAGAAATTATCAACATCTCTCTTATGTTATTAAATAAGGTTAATATTTTTTTATTGGAAAACATGGTCCCTAATCCCCAACATCCTCACTAGACTCCATTACTACAATAGACATAAGGATTTGTTATCATTTTTCTATAAAAATACCACAAAAAAACTATTTAGTAACTTTATCCTATAATCTGAATCTCATCAATAACATTGACACCAAATGATCTTGACATGTATCAACTAGGAATGCCTCTTAGGTTAATATTGAGTAAGTAACTAAACCTTAAATTTGGATTCTAATGGGAAATGATTTGGAAAATGTAACAGTGTTTATAAAAAACACATTTGAGGAGTTTTCCTCATAATCCCATTAAATATATTAATAATACACCAATCAAAATTATAAGTATAGAAAATAAACCATCAACCCAAAATTGTTATAATTGGAAAATTTAATAATATACAAAATATTAAAAAAACCCAAATCATATAGAATCAAAACTAAAAAAAATAAAAGCCTCTAAGTTTAATAGCTAAAGTATTAATAGTATAATTTTTTTCAGATATATTACTATTCATGAATTAGATAGTAAAATTCATCTTGTTGTATAATTCTTAAATAAATAATTATTTCAAAGAAATTTCTTATATTGTTATATTTAAATTATTAATTTTTATAATAAATAATTTAAATTTGAAAAAAAAACTTAGTAAATTTTCTAAGTTAGAATGTTTATGTTAACTTATTATTAATTTTTGATAATTATATGAAAAAAATTAATATTTTAGTGAATAGTAAAAAATACAGTTTCTTTTAAAACAATATGGTATTTTTTTGACATCGTAGAGAAATAATTATGATAAAAATTTTATGAAACTTCTAAAATGGAAAAATTATTATTGAATAATATAAATATTATTCAGAAATAATTCCTTACATGAAAATTAATTTTTTTTCATGACAAGTCAAACAATATTTGTTAGTGGTAACGCAATGTATGTGTATCAATGGAAAACTCAAATTTAGTTCCTTATAGAAAATAATTGAGTGATAAAAAGTATTTGATCAAGATTTTTGTTAATTATTATTTATAATTGTTGTATATGGAATATAGTTTCTAATTTTGGAGTCATATAATAGGAATGTTATTTAAATTATTATATAATGCTTGTGTATAATAACCCTGTTATTTATTAGACACATAAACATTATTTATTACATAAAATTTCACTTCATACAACTCTGAGGATGGATAGGTCTAGGGAATTGGGAAAATTAGGAACATTACATAACAACTTAGAACATAAAACACAACATCTTTGTTGAAAGCTTATTTTACATGACCACAACATTCTTTTGTACTCTGTATTCCTTGGGATAACCTGAGGACATACATAAGAAAAGGGTGAGATATAAAGCCCAGTAAGGGAGTAAATAAGTAATATCATGAAAAATATATTACATTCTAGATAATTGTCTTATCAATGGAGCATAAGAGAAAAACAGACATAAAGGCATGATATATCACGATTATCATAACATAGAAATGTGGCAACGACATTTAAGATGATATTAGCATGATCCAAGGATCATTGCACATGGATCATGAGTAAACCCTCATTTAACATTAATTATCATGAGTAAACTCTCATTTCACTTGATGTATCATGATATTAATCTTCACCTAATGCATTGGAGTGCTATCAGGGCACACCCTTCCTAATCATTTCATGTCATGCATAAATGTGTCACATAGATCATACCGCATGGATTCATTAAACGTAATAATTTATTCCATGATAAAGGAATGTGGAATTTATACATGAAACTATAAAATTAATAAGTAAATGTTCATAAATTTGAATACCCTTGATAGGGAAATGGGCATGGTATTCACTACACAATGACTTTGTCTTGGAAAATCGCGGTGCAAATTAGGCAGCATAACGATGTGACATAAGAATTCATAAAAATGGTTGATGATAGAGAAAGGGATATCTCATCATATCTACATGAAATGTAAAGTAAGGGGGTCATATAGATATATGTCCCAATATATGTAATGGGATTTAGATTCATAATATAAAATAATTTCTTGAATGTAAATGAGGAGAGAGAATTCCCTTATGGAATTTTGGCATGGTAATGGGTGTATATAGGAGGAATTAATAATTGATAAAGGGGTATATAATTATTAAAACAAAATTAGGGAAGTATAGGGGAGGTGTGAAATCATACCCCAAAATTTTTAATTGAAAATACAAGCGTGGAGAAATATAGAAAAACTTGGACAAAAATAAGAGAGGAAGAAATCTCTTACTTGGAAGTGTGAACCCAAAGGCTTGGGAGAGGCTTGAGAGGGGATTCTTGAGATCTTGGGGTGCATTGGTAGGATTATAAAGAGATTATTTCAGAGGTTGGTTGAGCTTAAATTGGTTTTAGTTAAGAGTAATGGGATATTGAGTGGGATTATATATGAAAGGATATGGAATTCTTTTTTATTTTGGTTTTGGACACTACATATTAAACTAATAAAAACCACAAACCAAACCAAGGTTTTTTCCCATGTTTTATTCAAAAGGAGAGTGGAAAACATTATTTTATATGTCAAATTGTTGAAATTATTTAAATATTAGTCTTACTTATGTGGAGGTGAGTCACACTCTTACGGAAATCATTTTAAAAGTTAAAATGTTTTATAAGCTTTCGAGGGTCCACTAAGGCACTATAAAATTAATAAAACAAATATAAAATAACATTATTTTAAAGGTAAAACATATATTGGTGGAAGATAATTTTTATATTATTTTATTACATCCCTATTGGGTCATTATGATGTAATAAAACACATTATATATTTAAACGGTATTTAATTTTTAACCAAAAATTCAGTTGTCCCAGAAAAATATGAAAAATTCACTGTTAGATAATTTTGATGTCTAAGATCCAAAAATAATATTCATTTTATCTAAATAATTTTCTAAATATGTTAATTTTTACTTTTAAAATAAAAATTTACACTTATAAAAAATTCATGGGTTTTGACAAAAAACATCTTTCAAACCTTAATAAAAATTATAATTGTATTTCTAAAAATTATAAATACATTTATTTTTAATAAAAATTAATTTAGTAATAATATTTTATTAAAATATTATTTAATTCAAAAATATATTAATTCATCAAAATAGATTTCTTAATTGAATTTAAAAATTAACTAAAAAATAATATTTTCTTAAAGTAAAAATAATAAAATGAATGTATATTTTTTATTCTATACAAAAAATAGTGCACAAAATCGTAGTTCAAGGTTCTTCTTATATAACCCCTTATAACACCCTCATAAGACCTAGGGGTACGATGTGTGATTGTAAAAGACTCTTGGGGTTGCTTAGATAACATCTCTCGGGTGGTAATCTCTATTAAGTTCCACTTATCCCATAGGTAGTTCCTTTCAAACTTAATGTGTTGAAACTCAGCTTGGGTTTTTTCAAGAGAAAATATGAATGTCACCACCTCCTTCCCGATATCTAAAAAATGGGCTTCATATAGAGCATTTCTACTAAATGAGGTCATCGCTTCCTTTTTCTGAGTAAATTGGATTTTTTAAAGCCTTATATTTATACTAATCATGTGATCACTCTTAGACAAATATATTAGAAAATGTAACAATTCATAATGGTATTTTGAAATCCAAAAACATAAAACCAAGGAAGTGAATATGTTTTATATAACCATTTTACATAATAAGACATTTAATTAGATCCCGATAAATTTTCATTAATAAAATTTTGGTTCGTTACAATATTCCCCCTTAAGAAATTTTTCCCTCAGAATTTCCTTTTCCCACACTAAAACATATTATGGTAACTCTACTTCATCACTTCCTTTGATTCCCAATTTTCTTCTTTAAACTTTTGGTTTCACCACAACACCATGACGAGGGGCATTTCTTATTTCATAGAACTTTTTCCCTATGATCTAAAATCTTCACCGGCTTCTCTTCATAAGAGAGATCGTTATCCAATGGTATAGAAATGGATTGAGTGCATGTGATGGATCATGTATGTACTTTCTCAAGATGGATACATGGACAACATCATGTATTTGAGATAGGTTCAGTGGGAGTGCTAGTCGATAATCCACTACTCTAATGCGATCAAGGATCCCAAAAGGGCCAATGTACCTTCGACTAAGATTTCCCTTATTAAAAAATCTCATAACGCTCTTCCATGGTGATATGTGGAGGAATAATATGTCTCCCACATCAAACTATAGGTCTCATCGATGATTATCAGCATAGCCCTTTTTTCCACTCTGTGTAGATTTAATGTGCTGCTGGATGGTCTTAACCTTATGCACCATTTCCTCAAACATTTCTGGACCAAGAAGTTTTTTATCCCCAGCTTCATCCCAACATTCCAGTGTTCTACACTTTTTCCCATAAATGGATTCATAAGGATATATTTGGATGCTTGAGTGGAAACTGTTATTATAATAGAACTCAAACATAGAAACATTTTGATCCCATCTCCTTTCAGGTCCATCGAGAATTCTCTCAACATTTCCTCAAGTGTTTGGATAGTTTGGTTAGATTGGCCATCAATTTAAGGATGATAAGCCATACTAAAGTTTAGCTCAGTATTCCGAGCATGTTGAAGACTCTTCTAGAACATAGAGGTGAATCATGGATCCCGATCAGATATAATAGACAATGGTACTCAATGTAGCCTTACCACTTATCTGATATATATCTATGCAAGTTTATCCAATAATAAATCCTCTGAAATTACAATGAAATGTGAATTCTTTGTAAGACGATCCACAACAACCCAAATATCATTTTATCCTTTGGATGTCTTCATAAGTCCAGTGACAAAGTCTATGGTGATGTCCTCCCATTTCCATATCGGTATGGGTAATGGTTGCATCATCCCCTTAGAATTCTACCTCTTAGCCTTCACTTCTAGACATACTAGGCTGTTTAATGTATTCTCAGTGATCGTCTTCTTCATGTTATCCCACCAAAAATTCTCTATTATATCTCAATACATCTTTATGTTTCCTATGTGAATGGTAAAAATCAAATTATGTGCATCATCCAAAATTTCATTCTTTAACTCTAAATTTGATGGAACACGTAGTCTTATCCCAAAAATCATGATTTTGTCTTCATTAACATTGAACTCTGAGGATTTCCATTTTCTAACAGCTTTCACTTTCTTCTGAATTCCCACATCATCCTTTTGATAATCCTTTAACCCTTCCAAAAGAGATAGTTGAGAAATAATTTGGGAAAGGATTGATGATGTTCCCTTATTTATTATTAAAATTTCTATATTTATAAAATCTAAGTTCATTTAATTCTTTTCAATTCTCATCAATGATAGAATTTCTATGTCATTTCTGCTTAGAGCATCTGCCACCTTGTTTTCCTTCCCAGGGTGGTAATGGACTGATTACTCATAATCTTTGATTGGCTCTAACCATCTTCGTTGGTGCATATTCAGCTCATTCTGTGTTAATATATACTTGAGGCTTTTTTGATCAGTATATATTTCACACTTCTCCAAAAAGAGATAATGTCTCCAAATTTTCAAATATAAGATTACTGCAACCAACTCCAAATCATGTGTTGGATAGTTTTTATCATGAACTATCAATTTCCTTTAATAATAGGCAATGACTTTAAGATTTTTCATCAACACACATCCCATTCCCTTCTTTAAAGAATCACCAAATTCCACAAAAAGTTCTCCACTTGTGGTTAGTGTGAGCACGAGCATAGTCATAAGAATTGTTTTCAACTCATTGAAGCTATCTTCACATTCATCACTCCAATAAACTTGACTCCCTTCTGAGTTAGCTTGGTTAGTGAGAAATTTATCACAAATCAGCGATAATATCCAGCTAACCCCAGGAATATATGGATATATGTCACTGATGTTGGCCACGAGCATCCCTCAATTTCAACTATCTTTGAGGGATCCATATATATCCCATTTCTTGTGATGATATGACCCAATAATGAGACTTCCCTTAACCAAAACTCACACTTGATGTACTTTTCATAGAGATTCTCCTTTCACAAGGTCTATAGTAAAATTCTTAGAGTCTCTTCATGCTCCTCCTTGGTTTTCAAGTATATTAGAATATAATCTATAAATACTACCACAAATATGTCTATGTAATATCTAAAGACTCAATTCAGCAAGTCCACGAATATTGTGGGAGCATTAGTGAGTCTGAAAGGAATTACTATGAATTCATAGTGCATGTACCTTATATGAAAAGAAGTATTTGGACACACCTGTTTCCCATAATAGATTAAGACCCACCTATTTTTTATTGTGGACAAGGACACACCTGTTTCCCATTATGGATTATGACAAACCTATTTCCCATTTTTGATCAAGACTATCATCTTGTTTCCCATTTTATCTCTTGAGATATAAATCGATTCCAATTTTATTGGATGGAGATATAAGCATCACCCATCACATAAATAAATTATTCATATGTGTTCCTGAAGGTCATAATAATTCATCATATCACAAAAGTTTAAATGATATTTTTATCATAAAAATTTCATCAAATAATAATTGGTGAAAAAATATCAGTTTAATAATCATTTCTTCATAGCATAACCCATGAAAAGAAGTGGGTTACACGTGCATTTTATTATCATATAAATCAGGGAACAGAAATCATATACATAGAAAAAATTTCATATTAATAAAAAACCATTAAAATAATTAAATATATTGGTGTCCTTATATTATATCCCCAAAAAAATCATAAATTATTTCAATGGAGGTGATATTTTATAGAGAATTATTTTGAAAAATTAATCGGAACATTAGTTAAAGAAAATATCATTTTCTCTTTGAATAATTATTTTTAAAATAGAAATCAGTTTGCATTTTTTTCAATGAAAATATATTTGAAATTTTATAAAGGAATATTTGAAATCATTGAAAATATTTTAATTGAAAATAACCCTAGAAAACATATAATAATGCTTTGAAATAATTTTAAAACACTTTTTAAATATATGTCTTTTTTCAAAATTTCATTATTAGAAAATAAATTTATAATAAAAACATTCCAAAAATATTTAATATAACATTTTATTTTGAAAATATTCTCTAAAACATGTAAATTAAGCCTAAAAATGGATTTTTCATGATGGTGGAAAATTCTTTACATGATGTATAGATAAAAAACAAATATTCCTTCCACATTATTAGTAGAAGTCAAAAGACAATTGATCAAATAATTTAAAGAAGATTCTATTTAAAAACATTTTATAAAAATGTAAAACATGGGTAATTTTTAAAATCATAGGATAATAGTAGAAATTTTTTTAATTTTTTTTTAGAAAAAATGGTTTTGGATGAAAATATATTTCCAACCGAAGAGATAAGTGAAATCGTATTTTCATAAAAAATAACTAAATTATATTGAGTTCAAAAGAGTATAAGAAATGTTTTATTATATGATTATATCATGAATTACCATAGAATAATAAAATTAATGATATTTTTTTAGAGAAATATTATAATATTTTATCATTATAAGTATAATAAAAAACAATCCTCATTAACGATGGGATCATAACATAAAATTATTACCACTTTGGGATACTTAAATGGTATGTACCTTGAATTAATAACATAAAATGGAACTTTAAATATAATGAGTATTGATAATTTCAAGATATTACATGTAAAAGTGTCCATATATACACTGCGTGAATGAATATAGGTTTATATAATAACATACGTCTCAATGATGGAAACTTTTTACATATATATTTTTGATTTTGTAAATTTTGAACTGTAAGACCCATGAAAGGAAGATCCAGAAATGGATGTTTAAATATCAATAAAAAATTATTGGAATCATCATATGATATTTTCATGGGTATTAAATACACCACCTAAATTAAATAGGTGGTGAATATGGCTTGTGTCTCACATACATGAAGAGTGATACATGAATCTCTTACTATAAGTATTAACTTCCATCGTAGTCATTAAAACACATGTATAATAAATAAAGGTATTTATAAATCTATCATAGTACCATATTCATATATATAAAATCATATATGACTCTATTATCGCTTTATTTTACTCGTTTATTAAATATTTCATGCCACCATTTTGTTTTGGCTAATAACCACTTTGTTTTTCATAGATGTTTTGAATTATTACTATAGGTAATCTTACTTAGAAAATGATATCATAATCTAAATATTGATAACCTTGATATACATATCATATATATTTACTTTATATGTATTTATTTTAATCTATAATATTTACTTATAGGAAATAGAATACACCGTTAATGGTGACAGTAGGTCGTACTTACGCATAAACATTGTTTCCATTTCCTAATTGTATTTTAAGAAATAAAAGTAATTAATATATATATTATCATTCTAGAAGAATTAAATTTTCATATATTTCACATATTTCTATTGAATCCATTCTTAACACAATATATGTAAAGCATGAATAGATCACATCACTTTGCAATGTGGTAGTCCTCTATACACATGAGTGGTATTATCATATACTAAAAAATGGAAATATTTAATGTATGAATTATATAATAATTAAATAATAATATTAGAATTATAAAAATAATTTATATTATATATAAAATATAAATATATCATTATTCCCAACCTTTAATTGTGGTAATAGATCAACAAATGACATCGGTTCGTGAGGCTGTACTCTACCGTACACATGAACGATGATTGTCTATACCATTTTATAGAAGTTTGTGATGTTCTAGGTCATAAAAATAACATAAAACATATCAGTATATCTATAATAGTGATTTTATTATATAATGGTGATATAAAAATAATATTATGTGTATTAGGAATAAATATAATAAAAGTGTTTATTTATGATGGTTATCTCTTCTTTGGGTATCTACTTTTAGTTTTCACCAAAGACTTTACATAGAAGAGGTTCTGTTAAAATTAAGTCAACTAGGATGAGAGTATTTACTTTGGGAATATATATAGACAAGTCTTGGCCATGAGAGATGGAGTGAGAGGTGTGAATAAAGGAATAGGTTGGGTGGCCTTTCATAAGAGATTTGAGTGGAAAACTTTTATATGCCAAAAAGTAAATACTATTGGGAGGTATGCATTAACTCATGTGGCTATGATAAAGAAAAAAATACAATATAGTATTTTATATGGTTGATATATGGCTATCCAATTAGTACTTGATAGGTTTCAACATTATTGTTCCCCTTATGTTTGACATTTTACTACTATGTAAAGTCATTTTTACCATAATAGCTATAATTGATTTTAAATGTTTTTACAAATAATTTTGGTGAAAAGATTATTAGAAATTATTAAAACTTATAAAATATTCTCATTCTAAATATGGAATCCATTTTTTCAAATTCAATTCACATGTGTGGCAGAAATTAATTTAAAATTAATCTCTTATATGTGTCGAGATAGTTGGGTCTTAAAGCGAAAAAGAGTAAAAGATTTATATGTTTTATATTTAATTTAAATAAGAAACTGATCGAAAAGTACTAAATTGAATTAAATGATATATAATTTAGCAAATTATACTTTATTACTAATATAACATATAATTTATCTATTTAAATAAATAACATGAAAATGCAGTTTTAAATTAAAAATGATTACTTTTCAATATTTGTAAAAAATTAAACTTAATAGAAAAATATAAAAAATTCACCCTAAGATAATTTTACATTATAATTGTATAAATTATTTATTATTTTTCATTTAAAATTTATAAAATTTTCAATCGAATATCTGTTTTATATACATTGATTGCTGACTCTATCGGATATATATGATCAACACCTATTTCATGTAAAATATCACTACACCTATTTATGGTTTTCATCAAATTAAACCAATTTATAAACTATTTAGAGACTTGAAAAAATCAACAAATAAATAAATTTATCAACACTTCCATACATTTAAACATTTTTAGAATGATGTTTTACTTCTATTCCCATTTTATAGGTAATTTCCTAGGAGAAAAAAAAGGGAATTCAAATTTTTTCCCTACTCAGTGAAAACTCAAATTACACAACTTCTTGTTAATGAAAATTCATTGGATTCTTATCAACACATCAATAATGTTCTAGATGATTCATGAAAACTCATGCATCTAAAATTTTCATCAAAATTCCTTAAAAACTATGTTATTTAATTCATTCAATTTTTCTAAACCAATATAAAAAAACTTTGATTTATCAGTGTCACATCATCATTATTAATAGATTTATCATGTCTAGGAAAACATTATCAAATATAAATTAGTTGGTAAAATTTTTGGTGGGTTATTTGGAAACTTTTTTGGCCAATGAATATTCTCAACCTCTCCACTATTTCACTCAATCAGTTAATATTTTTAGATGAACTCAAACAATCCTTGATCAATGATCAATTAATTTTTCATATAACGAATGGAATTTATATATTTCCACATGGTGTGATTTTTCAAATTATCCAACATCAATCCATCTAATCATCCTTCCTCATATCAAAAACATATTATAGTAATTTTATTTTAAAACACCACCTGGTATAACCTCTTAGTATCATTCATATAATGAAATCACATACATTTTTCAAATGTTTATCTGTGTGATGATTGATGATTGGTCATAAAAATTTAAGAATTTAAATATTTCAACACAATAGATCATTATATTTAAATATTCATTAATATAATTGCATAATGTTATGTTTATAAAAGTGTAATTACATTTCCAGATAAGGGTACCTTTTGCGGGAATTTATTTTTATCCTACAAAAACTATATTTTTTCAGTATTTATCAAATAAACTTGAATATATTTGTTCATAAAACAGGGATATTCACATATTAAAACGTCCAACATCTTGTTATAAAATCATCAACTTCATGATGAATCAATAAAAACTATATTTCTTAAAATATCATCTACCAATGTTTGATATAATTGATCCATTGTTTTTCTAAGAACATTAGAGCAACATTTATAGAATTCTATTACAAAATAATTCATCAGTTTCTTACAACACCCCTTTTTTATTAGGTATTTTAGCTTCATCATTGTAGTTATTATCAAACATCAATATCGTTACACCATTATAATTCTTCCATGATTGGACATCTCATTCATTGTATATGTTTTTAAAAACATAGTATGTTAAAATTATTTTTGTGTCTCTATCCAATTACATTTTTGGGGGGATCTTTATCCAGTGAAAGTGTATATTTTGTATACAATGATCTATGTTTGATAGCAATATAGAGTTTTCATATAATTAAATAATTGTACATATATCCTAGTGTATGAATGTGTAAATCTTCATCATGGATCATGAGTTTATTTATAATGATTGGTACATAAAGAATTATAATGTAACGTATGACAGAAATGATGTTTTTAAACATGGTTATGAATACTACAATAACCTCCTATTGTACTTATTAAGAAAAAAATCCTAAAAAATAAAAAAATTCATTCTCACATGTGTAATGAAATATTTAAAAAAAGGCATGTTGTCATCAAGAAAAGCTTTTTACAAAAACATATGAACGTATATCCAATATCCCTAATTGGATTTGTTAGAAAAATTTGAAAAATCATTCACCCTTTTGAAAAAAATATCTCAACATTTTCAAACCACATATTTTCTAAAAGAGAATTTTTTTTCACGAAGATACTAAATAGAGGAATTTTTTGAATGAATGAAATCCTTTTTTGAAATGAATGTTTCTTTCCATGAGATGATAAAATCCCCCTCATTTTTTTCTCTCACCCATTTATGATAACAATTGATTCAAATTCATATAGTAAATATTTTAACTTCTTCATATAAGGTTATAAATACTCTCCCCCTTTGATAAAACATTCTAATACAAGTTAGGGTAGATTCTATATAATTTTTATGAATCCATTGGTGGAGGATGAACTTGTAGCTTCATCATCAGCTCCTCAAAAATTTATCTAGACATTGATGTGGGGAATAAATTAATAATTTGACACCTTTTTTAGTTCTACTAATGTTTAACTTATCCACCAACAACATTATATTTTATGAAATGATAATTAATATCAATGTTCTATGGTCTTGATTATTTTACAAGGTTTATGGAATCATAAATTGATATTTTATTATAAAAAAGTTCTATTTAATTGTTTTTTAACATTCACTCTAAAATATTTAAGTTAAACATTCGACCACATATTTTTTTTAAAGCTTGGGTGGTGGAAGAATATAATACATCCACTATGGTCATGGTGAGGGAATATCATTTCTTACTATGATAGCCCACAAAATTTTCCCCTCGGAGAAAAATTCCTCTATATATTGATTTTATATCATCAAAACCTCTTACAGAATTAGAATAACTAATCCTATGAAATGGAAAACCATTATATATTTTTTTATAAAATCACGTAGTTTTATGACCCCTTGTCAAGTATGAGTGTCCTATTAGATTATAGTATGTGTGATTGATTAGAATAACTATGATATTTTTCACATAATGTAACGTCATATATAATGTATTGACCTGAGGAAACATGCTAGGGTAAACTTCTTATCATCTAATGGAATTCATTCAAATTATCAAATTTCCCAGCATTATCGATACCTATCTTTATGCCCGTAGAATTTTTTTTAAAAAATATTTATAATACATCAAGAGAACATTTATAATAACTCCTTATCAAACATTTATTATGATAGAATAATAAATTATTCTTTGTATTGAACATGTAAAATGATAAACAATGTTAACACTTTGGGTATTAAAATCTCAATTTTTTTATTATTTACTCAGAAAAATATTCGCAAGTTCTATACATATCACCGATAAAAAAAATACATCAGAAAACTAGAAAATGATAATTAGTTTAAATGTGATTAAATTATATGATTATATAAAATTTTCCTTCAATAAAATTAAAATAATCATGAAGAATTCATGTTTTCATTACAAAAAACATATACACTTTTTTAAACCATGCAATGATTTATTCAAATTACACACCACAGTTTCATTGCGGTCAAGAATGAACCCGCTTGGATTTTTGACATAATATTCTCCCTCAATCACAATAATTTTGAAAGATGACATAACATATATGTTATAAAATCTATAATTTCAATATTTAAAATACACTAAGAACATTTTCTTATTTTTTAATCTCCCAATTAGGGAATAATTTTATTTAAAATATAAACAGTCCTCCCAAAAGTAACATATGAAAACAAGTTAATCTTGGTTTCTTTAAATTTCTATATGTTCATCCTTCTTGTTTTCTAACACCCACATCATTTCTATAATATTCATTCCTTCTAGTCATGAAATAAGTACATAGGTTTTATTTTTTAATATTTGAGCTAACAAATCTTTCATTAAATGAACCCACACATTTTTCTCAATTGTATCTAAAACTAATTATAGTTCCACCTATTAAATAAGAAATATAAATTTACATAAACCCAAATTTCTTATTTTTTAAACTAAAACATTCAATTTTACAATTATTTTTTTAATTCAACATATTTTTTAATGTGGAAAATTTAAGACATTTTCTTCTTTTTCCCACTTTTCTCATCAAAATAATTATCTAAATAATTAGGTACACATACAATATCATATTCACATTCCATTTTATTATCTTCAATATAAGTTATAAATATATCCTTTGTAATATATTTAAAAAATTATCAAAAATATTTTGGACTTTCCAGAACATTTAAATAATAAAAATAAATCAAATTTCATATACTTTTATTCTAAAACAAGTAACTTATTCCATTTGTTAAAAATACAATGAAAAATCATTCCTCATTTTTTCATAGAGAATTAAATTTATGGATTTTTCATCTTAAGAAGAAAATAAATTTGAAAAAAATTAGAATATTTTAGTGTTTTATTTTTATATACCATATGTAATTGAAATTCATTTTATATTACAGATGTATCCATAATATATTTTGAACATGAACATTTATATATACAAATTTTCTCAAGAACACTTTAGAAAGTTTGTAGTATCATATAAATGTTCTTCCAATTTCTATTGACCTGATTATTTGACACTCTAGTACTCTATTTTTTATGATGTGTATAGATAAAAATATTAGTGTTTGATAATATGTTTCCTCAAAAAGTATTTGAAATCATTTATTGTGTACTCCATTATAGTTTCAGTTCTTAACATTAATATATACACATACATTTCCTATTTTCCATTCATTATTAGCATCTAAACATCTGTACATCCTATGATTTTTTCTTCACATATATTATATTGATAATATCTGTGAATTAAATATAAAATTGATAATGTACACAACCATATTCTTATATTTATGTCTCATCATCCCACAAAGATTAGTGTTCCAGACCATAAGAGGTCTAGTTGATTGGATTTCAAATTTATTAAATCTATTACAAATCATCATTAATTTTTAAATATTTTTACACATAAAATCATATTTATTCTCAGATTTTTGTAATTTTATTACTTCATCATCTGTCACACCCAATTTTTTTTCTTTCCATGTCATGGTTTTTATATGGTTCATTGAAAATTACAATACTTTTTATGAGTGTTGGCAGAGATTAATTTTGAGTTTTGAACTACCATATAGGTCTAATCACCCAAATTTGGGTTCCCCATTTCTTGTTTAGGATTTTTTGTAGAAAGGGTGGTTACTTCATGATTTGGGCCAACCGTGAGCACATTTCCAGTTTTAAAAACCAAATTTGTTTATTTTATAACTCCTTTTTTCAACATTTTTCACCCATTCAACTTTATACATTTTATCCACTGACATATTCAAACTACCATGTCATTTTGTACTCATTAATAATTCATAATCATGGTGAATTTGGGTTACTTATTTAGGTAATGGGACAACCCATGGGCCCATTTCCAATTTTAAAGAAATAATTTGTTTATTTATATAATTTTAATTGTTTAATATTTTTCAGTTATTCCACCTCCCACTTGAAGCCAAAATACCTATACTCACTCCCGTTATCAATATTTATTCTTTTAAGATCATTTGTATCTCATATTTGGGCGAACGTTCTTAGGTTTCCTAAAATTGTCCAAAATTGGGAAGGTAAATTTTTTAATCTATAAATCAATCCATTCAAACTCTTTTTCCCTAAAATATTCTTTACATGGTTATTCCGGACCCTATTAAGCTTTCCAAGAAGTTTAAATCTATTAACTTGTATCTAAGGGTGCATAATTAATGGAAGACGATGAGTTTTCTAGTTGAAAAGGTGAGATTCCTTCTCTTTTCTTCTCCCTCTTCTTCTTCCTCTCATTGTTTCTTTGTTTTATAATCTCCAATAGTCATGATATACCTAGGGTTATGTTATCCTATAATATTTTATGAGGTTTTTTTTTGTTTTCGGATGGTCTTCATAGGTTTAGGATTTATAAACCCTCAGATGGTGATATTGGGTGTGTGTTTCCATTATGACAGGGATTTGAGGTTGGATATCCCTATCACAATCCTTTATCATTTAAGTTTCATCATTATAATGCTTTTATAACCTTATTTATATAATATCTGCATCTTTTAAACCTTGGTTTTAATTTTTTTTATTTATAAATGCTGTGTTATGCCTTATTTTGTTAAAAATATAGTTGTTTTGGTATAAATGTGCACTCCTCTTGTTTTATAAATTATTCCATGAGATTTTGCACTTGTTATATGGTATTTTGAATATTTTTTAGTAGATTAAATAAATTTATGGCATGAAAACAGTATTTTATCCCTTTTTAAGTACTTAAAATAATTTTTTTGTTAAATAGTGCATGCCATGTGTTCAGTAAATTGCCCGGTTGGCATTAATGTGTCTAGTGAAATTTAAAATGATTTGTTTGGATTTATAAATACATTAGAATAATTAAAAAAATTATTTTGGGATACTTTTATGGATTTATAATTTGGATTTGGTTTTACATAAAAATGGGTTTTGGTTTACAACATGTTTTGGCCCGGGTTGCCAGAAAATGGCTCGTTTAACATCCTTATAAAAATGGTTGTGTTTTGAATATATAAAATGAGTGTTTCAAGGGATTTATGAATGTGGTTTTAGGATGTAAATGGTTTTTATACACATACTTAATAAATTTAATATGCATAACTATGTCAAATGTTAGTTTTGAGAAACTTTTCAAAGGCCCATTTGGCCTTTCCTAAAAATAAAGTTTGAGTGTTTTACATATATATACAATGTTGTGTCAATTGGGATTTTTTAATGGTACATGAAAAGATTTTATTAAATTTTATTTAGGGATTGAAAATATGGTTGGGTGTGGTTTTGTTTTTTTATACTTAGAAGGTTGTTTTGAAATAGTCTTATGTGCAAATCCCCAATACACTCCTTGAAAATTTTTTACGAAACTTTTTAGTGGTTTATTGATTCAAGAAAGAAATGTGAAGCAAGTTTGTGGGCTATTTATGTTTTTATGGTTTGGTAATATAATTTTTATGTGAAATTTTTATTTTATAATATGTTTAACTTTATTGATCACTAAAAGTGAATCTCGCGTATCTAAAATGGCAGACGTGTACTGGTATGCTAGTGATCACATGGGGTTTGGTCCATGTTTCACGTAGCATGTTTGACGATGAAAAAAATAACTAGACTATGATAATTATGATGATGGGGGACCACTAGGTTATGGCTATGCTACATACTAGTTTCTCGTGTGCACGAGAATGGATATTTATTATGGTTACTTTCACCGATATAAGAGGTACATGGGGCTCACAACTAACTAGTGACTTTGGGTGTGCTCGTGACTTACGCTAATTATCTATTTTGTAATCATTGTCATCAAACAGTGTGTTTGGTTGGTAAATTCATTAGTTTGTGTGATTTATTTAAAATTTTAAATTCTTTAAATCAGCCCTCTTGAAAACGATTTTCATTTTGAAGTTGCACCTCTTTGAAAATTGTTACTAGCATTCTTGTTTACAAAACATGAAAGTTCTTTCTGGTAATTTTTTTATATATCATGGGACCTCATTTAGAAAACATAACTTTATATATTGTATTCAAAACATGAAATTGATGTTTCTTTTATTTTAAAGGATATGCATTGGGAATAGAATATCGGGCTAACCTACTGAGTTTTAATACTCACGCCTACAGTCTTATTTTGTATTTAGCCCTTGTGCAAGTTTCATCATGAGTTTGATCTCCATGAGTGTTGTGTGATCATTGTGTTGGAGAGTGACTGGAGGGGTTACATGGAGTTAGGTGGTTATTATGTTTGGTCAGTTGAGTTGTTGTTTTAGTTATACTTTACGTTTCTTGTACAAATAATGTTCAGTTCTATTTTTATGTAATTGTATTTTGGGTTGTCCATTTCTTTCTTCTATTTGTTTGATTGTTTATATTTGGGAGAAATAATTCCCTTGTGTACTCTATTGATTCCCTCGGTGCTTGTTTCCATTCTGGGAGGATCGAGAACACCTCTCAGGACTTGTTGGGGGCTAGCTTAGGTGACCGGTTCAGGGACGACTCAGGTTGGTTTGTGAAAAAATGGTATCAAAGGAGGTCCTCTCTTAGTATACCTTTTTTTAGAGTGCCCCTGTTGTTTGGGGGATATCAAGGTAGATGGAGTAGGATTGTTGTGACTTTGTGGTTAAGTGTGGGAAGATCGTCGCAAACTCTTTCTCATTATGATCCTTGGGTTTCCATGGGATTTCCAGTTTTATTAGTGTCTTCTATTCTTGTTGATTTTTTGGTGTTGGGATATGACAAGGGGAGTCCAACTAATGGCCTCTTTGAGCTCACAGGGCCTAGAAATCCATGAGTAACCTGGGCATGGTCCTAATAAGTCTATTTGTGTTGGTTTTTTTTTTAAAATATGGCCACTAACCATATAGTCAAGTCACCCACTGACACTAGTTCCTTTTTTAGGTCCCTTGGACCATTCTTGAATTATGAATTTTTGTTTTGAAAATCCTTGTATGAGAATTGTAAACATGGGTTATAAAGGAAGGATTGGATTTTCAAAAGTGGAAAATGGGGTCTTCAAAAATTAAATATAATAATGGTTATGGAAGGTTGTGTTTTTTTTGAAAAAAAAAGCAGAAGTGGAAACGATTTAATGGGATTGGATTATCCATAATCTAACCATAAGGTTTATTGGAATAAATGTTTTGAAAGTGTGAATAATTTTACGGTGATTCTGAATATTTGTTTTAAATGGGGTGTTTTGGGATGTTGAAAAATGTTTGAATCTGATGAATTGGTTTTGGAAATTGGTTTTGAGAGGTTGGTGTTTTCCTAGAAAGGGTATTGGTCTCAATGACTATCCGATTGTGAAAAGATACCTTGCAGAATTTTAGGAAATGGGAAGTGGTTGATTGAATTTGCTTTGTTATTTTAAAAGTTATTAAAAATAAAAAGGGTTAGGTTTTTAAGAAAATGGTTCTTGATTATGTGTGGTTTGTTTTGTGAAATATGAAAAGGGTTTTTGACATGGTGGTTGGTGTTCCTTTTGAAGGTACTTGATTTTTTGATTGATGTTGTGTTGTTTTAGCCTTTGGTGTTTTCATGGGTACTCACATGCATGGTTTTATTGATATCTAAAATGATGACCTATATGTAATGGTTTTTGGGGTGCCTAGGGTGTCATGTAAATGTGCATGTGTGTGAGACTTGATGAAACACCGTTGGTGAATGTGGAAACCCACCAAGTTATTTCGTTTTTCAAAAGTGTTTTGAGCTGAAAAATTGTGGACTTTGTTTATAAACCAATGTTTATGTGGCTAGTTTTTCTATTTATTAGATGGTTTATTTATTTATTAAGGTTCATTGTGATATAGAAGTCATAATCTTGTTTTATCTTTAGATAAGATCTTATTGGTGGCTCATTTTTGGAGTAATGTTCTTTGGGTGTCCAAAGATTTGTTTGATGTTGTGATGTGGCCATGAATAGTTCTCCATTGGAAATATTTTATATTGATCAACCTAAGGATTCATTTAAAATGTTAAATACACCTCTTAGGATGATTACTTAGCCTGATTTTTGGAATAGATAGTTATTTGGGATCGATTTAAAGTTCTTCCAGGTCGTGATAATTATTTTGGACATAGCAGTTGTGTTCAGTGATGTTGATGTGTTTCGTTGTATTACTTGTCCTTTATACCCCTCATTCAGAGTGAGATATAATTTTTATATGTATTGGTGAGTTTCTATTTATATTCAGGTGTTTTTGAGAATATGATTTTTTTAGTGTTGTGGTCCTTAGCACCCTTACTATGGTGCAACAGATGCTTCCAGAATCAGGGTTCCAGCCATAGGCCTCGGAGTGAAGCTTTTCACGCAGTCGGGAAATCTCTAGAGGTGTGGGGAGCCTTACCAGGCTCCTACCACCACCATTGTGGTATGTTAGTTTCTATGTCTCTATTGTGGTTTCTCATTTATGTGAATTTCCCTTTGTTGCAGCAAGCATGGTGGACTTACCCCTCACACAGTTTCTATGGTTATGCCTTCATGGATGTGGGTTTTCGATCAATGTCCCTGTGTAGACCACCTATGAACATAGGGTATGGTCTTGGTGTTACCTATTCATAGTTGTATAGTGTTGGGTAGTTTATTTGTTTATTTTATGGTTTTAGTGGCATAATTATTGGGTCCCCTTCCCTCCCCTCCCTAAATGGTGGGGGTCCGGATCAATGCCAAAAGTGTTGGCCCAGTTCTTGTCCCCTCTGTTCGGGAGTGGGAGGTTTAGATGTTCATGTTGTAACCCTATTAAGATGGTTTTTAGTTTATTTTGGGAGATTTTTTGTGGTAATGTATAAGTGATGCCCAATTATAGTTAATTTTGAATTCTTGTTTGTTCGTTGCAAGTTGAGTTCTAATGGTGGGGAGACCCACCACGGGTCTCATTGATTTTATCCTCTTGAGAACTTATATAGTTCTAGTTACTTCTTAATGGTGTAGATTCCATTTCATAATCCACTGGAATATTTTGTTTTCTTGGGTTCTCTATGGTATTGGTGTTTTTTGGGTTCATTGGTAGAAGTTCCACCAACCGGGTTCTTGGTTTGGTTGTGGAGGCAGTGACTCGATCATTTTGTTGATTCTCTAGAAGTGGTTGTGAGTTGGAGTTTTGTTTGTGAAAGAGTATTAAGTTAAATTGTTTTTGAATAATATTTACTTAGATTTAGAGTTTGGATTATAATTATAAGGAATCCTTATGTGTTGTTCTGTCAGATGAACAGCATTATGGCTTTCCGGGGGCAGAAAGCTTTAATGGTTGGGAGAATTGTCACACCCTATTTTTTCTTTTCATATTATGGTTTTGATCTGGTTCATTGAAAATCTTGATCCATTTCTTGGGTGTTGGGTGAGATTAATTTGTAGTTTTTAATTACCATATATGTCTAATCACACTAATTTGGGTTCCCCATTTCTTTTTTAGGAGTTTTTGGAGAAAGGGTGGTTACTTCATGATTTGGTCCAACCGTGAGCCCATTTCCAGTTTTAAAAACCCAATTTGATTCTTTTATAAATCAATTTTTTTAACATTTTTCACCCATTCAACTTAATACATTGCCTCCAATGTCATATTCAAACCACCATATCCTTTTATAGCCCTTAATAATTCATAATCATGGTGAATTTGGGTTACTTATT
This sequence comes from Viscum album, assembly GCA_963277665.1. NCBI lineage: Eukaryota > Viridiplantae > Streptophyta > Magnoliopsida > Santalales > Viscaceae > Viscum > Viscum album. The sequence continues at coordinate 1,326,476,524 of OY728143.1, forward strand.
TAGGTAATGGTCCAACCCATGGGCCCATTTCCATTTTTTAAAAAATAATTTCTTTATATTATATATTTTTTAGTGATTACACCTCCCACTAGAATAAAAAATTACCTAAAATCATCCACATTATCTATTTTTTCTCTTTGGATCTCATGTGTATCTCATATTTGGGTGAAAGTTCTCAGGTTTCCTAATATTGTCCAGAATTGAGAAGGTAAATTGTTTCATCCATAAATCATTCCATTCGTATAAGTTTTCCCAAAAATATTCTCTCTCTAGTTCTTTACAACCTTAGGAGACTCTCCAAGAAGTGTCAAACCATTCCCTTGTCTCTAAGGGTGAATAGCTACTTGGAGACAAAGAGTTTTCTAGTTGAAATAGTAAGATTCTTTCCCTTTTCTCCTCCATCTTCTTCCTCTTTTCATTATTTCTTGGCTTTATAATATCCAATATTAATGATCGACCTAGGGTTATGTTATCATATAATTTTTTATGGGTTTTTGGTTTGTTTTGGGATGTTTGTCAGAGTTTTAGGGTTTATAAACCCTCATATGGTGATATTGGATGTGCGTTTCCATTACGCCAAGGATTTGAGGTATGATATCCCTTGAACAAGCCTTTATCATTTAATTTTCATCATTATAATGCTGTTATAACCTTATTCATATGATATGTGCTGTTTTAAAACCTTGGTTTTAATTGTTTTGTGTGTAAATGATGTTTTATGCCTTATTTTGTTAAAAATATAGTTGTTTTGGTATAAATGTGCACTCCTCTTGTTTGATAAATTATTTCATGAACTTTAACACTTGGTTTATGGTATTTGTAATATGTTTCAGTAGCTTAAATAAATTTATGGCATGAGAATGGTATTTTATCCATTTTTAAGTGCTTAAAATAAGTTGTTTTGTTAAAGAGTTCATGCCATGTGTTCGGTAAATTGCTTGGTTGGCAGTTATGTGTCTAGTGCAATTTAAAATGATTTTTTTGGATTTATAAATACATTAACAGAATGAAAAAAAAATATTTTGGGATAATTTTATGGCTTTCAAATTTGTATTTTTTTTACAAACAAATGGGTTTTGGTTCACAACATGTTTTGGCCCGGGTTGCAAGAAAATGGCCCGTTTCACATCCTTATGAAAATGGATGTGTTTTGAATATGTAACTTGAGTGTTTCAAGGGATTTATGAATGTGTTTTGCTATTGTAAATGGTTTTTATACACATATTTAATAAAATTGAGATGCATAACTTTTTCAAATGTTAGTTTTGAGAAAATGTTTAAAGGCCCGTTTGGCCTTTCTTAAAAATGAAGATTGAGTATTTTACATGTGTATACAATGTTGTGTCAATTAGGATTGTTTTATGGTGTATGAAATGATTTTATTAAATGTTTTCAGGGCTTCCAAATTTGTTTGGGTATGGTTTTTTGTTTTTTTATACATAAAAGAGTGTTTTTGAATGAGTTTTATGTGCAAAGCCTCAATACACTCCTTGAAATTGTTTAACGAACTTTTCTGTGGTTTATTGATTCGTGAAAGAAATGTGAAGTAAGTTTATGGGATATTTGTGTGTTTATGGTTTGGGAATGGAATTTTGATGTGAAATGTGTATTTTATAATATGTGTAACTTGATTGATCACTAAAGGTAATCTCGAGTATCTAGGTTGGTGGATGTTTACTGGTATGCTAGTGATCCTGTGGGGTTTGGCCCCTATTTCACGTAGCAGGTTTGGCAATGACAACAGTAACTAAACTATGAATATAATGATGTTGGGGGACTAATAGGTTATGTTTATGCTCCCTACTAGTGGCTTGTGTGCACGATATTGGATGTTTGTTATGGTTACTTTCACTTAGATACGAGGTACATGGGTCTCACAACTAACTAGTGCCTAGGGGTGTTCCCATGACTTGTGGTAATTGGCTATTTTGTACTCACTGTCGGCATACGATGTGTTTGGTTGGTAAATTCAGTATTGTGTGTAATTGATTTAAAAATTTAAATTTTTTAAAGCATCCCTCTTGAAAAATAATTTCATTTTGAAGTTTCACCTCTTTGAAAATTATTACTAACATTCTTGTTTATAAAACATGCACGTTTTTTTTCTAGTAATTTTTCTTATATAGCATGGGACCTCATTTGGGAAACATACATTTATATATTATATTTAAAACTTGAAATTGATTTTTATTTTATTTTAAAGTATGTGCATTGTAAATAGAATATCAGGCTAACCTACTAAGTTTTAATACTCATGCCTATAGTCTTCTTTTGTTTTTAGCCCTTATACAGGTTTCATCTTGAGTTTGATCGCCTTGGAAAGTGTGATCGTTGTGTTGGATAGTGACTAGAGGGGTCACATGGAGTTAGTGAGTTATTATATTTGGTCAGTTTATTTGTTGGTTTAGATATACTTTCAGTTTCTTGTACAAGTAATGTTTAGTTCAATTTTTATGTAAATGAATTTTGGGTTGTCCATTTATTTCCATTGTTTGTTTTATTATTTATATTTGGGTGAAATCATTCCCTTGTGTACTCAATTGATTCCCTCGGTGATTGTCTCCATTTCAGGAGGATTGAAAACACCTCTCGGGACTTGTCGCGGGCTGGTCTAGGTGACCGGTTCAGGGTTGACTCGGGCTAGTTCATGACATCTTCCATAAAAAATTGTTCTTATTTTCCTAAAATTATATTAAATTATTCGATGCCAAAATATATTTTCATACATTTAACTTAGGTAACATGATATTAAAGGAAATTTAAATGACATAGTTCAACCCTATGTTGTGTTTACAATGATTATATTTTTAAGTCATGTATTCAATCTGAGATTACTGCAACAATTGAGTCATAATTGAAGACAGATTCATGGAACATTACGATTGTTTCAAAGAAATTTATTCATTGGAGAGAATCACTCATTTTCCGAAGGGAAGTAACAACTCCCATGGTCATTGGTAATTAGAATTTACATGATCAAGCAGGTTATTATTTCTGATATAGAATCCCAAATAATGTTATATGTTTTATATATTACTTTATAGTATCTCTTCAAAAATATGTGTGTGATAAGTGATTCACATATGTGAATATATTATTGAAATAATCATTTACAGTTAAACTACCATGAACAATCAAATCTATATTATTTGAAAAAGAGGATACTCTTATAAAGTTATATATATTTCAACATAGAGTTACTTTATTGCTACCAAATTGAAGATAATTTTTTCAACAAGGATCGCTTATAGATATTTCATTCATGGATATATTATCTTCTAAGCAAGAAGATCCATCAATTGCCAGTTTCTTATTTTTAGAACTATGAAGATAAACATGATCCTTCAAAGTCAATAATTTGATTTATTAGAGTTTCAATTTCTCATACTCAGTTATGGTGGAGTATCAACTTCTCAATCTAAGATTTGGATATCTAGTTCTTTGTTATAGAACCATAAGGCTCTATTATTAGTCTTGTTGTAAAGGTGTCAACTGCATGAAATCAGTTTTTATTTCATGGTCTTGTTATAAGAATACCATTATATTGAACATTACTAAGCTCGTAGAGAGAGTGATTAGTAGAGTGGACTAGGGGATCTTTGTTCCCCAAAAAACTATAAAAAGTTGTTTTCTTTATTTTTGTTTATCCGCTGCAAATATTTTTTTACAGAAGTGAAAAATAAATATCTGTGTAAATCAAAATGGGTATCTAAATTCATAATTGAGGTAGATTTTTGAAAATGCACAATTCACCCCCCACTTGGGATACATTTTATATTATGACCTAACAATTGGTATGAGAGGAGATATTTTTAAATAAAACTATATCAAGATAAAAGTATAAAGTCTATACAATGATGAAAATGAATGATATGAAAGAATTAATGTCTATAGTACAAGCTACATATTTGAATGGTTAAATTATGGATGCTGGAAATCATGAATGATTATCTATCTAAAAAATCATTGATTCAAATTATACCAAAAAATCATTACTCCTTACAATATTCATGAGAAACAAGAAACTTAGACTACTAAAACATAAGTCGAGTATGATACAAATTCAAAAGAGATAAATTCTATTATTTTTTGTCGTGGAACAGATTTATTAAATCATGTATTTCAATATAAAACTACCTATGAAATGGGTAAAACTATATCAATTTCTCATAAAGGAACAAAAAATGTTGAACAGACAAGGTATGCTACAGTAAAACTAAAATTTGACACCTTTAAAATGTTTTATGGAGAAAGCATCACACAGATGGATGAGAAGATTACATAAATTGTAAACAACATAAATGCCTTAGGATAACCCATCAAACAAACTGATCAATCATTTAATGTACTCATAGTACGTCCTTGACAACGGAATGGAATATTCTTTGAAATTTTAAAATCATCACCTGTTAAAGATATGATAATGAAATAAAAAATTGAGACACTGATGACATATAAAGAAGAAAAGTAGGGTAAATCTTAAGATCAAAAAAATATAGTGAAAAAGAAAAATAATGCTCTTATTGTGGCATCTCAACAACATAACAGAAGAACAAAGAAAAAATTCAAATAATAGAAAACATCTGATTCATCATATTCTTAAATGAAACTAGATCAGCTAGCTAGAAAGTTCAACAAATTTTAAAAGAAGAAAAAAAGGATTTAGAAAGTCCTTTAAAATCGGTGATAAACAACCAATAGTTGTTCAATGCTATGAATGAAAGGAATTAGTTCATATCATACATGATTGTCCTCAATTGAAATATGAAAGAAAAAGGATAGAAAATATATATTAGAAAAGTTCTGATTATGAGCACAAAAGAAAAAGAGAAATGAAAGCTATATTGAGTGTATCTAGAGACTATAGAAGTCCATCAATGTATAATTCAGATAAGAAGAAATAAAATCTAAAAGACAATATGTGATTTATGGGTGATAAAAAAAAGTTAAAAACTAATTACTCTTGATATTATTAGACTAGTAGTTGGTCAAATAATAAACTAGTTACAAACTATTATATACTAGAAGAAAAATATGATTCCTTATTAAAGAAACATAAATAATAGAAAATATTAAAAACAAATATGTAAAATAGATACTATTTTAGAACATCATTGGGAGCTACTTGAAATATTTAGTTCCTATGCATCTAATAGTTGTTGAGTCAATAAGGTTTCATTATGAATTTTCCATTCCTTCATGTTTGGGGAGATTGTTGAGTCAATATGGTTTCTTTATGACTTTTCCATTTCCTCTTATTTTAAAAATCACAATAACCTTATATCAAGGAAAATTTCATTATCCCCTATGTTTTACTTTCATAAGAAAAATTTTACTTCCATAAGGAAATTTATCCTTACCACATTTTTCATTGTTCATTTTGTTTCTATGTATAAAATAGGGTTTCATATCCAAAAACTTGGAATCATATATATACTTAGATATAAAGAATTATATTTTCAGGATTCGAATTCAGGTTCTGAGTTCTCCGAATTCAGACTACGAACTCTTATGAGTTCTGACTCTGAGTTCTCCGAATTCAGACTCCAAAAACTTATGAGTTCTGACTCTGAAATATCTGAATGCAAACTCTGAACTCTTATGAGTTATTACTCTGAGTTATCTGAATTCAAACTCTGAACTCTTCCGAGTTCTGACTCCGAGTTTTCTGAATTTATACTCTGAACTCTTCTGATTTCAGACTCCGAATTCTTATGAATTCAGATTCCAAACTTTCTATATTCAAGTTCAAAATTCTAGTGAATCTAGATTCCAAATTTTATTGAAATTCAAACTCTGAAATTATATAGAATTCAGGTTCTGAATTTCTTAGAAAATTGAATCCAAATATACATGTATTATAGACTCCGAATAGTTTTTGGTTAGACTCTAAAATTTCACTTTTTCTTACACTCCAAAAAATGAATTTTCTTAAGTAACCATATTTTCGGTTACACATGTTTTGGTTATAAAATGATGGTGTGCATTCAATTACTAACTAACCATTGTTTTAGTGACACATGTATAGGTCCCTCCATAATTCAAGGAAAAATATTATCGTTAGAGGAGGGAGTCGATCGTTGGAGATGTTCCTATAAATAGAAGCTCATTTGAAAGAGCTCAAAATAACAAGAAGTTTATCAATCTAGAGAATACATGTTGTTGAAGTGATTTCTAGAGAGACAGGCTCTTATAAACTCTCAAGATTTGTGCAGAAAGTTTGAGCGGCTTGTTCAAACTTTGATTTATGCAGATTTGCTTTGTGCAGAGGTGTGATTTCCTTAAAATTAGAGCCTTCGGGTTGTGAAGTCAGAGGTGCCAATTTCATTACAAATAGAGGGCTTTTGGGGTTATAAAGACCAATACCAATATTTGGATTGAGGGAATGCCTGAATTTGGGTAAGACAGACTTTCTTGAAAGTATAAATCAAGGGACCTTTATCCAAGGTTGTTGGATACCCTTCTCTTTGGGTTAGAAGATTTACTACTTGTTACTTGTAGTGTTTCAATTTTTGTTTTCCATTGTAATTTTGGTTGTTTAGGAAAGTATAAAATATATTATACTTCCTTAGACTTGTACTCTAATTAAATAGGATTCTATACGCTTTAAGGAAGAAACTTTGTTGTCGTAAACGTTTTTTAAGTTTCATTTCCAGAATCTCTTTTTGAAATCAAGAAAATTAGTAGAACTGAGAGGTGTTGTGGATTTTGTTTATATAAAATTTCCTTAATGATTTTTTAAGTATACAATTCACCCCCCCCCCATCTTGTATATTAAGTATCTACACCATAGTTTGATACTAAAATCAATATCATATCTATCTTACAATCTATCCAACAATTGGTGTCATAGGGTTGGTTAAATCTGAATTAATCTCATGATTAGATTCAGAAGAGAAATCTTCTTCTTCATTTTTTCAGAATCAGATTTTTAGACTCGTAAAGTTCAGATTCGTATTTTTCTTAGAGATACTCTAGTTCTATTTTCCTTGCTTAGGATATTTTTTTTGTTTAAAAAATTTTATTACTACAAGTTTGTGTGAAAGGATTTTTCTTAATATTGAAGGTTTAAATGTTGGTTCTATCGACAATCTAAATCCTAACATACCACTTATTTTTTATGGAAATGATTATGAGTAATGGAGAGATAGGATGAAGACATTCGTTATTAACACTGGAGTTGATAACTACCAGATACTGACAGGAGACTATAAGATTTATGATAAGTAATTGAGAACTTTTACTAATCAGGAGAAATCATAATATCTGAAAATTTCAGAGTCATAAATACATTGCTATGTTCCATGACTAGAAACAGCTATAGTAAAATTTTATCATGTGAAGCTGCAAACAATATCTAGAAGAAACTTGAAGTTACACATTTTGGTACTTCTAAAGTTATAGAGACAAGAAGAGCTATGTTGAGAGCTGAATACCATGGATTTAACTTTCCTTATGGAGAACTTATAAGCAAAGTTCATCAATGGTTCATGACTATTGTGAATAGATTATAGTATATGGGATAAAAAGGTTTGGATGATGAGGACCTTGTAGATAAGATCATAGAAATTATACTAAATTAGTGGGAGTCCAAGAGGATATCAATTGATGAGAAGAGAAAAGTCACCCATATTTCCTTAGATGATCTGTTTGGAAATCTTCTTCAACATGAGACTAGAATAAAGAGAGATGCTGATAATGATAAAAAGAAGAATGGAAATGGAGGAGTTTCTTTTACAACCAATTCAAAACATATTAAACCCAAGACTCCAAAAAGAGTAACTAGATCAAAGTCAAAGAAAGTCACCATTCAGTCAGAATCCAGTGATACATAAATGTCTGAGAATGAATTAGATAATCTTGCTCAGATAATGAACAAGATATTAGCTCAGAAGAACTATCAAAATAAGTTCAAGAAGAGAGACTACAATGATAATAAATATGGGAAAGTTACTTGTTATTAATGTAGAAGAATAGGTTATATCGGACCCGATTGCCCTCTATTGAAAAAGAATGAAAAGAAGGAAAGGAATTCAGAATGAAATAAGAATAAGTTCTATCATTCGAAGCACAAGAAAAGTCTTAATGAAAATGACACTTGGAGTGATAGCTGTGGAGACACTCGGGAAGTGAATATTTTGAATATTAATCATCAGTATAGAAAAATATTGAACTCATTGCTACTACTTCTTTCCCAAATACATGTCTTATGGCCAAGGTATGCTCTGCTGAGGCTTAAACAAATTTATCTCTTGATAATAATTACTATTCTGAAGATATTACTTCTAATGAAGATACTTCATCTTCAGATAATGAAGAAATACTTTCATATGAAAAAGTATCTAGATTTTCCAAGTTTTTAGAAGCATGAAATTGTAAAATTTATAAGAAACTAGATAATTCAAAAACTAGGGAACAAGTTCTTACAAAAGAGATTTCAGACCCCTCTAGAGATCCTCAAGATAAGGATGAGCTTCTAGAAAAACTCTCTAATGACCCTAAGGAAGTCAAATCTGAAAAGGAAAAACATTCTAAAGATCTTAAGAATGCTATTTTAAAAATAAATGTTTTTGAGGAAAAATCTAACTCTAAGGAAATAATTCATGAGGATAGGAATTTAGTCATAAGACTAAAATCCGAAATATATTCTCTTAAGAAACTTCTTGCAAACTTTACTTCTAGTAATGAAACTTTTTACAAGATGTATTCTCAAATCAAACCTCAAAGAAATACTACTAGAGTAGGTTATACTCACAGAAAACCTGTTTTCAAAAACAACTATTTTATTCCATCCCGAGCCCCTTTTGTACTAAATGTCAAAGTGGTGGTCATTGGAAGAAAAATTGTTCGTTGAATAATGTTCAATATCTTTGGTTTCATAAATATTATTTTTCTAAAAAATGTGGATACCCAAAATTTTATTGTCTAACAATTCCGGATCCAAGAAAGTTTGGATTCTGAAATTCTAACATTCTTATTTAAAAAAAAAATAATGTATCAATAATAATACTTGGTACATGGATAGTGGATGTTCCCAGCATATGTCTGGTAACAAATACTTCTTTGAGAATATTATCGAGATGAAAGGAGGGAAAGTAACTTTCAAAGATAATGCTGAGGGAGAAATTATTGGTATAAGTAACATCGTTCTTCTTGGAAGAACATTGATTTCAAATGTTTTATTTGTTAAGGGTCTTAAGAACAACCTCATTAGCATAATTCAATTATGTTATGAAGGTTACATTGAGAATTTTAGGAATGACAAGTTCTTAGTAAACAATTACAAGGAAGAGTTTATTCTTTCTTCCAATAGGTAAGATAATGTTTACACACTAAACTTAGAAGACCTTAGGAGCCAAGACCTACCTTTCCTTAGTGGAATGGGAGATCATTCTTGGTTATGGCATAGAAGGTTATGTCACTGTAACCATAGGAACCTATGCAAACTCGCTAAGAGAAAACTTGTTAAGGATCTACCAGAGCTTAGTTTTATTCCTCAAAAGTTTTTGATCCTTGTCAATATGGTAAGAAACATAAATTAATTTTTAAATCAGCTGATGAAATCTCAACCATTGATGCATTACAGTTGGTGCATATGGATCTTTTTGGTCCAACAAAAAATGGAAGCATTGGAGGAAAATATTATGTATTTGACTTAGTTGATGATTACACTAGATTTATGTGGGTCTATTTTCTAGCAAAGAAATATTATTCTTTTTCTTATTTCAAAAGTTTTAGATCACAAGTTAAGAATGAGAAAAACCTTCCTTTTATAACCATTCATAGTGATCATGGAGGAGAATTTCAAAATTATGATTTTGAAACTTTTTGTAGTAGAAAAGGAATTACTCATAACTTCTCAGCACCAAGAACACCTCAAAAAAATGGTGTTATTGAAAGAAGAAATAGAATTATTCAAGAGATAACAAGAACCATTTTGAATGACTATTCTATAGCCAAATTTTTTTGGTCTGAAGGTATTAGTATTTCTTGTTATACTATAAATCGTGTTTTGATTAGAACTTTTATTAATAGAACTCCTTACGAGTTATGGAATGGTCGAAAACCTATACTTTCCTACTTCAAGGTTTTTTTCCAAGGTATTAATTTTGAATACTAAAGATAACTTACACAAATTCACAATAAAATCTGATGAAGGAATTTTATTAGGCTACTCCACAACTTCTAAGGCTGATAGAGTTTTCAAAAAAATAAATTGTAATGTCGAAGAAACAGTTTATGTCAAATTTGATGAAACTGATCCCTTTGTTTTCAAACCACCTCAATCTATATCTTTGGATGTGTTTTCAAAAACTGATTATCAACCTTTGTTAGAAGATCCTTCTGATAAGGAAAATGTCCAAGAAGATGTTTCTGAAGCATTTACCCCAGAATATTTCCTACCTTATGTTGATTAATAGGGTTTAAAAAACCAAAATCAGTTGTTTTTAAAGAATCATCCCATTTATAGTATCATTGGTGATGTAAATCAACATGTAAGTACTAGAAGTTCATTAAGGAATGAAGTATGACATCTAGAATTTCTTTCCCAATTAGAACTAAAAAGAATTGATGAAGCTTTAGGTGATGATGATTGGATAAAAGATATGCAAGATGAACTAAATGAATTCGAAAGGAATAAATTCTAGACCTTGGTTGAAAGACCTAAGGAAACTTCTATTATTGGAGTAAAATTGGTCTTCAGAAATAAGTGTGATGAAATTTAATCATAGTAAGAAATAAAGATAGATTGGTTGATAAAGGATATAATCAACAAGAATGAATAGACTATGAAGAAACCTATGTTCTAGTAGATATATTAGAATCTATTTTTATTCTACATGCCTTTTTAGAATTCTTAAACTTCTAACATTTTTAAATGGATATGAAATGTTCTTCCCTTAGCTTTTTTGTACAAGTGGATGTTTTTGTTGAACAAACTCTTAGTTTTTAAGATAAAAAACATCATGAACATGTTTATAAACTTACCAAAGCCTTGTATGTACTTAAGAAAGCCCATCGAGCTTGGTATGACATACTTACAAGATTTTTTATTCAAAATAATTATGTTAAGGGAAATGAAGATCCAACCCTTTTTATAATTAAAGATAAGAAAAATGTTTTGATTGTTCAAATTTCGGCAATCTTTAACTGATTCCTTTGTGGATCTAAGGAAATATGAGTTTGAAATGAGTTTGATGGTTGAGTTAGCATTTTTCCTTGGCTTTCATATTTCTAAAAAACCAGAAGGAATCTATATATCCCAACAAAATTATATAAAATATCTTCTTAAAAATTATGGATATGACAACACTAAGAGTTTTAGTACTCCCATTGGTACCTTAAACACACTTGATCTTGATGAAGCTTAGAAACCAGTAGATCAAACAATTTTTAGAGGTATGATAGGAAGCTTACTTTACTTGACATCTAGTCATCCAGACTTAATGTTTTCATAATGCTTATGTGCAAGATATCAATCCAATCCTAAGGAATCTCATTTAAAGGCAGTGAAAAGAAGTTTTTGCTAATTAAAGGGAACCATGTATTTATGACTCTTTTATACATCTAGAAATGATTTTATTTTATTGAGTTTTTCAGATTCTGAATTTGGTGGATATAGAATGGATAGAAAGAGTACATCCGAAACATATCATTTCTTAGGAGATTCATTAGTTTCTTGGTCATGCAAAAAGCAACACTTAGTAGAACTTTCCACTACTAAAGCTGAATATGTAGTAGCTGGAATTTGTTGTGCTCAAGTGTTATGGATCCAACACACACTCGCAGACTATGTTATTATTTTTACCAAAACACAAATTCTATGTGATAATATTAGTGCCATTTCCCTAAGTAAAAACCCTACACACCACTATCGTGAAGAACACATAGATATTAGGTATCACTTTCTTAAGGATCACACACAAAAGGGGGACATAATTCTTTAATTTATCAGAACACAAGATCAAATTGCGGATATTTTCACAAAATATTTATCCTCCAATAGATTTGAATACATTTAACAGAAGTTAGGAATGATAAACATAAGGTAATATTCCTTGTTAACTTTCTGTTTAAACCAATATCTTTAAAGTAATAAACCTCTTTTCATAGGGGGTACATTTTCTTGTTAGTTTTAAATTTTTTCGTAATGAAAATTTTCTTATTCAGATTTTTCAAATCTTTCATAATAAAAATTTTTGTAGTCAGATATATCAAATATTTTTGTAATAAAATTTTTCATAGCCTCAAAATTTTCATAATGAAGATTTTCGTACTCAAAATTTTTGTAATAAAGATTTTCTTACTCAAAATTTTCATAATGAAGATTTTCTATGTTTTCGTAATGAATATTTTCTAATTTTTCATAATGAAGATTTTCTAAGTTTTGTAATGAAGATTTTCTAAATTTTGTATTGAAAATTTTCCAATTTTTTCGTAATGAATATTTTCTAGAAAATCATAGCCAGTTTTTCATATTTTTTCATAATCAAGAATTTAAAAATCTAAAGTTCTTCAAGAAATTTTTTTCCTCAATATGAATAATATTTCTAGAAATCCTAAAGGTATTTTTCTTTTCCTGAGTTTTCATAATCATCCTTTACTTGCTGGTAGTTTCTTTTGTTTTTAAATTTTTCGGATTCTTTTTTCCTTAAATCTGAATGTTTTTATTAAAAAAAACCTCAAAAGATCATATCTATGTTCTCCTTGAGGATACCTTTTCAACTATTAGATATGATCAGAAGTATTTTCAGCCATTGGATTGAGTTTGGAAGATGAACCGTCACATAAAATGCCTATATAAAGGACCCCCCGATGGTGGTCCCACATCGATTCTCAAGCTCTCACATGCTGAGGTTTTTCCCTTCTACATAATATCATTACGGATCTTCAAGGGTCTCTCAATTCTGAATGTCGGTAGAAGAATCCTCTCAGAATGATATATCTACTGTCAAGTCAATCTCGGAGTGGCTAGTCTATAGAGAAATTTTGATGAATCCTAAATTCTTCAACAAGTATGATTCTATAATCTTGAAGAACATTAAGATGAATGGATGGGAAAGTGTTTGCATATCAAATCCAGGGGATCAAGACTTAGTTTATCCGGATTTGCTAATTGAATTTTATGAATCGGTCAGTTTCTTCAAGGAAAAAAGAAGATAGAAGTTTTCATTCAAGAGATATGGAAAGACTTATGCTCTTTCATATACTAAGGAAGCTAATTTGGTTAGTATTCTAAATGAAGGGGAAGCTGAGTTAATTTCTCATAAGTTTCATGATATCAAAGGAAGTTTTGTTAAGGTAAAATCTATAGAGGACCTCAACCTTATATATGTAAAGACTCCGAAGATCACTCACTTGTCTACAAATTTTCGGATTCTCAAATTATGGGTTCAAGGATTAATCATTCCTAGAAAAGGTGACAAAGATACATTGAAGAAAACTGAAATGTATATCTTGGATTTCTTGGTAAACCTAAGTAAGATCAATTTGGTTATGCATATTCTCATTATGATTGATAATATTAAAAATGGAAACTTTAAGTCTTAGACAATCATGTATCCATCCATTCTCTCAAAGTTAATTATTTGGTGCTTAGAATATTTTAAAATTCCTTGCAACTCAAAGCCAAGGAAATGAAAAATAATTGTAGTCAGTGATGATACTCTAAAGAGGATGAACATTGTTTTTTCTACAAACTCCGGAGAATTTTATGACTTACCATAGGAAGAAGCTGAAGCTATTCCAAAAAAACAAGAAGTAGTTGAACCATCCAAAAAGGGAGGAAGGAATAGTAAAGTGAGGGAAGTGTAAGAAAAGGTAAAATCTCATGTGGCCAAGGAATTTCAATCCACACCTCCAAAACCTAAGAAGAAAAGAAGCCAATCTAGATGAGGTAGTTGCTAAGTGGAGAGAATACAAACAAAATAAGAAAGCAGGGGGGCCAAGTTTTGGTTTGGATCTTGTTGAAGAAAAAACCATAAAATAGAAGACAGGTGATGAGATTGAAAATCAAGCTAAATAAAAGAAGTTAAAGAATAATGTGACTGAATCTGGGATAGTGTAATCCCTTCTGAGGGACACTGAGAAAGCATCAGATATCATTCTAGTACCAGAATATTTCTTGTAAGAAGCTTTACCTGAGACTCCAGGTAAGAAATTCGTTACTCTGGAAAAAAATCCAAGAAAGGATTTTTGAAGAAAAAGAATTTGTCAAAGGAGTTGAAGTAGAAGTTGAAAGTAGTGGTGACACCATATATTTGATTAAGCAAGTTGAATATTTCCAGGATAAGGAAAGTCCATCCGAGAATTTTTCAATCCAAACCTCTGAAGCAGAATCTTAAAAGTTGGATACACCTGGGAAAGATGAGAAATGAGGGGATAAGAAGGGAAAAGAAGAAGTGAATAATCTCTCTGAAGAAGAAAGTTTTAATCATGACTTCATTCATCCTGAGGATACTGAGGTAGGAGCTCAGAAAGAAGAAATAGATGAGGATGAAATTGTTCAACTGTATGACAATGAACAAAAATCCTCAGATGAGGAAGCCATTATGAAAAATGATAAAGGAAAACAGGTGTTTGTTGATACACCTACTAAAGATGTTGTAAAGAAGAAGGAATTTAGTGGATCTTCAAAGAGAAAACATGATGAGCTGGAAAAAGAGCCCTCACAAAGAAAAGTTTCAGATTCAGAATCATCATCCCTTAGACATAATTTCTTTGTTCAGTCATTGAAGAAGCTTGTTGGGACCATTCTGATTTTTACAAGCATATATTTGAGATTCCAAATTCATCAACACACCTTGAACCAAAAATAGTATTTAGTATCCATGGTGATGGATAAGTTTGTAAAGCTTGAGGATGATTTCAATAATTTCTTCATCAACAATGATGCCCACAAAAGGACTTGTACGAAAATGGTTAGCTGGTCAAAGAAGATAGTTGAAGACATGAGAGAACTTGATGAGTTCCAAGATGGTGTTAAGGAGGATTTTTACATTGAAGATGGTAAGATCAAGGATCTGACAACTAGTTTTAAAGAAAAGGCGACACTAGAAGTGAATTCTCAGATTCAAGAAGTGAAGGATTTGAATGGGAAACTATATTCAATTGCTCAAAGCTAGAAGAGAGAAAGGTATCTTCCGATTGAGATAGAAGAAACTCTTGTCAAGTAGGAAGAAGTCTTAAAGGCTCAAGTAGAGGTTCCCAAGGCTCGGGATGATATAATCAAAGCTTTAGAGAATAAATTTGAGGATCACGATCAGACTCTCAAGTGAGAAGAGGAATACCACAAGGAGCTTAAGAATCTGAAGAAAATAGTGAAGAAGCTGATTCCTAAGGAAAAGGAAGGACGATCTTGTTTTAATCCGATCTTTTGCTATATTTTCTTTGTTCTATAAATTATTCAAATCTTATTGAAATTTTAGTTTCTAGTTTTTGTTTGGTTGTTTTGTACTAATATTTTAGGTACCATATTTTCTTTTCCATTACCTGTATTTATATTTGAAAATCACAAAGGGTGATAAAGGAAAAATAATTCTAAGTAAAGAAGAATTTTCTCTAAGTAAGGGGAGTTTATCTAAGAGTGAGTTTTCATTATAAAGATTTACGTATTCAATATAATGAAAAATATCATTCCAGAAATCTATAATATGATCCTTAGAGTTCCAAAGCCTAAGGGGGAGTTAGTTTTATTCATCATTTCCCATGTGATATGGGAGATAAGTTTTATTTTCAAAGTCTAGAAAAATATTTTTCTAAGTCCTTATATTCTTTTTCATAAGAATGTTTGTTCTTTCCAAAAGTGGGGATATTGTTTAGTCAATAAGGTTTCCTTATGAATTTTCCATTTTTTTATTTTTAGGGAGATTGTTGAGTCAGTAAGGTTTCCCTATGACTTTTCCATTTCCTCTTGTTTTTAAAATCATAAACACCTTATCTCAAGAAAAATTTCATTATACCCAATGTTTTACTTTCATAAAGAAAATTTTCCTTCCCCAAGGAAATTTATCCTTACCACATTTTTCATTGTTTGTTTTTTTCTAAGTATAAAATTTGGTTTCATATCGAAAACCTCGAAATCATATATATACTTAGATATAAAGAATTCGGTTTTCAGGATATGAATTTAGGTTTCGAGTTCTCTGAATTCAGACTCCGAACTCTTATGAGTTCTGACTCTGAGTTCTCTGAATTCAGACTATGAACTCTACTGAGTTTTGACTCTGAGTTTTCTGAATTCAGACTCTGAAATCTTATGAGTTCTGACTCCGACTTCTCTGAATTCATACTTTGAACTCTTCCAAGTTCTCACTCCTATTTCTCTGAATTCAGACTCTGAACTCTTCTGAGTTCAGACTCCGAATTCTTATGAATTCAAATTACAAAATTTCTAAGTTCAGGTTCAGAATTCTTATGAATCTAGATTCCAAATTTCCTTTAAATTCATACTCTATAATTCTATAGAATTCAGGTTCCAGATTCCTTGAAAAATAGAATCCGAATATACTTGTATTATAGACTCTGAATAGTTTTTTAGACTCCGAACTTTCATTTTTACTTACACTCTGAAAAATTAATTTTCATAATTAAAAATATTTTTTCTTACACATGTTTTGTATATAAAATTATTTCGTTCATTCAGTTACTAATTAACCATTTTTTTGATTGAAACGTGTACAGGTCCTTCTGAAATTCAAGGAAAAATATGACCATTGGAGGGGGGAGTTGACTGTTGGAGTTGTGCCTATAAATAAGAGCTCAATTAAAAGAGATCAAAATAACAAGAAGTTGATCAGTATAGAGCTTACATGATGTTGAAGTATTTCTAGAGAGAGAGGCTCTTATAAACTCTCAGTCTTCGTGCAGAAAGTTTGAATAGCTTGTTCAAACTTTTCGTCGTGCATATTTTCTTTATATAGAGTTGCAATTTCTTTAAAATCAGATACTTCGGGATGTGAATTCAGAGATGTCAATTTCCTTACGAAACGAGGGCTTGCGAGGATAGAAAGATAGATACTGATCTTCAGATTGAGTAATTACCTTGGTTTGGGTAAGATAGACTTTCTTGAAAGTATAAATCAAGATACCTTTATCTAAGGTTGTTGGATGCCCTTCTCTTTGGGATAAAAGATTTAATACTTGTTACTTGTAGTGTTTCAATTTATGTTATCTGCTGTAATTTTGGTTGTTGAGGAAATTATAAACTATCTTATACTTCCTTAGACTTGTACTCTGATTAAATAAGATTCTATATGCTTTAAGGTATAATCTTTGTTGTTGTAAACTTTTGTTAAGTTTCATTTTCGGAATCTCTTTTTCGGAATCAAGAAAATTAGTAGAACTGAGAGGTGTTGTGAATTTTGGTTATACAACATTTCCTTAAGGATTTTATAGTGTACAATTTATCCCCCCCCCCTCTTGTATATTGAGTATATACAACATAGTTTTATACTACAATCAGTATCATATCTATCTTACAATCGATCCAACAATAGTATCAATAATGAAATGAAAATTGAAGAACTACAATATGAAGTAGAATCTTATAAGAATGCTTCTCATATTTTTACAAAAGAAGAAAATATTCTAAATTAAATTCTTTGAATTAATTTCATTAAAATTGAATTATATTTAATAGGATGTAAGGGTGAGAAATCAATATTATATAAAAAATATTTTTTAACCAACTAAAAAAATGCTACTTATTATTATTGTGGAACAAAATGTCTTTCACTCAAAACTGTTATTTGAGAAATCCTTAAGATAGTGGAATTAAAATAGATTTTATTTCTAAAAGTTTTTCTAAAGCTAGTGATATAAATTAGGGAAAAATAAATAATATCTGGATTCCCATATCATTTATTTCTAACACTATTGGACATAAGAAGATAAGGGTACCACAACAAATACATGTTTAATTGATTTTTCCGGTAATATTCCACAAGAACAAAAATGATATAAATTACATTGATAGTGTCTGTACCAGACACGTGAGTGGAGATTCAGGAAACAATCATAAAATAACTCAAATTAATGGAGGTTTAGTCACTTTTGATGACAATTTGAAAGGAAAAATTATTGGAGTTGAAACTATTAGAGATCCAAATACTATCTGAATCAAAAAATTACTGTGTGTGAAAGGGTTAAATAACAATATTATAAGTATCTCTAAACTATGTAGTGATGGATTTTATGTTTATTTTTATAAAAATTCATACTCTGTTTTTAATGATAAGTTACTTAAATTTAGATCACCTAGAACTAATAATGTTAATACATTATATTCAAATTCCTTATATAATCAAAAAGTTAATTGTTTAACCACTAATACAAATGAGTCATGGATTTGGAATAGAAGACTTGGACACTTTAATATATATTATTTATATAAATTATGTATGAAACAATATGTTTCTAATTTTCCTAGTCTTAAGTTTGATAATAATATATTTTGTGATGTATTACAAATTTGAAAACAACACAAATCTTCTTTCAAATCTATTAACAAAATTGTTACAACCAAAGCTTTAAAACTTATTCATATGGAGTTTTTGGAACATAAAGAGTAGAATGTTTGGATGGTAAATTATATTTCTATGTTTTAGTTGATGACTATACTAGATTTACCTAAGTTTATTTTTTAAAACTCAAAAGTAAATTATTTACTGTTTTTGAAAGTTTTTGTAAAAATTTTCACAATGAAAGGGTTTTTAAAATAATTTCATTGAGAATTGATCACGGTGGAGATTTTTAGAATCAAGAATTTAATTAATTTTTCTCAAATATTTTTATTAAACACACCTTATCTGCACCACGAGCACCTTAACAAAGTGGAATTGTTCAATGGAGAAATAGAACTATTCATGAAATGGAAAGGAATATGTTGAATGAATATAGTCTCACTACTTATTTTTTGGTAGACAATACAAGAATATCCTGATCTGTCATTAATAGTGTTTTAATAATGCTTATTTTCAATAGAACGTCCTCTCAACTTTTGAATTATAGATATCATAAACTACAGTTCTTTAATGGTTTTATATGTAAGGATTATATCTTGAATAATAACAACAACCATGGTATGTTCGATCTAAAAGATGATGAAGGAATATTTTATGAATATTCTAATACCTAAAATGCTTATAGAGTGTTTAACAAAAATACAAGGATTGTTGAAAAATTATTTCATGTGATTTTTGATGAAAATATCCCTTTTATTAAAGAAAAATATCAAATTGATTAAGTTACTGACTCATTTGAAAACATGAGACTTGAAAACCCTAAAACTGATTTTGAAAATGATATTAATAATGTTTAGTCTAGTTAAGAAGAACATGATACTGAAGAACATGAAATTTTCTTACCTAGATAGTTCAGGACTCTAAAGAACCATCATTTAGAAACTATTATATGAGGCCTTAATATAAGAATTAGAACAAAAATAAATATACCAAACCTATATGAATTCTCTATCCTTCAATTTCAGATAGAACCTGTGTCTATAGAGGAAGCCTTATGATATAAGAGTTGGATGATAGAAATAAAAGAAGATATAATCCAATTTAAGTTGAATAAAGTTTAGGATGTAGTATAAATACTAACCAATTATCCAGTAATATGAAATAAGTGGAACTTTAAAAATAAATAGGATGATTAAGGGATCATAACTAGAGATAAATCTAGATTAGTAGCAAAAATATATCATCAGGAAAAAGTTATATATTATAATGAAACCTTTTACCATATAGTGACACTATAAGCAATAAGAATCATTTTAGCTTATGTATCTCATATGAATTTTCAATTATGTCATAAGGATGTTAAATCTACTTGTTTAAATGGTTATTTAATGGAGGATCTTTATGTTTAAAAACATCCTGGTTTTGAAAATACTCAAAAACCAAAATCTGTTTTTAAAATTACTAAAGCTCTCTATGGCCTTAAACAAGAACCCCGATCATGGTATAAAATATTAGTTTTTTTTATTTTGAAAAATGTATTAAATTTTGGATTGGAAGATCTAACACTTTAAAAAAATGTTTTCTTTAATATTTTATTTGTCCCATATTTTGATGATGATGATATGTTTGGTTCAAAAAATAAAAAGCTTTGTAATGATTTTTTAAATTTAATGAGAAAAGAATTTGAAGTTAGTATGATGGGAGAAATAAATTTCTTTATTGGATTTCAAATTAATCAAAAATATTATAGGAACTTTTTAAATCAATGTAAATATATTATCTATTTACTCAAAAATCATGGAATTGAAGACAACAAGACTTGTATGACACCCATGTGTAGCAATATAAAACATGATATGGATGAAGCTAGAAAACCATTGGAAAACAAGTTATATATAAGTATGATTGTTAGTTTGTTATATCTTACTACTTACAGACCAAACATTATGTTTTTTGTATATATTTGTCCTATATTTCAATCAAATCCAAAAATTCCTCATCTTACTGTTCTTAAAATAATTTTTAGATATTTAAAAGGAATTGTTTTTCAATCTCTTATTTACCCCAAAAATTCAAATTTTAATTTAATTTCTTATTAAAATGATGATTTTGGAGTTTTTAGATTAGATAGAAAAAGAAACTCAGGAACTAGTCACTTTTTAAAAAAATCATTACTATCATGGTCTAGTAAGAAACAACACTCAATTTCCCTATCAACAATAGAGGAAAAATATGTCTTCATTGGAAGTTGTTGTACACATGTATTTTGGTTGAAAAACACCCCCCAATACTTTGGAATAAATTTAATAGTATACGTATTTTATGTGATAATACTACTACTATGAATATTTTTTAAAAAAACAATAAGTCAATCTAGAATAATGAACATTGACATAATGTATCATTTTCTAAGAGATATATTCTTAAAAAAATATATCATTATAATTTGTTAGTATCTAATATCAATTAGCTTATATTTTTACTAAACCTCTTCCCAGTGCATGTTTTAATTTTATTAAGGGTGTATGAAATATTTAATTTTACATAAATGTTTATTATTTTATTTTATCTCTCTGTAAATATTTTAAGTATAGTATTTGATGTAAATAATATTTTATCATTATATATATTTTTTAGTTATTTTTTATTTATATTTTAAAAGAATTTTACGCTATTTTTCTTCTCAAATTAAAATCATAATGAGTACATCCTCAATCGGCATGAGAAAACCATATATATTCTCATGTTAATTAGCTTCACATCTCATCGGTTTACAGTGTGTCTCTCTCTTTCTATCCATTCCCATATTTTGAAACACTAAACCTTAAATACATTTAATATTGAAATCTTTAAAGATGGAAACCTCTCAGATATCATAAGATGCAGAGTTGGATACCTCTATTTACGCATCAATGAAAGCACACAATGTTCTCTAAGAAAAGTTAATAGATTTTGAATATTTTTATTCTAGAAATATTTCAAACAAGTAAGCAATAAAATTTCATGTTTTGGATTATTAATTTTGATAAGATAACATGCATATAGTATATGATATTGAAGTAAAGGAATTTTTTAGAAATGATTTGTTCAATCTCAGATTTGGTTAAGATATTATTGTATATAAGATTAATAATACTAAAATTTCTCTTTCTTATGTAGAAATGGATATGTTGTAACGTTGTCCCTATTATGGGGAGTTTCATTTTATTTAAGGAACATAGGTAATGGAAAACATTTTTCAGTGGAAATTATGTTTTCTTTGTTTGGAATGAGAACTATAAATAAAGTAATGACGAAACAGACTACTCATAATCACTGTATTATGATGAAATTAATTAAATATAGAATTATTTCATGGACTATTGAGATAGATAATGTCTTGTATCCTAACATGTATGTCATGTTTTTGTTTCTAATCAATGTCAAGTTCAATTTCTGTATATTTAGGATAAGGTATTTAAACCATTGCTTCCACGAGGATGCCAAGATGGGATATTATCCCTATTGAATGATTTTATCCTTTTTACTAGGAAGAAGATGAAAATTTGTCAATATGGTTTTTGGTAAAACATGTCATCACAACAACATTTTAAATTTTAGGACAATAAAGACGTTTGTATTTGTTTGGAGCAAATCTTGCAATAGTATATGACCTTTTTTTGTGGAATAACAATAGAGGTTGTTAATAGATGCTCAAGGAGAGAAAATGATGATTCCTTTAGTCGGTTCTCTTAGATAGAGGCCTAATTAAGAAGGTGAATCAAGGACAGAATAAACTATTGTTCAGAGAAGAATAAATTTAGCCAACATTTTAGAGACTATGGATGCAACTACTATTCAAGAAGAGCATGAGGCTCAAGTGTATAAGCATGTTGAGAAAGAGGTTCTCAGTCCAGAACATATTACAGAATATGTTCCATATCCTCAATCTCAATCTCTCATTATTCCTAATTTTGAAGCTTATGGAGGGTCTTTCATAAGAGATAGAGCAGTTGGTAATGAAGAGACAAGTTTTTCCTTAGTATAAGTTCATAACAAGGAATATATCATTTACCTAGCACTCAATCTTATGAATATTTTTATTCTCATGTTTAATCCATTATTATAATGTTAATTTTTTTTAGGCTCAGAACATTTTTCTTAGTCAACAATTGGAAGCTCAAAAATTGTGTTTTTAAGAGGTCAAAAGTTCATCAGTACCAAGATCTGAGTATGAGGCTCATAAGTTCAATCTAAATAAATTCAAGAAAAATCTTATTTATATTGGAGACCTTCAAGATTTTATCATAAAAATTTATAGAGAGTTTAATTTATTGTGAGATGAATCTATCAAAAAGTAATATTTTGATGATTTTAAGCTGATGATAGGGAGAGAATTCGAAACACTTTGGGAAACAAATCGAGCATCAAACTCCTCTCAACAGAAGCCACCAAACCTGATTAGAATATTTGATCCTATTACTTTAGTGCTTCCTAATTTCAATGATAAACTACACACTCTTCAGTGTGACATTACTCCTTTAAGTGTTTCGTTAGAAAATCAAAGGAATCTATTTAATCAACTTACATATAATGAATCTTGATTATCATTAGTGATTAATCAAGGTTAGGACAAGATGACATTGTTCATTCAGTCAGAGTAATCTATGAATTAGTTTATGAAGGTTAATTTGGTTGAGAATATAAATATTAGTCATTATTCATAAAATATTCTTCAACAGCTGTCAAAAGTCTTCAACAACCTTTTTTATAGATTCCTTTTAATGATCATTGATATTAATGGTGTTTTCCAAGCCATTAATCTTCCCGATTCACCCTCATCCCCTGCCGATTCTGAATATATCCCATCATTTTTAAAACCCTTCATTTGACATGAATTGTATATATTTATAAAAATATTTAAAATTTAAAGGTTCTTATTGAGATTTAGATTTATTTTATTTAATTTTAGTACTTAACTTCCAATACTAAATTTATTTCTCTTATGAGTTTTTATAAACTATTCATTTATAGTTCAGTGTTATATTAATTGTTGTTTATATCATTTATTTTTTCAAAAAAAATTTTGATATCACAAAAGGGGGAGAATATTTAAGGTAGGGGAGAAACTTTTTAAGGAATAATATCTATGGAGAATATCTATAAAGATTATGGGTGAGATAGGTAAAAAAAATTGAAAACCACAACATTTCATTTAAGAAAAATATATTTTCTTTTTGAGATAATACTATGAAATAGAATTATTTTAAATATCTATTTTTGTGTTTACTAATACTATATTTTATTTATTTTATTTTATTAATTATGTTATGGGATTTTTTATCATAAAAAGGGGGATATTATTGGGCATGTATTGTCTCAACAATATTAATAATTTATGATGATTTTGATGCTCATAAATACCCTTGTTTTGTTTTCTAATGAATTTTTCTTGAGTGGGTTTTTAATAAATTATATCTAGGTAAAAGGAATTTAAAATTATGTGAATTAATATAGAAACAGTGTTTTAAACCCTATTTTAGGTAAATGAGCATACGGTTCATCATCCCTACATTACGCTAGAGTGTTAAGGCTTGTGCATAGTATTAACCATACATTACACTAAAAAAATCATTTAGATCAGCATCCTTACATTTGGAGAATAAAAAAATATATGGATCATCAACCCTAAATTGGAAGTTAGTATTACTATTCATCTAGCCTTTGTTTATGAATTTGAGCATATCGTTAATCAATGATACGTTTGGGATATTATGCTAAAAATATAAACATATAGATTATCATTCCTACCCTAATTTTTCCCCTAAGTTACATGAAGATGAAAGTATGGTTAAGGAACCATATGTCGATAGGAACTATTCACTACATGAAGGAAACAAATGATACTCGAAGGAACCCTATTCTACGTAGTTCAACCCTACATTGTGTTTACAATGGTGAAGTTTTTAAGTTTCATTTTCAATCCTATATTACTGAAACAATTGAGTAAGAATTTAAGGCCGATTCAAGGATCATTATGATTTTTTCCAAGAACCATATTCATCAGATAAAATATCTCATTTTCTTATGGGAATTTATGAATCCCATGATAAATTAGAATTTACATTTCTACGATCAATCATATTATTCTTTTGGATGTAGAATGTCGAAGCAAGCTATCTATTCTATATATTCCTTTAGATTATCTCTCAAAAAATATGTTTCTGATATGTGATTTACATATGAGACTAAAATATTGAAATTATCTTTTATAGTGATACTAAAATGAATGATCAAATCAATGTTATTTGAAAAAGTTTCTACGCTTTGAAAGATTTATATATTTCAACCTCGAGTTACTTATACTATTTGGTTTCTAACTTATTAAAGATAATTTTTCTTACAAGGATCACTTCAGAAAGTTTCATTCTTGAAGATATTATTTTCTGAATGAGAATATCCATTAATTGTTAGTTTCTTGTTACTGCAACTATGAAGATCAATATGAACCATTGAAATCAATCTTTTAATTTATTGGAGTTTCAACTACTCGTACTCCGTTTTAGTGGAATATTAGCTTCTTGATATAAGATTTGGATATTTGGTTCTTTGTTATAGAACCATATGGTTTTTTATTAGCCATATTGTATAGGATTTAGCTATCTACACTTAGTTTTGAATTCATAGTCTTGTGATTAGAAAACCATTCTAGTAAAATTTACCAAGCTCGTAGAGAGAGTAATTGGTTGAGTGGATATGAGGATATTTATTTACTAAAACACTATAAAAATTTGTGTTCTTTATTTATTTTTATCCACTTCATATTCTTTTTATAGAAGTAAACACTTCATATCCATGTAAATCGTAGTGTGTTTAAAAATCTAGAATTGTTGAAGATTTATTAAAAGACACAATTCTCCCCCCTCTTGTGTTACTTTTTATATTCTAACCTTACATCATATTACACAAAATTTCTCAATCCAATAGAATTTATTATTCGTTGGATACATTCTAGAATCTAGATTTTATTTCCATTCATTATTCATACACCTTAGAAAACATAAAATCTTTTCCACCACTATTACACCCCCTTAGTTAAAACCAATTTCTTGGAAGAGGCCTGGTGTAACAAATAATTTATAACTTATTCCCATATAAAATTCCACACCAAAAAAATTACCTAATGATTGACCTTTTTTGGTGTCAGATCTTTATATACATATTGTTCTTTGGTGTTCATGAAATATTTTGGTCTTGGTTTCCCACTAGCACAGAGAATCATTTTTAAGGAGGTATTTTTTATCTTTTTTTGATGTGATGTACAACCTTTCTCAATCCAATAATTCCTAATGTTGTTTATATAAAATTCATGGTTTATTTAGATCTCATGAATTTTTTTGTTTATTAGGTAAATATCTCACATGATTCTTGGAATGAGCATTCTGATTAGCTTACGATGTTTTAGTCTATACCTCTAAAAACTTGAATAATTTTTTATCATGTTTCTTAGGGTAAATTCAACCTCAAAAAAATTAAATTTATTTTTAAAAACCTTATCTTAATTAGAATTGACTTCATTAATATGATCATCAACCTTTCTTCATTGTTATTAAAATTTTAGTTTTAGGGTATTAATATAACTAATGCGCACATCATACTTTTTTAGAAGATCTTACATTCCTATATTATTTTTCACATATTCATTCTTCAAAAATACATTTGTTTCCTTGAGTATTGTGATTTTATCAAATCAATCCTCATGTTATGACCTAATATGATATTATTTGTAGGTTTCATCACCTTCTTCTTATTCACTATTTTAAGAATCTATATTTTCTCAAAATTTCTATCAAATATTATAAACATCATTTTATTATTCTAGTTTAATGATATTTAGTTGGTATAGTTTTATTTAATGTTCATACATAGAATTATTCCTATTCTCTTTATGATTAATGTTTTCTTACAAAAAATGGATCTCTTATCATACTTTTATTTTTATATCCAATTCTTCTATAGAATAATTCATTCAGAATCTTCTTCATATTCTTGAACACTCTTTTATGATAGTTCAAAAAAATGATTATTTACTTAATGTAAAGAAACATTAAATGGGAGTATACCACCATATTTTTGCTTACATTTCTAGTAATTTATTTATATAATTGAAAATACTATTTATTCATTTCATCACAATATTCCTTATCATATGAATGGATGAGGTCTATTGCCTTGTGTTCAAATTCAATATTTCTCAACTTCTTCATATCCTTAAAGTTCACCTCTACCTTAATTTTATTTTTAAATTTTGCATATTTTCTTATCTCATAAGAAACTATTGTTTCATGTAATTCATCCGAAGATAATTCAACATTATTTTCTAATGTAGATATTCTATAATTAAACATATCTGAAATGTTTATTATATCTTTCTTAATAGTTTTAAATTATTCCAAGAAATTTATGAATTCATTAATGATGTTAACATACTAATAAACTATATTGAATTATTAATCAACATTATCATTGTGATTTATTTGAACTTACATTTCCTGATATGCATCTTCTATTTCTTCACTTTCATATTTTCCTTGAATATACTTTTGAATTTGTAACATGAATATTTACTATTCTTAACAACTATAACCTCTATGAAAAATGTTTCAAAAATATATATATGAGAATATCAATTCTCAATTCCACATCTACAAGAGTATTTATTTTTTATAAACACTTCATTGTATAATTGTTTACCAATTTTTTGAAACCAAACTTGAGCCACATTAGTTAACACTAGGAAAAGACATAGAAGATTTGGTATCATTCAATATTTAGAACCTTGATAATTTTTACCATTGATGGTAAGGATATATAGGATCAATCCCAATGGATGTTTTTTTGTGTGTTTTTGTTGAATTGTTAATTAAATAATATGTAATAATAAAATAAATTTTATTTTTGAGGGGCCCCACCATACTCATAATAAGTAAACCCCAATTGGCAGTTATATCACTAAAATTAAGTCAACCATGTCTAGTCTACCCAATTAGGAAAGACCATGTGTATGTGGGAGAATTATCAACCAAATAGAAAAAAAATCCAAGAAAACTAGAAATAGTGGAAACATGATGGAATACCAGATTACACTGGGGTTAATGTGCACACAATGTAGTTGTATATAATGTAAGGGGTAGCGTAGAGTATTTAGTTCATGTAAAATGGAAACACCATGGATGTTTTTGGGAGAGGACCCCAATACTAACCTCTATACAATCTATGAAATAGATTAACTAATGTGTTCAAATATATAAAAAGAATGTATGGTGTAGGATTCATGAAATTCACGTTTTGATACATCCACAGTCCCCACATTATAGGGGAATGGTTGAATCATTTTCGTACCTATAGAATTTTTTAGGTTTCCATGTCATAGTTGGCATGGTTATATCTCAAGAAGTATGTGTGAGTAATATCTACATTATCATGAGGTGGACTATGAAACAGAGAGATGAAAGGTAGATTTGTTTTTTAGTTGAATGTTTGGAGTGACCATGTTGCATCCATGACTTGTGACATGGAGTTTCTATAATAGTCACATGAAATATTTTGTGATTTTATATCCTACATGAGGCTATGACATAGAAATATTTATAGAGAACCTCACTTGAAAAACATCAAGATTACATATTTTTATAAGATTACTTAATACATTAAACAAACAGATGCCCAATCAACATATTAGTTTAGTTGTTTTAGAATCATGGAAAAATATACATTGGAACATAATTGGTGCTGAATTATCTTCCAATAGGTTCTTCAAGACTAGAACTCTTCTTATACACATCATATATAATACATATATTCATAACATGGTTAATTAAACATAAAAAGGGGTGATATCATATGCGCAATAAGGTTAAATAATGGATATTGTTAATAATATTCATGAGAATAGGGGTATGAAAACATAATCATAGAAATTGAAGCTCATACCATTCATATCAAAGGTCATAAAAAATATTTGTGTCATAAATATTTCTAGTTTATAAGACGTGAATCATATGAAAATCTAGAACAAAAGCCATCAAAGCATAACATAGGAATAATACATGGAATTGCGGTAGACACAAAAACATATAATATCATTCCCTATAAGTCAAGTCTCATTTCCAATAACATATCAATGAACTTCATGGGGACTAAACATACTGGGTAGGACACACCACCATCCCAAGTCACAATCCTTTCCTTATAAGGGATTAGGTTTCCCCATATTCTCATAGTAGATCAGGTTTCCCTATCTTCTCATAGTGGATTTGATTTCCCCATATTCTATAGTGGATCAATCCCACAAACCTGATTCCAATCACTACCAACTCAAATCTAAATATTTACTCAATTCATTTGGGGATAAATAGGTTCCACCCATCACATAATGAAATGATACATACATGTGCACAAGATAATAATACTTTCATCATATCATAAAACATAAAAAAGATAGGTTTCAGAAACACCATATAATAAAATATTAAATGAAATGGGTGTCATTTAAAATTTCATCATATCATAACTTGGGGAAAATATATAACTTCCATAATCATTTCATCACAACATAACCTGTTAAAAGAGAACATGAGCCTCAGCTCGGCTATCGAGGACTCTTAAGTACATCCAAGTGAACTAGGATCAAATCCAGGTGGAGGCATAATTTATGGGGGGGGGTACTATAGTAGTACTATAGCTGGAAATGTGCAGTACTGTAGCAGGTACTATAGCAGGAACTGTTTGGCCCTATAGTAGCTGGGAATTTGCCCTCCGTTTGGGCCTTTGGGCCACCGATTTGGTCTTCGAGTCTTTTAAGGCCTTCGAGCCACCCAAGCCTATGGGCCAAAAAGACCTTTGGGCCACCTCAAGGCCTTTGGGCCACCTCAAGTGTAGATAAAAACCAGACAACCTACAAGTAATAAGCTCTATAAAAGGTAGAACAAGGAGATTTCACCACATCAGAAGCTACACAGATTACAAGAATGAGTGGGTATAGCACCTGCCATCAGGAAAAGCTTGTGTATGAATGGGATAGCCTAGTTAAACAACCATGTGAAAGTGGAGTGTAGATTTCATGATGAAGATGCTGGGGAGGAGCAGTTCCAAGTAGTTAGTCTGGGTTGTATGTAATGTTTGAAGCCTACAGAAAATGAATTCCTCTAAGGCCAACAGGCCATGTAATACTTACGCCTATGGGACTTTTAAGGGTTCCACCTCACTCCTTGAAAGTTGTATTATCAAAAATCAATAAAAGGGCCTTCAGGCCATTGGATGGATAACCCATGAAAAGAAGAGGGTTTCAAAATCATATAACCCATGGAAGAGGAATGGGTTTTATAAACACCTTTTCATCTTAAAAATAAACCATTAAAATAAGTAATAATAATGGTTTCTTTGTATAATATCCATATTAAATAATAATCTATTTCAATAGATTTCATCTAAGGTTTAATATATCCTTTAAAAACATTTATTGATAAAAATATCATTTCTTATTTGAGAAACACTTTTCAAAACATAAAACATTTATATCCTATTTCTATCAAAATATATTTTCAAAAAATAAAATACTTTTAAAATAAATATTCCTTAATGATCATAGAAGAAATAATTTTTTTGAATAAATTTTTGAAAAAATATTTCAATACATGGTTTTTTAATAAAACATATTTCTAACCGAACAGATAAATACTATATGAATTTATTTAAAACATTTTCTTTACTTATCTTAAGTAACAAAGAGTAAAATAATGTTAAAAATACATGATTATATAAATAAATACCATATCATAAGTAAATTAATGATTTTATGGATATATGGCTCATAATATTCCAATAATTGAAGCATAATCATAAATAGTCTCGATAAATGATGATATTTTAGCAATAAACACTTAACATTTTGGTAACATAAGAATGATAAGAGAATAAAATTATATGAATCTTATAAACTCAAAAAAAAAGGTTAATATTCATAAAAAAAATGTGAAAGGTACAATATATTCACCTCATAAATAAATATAATTGCATAACCAAACATGTGTCTCCAAAAAAAGTTGAGGTGAAATTACCTTTCCAATTTTATAAATTTAAACTGTAAACCACATGAAAGTGAGATAAGAAAATGGATATGTAAATACAAATATATTTATGTATAAATATCCTTTAATATATTCTTGGTAATTATATAAACCACACAAATGAAATTAGTTTTGAATATGGCATAAGTCTCACAGAAATAAAAGTGAGACTAGAAATCCACAAACCTTATGTTAGACTCTCTTCATTCTCATTAAAAACCCAAGTAAAAAAATATAAGTTAATTATAAATCTATTTAAGAACCATATTTAATAATATAATACCATATATTATTTACTTATTACCTTATATTATGGTTTTATCAACAATTCTATGTTGAAGATGTGATTTAGGTAATAACCACTTTGTTTTTTTACATGTGTTTTGATTTTGAATATTTTTGGTCATCGTACTTATAAAATGGTCTCCATATTGTTATAAATGATATGAATATCCTATATATTCTGTATATGTAAATTTATAATAATCTCTAAAATATATAAATATGAAATGGAACACACTATTGATGGAGAAGATAAGTCATACATAAAAATGAATGTTGTTTCCATTTTAATGATGTAATCAATGAAATAAAGTAAATAGAATATATATTGTAACGACCCAAAAATTCATTAATGAAAATTATTCATGGTCTATTTAAATATCTTCTTATGTTTATGTAAAATGTATACACTTATTTGGTTCTATGTTTTGGTTTTTAAAATGCCGTTTAGAATTGTGATCATTGCTAATATAGTCGTTGAACAGTGATCACATGATTAGTATAAATATAGGGCTTTAACAAAACCAATTTACTCAAACAAAAGAAGTGATGACCTCAAACAGTAGACTTTTCCATTACGAAGCCCATTTTTTGGAGCTTGTAAAGTATGTGGCATCATAGTGCTTCACTCTTGACCAAGCCCAAGATGAGCTTGAATATGTTAAGCTCAAGCAGAACCGCCTACGAGAGAAGCGGAAGTTGAAAGAGATTACCACTCGAGCAATGCTATCCGAGCCACCCCAAAAGTCTATCACCATCGTGAACCTTAACCTAAGGTCTTGTGCTAGTGTGTTAAGGGGTTATTTAACAAGAACCTAGTACTAAAATTATGTACATTATTTTTGTATAGAGAATATACATTCTTTTTATTATTGTTACTTTGTAAATAGTTTTTAAAGAACAAATAGTATTTTCAGTTAATATTCAACTAAGAAATATATTTTGATGAATTAGTGGATTTTTGAATTAAATATAATTTTAAAAAAATATTATTATTATATTAATTTTTCTTAAATATAAATTATCACATAATTTTATGAATGTAATTGTAATTTTTATTAAGGTCTAAAAGCTGTTTTTGTCAAAACTCATGAATATTCGATAAATGTCAATTTTTTTTTTAAATGTAAAAATTCGCATATTTAGAAAAATACTTAGATAAAATAAATATTATTTTTGGAATTAGGACATCGAAATTATCCAATGGTGAATTTTTCATAATTTTCTGAGACATTGGAATTATTGGGTAAAAATTAAATATTGTTTAAATATATAATGTGTTTTATGACATCATAATGACCCAATAGTGATGTAATAAAATACTATAAATATTATTTTCGGCTAATATATGTTTTACCATTAAAATAATTTTATTTTAGGGTTTATTTTATTTATTTTACAAATCATTAGTAGACCCTTCAAGGCTTATAAAAAATTTGGTCTTTTTAAATTGTTTTCCTTGAGAGTGTGAATCACCTCCACATAGTCAACCCTATTATTTTAAGAATTTCAGACATTTTACTTATAAAATATTTTTTTCCAATCCCCTTTGGAAAAAACCATGGGCTGGTTTTTGGTTTTGATTAGTTTAATGTGTGGTGTCCCAACCCTAAATAATAAAGAATTCCCTCTCTTTTCCTATAAAAACCCACCCAAGCTCCAACTTCCTCTTCACTAAAATCCTTTAGAGTTCATCCAGACTCTTCTATCTTCCCTATATAATCCTCCCAAGTCACCAAAATTTCACAAGCAGCCTCTCTCAAGCCTCTCCCAAGCCTTTGGGATCACACTTCAAAGTAAGGGATTCTCACTTTCTTTATTTATGTCTAAGTTTCCTTATATTGTTATGCCCTTTTATTTTAAATTATAAATATCAGGGTATGATTTATCACCACCCCCATACTTCTATATTTATGTTTTAATTATTATACACCTATTTCTCTCCCATTAAATTTCTCCCATGTACACCCGTTACTATGCCGAAATTCAATAAGGAATTTCTCTCTCCTTATTTACATTCAAATAATTCTTTTGTATCATTAATATAAATTCCATTAAAATTGTTGGTACATATATCTATATGACCCCCATATGGTCAATTTCATTTAATTATGATGAGACACCTCTTTCTCTCTCATCAACAATTTTTATGAGTTCTTATGTCATGTTGTTATGCTGTCGAAATTGCACTATGATTTTCCAAGCCAAAGTCATTGTGTAGTGAATACCATACCCATTTCTCTACCAAGGGTATTCAACTTTATGCACATTTACTTATTATCTAAATACTTTAAATTATTAATTCCATGCTCCTTTACCATGGAATAAATGATGTTGTTTAATGAATCCATGTTTTATGATCCTTGTGGCACACTTATGCATGAAATGAAATGATTAAGAAGGGTTCCCCTAATAGCGCTCTAATGCATTGGGTAAAGTATAGTATCACGATACGTCATGTGCAATTGGTGTTTACTCATTCTAATTCAAGTGTAACTATGGTTTACTTGTTCTTCATGTGCAATGAGGTTTGACTCATGCTCCATGTTCAATGAGCCTTGGCTCATGCTAATTCCATGTTAAGTGTTGTTGCCACATCTCCATGTTATGATTATCATTCTTTATCATTCCTTTATGTTCATGTTTCTCTTATGCTACATTGATATGAATATTGTCTAACATGTATTATATTCTTCATTTTATTCCATGTTTATTCCCTTACTGGGCTTTATAGCTCACCTATTTCATATACATGTCTTCATGTTATCTTATGCAATGCTAAGTACGAGAGAATGTTGTGGTAATATAAAAGAAGTTTTCACTAAATATGTTGTGTTTCATGTTTTAAGTTGTTATTTAATGTTCATAATCCCTATAGACACTAGACCTCCCAATCTTTCATGTTGTATCAAGTGAAGATTTTATGTAATAAATCATGTTCAAGTGTGTAATAAAGAGCAGGGTTGTTATAGTTGGTATCAGAGGATAGGTTTATTTGTTTTTGGGATTAGGATTAGAAAACCCAAGTAAATCCTTAGAGACAAGACTAAGTATAATAAAAACATCCCTAAGTTTTGGTGATTTTTGAGTAAGTGGTTTATCAAAAAAATACATCCCTAACTGGATACGAGTAGGTAGTGGAAGCTCTAGAACAGCTATACCTAGGAGTGAAAACTCTGACAAGGAGTTTTGGGCCTGACCCAGGGTATCCCGGTACATGACAACAGGCCTTCCTGCACTCTTGGTTACGACACTCCTAGGGGATATACTTTAGTAAATTAACAACCATATTATAAACCATTTTTAAGGGAACAAAAAAATTCCCCTAAGAATATATGATGGTAAGTAGATCCATGATAACATAGATTGAAGCCTACAGATTCATAAGTTATGGAAATAAAAGTTATTTATAAGTTATCCTTTTTTTCATTGGATTCCCCATTATGTGTTTTATATTTTAAAGTACTCATCCCATGTCTATATCAGATAAGGTAGAACCAGAATCAAAAAGTGAAAGGTTGGGTTATCATTCATAATTCTATGCATTATTTTATATCCTGAAAGTTTAGTAGAACAATCCCAACATCGCCACAAATCATGGAAGTAAAGATGTCGGTGATTATGGAAAATGGGGAAATCCTTACATCCCATGAATATAAATCCTCCTCTATAATAATCGGTGGATTGATATTCCCAGAAAACCTCATCATACTCCCTCTAGTGTAATTTGATGCAATTATTGGTATGGATTGGCTTTCCCTATATAGAGTAAACATAAATTTACGTGAGAGGGAAATCACTCTCCATGTAGAGAATCGACCCCCAATTATGTATAAGTACAAAGAGGAAGACAAATTTTCTTTAACTCCATCATCACAAGCATGGATATTACTTCCCTATGAGCACGCGTATCTAGCTGAGATGATTGAGTCTAAGGAGGAAACCATCCTTGAAGACATTCCTATTGTGAGGGAATTCACTGATGTGTTTCCCAAGGAATTCTCTGGTCTTCCTCCTAGAAGAGATTTTGAATTATCAATTGATCTTTTTCCTAGGGAAATGCCAATATCCAAGACTCCGTATAGAATGCCTGTTATGGAGCTTAAGGAGTTTAAGAAACAACTATAGGATAATTTGGATAACGGGTTTATACGCCCAAGTGCTTCACCTTGGGGTGCACTAGTCCTCTTCGTCAAGAAGAAGGATTGGTCAAAGCTCCTTTGCATCGATTATCGTGAGCTTAACAAAATCACGATAAAGAACAAGTAACCTCTCCCATGAATTGATGACTTGTTC
Organism: Viscum album; assembly: GCA_963277665.1. Taxonomy (NCBI): domain Eukaryota; kingdom Viridiplantae; phylum Streptophyta; class Magnoliopsida; order Santalales; family Viscaceae; genus Viscum; species Viscum album. Next base: position 1,326,511,673 of record OY728143.1, read on the forward strand.
GATCAGCTATTTGAATCACAATACTTCTCCGATGTAGATTTTAGGTCGGGATATTATCAATTAAGGTTGATGAAGGAAGATATCCCCATGATTGCTTTTTGTATAATATACGAGCACTATGAACTCATAGTAATGCCTTTCAGACTCACCAATGCTCCAAAAATCTTTATGGACTTGATGAATAGAGTCTTTAGAGATTACATTGAAAATTTTATGGTAGTCTTTATAGATGATATTATAATATACTCCAAAACCAAGGAGGATCATCTAAGATATTTATTAGAGACCTTGTGAAAGGAGAAGCTCTGTGAAAAGTACAGCAAGTGTGAGTTCTAGTTTAAGGGGGTCTCATTCTTGGGCCATATCATTCCAGAAAATGGGATATCTATTGATCCCTCCATGATATCTGTAATAGAGGGATAGTCGAGTCCAACATCGAAAACATATATCCATAGCTTTTTAGGGTTAGTTGGATATTATCGACGATTTGTGAGAAATTTCTCATGATTGTCCAACCCTCTTACTAAGCTAACTCAGAGGGAAGTAAAGTTTTCCTAGACTGATGAATGTGAATAAATCTTTAAGGAGTTGAAAAGGAGGTTTATCACTCCTCCTATGCTCACATTACCCATAAGTGTAGAACTGTTTTGTGGTATTTAGTGATGCTTTGAAGAAAGAAATTGGTTGTGTGTTGATGCAAAATGACAAAGTTATTGCCCATATTTCAAGGCAATTGAAAATTCATGAGAAACATTATCTAACACATGATATAAAGTTGGTTGTGGTGATATTAGCTTTAAAATTTTGGTGACATTATCTATTTGGGGAGAAGTGTGAAATATATACGGTTGAAAAAAAACCTCTAGTATATATTCACATAGCAAGAGTTGAACATATTCCAAAAAAGATAGTTAGAGTTGATCAAATACTATGACTTATCAATCCATTACCACCCTAGGAAAGTGAACACGGTGTTGGATGCTCTAAGTAGAATGAACCCAAATATTCTATCATAGATGATAATTGATAAGGATCCAATCTTCTTAGATTTGATGAAGATGGACATGGGGATCATAAAGAAGGAAACATCATTAATCCTTTCACAAATGATTGTTCAACCATCTCTTTTGTAAATGTTAAAGGATTCTCAAAAGGATGAAGTGGAAATTTAGAATAAAGTGGAAGCTATCAGAAAAGGGAAATCCTCAGAGTTCAATGTTAATGAAGAAGAAATCATGAGATTTGGAAAAAGATTGTGTGTTCCATCAAGTCCAGAGCAGAAGAAGGAACTTTTGGATGATGCACATAGTTCAAATTTTTCTATTCACCCAGGAAACAAAAATATGTATCAAGATCTCCAAGATCGTTATTGGTGGGATAATATGAAGAAGGATATCTTTGAGTATACATCAAAGTGTTTGGTGTGTCTGTAAGTGAAGTCAGAGAGGCAAAAGTCTAAGGGGATGATGCAACCATTTCCCATACCAGCCTAGAAATGGGAGAACATAACCATAGAAATTGTCACCAGACTTCTGAAGACATCAAAATGCAACAATAAAATCTATGTTGTTGTGGATCGTCTTACAATTTCTGCACACTTCATTGCAATTCGGGAGGATTCTCATTGGATCAACTGGAATAGATATATATCATGGAAGTGGTAAGGCTGGATGGAGTACCACTAACTATTGTATCTAATCAAGATCCAAAATTTACCTCTATGTTTTGGAAGAGTCTTCAACATGCTCTGGATACTGAACTAAACTTCAGTACGACCTATCATCCTCAAACTGATGGCCAATCGAAGAAAACTATTCAAACACTAGAATATATGTTAAGATCATGTTCAATGGACTTTAAAGGAGGATGGGATCAATATATTCCTCTAGTTGAATTCTTCTATATATAATAATTTCTACTAGAGCATCCAAATGATGCCTTATAAATCCCTATATGGGAAGAGGTTCATAACACCGACATGTTGGGATGAAGTCGGTGAACGTAAGATACTAGGAACAGAAATGGTCGAATAAATGGTGGAGAAGGTTAAAACCATTCAGCAGCATATCAAGGCAGCCCAGAGTCGATAGAAGAGTTATGCAGATAACTGTCGATGAGTCCTTGAGTTTAAAATTAGAGACATGGTATTTCTATGCATATCTCCATGGAAGAAGATCACGAGCTTTGGAAAGAAGGGGAAGTTAAGTCCAAAATACATCGTCCCCTTCGATATTCTTGATAGTGTCGAGGTTGTGGCCTATCGACTAGAACTTCCACCTACCATGGCCAAAGTACATGATTTCTTTCAAGTATCACTCTTAAGGAAGTACATACCAGAACCTTTACATGTACTCTCTTTAAGGGTAGTACAACTGAAGGATTATCTTTCATACGAGGAGCAACCAGTGAAGATATTAGATCATAAAGAAAAAGATCTATGAAATAAGACAATGCCTCTCGTGAAAGTGTTGTGGGGAAACCACAAGTTTGAAGAAGTGATGAATCAATGTTACCCACATATGTTTTAGTGTGAGAAAAGGAAATTTCGAGCGATAAATATTTTAAGGGGGAAAGATTGTAATGACCAAAAAATTCATTAATGAAAATTCCTCATGGTCTATTTAAATGTATTCTTATGGTTATATAAAACGTATGGAATTATTTTTTTCTATATTTTAGTTTATAAAATACACTTAATAAGTGTGATCATTGCTATTATAGTCATTGAACAGTGATCACATGATTACTATAAATATAGGGCTTTAACAAATGCAATTTACTCAGACAAAGAAGCGATGAACTCATCTAGTAGACTTTCCCCATAAGAATCCCATTTGTCGGAGCTTGGAAAGGAGGTGGCATCATTGGGTGTTTCTATTTACCATTCCCAAGTCGAGATTGAATACGTTAAGCTCGAGCAGAACTGCCTATGAGAGAAGTGGAAGTTGATAGAGATTACCACTTGAGCAATTCTATCTAAGACACCCCAAGAGTTTGTCACCATCAATCACCTTACCCAAAGGTCTTATACGGGTATTTTAAGGGGTTATGTTACACGACCCTAATACTATGATTATGAACATTATTTTTTATAGATAATATACATTATTATTATTATTGTTACTTTGTAAATAGCTTTTCAAGCACGAATAGTATTTTTAGTTAATATTCAACTAAGAAATCTATTTTGATGAATTAATGGATTTTTTAATTAAATAATATTTTAATAAATTATTATTATTATTATTAAATTATTTTTCATTAAATATAAATTATCGTATAATTTTATTAATGCAATTTTAATTTTTATTATGGTTTTAATTCTTTTTTTGTCAAAACCCATGAATTTTAGATAAATGACGGTTTTTACTTTAAAAGTAAAATTAAAATATTTAGAAAATTATTTCGATAAAATGAATATTATTTTCCACTCCCCTCTGGAAAAAACCATGGGCTGGTTTATAGTTTTGATTAGTTTAATGTGTGGTGTCCCAAACCTAAATAATAAACAATTCTCTCTCCTTTCCTATATAAACCCTCCCAAGATCCCACTTTATCTTCACTCAAATCCTTTTGAGTTCGTCCAACATCTTCCCTCCTCTCTCTAGAATCCTCCCAAGGTGCCCCAATCTCACAAGAAGCCTCTCTCAAGCCTCTCCAAAGCCTTTGGAATCACACATCCAAGTAAGGGATTCTCACTTTCGTTATTTATGTCCAAGGTTCCTTATATTGTAATTCTCTTTTATTTTCAATTATAAATGTTGGCGTATGATTTCTCACCTTCCCAATACTTCCCAATTTATTTTTTAATGATGATAGACCCTTTTGTATCTCATTAATTGCCTCCCATGTACACCCATTAGTATGCCAAAATTCCGTAAGGAATATATCTCTCTTCATTTACATTCAAGTAATTCTTTTTTATCATGAATCTAAATTCCATTAAAAAATTTGGGGCATGTATCTATATAACCCCCTTACTATCCATTTTATTTAAATATGATTAGACACCCCTTTATCTCTCATCTACCATTTTTATGAGTTCTTATGTCACGTCGTTATGCAGCCGAAATTGCACTGCGATTTTCCAAGCCAAAGTCATTGTGTAGTGAATACCATACCCGTTTCTCTATCTAAGGTATTCAAAATTATGCATATTTACTTATTATTTAAATAGTTTTAAGTATTAATTACACACTCCTTTATCATGGAATAAATTCTGATGTTTAATGAATCCATGTTTTATGATCTATGTCGCACACTTATGCATGACATGAAATGATTTAGAAGGGTGCGCCCTGATAGTGCTCCAATGCATTGGGTAAAGTATAGTATCATGATACGTCATTTCCAATCGGTTTTGACTAATTATAATTCAAGTGTAACAAAGTTTTACTCATCAATCATGTAAAATGAGGGATTACTCATGCTCCATGTGCAACAAGCCTTGGCTCATGTTAATTCCTTGTTAAGTGTTGTTGCCACATCTCCATGTTATGATTATCATGCTTTATCATGCCTTTATGTTCATGTTTCTCTTGTTATACATTGATATTACCATTGTATAACATGTATTATATTCTTCATTTTATTCCATTTTTATTCCCTTACTGGACTTTAAAGCTCACCATTTTCTTATGTGTGTCCTTAGGTTATCCTATGCAATGATAAGTACGAGGGAATATAGTGGTCGTGTAAATGAATTTTTCAATAAAGATGTCATGTTTCATGATTTAAGTTGTTATGAAATTTTATTAAGCCCCAAAAACACTAGACCTCTCGATCTTACATGTTGTATCAAGTGAATATTTTATGTAATAAATCATGTTTAAGTGTGTAATAAATATTAGAGTTATATATATATATTATCATTCATGTTTTTTTATAATTTCAATTATATCATAAAATTTTACTAAACACATAATTAATACATTCCATGATAAGTGTGAATGAATCACATCTCTTTGAGTAAGCTGTAGTCCAAAAATCAACACGTGAAGTTATCATATTCACACAAAATTAAATGCTTGAATGTATGTTTTATATAATAATTAAAAATCATAAATACAAAATAAATATCATATATATCATATAAAAACATTATTTTCATCATGATTTTATACCATGATAGGTGATAAAGGAAAAATGAATAACATCATTTCGCGTGGTGGTTATCCACCGTACAAAAAATGGTATGTCTGTACCCATTTGATATAAGTGTGTTTTAGTATAGGCATAACCCATAAAATAAAAAAAATCTCATTATATTTAGGATGATGAGGTTATATATATGATTTTATTAGGAATACTTTTAGTGGGTGTATAATTAAAAAAATAAAATATAATGTGAAAGGATATTACGTCTTCTTTTGGTAACTCCTCTTGGATTTCACAAAAGGGCATTATTGGTTAGTTTTATAAAAAAGGGAGGATTATATGATGAATTTATAGAACTATGGAGGATTAAACAGAATATTTTTTATAATTCAATGGGAATTAGAGGTGTGAACAAGTGAGGGGGTGAGTATCCTTTTATAGTGGAGGAGGAGTGGCATTCATATAAATATAAAAAAGAAAACACTATTGAGAGGTTTACCTTACATCATGTTCCAAAATTATATTACATTTTCTATCCACGAATGGTATTGGTTGAAATTTTTCAATATAATAGATTTTGGTAATGTGTCTATTTTATTTGGCCCTTTAAATTAATGTTTAACCATTTAATAATCTGGTTTTACCTTAGTTACTATAATTAATTTTGATTAATTTCACTAATAATTTTGTTCAAAAACAAAGTTGGTATTGTTATACATTATAAATTATTATGGTTACAAATAAGGAATCAATTTTCAAAAATTAAAATCATAATAGTGTAAGAATTTAATTTAAAATTAATACCGCCGACCTGTAGTGATAGCAGGTTTTTTAAGTGAAAATGTTTAAATGTTTGAAATGTTTTATACCCAATTTCAATATGAAACTAGTTTAAATTAAATAAGTTGAATTAATTTATATAAAATTTATATAATTACACATTAAACCAAAAATAATTTATAATTTTTAAATATAAATTTAATATAAAAAACCTTATTTTTGAATAAAAATTCATTATATTAAACTATTCATCAAAAAATTATGTTTTTTCAAAAAAACAAAAAATAATCACCTTAAGATAATATTAACATTATGAATTCAGAAATGAATATTATTTTATAAAAATATATTTATCAACATTTCTAAAATTAAATTTGTTATCGTTCACAGAAGGATATAAAAAGATTATCATTTGAGAAACTAGTATTTTTCTAAATAAAAAGTATGTACTAAAAATATAATTTATTTAAATAAAAACATTATAAATAATATTCAGGAAAAAAATAGTTATTAGTATTCATATTAAATAGTTTAATAAAAAATTATTTAAAAAATTATTTAAAAACCATAATAAAATCGTGTTTTATAGAAACTCAGTGTTGTGTGTAACACAAGATAAAATGATGTTGTGTGTAGAACAAGATTAACATATTGTAAAATAAATAATTTATTACATTTTGTAGCATGAAAAAAAGACATATAAGTATTTAATTTATTAGATAAAAGGATCATAAATACATTAGGTCTTACATTTTACTACCTTAAAATTTATTTCGACCTCGAAACATTTCATTCTGATATAAAATAATGAGGATACTTGTGTCTCATAATATCCTCAAGTTCCCATGTAGCTTCCTATAACTAATTATTTCCCCACAAAACATTAACCAGGTGAGTGGTATTGTTTCTCAGAACATTCTTTATACAATCCTTAATTTTAACTAGTTGTTCCCCATATAAAAGATCTTTCTCTAGTGATATGACCTCTGAGTTTAGAACAAATAAAGGGTCAGGTCTTTAAATACTAATGAGTGATACTTGGAACACATAAAGGGATATATAAAGATTTGGAAGAAGTTCCCAACGATAGGATACCACCCTGATATGATCAAGGATTTCAAATGAATTGATATAACTAGTTCTTAGTTCCCTTTTTCCTCGAATATCATAACCTACTTCTAGGGATAGATTCATAAAAACACCTTCTCACTAACTCCAAATAATAAATCATGGTGATGGTTATCATCCTAAAGTTTTTATTGACTTTGAGGTGTCATGATATGATACTGAATGGTTCTAACCTTCTCATCCATTTCTTCAATGATCTTAGGTCCAAATAGCTATCTTTCTCTGACATCATCCCAACATGTTGGGGCTCTAAATTTCTCCACACAAAGGTATTCAAATGGATCTAATTGAATGATGTTGTGAAAGACATTATTATAAGAAAACTCAACTAGAGGATGGTGTTGATCCAAAAAAACTTTGAAATAAAAAAAACAAGATCTCAACATATCCTCCAGGGGTTGATTTGTTCTTTCATACTGACCATCCATTCGAGGATGATAAGTAGTACTAAAACTAAATTAAGTATCATGTTAGTTCTGAATAATTCACCAAAAAATTGAGGTAAATCTTAGATCCTAATTAGATACAATGTAACGTGGTACTCTATGAAATCTTGCAACTTCCTTAATATATATCTTGACAAACCAATATAGATTGAACACTTATATGATATCAATGATGTTTGTAGACATAGTAAGGTTATCTATAACCACCCATATAGCATTATAACCTTAAGAGTTTTTTTGATGTTAAATAATATAAACCATAGCGATGTTATCAAATTTCCATTCTGATATAGATAATGGATGTAACAACCCCCTAGATTTTTTTATTTTGTCTTAAAATTCTATCATACCAAGCACTGAGATACAAGATCTGTGATATATACCTTATTACTATCCACTCATAAAAATTATTTCAAATTTATAGACATTTTCGTAAATCCATGATTAATATAGAATGAAGAACTATATGATTCCTCTATTTTAATCTTCATCAAATCTATTATATTTAGAAAAAACATGGTTCCAAAACCTTATCATTCTATATAGATCAAGGATAAACATAGGAACATTTATAAAAATCTTTTTTGACTCTACCTATTCCTTTTGGTCCTATTTATTCATTACATGGATTTAGAATTGAACAATAAATTGTGAAAGATAATATTAACCCCCTTCCGTAAATATTTCCAAATCCATCCTTTCCAAATCCTGAAATATTGGATCTTTTGAGATCCTCATCATATTTAAGCTAGCAAGATCCTTTTGACAGAAAGAATTGGATAATATGTTTGCTTTCCGTAGGTGGTAATATATTGACCAGTCAAATTTCATTATCATATCTGACTATATTATCTAGATCATGTTCATCTCATTATGTTTGAATATAAATTTCATAATTTTATAATCGATATATATGACAAAAATTTCTCCATAATTATAATGTCTCTATATCAATAATGAAAAAAAATAACATTGCTTACTCCAAATCATGAGTAGGGTAAATTTACTTATAAATCATCAACTATAATGAGGCATAGTCTATAACCATATTAATTTAAATAATAAAAAATTATAGTCCCCTCTTATATGCATTAATATTGATTAAAAACCCTTCTCCACTATCGGTTAATGCGTGAACTGGTGCATTGGACAACCATCCCTTAAGTTCCTTGAATTTTCCCTCACAATCATCTGTCCAGAGGAACATGGGACACTTCTACATTAATGTGGTTAGAGTAATACATATTTGTGAGAAATTATAAAGAAAACATCAATAATATCCATCTAAACCTTGTAAACTATGGATTCCATTCACTATGATTTTTCTAGGCCCACATTTAATAGATTTTATCATTGTTGGATCTACTTGCATGCCCTCTCCTAAGATTATTTCTCCAAAAAACTAATCATTTTCAAGACAAAATTCACACATTATTAATTTTTTATAGTTTCCCCTTCTTAAGGGTATTTATTACAATTCTCATGTGGATTTAATTCTATTAAGTGCTATTTTAATATATAATAATATCATCTATAATGACTAACACAAACTAATTGAGGTAGTCTATAAAGACTCTATAAATCAAATTCGTGAATATATCTAGGGAATTATTAGGATTTTAAGGTATAAATATATATTAATAGTGTCTATAACCTATAAATAATTCAATCTTGGTTATATCCTATTTATTGGCCACAAATTGATGATATCCAGAATGAAAGTCAATCTTGGAAAACAATTGAGCTCCACATAGATGAACAAACAAGTCATCAACATGGTGAATATGATACTTGTTCGTGATAATGATGTTTTACAACTTTGAATAATCAATGTATAGTCACATTGATCCATCATTCCATTTTAAAAAATGAACTGGTGTACCACAAGGTGAAACACTTGTCCAAATGAATCCCTTATTAAGGTTTCCATGGAGTTGTCACTTCAATTCTTGCAACTCAATTGGGTTAATTCTATACGGATTATTTGATATTTTTTTGGAACATTAATGATATATATCATGAATTTAGCTTCACATTTTTATAGAATTCTAGGAATCAATTATGGAAATACATCCAAAATTTCAAATACAATAAGAATATCATCATTATCTATTTTCTCCCCAACCATTTGAGATAAACATCCATTTTGAATGGGAATTAAGACCATACGCTTGATGTAATATTCATAAGATTATGATTTATTTTTTACATTGATGAAATATGATATGTTTGTTTGAAATATGATAGATAACATCACTTACCTAAAAATTGATGTGGGATTTATGAATATAAATAAAATCCATGCCTAAGATGACATAAAATTCAACCAGAGGAAGAATTAAAAGATTTGTAGGAAGCACATCTCCACAAACATCCACTAGATAGAAATTTCAGAATTGATATGAAATAATTGTACCATTAGGGTTTTCACTTCTAATTCCACATATAATCATTTGGGTAGAATCCTATTACCCTTAAAATTTTATTTTTATATGAAAGTTTGGTTAGATACAGAATCAAATTAGACATTATATGTTCTATATTTGATGGTTTGTAGACCTTCCACCACATCATTATCACACACCTCATTAGAAACTGCGATTTCATGATATTTCATAATGTCTCATGGATTAAGAGGTTTTTTTCATATATCATCATCATTAACCATTTAGTTTAGGAACTATTAAAAATAATACCCATTCTCCTAACACTTATAGCACTGAAGTGGGGTAGGTGCATTCTGTTTTGATTTCTCACTATTCGCATTTTTATCAAACTTTTTCTCATCTATTCATCAATAAAATTCATGATGACCTTCCCTTAAACAATTAAGAAAATTATCAAACCCCTGAAGAAAATTTTAGTTGTGATTCATTCGACACATAGATCATAATTTAAATCTCTTCATCCTCTATTATTGGTTTTTATAATTTACATTGATCTCCATATTCATTTTCTTATCATATACATGAGATTAATATATAAATCCAACCTCCAATTAATCTATGATTTCACAATGCACAATCACTTCATAGACTCTAAAGTCTTTTATGGCCAACCCTCTTTGGAAACTTGGATTTAATCCAATGAATAACATATCAACATTAATTTTTTGTTGGATAATAACACCATAAGTTTACCTCACAAGTCTTATAAGTTTATCCTCATTGGTACAAATAGATTCATCACCCTTTCCTTTAACTAAAGTAAATAATTTCTCATTGATTTATGAAGAATATAAGGAAATTAATTCTTGAAAATATGTCCTCAAACTCATCCCAATCCATGGATTCAATATCACCATGATTCTTCTCATTCTTGATTAGATCTCACCACTAGTCCACTTCACCTTCTAATAGATAAGCAGTTATAATTAAATTATCATGTTCCTAACACCCAAAAATGGAGAATACATTTTTATAGGTACTAATCCATTGTTCAAGAACCAGTGGATTAGAAGAATAAATAAAATAAGGTGTATGTTTCCTCATAAACGAATAAAAAAAAATTAGTTTCCTCCTTTACATATTTAGAAGTCCAATATGATTCATAGCTTGAGAAATATGGGTGAACATAACAACGATATCTTTTATTCCATCTCCCATGGAATTCAGTTTCATATGAGGAAAATCATCGAATTCTCTATCACATTCACCATTGATGTGGTTCCTTCTGATTCAATACATTAAATAAGACCAAAAGAATTGAGTAAGAAACAATTATCATAGTAGGGAACCACATACAAATGAAAAACCAGTTATAGGATGTCTTAATTATGACACCTTCCTCAATCTATAACATGATAGGTTTATCCTATGTTTTTCATTGATAACATATAATTAAATCATTAATGATGCTTCCTGGTGATTTTTTAAATTCCCAAAGCATATCCCTTGGTAGTGTCAAATCTGGTGTGCAGCAGAGACAATTTGTATACACTAGTTCCTAATTTATACTACCTCAATACGGTGTTTCAATATTGTTACCCCAATGTACATTTTTCCCATATCCCCATACACTTGTATTATCCAGACATGGATTTATTTCTAGAAAAACACATACATTATCCTTTAGTAAAATTCTAGGACATTTTCATATACTTTTCATCATATGAAGAATTATTATTAAACATTACCAAAGTGTTATCACTATGGTTTTCTCATCCTTATTTTAAAATTTTAACTAAATGTTTCTCAAATAATAACTATAGATACCCTCACTTATCATAAATTATCATTACATCATTTTATCATAATAAATAATACATTGCACAAATAGATATGGAAAGATCGTTTAGTTTAGTGTCTTTGAAAACATGAAAATATAAATATAGGTACACAAGTGAGTTACATTATCTCCCATTAGGGTCTTCATGACTAGAAACATTCATAGACACATAATATAAAATAAAAATATTCATAACATAGTGAAATAAAACATAAAAAGGGATGATCTCATATTCTTAGTAAGTGTAAAAAGGGAAATATATATAAATAATCAAGAGCATAATGGTATAAGCACATGATCATGATAATAGATGATCCTACCATTTATTTAAAAGATCATAAACAAGAGTCATAGAATAACTATTTGATGTTCTTAAGACATGAATCATATTATAATCATGAGCATAATACATCAAATCATTACATAGGAAAAAGAAATAGAATTTTGGAAGAGACATAAAAATGTAATATTATTACCTATAAGTCAATTTTCATTGAAAAAACTTTATCAGGGAACTACATGGGGGCTACACTTGTTGAGTGGGACACACCACCATCACCCATTATAGTCCTTTCCTTAGAAGGGATTATGTTTCCCATCATCCCATAGTGGATCGGGTTTCCCAATATTGCCATAGCAGATAGAGTTTCACCATATTCCCAATTGGGTCAATAATGTTGACTATATTCCCATAATTATCATATGAGATATAAATATTAACCCCATTCATTGTAGGGAGATATCGATCCCACCCATCGTATAATGAAATAATACATACTTGTGCCATAATATTATAAATCATTAATCTTATCATAACCCATAAAAGAGATGATTATCATAAATATCGTATAATAAACCATGAAATACTTTTTTTTGTAAACATGTCCTCTTATAATAACATGTATAAAAGAGATAGTTCTCATAATCATTTTTTAATGAATAACCCCCAAAAAGAAGCAGGTTTCAAAAGAATATAACCCATGGAAGAGGAACAATTTTCATAAACAAATTTTCAACTTAAACATAAATAATTAAAAGAAAGAATAAGAATAAATTTTTGGATTATAACCATAGTAAATCATTGACTATTTTAAATTATTTCAACTTTTATAGAAAATATATTTAGAATGAATTTATTATGGAAAATACCTTTTCTTCTTTGAAAATTATTTTTTAAATAAAATATTTTCTATAAAAAAATTTACTGGAAAATATCATTGAAATCCATAAAAAAATTGAAATAATTTTCCTTAAATATCCTTTATGAAAAAAAAGAAAATTTAAAATCATTATTTAAAACATATTAGAAAACATGGTTTTGAAAAAAAACTCTCACACAAGATCTAAATAAGGCCAAATTTTGTTGAAATCATTTCCTTTATTATATTAAGTATAAAATAGGTGAATAATGAAACCAATACATTAAGATATCATTAATAACCATATTATAAGAAATGTAATTATTTTTCTTGAGATATGGATCATAGGATTCCATCAATGGAAGTATAATCGTAAACAATTTCGATAAACGATTAGATTATAGAACTAAAATAATACCATTTTGTTTACATAATCCCTATGAGAGAATAACATTATATGAATCTTGTAGTATCATGAAAATAATATTATTAAATTTATAAAATCTCAAAGGGATACTATGTACATATTATAAGAAAAATATAGGCGCATAACAAAACATGTGTCTTAAAAGAGGAAAATTGAGACAAAATTACCCTACGGATTTGTTATCTTTTGAACTGTAAACCCCATTAAATTAAGATCATAAAATGGATATGTAAATAACCATAATTTTTTTATATTTATCATATAATTAATTCATTGGAATTATATGCACCACACAAAATAAACAAGTTGTGAATATGACCTAAGTCTAGTAGAAATAACAGGGAGACTAGAAATCTCGTTACCTTATGTCTTGACTCTCTGCATACTTGTTTAAACCTCATATATAATAAATATAATTTGATTATAAATATATTAAAATACCATATAATATCATATAATACCATATATTATTTAAATTTTATCTTCTATTATTCATTTATTAACAATTCCATGTTAATGTTACATTACGGGTAATAACAGCTTTATTTTTCACATGTGTCTTGATTTTTTAAGTTTTTTATCCCTAGAATTTTATAATGATATAAATAATGTAAAAATGATATAAATTCATGATTTATTCAGTATATAAGTCTTTATAATAATCTATATAATATACAAATATTAAATGAAACACTATGTTCGTCGAGATGGTAAGACTTACGTATACACGAACCCATGTTCTGTTTTATTGTTGTATTGAAAGACATAATGTAAATTAAATATATGTATTGTATTTGGGTATTATAATTATATTTTCATATAGATCATATAATTTTACTAAAATTATACTTAATACACTCCATGTAATGTGTGAATGAATCACGTTGTGTTGAAGATGTGATATTCCATGCCTCTATAAATGAAGTTATCATATTTATAAAAAATGGAAATAATGAAGGTATGATTAATATAAAAATTATAGAAGAATAAATAAATAAAATATCATATTTATCATATAAAAAAATTATTCCCATAAAAATTCTCAACCATGATATGTGGTAAAGAAAAACTGAACAACATCGTTTCACGTGGTGGTAGTCCAACGTACACTCGAATGGTAAGTTTGTTACCCATTTGATGGAAGTGTGTGAATCTATAAGTAAAAACTGTATTATAATAAAAATTAGTATATTTATGATACTTAGGTTATTATAAAAGTATATAATAAGAATTATTGAGTTCTTGGATAATGAAAATGAAATAAAAGAGCTTTTCGAAGGATGTTACCTCTTCTTTGGGTAACTCCTCTTGGTTTGAATATAAGGGATTCTATGGACGAATTTCATCCAAACTTATGGAATCTAGGATTAATTTTTGGAATTATTTAGGTTATTTGTGTATGGTTTGGAAATAAAAAAATATTTAGTGGTGTAAATAATTTTGGGGGGAGGGTGAGTGCTCTTTTATAGTGGGGGATGAGTGGTATTATTGAAAATTTAAAAAAAAACACCATTGAGAGGTATCCCTTGCATCGTGTGCCTAAAATAATTTTCCATTTTAGAGAAAATAGAGTAAGGGTCAAAATATGAACATCCAATTTCTTTTGGAGATTTTTATAGTCTATTTGGTCCATTTAATTAATTTTTATCCATTAAGTAATCTTGTTTTACCTTAATCACTCTAATTAATTTTAATTACATTCAACATTATTTTTTCTTATAAACTATGATTTTCATATTTGACATCACAAATTATAATAATTTAAAATATGTAATCCAATTTTTTACATTCTAATAACATAAGTGTCAGATGTTAATTTAAAAATAATCTCTCAGATGTGTCCCAACAGTGGGTTTTTTATGCGAAAATATTTGAAAATTTGAAAATTTTTAATATCCAATTTCGAAGTGAAATTAGGGAAATGACCTAAATTTTATTAATTTATTTAAAATTAATATAATTACACATTTTAACGAAATTAAAATATAATTTTTCATTATATGTAAATTATATGAAAAATAATTTTTCAATTAAAATACTATATTTTTAACTATTCATCCAAGAATTATTTTTTTCATAAAAATACGAAAAATTCCCCCATATGATAATATTGAAATTATTATTTATAAAATTAATTTTATATTATAAAATTAAAATTATAAAAGTGTCTAAAATTTAATTTTTTACTGTTAATAGAAGGACGTAAATAGAAGTTCATTTGAGAATATGGAATTTTCAATCAAGAAAGACATTACCAGAAATATTATATATATATATATAACCATTATAAATAATATTTTGAAAAAAAATAGTTATTAATATTTATATTAATTTACTTAACATCAATGATATAATTATCACATTTAAATAATTATAATAAAAGTTTGCCTCATAGAACCTCATTATTTCATGTAACGCATGCTGAGTCAATGTTGCATGTAGAGAAAGAATAACATAGTGTAATGTAAAAAATGTTTTATCCGGTGTATCGTGTAATTTAATACATAAATGAATTATATTTATTCAAGAAAAGGGCTTATAATAATTCAGGGTGTTACAATATTGACCACACCAAAATCCATTCAATGCGAGAATACTACATGCCATAGTGTCATGGAAGATATGATGATGATTTAAGATGAGTTATTTCTCTGAGTGTAGTATATATAGTCAACCATATGACACTGCACCATAGTTTCTTTGACCATGGTTAATATTGAATTATGGAAATCGTGATTATACCATAGTGATGGTGTACACACATTAGAGGGTTCAAAATTTATTATGTTACACCGTACTGTCTCGTACAAAATTATAGATAAGATTTTTAATATTGGATAATGTCTTATGTTATGGGTACTTATTATTATAACATATAATGATTATATTGAATTTAATGGTGCGTGTTTCCTATAATAATAATAAGGTATATCCAGTAAAATTGTGGTGTTGGAGGTATCCATCATGTACATTATAATAATTTTAAAAGAATAGAATGTTGTTGTGAAATGAAAATGGATAAAAATAAAAAAACATACTCAAGTATTGGAACAGTGTAATTCAAGAGTTTATTCCAAATATTATTTGTAAGGTTGATGTTTGAAAAATGTGTTAATCCATGTGTCTAAACCTCACAGGAAATTGATATTTTTTGTGGTAAGAGAAAACCCATTTTTAGGGCATGTTCATATTACCCTTATGTGTGAAGAAGAAAGATTAAAATTATGGTGAAGTGAGTTCTTCATTTATGTAGAGTAGTTAGTTCTAAAAATTTTCAAGGTATTTATTATAAATACCCGTACATTACAAACATTGTTATTACTTCATAATTGATGCATACTTATTACAACATATACCAAAACCATGGTAGGACTGTATAGGTATAGTGTCTTTAGAAACTGGGAAACATAAACAAATAGTACATAAATCATCAACATGGTATCCCTTTTATTTTATCATATATAGAGTCCCTTTTGGAATATCTTACTTAATACCCTTTTTCCGGACCTGGGGAAAAGTAAACATACAAAAAGGGTGAGCTCAAATGTTCAGTAAGGGTAAACAAAAAATATATCAATCACATCATATTCATAAGAACATATCATTTTGGAAATCTTAACCTACAAAAGAGATCATAATTTCATAACATGGGATAAATCATAGTAGTGAAATGTAATCCCAATAATCATAACACAAAACATGAAACTTTGTGGCATACACACATAATCATAGAGAATCATTTCTTAGTAGTAAAGATTAATTGGCAATACTATCTTAGCGGAAAAATTCCATTTCTAAACCGAGTTCACTCCTCATTTCAGTCCTGTATCACTAAACCTGATTAAGCTGTTGTACCAACCATGTCTATCTCATGAGATATAAATCTTTACCCAATTCATTGGAGGGAGATATATGTCCCACCCATCTTATAATGATACCATTCTTATGTGTGCCACAAGATCATAAATCATACATCATAGCATAACCCATGTAATAAAAATGGGATTCTTAAACATTATTTCATCATAACATAATCCATATAAAATAAAAGGACAACATAAAAATAATTCCATCATAACATAATCAAATCAATGTAAAAATAGGGATAGAAACAGAACCCTATATTATCTTAGATGGAAAATAATTTTGATAAAACACTTGAACATCATTCTTGAGGAAAATATCCTTTCTACTTCAAAATCATTTTTCCTTTCTTAATATGTCATAAAATTTTAAACTAAAAGAAGTTGATTAAAAAAAACTTGAAAACTTGTAAAGGAAGCTTCATGGAAAAATTGTCTAAAAGTCCATTCAGGCCGTATAAGTTAAAAAAACATTCTTCTCGTACTTTGGACGAAAAAGTCAAAAAGTACCTCGTACTAAAAACGAAAAAAGATTCCTTTAATATATTTTACTAAAAACTCACCAACAAGTAATATTGGATTTAAAAAAATTAGGAGGATAGAAATAATATTACATATTTAGGAAACATGGATGTGGATGATAAATACACCCCAGTAAATACCAAAGTATAAACAATCTCAGATAAAAATGAGATTGGGAGATTTTTCCTTACCTTAGGTTCGATATGCTTCGTACATATCTGAAACTCCTGTATAATGATTTAAATAATGTTATTGATTTATTCCAGAATCGTACTCATTGTTATGGTATCATATATGATCATATTCTTAGCTTCGTATTAGTAATATTTCATTGCTAGTTGTTATTCGGGTGTTTATTGCTTTTTATTTTTATGCGTGTTTTTTTGAATAAATTCTTATTCTTATTTTTAGGTTATAGATACCTCATTTCCAGAATGGTATCAGTGTAATATATATCATATTTATTCATTAAGTTTATTTATATAATCATTATGCATTGAAGATCATGTAGAATGAGTCGCATCACATCGTAGAGACGGTAGGCCGTATGTACGCACGAGCGATGATATCCTTCCCATGATCGTGGAATTGTATTGAAGTGTATGTATACTATTTCAGAATCAATATCACATTACAATAATCATATATAGTTATTCTTTACACCATTATACCCATCCAAGTAAGGTGGTGGTGGAAAACAGATTACACCACGACATGGAGACGGTATTCTGTACGTATGCACGTGTGGTGATTTCGTTTTCCGTAGGATGGATAGAAGGTGAAATAGAGTTGTTTAATATTTATAATAACATATCATTATATGAGTGATATTTATGTTATTAATTCATAAAGAAACTATTAAATAAGAATAAGTAGAAGAAGAAATAATGTTTAAAGAATCAGTAACAGACATTACCTCTTCTTTGAAGCGCCTCTTCTTAACCTCCTCTTAGGGCACTAAAGATGGTCTTTGAAGAAGACCAGGACCTATAGGATATTTCTAGGGAAGTTTAGAAGATAAATTGGCAGGGTTTGGGAGATCTTGAAGGCCCAAAGTGGTGTGAGGAGGAGAGGGAGGAGGTGCCCTTTTATAAGGGAGGAGAGGGGCACTTTTGAAAAAACATAAAATATTATTTTATTATAAAGTCATATTCGGTTTTTAATAGATACAAATTGATTTATTTATAAGATAAGGTTGGAATGGGTCAAAATAATCTCAACCAATAGATTTTAGACAAGTTTTGGTTACTATTTTAACCTTACCATTTAGATTTAAATGTAAGTTAAATAATTATACTTTTACCATGTCTTCTTGTTTTCTTACACTATATGGTTAATAAACTTACTATAACAAGACAAAAGAACCCCAAGTTGTTCATTATTAATATATATAACCTTATATAAGTCATTTTTTTGATCCTTATATTTTTAGGAATAAAATAACTATTAGTAAAATAATATTTGTTTTAAAAACTATTTTATGTCAATTTTGACACTATTTGGTAATTGATTTTTGTGAAAATCATAACAACATGATTAGTTCGAAATAAGTTAATTAAATCAATAAAAATATGTCATATTAACCTATAAAATTAATTTAATTCATTAAAAGTCTCAAATCACATTTATTTGGGTATTTATAATATCAATTATGTTAATATTTCTTTCATAAGGTAATTACTGCATCATCATTGTGTCATAAATAAATTAAATTATTTAAAGTCTAAAAATTTTAAATAAAATTCCATTCTGTAGTAAATCATTTTATCTTTCTAATTAATATTTATAGTCTAATTTATCTTATTTATAACCCTGTATTAAAAAAATTAGTTACTAAACTTTGATTTTAACTATTTTAACTCTTCTTTAAATAACATAATATTAAATGTCCTAATCGAATCCAAGTGGACCTAAATGGTCATATTTTATTCATAAGGTTGTTTTTGGTCGAATTAAACTTATCCAATATAATTAGAACATGTGTTAGGGTAATAATAATACCATTTTTACCCTTAATTACCCTATAAACTTTTAACCGTGGTAAATAAAAGTAAAAAGTTAATATTCACCAAAAATTATTTTTATCTTATTGAACCATATTTTACTCTTTAATGTTAACCGTGTCTCTTGATTTTTTAAAATTACACTCATAGAAGTGGTAAAATTATGTTTTATGTAAATTTTCAAATTCTCCTAGGAGGTGGGTAAAAGACGGTGAAAAGTTCAATAAAATTTTTATATATCTAAAATTATTAGAAAATGACTCCAATGAATTACATTGAACTTATATAGGTATTAAGTATAAATTTTGACCAAAAATAAATTTAAATAAATTAAATAATTATTTAAATAAAAAGTCGGTTTTTAAATAGTAACCCAGTGTTTTCACTATTCATCGAAAATTGAAAGTTTTCGGAAAAATACCAAAAATTTACCCAGACTAATTTCTATATTCCAAATCCTAAAATAAAGTCCATTTTGGAAGATAAAATTTATAAAATTTCAAAAATTGGTATTACTATTCATAACGGCTAGTTTTAATAATATTTTAATAGCATATCGTTGTTCAGTGAAACTCGGTATTGCGTACAACACAAGCTATCGAGGAAGGTCACGATTGCATGTAAAGAAAGCCAAGATAGTGTTGTGTGTAGTGAAATATTTCTTTGATGATGTATATAACATAAAAACAATATATTTCTCATAAAAATCTCAGGTGTTACATTCTACCCCCCTTAAAATGAATTTCGCCCTCGAAATTCATCACTTTGTAACAAAAAGATGAGGATACCTCTCCCTCATCATATTATCAAGCTCCCATATAGCTTCTTCTAATTGGTGGTTCTTCTATAAAACATTCACCAAGAAAATGGTCTTGTTCTGTAGGAATTTTTCGCTACGATCTAGAATCTCTATCAGCTATTCTTCATAAGAAAGATCTTGCTCCAGTGGTACAACTTCTTAGCTGAGTAAATGTTAAGGATTGGGTATATACTTTCTCAGGAGAGATACATGGAACACATCGTGAACTTGAGAGAGATTCATTGGAAGCGCCAATCGATAAGCTACCTTCTCAACACGATCTAGTATTTCAAAAGGGCTGATATACCTAGGTCTCAACTTTCCCTTCTTTCCAAATCTCATTACTCTTTTCCAATGAGATATTCGTAAGAACACTTTATCATCCACTTCAAACTCTCGGTCTTTTCTTCCATTGTCGACATAACTTTTTTTTCGACTCTGAGGTGCTCTTATGTGTTGTTTAATAGATCGGACCTTTTCTTCCATCTCATCAACAAGATCAGGTCCTAATAGATTTATTTCCCCAACTTCATCCCATCAAGTTGGATTTTGGCATTTCTTTCCATAGAGAGCTTCATAAGGAGCCATTTGAATACTGGAGTGAAAGATATTATTATAAGAAAATTCCACCAAAGGTAGGTGTTGATCCAAACCACCTTTGAAATCCATAGAGCAAACTCTTAACATATCTTGTAAAGTTTGAATTGTTCTCTCCGACTGACCGTCTGTTTGAGGATGATAAGCTGTGCTGAAACTCAACTCTGTATCTAGAGTATGCTGAAGAATTCTCCAAAACATTGAGGTAAACCTCATATCCCAATCAGATATAATGGAAAGTGGTACTCCATGCAATCTTACCACTTCCTTCACATATATCCTGTCAAGCTGATCCAGAGAGAAATCTTCTCTAATGGCAATGAAGTGTGTTAACTTCGTAAGACGGTCAACTATAACCCAGATAGCATTATTTCCTTTGGATTTTTTAGGAATTCCAGTGACAAAGTCCATAGTGATGGTTTCCCATTTCCATTCGGGTATGGGTAATGGTTGTAACATCCCCTTAGACTTCTATCTCTCAGCTTTATCTTGCTGACAAACCAAGCATCGAGAGACATATTCAGCAACATCTCTTTTCATGAAATCCCACCAAAAGTGCTCTTTCAGGTCCCTATACATATTCATGCTTCTAGGATGAATATAGAATGAAGAACTATGAGCCTCATCCAGTAGCTCCTTCTTTAATTCTGGGATGGGAGGAACAAAAACCTGATTCCTGAACCTTATTATCCCATCACAATCAAGGTTGAATTCACGAACATTTCTCACCTTCTTTTGTAACTCTATATATTTTTTTGTTCCTCTTTAATCTTCACATGTATAGATAGTTGAACATTCATTTGAGAAAGATAATATTTTTCCCCTATTATAATTCCAAGATCCATCCTTTGTAAATCCATAAATATTGGATCTTTTTTTATCCTCATCATGGATAAGCTAGCATGGTCTTGTCGACTTAATGTGTCTGCCACCTTGTTTGCTTTACTAGGGTGGTAATAAATTGAGTAGTCGTAAACCTTAATCAGCTCCAACCATATTATTTGATGCATATTCATCTCCTTTTGTGTGAAAATATACTTTTAACTTTTATGATCAGTATAAATATCACACATTTCACCATAAAGATAATGCCTCCAAATCTTTAATGAAAAGATTACTGAAGCTAACTCCAAATCATGAATTGGGTAATTTTGCTCATGGATTTTCAACTGTCATAAGGCATAAGCTATCACCATATCATTTTTTATGAGAACACACCCCAATCCCTTCTTAGATGAATCATTTTAGATCATAAATCTTTCTCCACTACAAGGTAGTGTGAGCACAGGTGCACTGGATAACCTTCTCTTAAACTCCTTGAAATTCTCTTCACACTCCTCCGTCCACACAAAATTAACTCCTTTTTGAGTCAACCTGGTGAGTGGATTAGATAATTGTGAAAAATCATTCACAAAACGTCGATAATATCCAGCCAAACCAAGAAAACTTCGGATCTCAGTTACTATTGTTGGTCTCGACCATCTTTCGATAACCTCTATTTTTACTGGATCCATAGATATCCCCCCTTTTGATATTATGTGACCCAAAATGCAAATTTTTTAAGCCAAAATTAACACTTGGTAAATTTTTCATAAATATTCTCCTTTCTCAGGGTATTTAATACAATTCTCAAGTGATCTTCATGTTCTTCCTTACTCTTTGAATAGAAAAGAATATCGTCTATAAATACTACCAAAAACTGATTCAGATAGTCTCTAAAGACTCTATTCATCATATCCATGAAGATATCCGGGGAATTAGTAAGACCAAATGGCATCACTATAAATTCATAGTGTCCATACATTGTACGGAAATCCATCTTTGGTATATCCTCCCTTTTGACCATTAATTGATGATACCCTATATGAAGATCAATCTTGGAAAAGTATTGAGCTCCGTGTAGTTGGTCAAATAAGTCATCAATGCATGATAGAGGATATTTGTTCTTGATAGTGATCTTGTTAAGTTCCCGATAATTAATGCAGAGTCTCATTGATCCATCTTTCTTCTTAACAAACAGAACAGGTGCTCCCTAAGGTGATGCACTAGGGCGTATGAATCCCTTATCAATATTCTCTTGGAGTTACTTCTTCAATTCCTGCAACTCAATTGGGGCCATTCTATAAGGTTTCTTTGAAATGGGCATAGCACCCAGTATGTTTTCAATTGAAAACTCAACTTCAGGATTTGGTGGAAGACCTAGAAATTCCTCCGGAAAGACATCATCAAACTCCCATAAAATGGGAATATTCTTAATCATTAGTTTCTCTCCAACCATTTGAGATAAATAACCTTCATTTAGTGGAATCATGACACATAAGCTGGAAGAAATTTCCACTGGGAGGTTATGTTCATCCTTACATCGATAGACGATCATAGATTGATCTGGAATATTAAATGTGACTTACCTTCTTTGGAAATTGATATGAGATCCATATAAAGAAATCCAATCCATTCCAAGAATCACATCAAATTCCAATATAGAAAGGATCACAAGATTTGTAGGAAGCACTTTCCCACAAACTTCAATCAGAGAAGAGTTATAAACTTTTGATGTGACTGTTGTTCCATTAGGGGTTGTCACAGCTTACTCAACATCTAATTGTTGAGGTACTACAGAGATCCCCTTAGAAAATTCTTCCGAAATAAAAGAGTGGGTGGATCCAGAATCAAATAAAACATTTTCTACTTTAGAGTGGATGGTAAGTGTACATTTCACTACTTCATTATCGTACTCCACATCACTGATAGAAATTTCATGTGACATTCCTTTGTCTTTGGACTTAAGAATTTATTGATGTCGATCATCATAAAAAAATCCTTGGATTAGGGCATTGATTAGCATAATGCCCCATTTCCTTGCACTTGTAACATTGAAGTGTTGGAGGTGCACTCTGTGTAGCCTTTTCTTTGTTCGCATCATTAGACATATTATTCTCATCATTGCAGCATTCAAATTCCCAATGACCTTATTTTCTACAATTGAAACATTTAATTGTCCCTTTACGACAACTCCCTATATGTTTCTTTCCACACTTTGAGAATAAGGGAAAACTCATCTTCTTTTCAGTGTCTCTTTAGATTTTCCTTTGAATTCCATTTTCCTCTTCTTATCAAACACATATGAATGATGGGTTACTCAAATCTCCATCTCAACCTTGAGATCACATCGAACGATTTCCTCGTAGCTATTGAAGTCCCTTATGGATAACGCCCTTCGAAGACTTGTTTTTAAGCCACTAAAGAATCGATCGATCTTACTCTCAGGTTGGATAATAATCCCAGAAGCGTACCTTGCAAGTCTTATAAAATTTGCTTTGTAGGTACCAACAGATTCATCATCCTTTTGCTTTAGTTCAAGAAACTCATTATCTATCATTGTTCGAAGAATACGAGGGAAGTACTTATTGAAAAATAAGTTCTTGAAATCATCCCATTCCATGGACACAATTTCATCCCTTTGCCTCGTATTCTTGATAAGATTCCACCATTGATCAGCTTCACCTTCCAAACGATATACTGCTAAGATGACTTTATCATGTTTAGAACATTGAAGAACTGAAAATATCTTTTTAGTAGTACTGATCCATTGTTCAGTAACTAATGGATCAGTAGACCCACTGAATGAGGTTGGACACTGCCTCATAAAGGATTCAACAGAATGTTGCTCCCTTTTTTGCTCGTTTGGAAGTCATGCATGATTCATAGCATGAGAAAGTTGTGTGAGAATGGCTACAATATTTTTCATTCCAACTCCCATAATGTTTGGTTTCTCAGGGGGACAATCATTGCATTGCCCGTCGCATTCAGCATTATCACGGTTCCTTCAGGTTCCAACCATTGACTAAAACAAATAAACATAGCATGAGAAACATTAATCATAATAGTAAAACCACATAATCAAGAATAAAATTTCACACTTTAGGTATTATCATAGGTTATTCATGGATATTTCTAAAACACTAAGATTTTGTCCTATGCTTAGACATATCCTTAGGGTTCTTACTAAGGCTTTCACATCCTAGTTTTCAAAGGTTGACTACACCCTTCCTCTGATACCAACTATAATGACTCATACATTACATACATTGTTATTACTTGAGAATTGAAGCATACTTATTAAAACATATAATAAAAAAATGGTAGGACCATATAAGTATAGTGTCTTTATAAACAGGGAAACATAAACAACTGGTTCATAAATCATCTACACTATCTCCCTTTTATTTTATCATATCTAGAGTCCCTTTTGGAATATCTTACTTAATACCCTTCTTCCTGGCCTGGGGAAAAGTAAACATACAAAAAGGGTGAGCTCAAATGCTCAGTAAGGGCGAAAAAAAGAAATATCAATCACATCATATTCATAAGAACATATCATTTTGGAAATCTTAACCTGCAAAAGAGATCATAATTTCATAACATTGGATAAATCATAGTAGTGAAATGTAATCCCAATAATCATCAAATAAAACTTGAAACTTTTTTTCATACACACATAATCATAGAGAATCATTTCTTAGTAGTCAAGACTCATTTCCAAGACTATCCTAGCGGACAAAGTCCATTTCTGAACCGATTTCACTCCTATTTTTAGTCCTGTATCACTGAACCAGATTAACCTTCCATTCCATCCATGTCTATCTCATGAGATATAAATCTTTAACTAATGCATTGGAGGGAGATATAGGTCCCACCTATCTCATAATGATACCATTCTTATGTGTTCCACAAGATCATAAATCATACTTCATAACATAACCCATGTAATAAAAATGGGATTCTTAAACATTATGTCATCATAAAATAATCCATATAAGAGAAAAGGATATCATAAGAATAATTCCATCATAACATAGTCAATTAAATGTAAATATAGGGATAGAAACAGCCCTATATTATCTTAGATGGAAAATAATTTTGATAAAACACTTGAACTTCAATCTTGAGGAAAATATCCTTTCTACTTCAAAAGAATTTTTCCTTTCTTAACATGTCATAGAATTTCAAACTAAAAGAAGTTGATTAAATATAAGCTTGATAACTTGTAAAGGAAGATTCATGGAAATAATGTTCTAAAATTCCATTCAGGCCATATGAGTTAAAAAACATTCTTCTCGTACTTCGGCCGGAAAAGTCAAAAAGTACCTCGTACTAAAAACGACAAAAGATTCCTTTAATATCTTTTACTAAAAACTCACCAACAAGAAATATTGGATTTAAAAAATTGTATTAGGGTAGAAATAATTTTACATATTTATGAAACATGGATTTGGATGATAAATACACCCCAGTAAATACCAAAGTATAAACAATCTCGGATAAAAATGAGATTGTGATATTTTCCCTTACCTTAGGTCTGATATGATTCATACGTATCCGAACCTCCTGTATAATGATTTAAATAATGGTATTGATTTATTACAGAATCTTACTCATTTTTATGATATCATATATGGTCATATTCTTAGCTTTATATTAGTAATATTTCATTGCTACTTGTTATTCGGGTGTTTATTACTTTTTGTTCTTATGTGTGTTTTGTTGAATGGATTCATATTATTCTTTTTAGGTTATAGATACTCATTTACAGAATGGTATTAATGTAATATATATCATATTTCTTCATTAAATTCATTTATATTATCATTATGCATTGAAGATCATGTAGAACGAGTCACATCACATTGTGGAGACGGTAGGCCGTACGTACACACAAGCGATGATATCCTTCCCATGATCGTGGAATTGTATTGAAGTGTATGTATACTATTTCAGAATGAATATCACTTTAAAATAATCATATATAGTTATTCTTCATACCATTATACCCATCCAAGTAAGGTGGTGGTGGAAAACAGATTACACCACGGCATGGAGACGGTATTCCATACGTACGCACGCACGGTGATTTCGTTTTCTGTAGGATGGGTAGAATGTGAAATAGAGTTGTTTCATATTTATAATAACATATCAGTATATTAGTGATACTGATGTTATTAATTCATAATGAAAAAACTAAATAAGATGAAGTATAAGAAGAAATAAAGTGGAAAGAATCGGTAACGGACATTACCTCTTCCTTGAAGCGCCTCTTCTTAACCTCCTCATAGGGCACTAAAGATGGTATTTTAAGAAGACCAGGACCTATAGGATGTTTCTAGGGAAGTGGAGAAGATACATATGCAGTTTTTTTCTGATCTTGAATGCTCAATGTGGTGTGAGGAGGAGAGGGAGGAGGTCCCCTTTTATAAGGGAGGAGAGGGGCACTTTAAGAAAAACTTAAAATATTTTTTTATTATAAAGTCATATTTGGTTTTTAATAGCTCCAAATTGATTTATTTTGAAACTAAGGTAGGGATGAGTCGAAATCCTCTCAAACAATATATTTTAGACAAGTTTAGGTTACTATTTTAACCTTATCATTTATATTTAACTATAAGTTAAATAATTTTACTTTTACCGTGTCTTCTTATTTTATTACACTATATGGTTAATAATCTTACTATAACAAGCCAAACAAACCCCAAGTTGTTTATTATTAATATATACAACCTTATCTAAGTCATTTTTCCAAACCTTAGATTTTGAGGAATAAAATAAAAATTAATAATGTAATATTTTTTTTAAAAACTATTTTATGTCAATTTTGACACTATTTGGTAATTGATTTTTGTGAAAATCATAACAGCATGATTAGTTCAAAAAAAGTTAATTAAATCAATAATAATATGTCATAATAACCTATAAAATTAGTTTAATTCATGAAAAGTCTCAAATTACATTTATTTGGGTATTTATAATATCAATTATGTTAATATTTCCTTAATAAGGTAATTACTGCATCATCATTGTGTCATAAATAAATTATATTTTTTAAAGTCTAAAAAATATAAAAAAAATACCATTACGAAATAAATCATTTTATATTTCAAACTAATATTTATAGTCGAATTCATCTTATTTATAACCCTATATTAAAAATACTTTAGTTATTAAACATTGATTTTAACTATTTTAACTCTTCTTTAAATAAAATAATATTAAATGTCCTAATCTAATCCAAGTGGACCTAAATGGTAATATTTTATTCCTAAAGTTGTTTTTGGTCGAATTAAACTTATCCAATATAATTAGTACATGTGTTTGGGTAATAATAATACCATATTTACTCTTAATTACCCTATTTACTTTTAACAGTGGTAAATAAATGTAAAAAGCTACTATTCGCAAAAAATTATTTTTATCTTATTGAACCACATTTTACTCCTTGATGTTAACTATGTCTCTTGGATTTTTGAAATTCCACTCATAGAAGCGGTAAAATTATGTTTAATGTAAATTTTCAAATTCTCCTAGGGGGTGGGTAAAAGACGGTGAAAAGTTCAATAAAATTTTTATATATCTAAACTTATTATAAAATGACTCCAATGAATTACATTGACCTTATATAGATATTAAGTATCAATTTTGACCTAAAATAAATTTAAATAAAATAAATAATTATTTAAATAAAAAGTTAGTTTTTAAATAGTAACCTAGTGTTTTCAGTATTCATCAAAAATTGAAAGTTTTCAGAAAAATACCAAAAATTCACCCTAGGCGAATTTCGATATTCTGAATCCAAAAATGAAGTCCATTTTGGAAGATAAAATTTATAAAATTTCAAAAATTGGGTATTACTATTCATAACGGCTAGTTTTAATAATATTTTAATAGCGTATCGTTGTTTAGTGAAACTCGGTATTGCGTACAACGCAAGCTATCGAGGAAGGTCGTGATTGCGTATAATGAAATCTAAGCTAGTGTTGTGTGTAGTTATATATTCCTTTGATGATTTATATAACATAAAAACACAATGTTTCTCATAAAAATCTCGGGTGTTACATTTATCTTGGAGGTTTAGTGTGACCAATAAATATTTGAAATTATAATGTAGTAAGATTTTAGTGAATTTGGCACATAGGATCATTTTCATGCATCCACCTTGGATGTAGTGTAGTGGGGGTGAAAAGGTAAAATTTCTTGTCTTGTTCTTTACTTTATTTCATATTGATAATAATGAATAAGATACTTCAAACTTTTCCTCAAGGTAAGAGAATAAGATCCTCATCTAAGAATTAATTTTCTATACCCTAAATTTCCCATAAGGTGTTATCATATATAGGATTCTAACAAGTTTACAAAAGGGAGTTCATTAATCTTCTATCATGGAAGATTTGGAAGGGATTTCAACCATAATAGAGATACT
Source organism: Viscum album (assembly GCA_963277665.1). Classification (NCBI taxonomy): domain Eukaryota; kingdom Viridiplantae; phylum Streptophyta; class Magnoliopsida; order Santalales; family Viscaceae; genus Viscum; species Viscum album. The sequence continues at coordinate 1,326,540,952 of OY728143.1, forward strand.
ATATTTGATGGAGCTATATTGTATTTATTTAAATATGAGATACAATATTATTTTTGATCTTATGTCCTAGATTTTTATACTATGTACCTCTATAGAGTTATTACAAATATTGTTATATAATACTTGATAGACTGATTCCATTGAAAATTGGATGTTAACTCCGATCAATTAATACATTGGGATGTACTATTACCATTGAAATGTCTTTTCATTTAGTGTCCTGAATACCCTATCATGTAATTTAGGTACATATTTTGAATATTTATGAAGGTTATTTGATGTTTTGGGAGGAACCATTGTACTTTCTATTGAATAACTATAAATATTTGAGATTTAGTACAAATTAAATGATTGATTTCATTTTTTATTATATATATATGTGTGTGTGTGTGTATCAAATACGTGTGAGGTATTGGTTATTATCCTAGTGATAAAAGGATAATAAAGATAAATATGAAGAAGAATCCATCAAATTTTCAATGATAGTGTGTCAGTTCTAGAAGAAAAGGTTCAAATAGATATCTCTATTAATTTCTTTCATAGTAAAATGATGTTGTGTGAAATTATAAAGGAACAAAATTAGTTAATAATCAAATAATACACTCAGGGGTAAAATTGTATTCCATGAAGATGTTATATATCATAGAAAACACAATATTCGATGATCATAATGAGGTGGTTTAATTTTTTATGCTCTCATCTTAAAATAGGAATATGGATATTTAAGGGAAAAATTGTAGTTACTTTCATCATGTGTGGAAAGTTTGGATATATTGAAACTAAATTTTTTAAAAACTATTATCAAAATAATGATGATGAAAAAAAATTCAAAAAGGAAAAAATGATTATTCAAATAATTAGCATTTGTGGTCAATCAAAATAATAAATAAACATTCTAATTGATAAATATTTCTATATAAATTGTGATAGATGAAGTTGAAAACTATAAATTTGAAGGGGTGTTGATTGTAATTTAAAATAAGACCTTAAAATAAAATATTAATGATGAAAATGTAGGAAATATAGTAAGGGTTAATCCCTATGAATAAAATAATCTAACCCTTTAAATACATGAAATATGTAAATAAGAGACCAATAATTTCAATGCAATGAAGCACAATTCTACGATCTTCATTGTTCCCCGTAGAGAGGAAAATAAAATAATATAGTTTCAAATAGAAGAACTCAGAAAAATATGTTCAAACAAATTAGGGAAGAAAGATGAAGTAATGTTTTAAATTTTATTAAAATATAAAATAATTTATGCTTTGTATAAAATTATCAATGACATTATAAATATAATTTTTATTAGTATGGTTATGTTTTTAATTGGATTCAAAAGTGTGAGTATCCGGAATAATTATTGAAACTCAAAATTATAATAGGAAATAAAATAGAATCATCATGAATTTTTTTTAATAGAGTTCCTAATGAGTAAATCTTTTAAACTTTTTGATTTTAGTAGTTAAAAAATAGAGTGAAATTAGTGATTATTTCCCATTGTTATCCTCATATTTCTCAGAAGACGGTTAATGATCACAAGACTAAAAAGGAAACTAACCATGTGACAAAGATAAATTCTAATGTATCAATAGTTACATATTTGTATAGAAATTTTTGACATACCTAATATTATTTCACTATTATTTGGAGGTATTTTCATGGGAATGGGAAATATAAATTAAAAGGAAATAATTCTATTCAATATTTTATATTTAATGGATATTTTTTCATTATGTAGGATATAGAAATAAGGCAGATATTACTAATAAATAATTCAACACATGGAATCTAGAATGACTTATATTGAAGTAAAATATAGGTGGTAATCTTCATCCAATTTTCAGAGACTTATAATAGGCTTTCAGTATTTTAGAAGAAGTAGAGACTTTAAAGATAGATGTTAACAATCCGTACTCATCACCAATATGGGTGATGAAAGGGATCTTGTAAGAGGAAAATGATGTATAAATTGCATTCCCATCAATGTAAAATTAATTTTATTTTATTTTGGATAGTTTAATTCCATAACATATGATTGGTAATAAGGACCTAATTGTAAACTTAATTTTTAAGAAAGTTATCATCATTTGTTTTGGGAATGATAAGGTTATCTTGATTCTCATTCCTAAAAAATATATAATTGGAGGAAAATTTATCATGTGATCTAATATTCCATTAGTTTGTGGCCATAGTGATATAATTCATATTTTTATCCTATTGGGTGACCATGAACATGATATAGTGTCCCACCCATGATTCCACTTTGTTGGGAAATGAGATGATTACCATAGGACCCCAAGATTTCAACCACAAATTCCATAGGCTACTGACTAACAATGAGGTCCTATGGTGTTTATATAGGGATAATATTCCCTCATTTATTATAGTGAAATTATTCATTATATATATAAGCTATAATAAATATTTTAAGTAGTATAAAAATGAGATAGGAGAGAAACCAATACAATTGAACATTCTAGCTAAGTAGATGATAACTGGAAGTAGAACAGGAAAAATATGCAATATAATGATAATGGTATAGTATCTTTACAAAAATAAACATGGAAGGCTTAGGGTATACATAAAAATATCACATGAAATCAAAATATTCAAAATGTCTAAAAACTAAAAAAATAAGCATCTTGAGCATAGGCTTGCTCCTCTGGCCCGAACTCCATCCAAGAATTGTCAATCAATATTTGGAAGCTAGATGCATCAATTTGTGTATACATCAAATCATAAGTCTTCTTGGGTACCAATGGAATCCTAAGAAAGGTGTGGGATATATTATTCATAGGTTTCCACCCATGGTTTCTAGTATAATCCATTCTGTGCAATATTAAATTAACAGTGTCATATAATTAAAAATGAATAACATAAATAAATAAATAAATAAACCAAAATGGATTCTGATAGGTCACATGTCCAATTTACTTGCTTCAAACTAAGCCAATGGGTCTGAACCAAGGGATCTTACAAATTTATAGTGATTTATAACTAGTTTTAAGGAGATGTTTTGTCCACAAGTATGTGATTGGGATTAGAGGAAACATCCCTATGTTTCCCAGACCAAGGGATCACTTATTATTTGAAAACATTCATTTACATTTAAATTTTAATTTATATGACACTTCATAAAATATAGGGGTCACCATGAGTCTATCTATGACTATTCAAAAGGATTTTCCAAGAACCATGGATGGGGCATGGTAAAATACCAAATCCATGATGTTCGTTCAAGGTGACTTAAGAATGAGGACCCCAAGTGTCACTCCAGGCATGGTGTAATAATGTTATATACTAAACCTTGAGTTTGAACCTAGTATCATAAATAGGGGACAATGTACCTCTCATAAAATTTTACAACTATTGATCAATTTACACCATCTACGGGTTCTCCCCTAGGGAACCATTGTCCCTCATCTAGAGGTAAAAGAAATTAACACTCTGCAATCCAATCCTAGGAATATCTAGTGACTCCCCCAATGTGTTGTCAAATAATTTTAAATTATAACAATATTGACTTAATATTCCATCCCATGGGTTCTCAAGTGAGAAACCCTTTTATCAACATAATCACTAAATTGAATCATTTAATCAAAAAAATTTACATAAATAGCATGTTTAAAAAATTAAAAATTTTATTAGTTCAATCGATTTTATCATAACAAGAAAATTGATCAAGGTGTTTCCATTTAATGGTTTATTTATAGCATGTGGTATATGGTCTTAAACATAAGGATCATCAACAAATTCAACTTGATTAATCAACCCAAGAAATAAATTATAGGGGAACATTGTCATGGTTTTTTAAACAATATAGTAATAAGGGAAATTGTGCTTCTATGGATGAGCACACACATTAGGGGTGACACAACTCATTGTGATCTACACAAGAGGTTGATTTTGCACTATCACGGGTCACAAATGGCACAATTCATATTCCATTTTAAATTAATTAGAAATTAAGAGGTGTTTCTAGAGGGATCAAGCTCATGGCCTAATTGCGCATATTATATTACACAATGATATGGGGGGAAATAACATAGACCAACTACCTTATCCTTGTAGAGATTACCTCATCAAATTTTGACTTTTGATTCGAGATAGATTTTAATAAATAGAATAAAATTTAAAAAAACCTATGAAGGAAAAGTAGGGGCTTTTTTCATTTGGTTATAAGGCTTAATATCTTGGAGAATAATGGTGGGGAGGATTAAAGGGCTTAAATCATTAAAGAGGAGAGAAATTATAATTTTACCCTAAAAATAAGGGTGCAAGGTTTGGAAAAAAGTTTGGCCAAACTGTACACCAACCATTCTCCAAAACATTGATTAAAAATAGTACACTGACTAGTGGGGTACAAGGTATATCTAATAGTGTGAAAACCATGTATAAAACTAATATCAAAAACTTGTAGTTGGACACACATGTGTGCACCTATGGTCGCACGGTTGTAGACAAATCATGCGGCCCGGAGCACCCCACTCTTTTCAACTACACGACCTAGGTAAACTATGTGGGTTGGGCTACAAGGTTTCTAATAACTACAAAACTCATTATTCCATATTAATTTTTGGTGCTTTAGGCTCCGAATGAGCCCCAAACACACCAAATACCTCATTTCTTTATTATTAATCATTATTAGGCCCAAAGGAATGACATTAAACCAAAAACAAACAGTCTGTACCTTAGAAAAAATCTAGGATGTTACAGCCTCCCCTTATTAAGAATACTTGTCATGGAGAAACCCTTCCAATAGTGGTGAAATTACATTAGATAAGTGTTCTTTCCACTAAGATCGTACATTGACCCATCACCCCTTGCTCTTGTCTTGTACGGGTCTATATTGACAAAGCACCCAATCTAGTGGAATAAACCTTCCCCAAAGAGCCTTTATTCTCCAATTAATGATACATATCAGATTATCCTTGAAGGATTCCTCATCCTCCATCTCAAAATCCTTTGGGTTAAATGAATGAGATGGTTCATCCTCATACCCTCGAAGGTGTGATATGTGAAAGTTGTTGTGTTCAGCGGACTACTGCCTCACAAACTGATATCCTTATTTTTCCATTACCACCTACCACGATTGTGTTTTATGATGTATATAAACTATATATATTATATTTAAAATATAATTATTCCTATGGAGTCTTTATGCCATCTAAATTTTTTTTACATTCCATTCTATATGGTATATTATAACATCGCTCGTGTGTATGATGAACTATCTCCTCATAAAGAAATGTGATTCATTTTTCACTTATTCTTTACATGGAATGTAATATAGAAAAAAATTAAATTATATATTTGATATATATGATATTATATTTATTCTATAAAACTAATATATCACCACTTTATTACCCTATCACTCGTTAAGGGAATGATATCATTGCTTGCCTATACATACGACCAAGCATCTCCATGGAGTGATATGACTCATTTTATATGAAAAACATTTAATAATGATTATAGTAATGTATATACTAAGAAAATATATTTTTTATAAAATTATTATAATTCTTCATATGATGTACTTATATCCTACATGCAAGAATTGCAACATTTACAAAAACAAATGTGTATAAAAAATAAGGCAGTTAACACATGAAACAACAAAAATAAAGTAATATAATTAATAAATGTGTGGTAAAATGTAATAATAAGATCATATTTGATATTTTATACATGATCATGATTATATTATAAATTAATTACATTATTAAAAAATATTTTTGAGTTATGAACATGTATGACAGAAATCGGACCTGATTTGGGTGCATATCATCTAACTTTTACTTTGGTCAAACATACGCCATATTCAACATTTATTTCATTTTTTTGGTGTATATAAAACCATTTTTATGTTAAATAATGAATTAATTTATCCTTAATTTATTTAATGTTTCATTTAATGTTATTTTATTCGTGGGGATTATTATTATAAATTTACCAATGTGGTATGGGTTTATTTCACAGTCTCAGTATTATTCGAGATTTTTTATGTTTACGTCTCCCATGGGGGGATTATTTGATATTTCAATCAATAAATAAATAAATTTTCCTCTCTTATGATTATTCGTGAACTTTTGATTATATAGTATCATTCTTTCAAAAATTATTACTCCGAATGATTGAGAATTGTTTTAAGAGAAGTAGACTACATTTCTCCCATTAGTTGAAAATTATTTTTCATCAAAATCCAAGTATTCTAAAAAAATTAATAAATGTTTATAAAATATAAAATATTAATTATTAAATAAAGTTTTACCCATTTTTATGTTCTTACAAAATCAATTGAAAGGAAAATTCATGTCATTTTTAGAAAAAATATAATATATATTTTACCAAAAATGTGAAGGAATATTCCTATTAAGGTGAATGGAATAAATGGAATTTTCCTTGGTGATGGAAAATCAATTTTATAAAAAGTTATTTATAATATTTCAGAGTTTATTTTGAAATAAAATTATTTTTATCAAGTTTTTTTGACCTTTTTTTAATTTTCTTTTCGAAATGAAAATGTAATTTTACAAAATAAATGTAGTGAATAACATTATTTTTGTATGTCTCCTCATCAATGACATAAAACCTTTTTTATTATGATCCAATGAGATTTATTGTATCGATACCATCCTTATTATTTATATGTATTGTTTATGATCATATTTTTTTTGATGTGATATTTTGACACTATTCATCATATTAATCTGAATGGTAAATGGTCTTGTTTATTGATTGGGGGTAATTATTATCAATTTATATGCAAGTTTTTTATTATGAATATTTAAGATGACTATGCATCTACCTATTAATATGAAGAATGAAATATACTTTTATTTTTCTATAGGGGCTCACTATAGCCCCTTAATACATCGTTAGGTCTAATGAGACAAACTAGATTGGGTTTTCTCTAAAGCCTTACCCATTTATATATATTTATTAGAACAAGCCTCAATAATTTTAGATATCTTGGCCTAAGAATAAATGTTATTAGTTTAATTGGAAAAATCATTGACATTATGTTTTAGATGTCTCGTATTATACATTAAATCATTACAAATTTAGTTATTTATATTTAATTTGGTTATTTGTTTAGTTATAATATCCATGGATAACTTTCATCCCAACATGATTATTTATTTGGAATTATTTAGTCGTCGTTTATTCATTACTTATTATTATGAAGTTTGTGATAAAATGGAATTTATTTTAGTTCATTACATTTTTATATTTATTGTGACTTATTAATTCATAGCTTCTATTGTATACTTACTATAACTGATAAATTGTTATCATGCCTTTATTATTATTTTTTTCCTAGGATATGAGGATGTTTTTTTCATTGAAATATAGGGATGCAATAAGGTAAATAATGGCATTTTTAAAAAAAATATTTGTGTTTTTTAGGATTTATAAAATAATATGAATTTTAAGTATGTATCCATTTTACAAAGGAAACTAAGTAGTAACTCCATTGAAATATGATTCCTTGAATCTTATGATAGTGTAATAAAGAAATGAATACCTCTAGGATATAGGGGTTGGTGTCATTATTATTTGTATTAGAAGAAGTTTATTATAATCTTTGGGAACTAGACTTATTAAAACATAGATTGGGGAACATAACCTAATTATATAACATGAGGATAAGTATATACAAAAATAATAATATTTTTGAAAGGAATTGATTATGATGTTTCCCCTTAAAAATAAATCCCTCTATATATGCTATAAGTGGATATTGTGCTGGCATAGATATATCTAGGGGTAATGACTCTCAAATGATCACATTGGGCTTATCCTAGTCGTCACATATTTCATGAAAACAGGCCACACTACGCACCTAGTTTGATATCCCCAGGTGATATTCATGGTTTAATAACATTTTTCATTAAAAACCATCATGATTGATTCGAAATTATAGGTATCCAAAATGAAACCATGTATATGAATATGATGTTAGTTAGGAATAAATTATTCAATTTATGTTCTTTATATCACTATTCTGAGGATACATTATTTTTTATAATGGTATAATTAAATATAGTGTATTCTTCCATTTATAAATATTTCCTAGAAGAGGGGATCAGAATCACATAAACACTCATAATCCAATGGGTAAGAAGAATAACTTCTTTACTTTTCCTAAAACAATCATGTGAAGGGTACTTGTCTCCCAAACATTATATGCACATGGGGACATAGTATCACGTGATAACCATATAAAGAAATAATTTGAATGTGTATTATGTCTTAGAATAGATACAAGAGAAGAAGAGGATGTCATAGAAATATAATTACAAAGGGAATAATGGAAAGAAGGTTTTTACTACATGTGATAATTGTGGAATAAATACCATTTTAGAATCTTAAAGGGGGTGGGATTTATCTAAAAATATTGACATAAATCCCAAAATTATAATGCTTTATATTGAAAAATTGAATTACAATGTTCAATTAATCAAATATAAGAAGACATGTTACTAGAAAAATGAATTCCCTAAGCTTTAAAGAAATATTCCTCATAATAAATTAAGGGGTCCTGGTGAAGATTATAATTTTACTAAAAAAAGTTCCATTATTAATTTTATTATTTTTGGATTATATAATTATGTTATTAGAGTATTTTAATAAATATTATTTTGTTTATAATAATGTTTTTTATATGGATTGTATTGTAGTACTATTTCTTAATTTATTTGAGATCATATATTGAGTGGTATCAATTATCAATAAAAGTGATTCTATGAGATTTTAAACCTCTTGAAAAAAACATGAAATAGAGAGGATATCCCTTAATATATTACTAGTGTTGAGATAATGATGTTGGGATAAATAGATGATTGATATGGATAATGTAATTTTGATAGTATTGACCACCATAGAATTGATTATTGATTTTTTGACAAGTGCATTATGCAATCATTTATGGAATACACATAATTTTTTTTATTTAAGATTATATCCAATAATATATGTTTTTTTAGGAATAAAAATAACTCATGTTCTCAATAATGTTTTAGGAAAATTATGGTTATTACCATGTTTCAATAGAATACATGATGAAGGAATTCCAATGGTTGGTATGTAATGATTATGACCTACTTCATATTGTTTAGGTGATTAATGATAATTTCATTTTTATAATTTGGGGACCTTCTTTCAAATGTTATCATTATTATTATTTTGGAAGGTTTTAATGTTTTACCATTTAAGAAATTGTATATGTTGAACTTTTGAAGAAGGTTTAGAGATTAATGTATCACTTCACCATATGAAGAATTGTGGAATTGGATAACTTATACTACCTATTTTTCAATAATAATTTCTAGGGATCAAAGAAAAGTATTATTATACAATTAAGGATATTAAGTTCTATTAAAAGTTATTTTTATTACATTATTCAAAAAAATAATTTGTGGATATTCATTTCATGGAGTAAGTGATGAATTGGAAATTGATCAAACCACAATTAAAGGATGAATTTGTTCTTATAAAATAGAAACATATAAATTATGTATTTTTCTTTATATTATTATAATAAAAATAATAATTACTCAAATTCAGGAAAAGTATATTGAAAAAAATCATATTATCTTCATATCCGATAAATCAAATATCCCTTTAACTCATTGTATATTTATGTTATTGTGATCATTAACCATCAATGGATCAGCAAATTTCTTGGGATCGATGATATATGTCACTCACTATTAATCCTTGGATATTAGTATTTACTTCCATGACCAAGTCTTATTTTACAATCATTTTTCTGTAAAATATAAACCTAGTAATGTTTTATTCTGGATGACCTTCATACATCATTTCTTTCTTATTAAGATGAATTTTTATTAAAAATTATTATAATTTGATATTTAAATAAAGATATTTTAAAATACCAACCCCTTGATTTCTGATATCAAGATTAAATTACAAGGACGAAATTAATTGTGGGGGATATAAAAAAAATATATTTTAATAGTATATTATCTTTGTTGATAGCGTGTATGAAAATAAAAACCAAGGATAGAATGTAATACAACATTCTAAAAAATTATTATATATTTATTCACAACTGTTTGGGAAGGGGAGAAAACACAAGAAATTACAACACTACCAAAATAGAAGTACTCGAAGAGACTCAAAAAAGAGACACATCTGAGACCCCAAAGAAGTTTCTACCACTATGTTTCACCATGGGGTAAATACCTTATGATATATTTATTTTTAAATAAATTCAATCTCTTTGACATATTGCAATGCCTGAAAAAGAGGGTTTGAAAGAAATGGGATGTTGTGCTAAAATGATATTATTTAAACATTAAAAATATATGTTAGAAGATAAATTTTGTGGGAATGATTGTTAATATTGATATTATTATATTTTTTTATATAATTATTCTAAATAGAATAATAATCATTTAAATTAAAAATAAATATTTTCTGAAAAAAATATATCTTTTCTAAAATATGGTTTAGTCGCACTTTACACACACTAATTAAAGTTATTTTTACCATGTTTTTTAAATTTAATTGATAATGTTAACTTAATTTTGGAAATTATTGTATCATAATTATCTTTTGGTGAGTTATTGAGATTTTTCTAGAATATTTATTTTTAATTTAATAATAGAAAATACTAAATTTTAATTGAAACCTCCCATTTCATTTAAATTATTTATAAAGTTTAATTATTTTTAAATTTTTTTCAAGTAATTTTTTTATTTTATATATCTATTAATCTAATTTAAGTAATTTTAATAATTTTCATATTGAATTTTGATATAAAATCATTGAAATGTTTTTTTAAAAAAAATCAATGAGAACAAACTTTTTTGTTGCATCTGTAATTTTAATTTTAGATCTAATTCTACCACTTCTATGAATTTAATAAAATAAAATGAATTCCAATTTTTTAATAATAATAATAATAATTTAAAATTAGTTTTTGTTTAAAAAAATTGATAAATAAAATTAAAATTAACTACTGTGGTTAAGTTTAAAACTGTTGTTTTTTCACATTACATGCGCTTGTATTAAAATTAATTTCAAACAAGGAAGGGATTGTTATTTGATAAATTTGATATCATATTAACAATTAATATTTAAAAATTATCAACAAATTTTAGTTTTTATTATTGGCTTAAATATTTAATAACCTGTGTTAAAAAACAAATTACTATGGTGGAAACTAATGTTATAAAATGGATTAATCATAAATGATAAGGAACAACATGATTAAAAATTGGTTTTTTGGATATCTTCTTCAACCATATAATCCTTAAAATACATTATTTAAAAATTTATGATCCACTTGATTTGATATTGACCTCCATGTTTTAATATTTTATGGTATTTATAAATATGTCACTCCTCATCAATTATATAAGGCCACTAACTCCCCTCCATTTTTTCCACCATTAAAGAAATTTTGATGAACCAAAACCAACCCAAAATCATATCCCAAAATATATCTCCTCATATTAGAAAACTTATTCTTGGTATAAATTGAACGTTTTTGGATTTTTGGGAAATCCTATGGAGGTTCCTCGAATAAAAGTTAACATTATTAACTAATCATTTTAATTTAATTTCATCCACCATATTCTTAAATTATTATTAAACCATGACTAGATAATATACCTAGTAGCTTATAAATAATTAAATGTTTATTTTTTTAATTTAATGACCTGAAACCATTCCCAATTGAATGAAATGGGTTATGAAATCATCATTCATGTGTATAATACATTACCATCTAACAAAAATATGTCATTATTGTTTCTTTTACCACTTCTCACGGTAGGGTATGATGATGGATATAACGTATATGTATATATATGATATTTATAACATAATTATATCTCTAGATAAATTATATCATATGCCAATTTTTTATTATTCATTTTGTAATGGATATGATAACGTCATTCATGTGTATAAAAGACTATCGTTTTGTGAAGCTATGCAATTTGTTTTTAACCTATGATTTTTAGGGAACATAATAATGATAAAATTAATCAATATATGTGATAAATATGAGATTTTATTGATTTTAAAAAATTAATATATCACCCACTTCCTTACCCTTTCACTCATTAATGGAATGATGTCATTGCTCATGTGTATGTATGACTTACCATCTCCACGAAGCGACGCGACACATTTTTCATGCAAAAATTTCATGAATTATTATAATAATCTATATACAATATAAATATGATATTTATAAAATTATTATCATTTTGGATATGATTTACATATTTCTTATATACTAGAAATGGATCTTTAATGAGAGAATGCAAATGAGAAAATAACGCCACTAACACTTGAAACAATGAAAATAACACAGGGATGGTGATATTTTATAATAGTATCAAATATGATATTTTTTATATAGTTATGGTTATTTTATAAGTTAATAAAATTCATAAGACTATTATAATGAAGGAATATACACTGATGAAGGAAATTGAACCTGAGGTAAGGGTTTCCCATCTTAATTTTACTTCCATGAGATATACACCATATTCAACACTTATTTAATTTTTATGGTGTATATACTATATATTTTTATGTTATATCTTGAATTAATTTATCATAATGTAATTAAATGTTTAATTTTATTTTATTTCACACATTGTCATTACAATTAACAAATTTGTGAATTTGTGAGGGTTTATTTTACAATATCATCATTATTTTAGATTGTTTGTGTTTACGTCTCCCTTGGGGGATTCATTTTATATTTCTATCCTAAAGTCAATATATTTTCTTCTACTATAATCATTAATTTTCATTTGAAGAAATATTATCATTTTTTTACTCTTTGTAAATTAAAATGATTGTGAAATTTTTTTATGAATAATTTACTTTATTTCTATCTTCGGTCAAAAATTCTTTTTCATCAATATCCATGATTACTAAAAAAAATTAAAATTTGAAGGAAATTTTTAGGTCATTCTGAAAACAATTATTGTTATTATTTTAATAAAAATGGTAAATGAATCACTGTTTAACATGTGAAGTCACATACTTGGATTCCACTTAATGGGTTCCCCAAGCCCGGTGGGCTACATGGCCTCAAGCACATATTCATGAATTCTAGAGGTTGTCGACTAGCAGAGAGGGCTTGGGTGTGTCTGTGGGAATACTATACTCTCATTAGCAGAGTATAGCATTGTGAAAGTGATGTAAAGGAATAGTAAATGAAAAAATCAATATAAATGATATTAATGAAAAGTGGAAGAAAACTGATTAAATAAATAAACAAGATAAATAATAACTATACCAACAGGAACAACGATGATGTATTGTCATGTCACTAGAAAACTAGAAAACATGGATATATGACAATAGGAATAACAATTTAACAAATTAATGAAAATAAAGACTACTCCATGCATCCTGAGATCAAAATCGGTCATCAGCTGTCAGGATCCGTCCTAACAGAACACAATAAAGTATTAGAAGTTGTATTCTTCCCTTTGTCAATACTTGTAACCATGTAATCTACTTTGGTTACCAAACGGATCCCAGAGAGGGTGTGAGATAAATCTCAGTGGGCCACCACCAATGGTGTCTATAACATCTATCCCATGTAATGGAATATAGAAGTGTGCAGGCATAAAAATATTAATTAAATCCAGCAGTACAATAACTAAATACCCAAAACCTGCTTCATCACTCAGCAGATGTCTGAACATGTAACCAATTAATTAATTAAGTAATTACCATTTTATGTTAATAGGTCATGTGAGGCATATCCATCACTTACATTACCTCGTGATAGTATAAGTTGTGAAGGACCCATGACATGACAAGAAAATAGGAAAATGATATATAGTGATGGAGTTCTAGGGTAATAAATAAGGTAAGGTAAATCTCATGGAATGATAAATTGGTGGTATCTAACTCTATCTAAGGGGTAAGAGTGTATTCCAAGGAGCATAATCCAAGGCATTCTACAACAAGGTTCCTACCGAGTCCAAGGTGATTGACCAAGGTAAAATATGGATATGAAAAGATAGGGCACTATAGGCTTTCACCATGCCACCTAATAGACAATGTTGGATCCAAGGAGTGTATCTGAGGTTTCCTGTAATAATGAAAAGGACACTACGGTATTATACTGGGCATCTAAGTAATAGAAAAGAACTAGAGTCTAGGTGGGTATCAACCTAATAAAGCTGCATCATAGAATCGGAATGGGGTTCCCAAGACCTAAGGTATTATCCTCTCAGAATACAAGGTGGGCTCAAGTCAGTACATTACTATTTGATATTGTAATCATATAGTAAATAATTTGGTTCATGTCTTTCCATCCATTACTGGGGATAGGTTATGTAGAGTTGAAACCATTTACTTATTGCTCCATGCCTTGTATTCCATTAGTTTGGATAGAGAAAGTAACGTTGCAACAATTTAATCAATTCATAATTAAACATCAAGTCATATCAATCATAGAGGTTCACTCTTCTACCTTCCATTAAAATGTCAAGAGGTGCTACAGACATGTAACCTTAATTCTAACTCATTTGTTAAGGCCATGATATATACTTAATATACTTTTCATTCCATATTTCACATTAAATAATAAATTTTAAATAACTTACCTTAAGAGGGTCAATTAGTGAGAAAACATGGTACATTCCATTATGAAATTCTCCTCAATAAAAATTAATTTATTATAGAAATACTCGCCTTTAGGAGGGTCAAGAAAAGGCAGACCCAAAAGGTGGATCAAACGTGTCAAAAACGCTAAAAACCCAATTGTGGAATAACCTTTGACATGAGGCATATTGAGTTTTAAGTGTAAACACTAACAACTAATCACATATTTAAAAAGAGCACAACCATATGATTTTATCATGTATAATCATGGCATGTAAATTTAAGAAACAACTTCCAACAAAACTGGTGGTCCACACACGAACATTCCAAAAAACAACAAACATTAGGGATGAGTTATAGACCACCAACCTTAGGGTTGTACGATCCTTCTCCTCCAGTATCGATCCTTGATTTTCCTCGAATCAGAGTAGAACTAAGAAAAGGTGAAAACTCTCATATGATGAAAACTAGGTCGAGAGTAAAAGAGAAGAAGAATGGATAAAGAGGACTTGAGTACTTACGTTTCATATCCAATGTGATGAACGGAAGCTAGATCGGATGTCAGATAAAGGATATCTCTTGATCCCCATGTCTAGCCTTTAAAAACCTCTAAATTGGTGAAAATAAAAGAAAATAACACTGGTTTATGAGTTTGTAAGGAGTATGATTAATATTTCAATAAGGGAAAACTGGAAATTTACGTAAAAAATTATCATGTGCACGATTTTCCCGCATGGTTTTTCAAACCGTGCGGGACGGCTCTGCCAGAATAGTTTGGTCTACATGGTTTTTCCAACCATGTGCAACCCATGCACAAGTACCTAGAAAAATGGTAGCTCTCAAGGTTAGGCCACACAGCCATGCACCAACCGTGCGAGGTGGCTCTGTTCAAAAAAACACCATCCACACGGATTACTCTAAACCATACGTAGAGTCTGTTTTCTCCAACAAGATGAGTTCCAGGCTCCGAACATGTCCAAACACCCTTGTAACCTTTACTAACTCATTAGGAATCCAAATTATTTCCAAAGTAATTATTTAGACCAAAAATTGAAGGATTCATACCTGAGTGAAAACCCGAGTTCTTACATAACATTTACGACCTGAATATAATTTTCATTCATCATGACTGTTAAGTTTAAAAATTATTTTTCAATAATTAAAATATTATTTTCAAAGAACATTATTTTCAATATGTTTTTTGGATTTTTTAAAATAGTAATTTTAAAAAAAAATGTTTATTTTTATCAAATATGTATTTGATGAAATTTATATGGTATTTGTCTTCATCATAATGATAAAACCATTATTATACATATTATCCACTGGGTTATGTTGAAATGATATCGACCTTTGTCTTTTCTTTAGAGGGATTATGATTAGTTTGACTGTGGTTTTTCTATTTCGATTTCATTTTTCATATTAATTTTTTTTTTAATGATCATGTTTTTTTATTAGGGTAATTATTAACATTTGGAATGGTAGTATTTTAATATTAATATTTATGTTGATGATGTATCACCCCATTCATAAGGGGAATTAATCTGAATTTTTATGTGATGGGTGGGGGCCTCTATAGCCCCTCAATTCATTGGTACATCTCATGAGACAAAATAGATTGGGTTTTGACTAAGTCCTTACACATTTAGACAGATATCTTGGTACATGCCTTGATGGTATTAGATGTCTTGGAACAAGCCTAGTTGGTAATAGATATCTTGGAATAGTCTATCTTGTTATGTTTTATATGTCCAGCATTAAGAACTCCATATTTGTGAATTCAGTTAGTGAAATTACATGTTATTATTCAATTACATAGAATATCCATGGAAATGTTTTTTATCATATGATTATTTTTATGGTATTGTTTTATTATAAATTTGTATCTCTATATTATACTCAAGTTATGAATTAGATGGCATGTTTTTTTATTATTTACATTTCCATGTTGATTTTTCCTTATTTATTCATAGAATCTGTTTTATGCTTACCCACACTGAGCATCAAAGATCATTAGTTCTTATGTTTTATTTTCCCTAGTATATATGGAACAATGTTTTATTGAAAATCTAGGATACTCTATGAGGAATAATTGAATTTTAAAAGAAAAAAATTTCTATATCTTATTTTTTAAAATTTATATAAATTTCAAGTATGTATCTAGTTTACTAAGACTACTAAATTAGTATATCATTTTGTATATGATTCCTACTATCCTATTTCAGTGTAATAAAGAAGACATTATCCCAGTGGTATTGGTTTATGGGATGTTATATATCACATCACCACATATCAATGAGAAAGCTAAACCATAAATAGGAACTAGCTGGTCTAACTAGACATAGAAGAAATAGGAATATGGGAGACTGCACATGTGGTCAATGTGGGAATGATGAAAATTTTTATACTTTAAAGGAAGAAACACTAAGTGCATGGTCCACGACACCAAGAATCACCATGGGGAAGTAAGGAACATACCCTGATACTCACTTTTGGAAGGTGTGTCAAACTAGATAACTAATATGTTATTAGTTTTCTAAATGCAGTTCAGTGTGGGACACGTGGATTTATAGCTATGCTAGAGAAAAGATCACCATGACACAGATTCAAGAAAAACTACTTATAGTGCATCTTTAATTTTAAAGGTTCCCACACCATAGCTAGTATGGATACACTATAAGAAGGAGGTGAATGGAATGGTTACTCTATAGTTAGGTTGACCATGAAAATGTACCACAAAAGGTGGATTTTGATACCACATAAATTTTATGTTTTTTCTGTATTAGAGCCATGACATGATACAAGGAGTGTCTAGAATATCTAGAAACAATGTTTAAATTTTTTTTTCCCATGGAATGTTATTCCCAAGAAATATTGACAATGCTACATCCTTTATAATCAGAGAATAATATATAACATAATGTCTATGATGTTAGGTGTAGGAGTTGATAGGAATTATCTCTCTGGGGGAAGTGGATATGGTCAACCAAAAGACTATGTGTCTCAATGTTGTTGAGTGTGATGTTGAATGAATGGAGGGGCTCATGATTACACCGTGTAAATGGTATAAATATTTGTAAAATATTCTCTATGTAAGTTACTACACAATAGTATAACATACCACACCACAACCATAGAATATTCAGAATTACTACTATTTTATGTCAGGGTGGGTTATGTTTTGAAACACATATTATTAATTCAAAATTCAGGGTTCATGATCCTTATAATTAACATTGCAAACATTTTCCAAAATCTTGATGTTAGGGGGATCGATCCAATCAATTATATTGATTTGAATATAGGATAATTATTTAATGTAATGAATATATATAATGATATGAAGTAATATAAATAAATATATGAAGAGTATTCTCTATAGTTTTATCCTATATATCATGCAGAAAATTTGTGTTCAATGAAGGTACACAAATAGTTTTCATATCATCACTATAATTCAATATTATTTTCCTAAAGATAAATATATATTTTTTAGAATATGTTCATATTTTCTATATTTTTGAAGAATGCATTTTCTAATAATAGCGTAGTGAGTTCTTATTTGATGGAGAGAACTGAGTTTTCTAACCATTGGATGTAGTGAATAAAGAGTTGGAGTGATACCCCAAAAATCATGTAACTATAATGTACTGAGGATTTATTGAATTTGGTGCACATGGAATTTCATGCATGCTCATATGATGTAGCCTAGTGAGGGTGAAATAATTAAAATATATTGTGTTGTTTATGAAAATCATCTCTCACTGAGTCAAAATTTTGATAGATTTTATAGTGCTCCCAAATGTGACAGAACAATATACATATCTATGAAAGAATTTTATATACCTAGATTCACCCACTATAAGGGTGTTATAATATATATGATTATACAAAATAACTTTACATCAATTTGAGTTGAGATTGACCTTGATAAGGGTCAAATAGGGAATCCATCCATATGATACTTGTTAAAGTTTTATAGGATCATGAGAAAGAAAAAGAAGGGGGTATTGAGTTAGTAGTGATATTTTATAATTTATGTTTCCATAAAATTAACCTGTGAACCTTGTAATATTTTTAACCTCAAAATCATTATATATAAATCCAAAAATCATAAAAATATAGGAATTAAAAGTTAGGTTCAATTGATTTACATGTTTTATTCCCATTTTGGATTAAAACATCATTTCCATGGTGAATTCCATTGGTACATGGAAATTAACTATTAATAAGAACTGAAGTCATCTTGAGTTGGCTACCATTTGACTCCACATATCACCACCTACAAAATTTTATAATGAATCAAGTTTGTAAAAAGTATTTTCTTATAAATCTAAGACAAAAAATGTGATGCACTGTTAAAACATATCCCTGAAAGATTATATATAAATTAACAATCTAATTTTCTCCTTCAGGGAAGAGTTAATATGGTAATACCTACCTAATCTAAGTTTACTCTATCTAGTACCCCTATCTAACTAGACCTATGATCTACATTCTGTAGGATAAACAATAATCTATTTCACCTCAGAACCATTTTAGAAACTTTTTTTATATAATATCCATCCAATATAATCTATTCAATGATTCGAGATGGTGTCTCTAATCAGTGCCTCTAACTGGTATCTTCTCAATAAATCTATATCAGGTATTCTTTAACATCATCCAAATCATAACCTATTTTTAAAATATCACTACTTGAAATAAAATCGTCAAATTAGATACTTATTATGGGAGAATTGTGAATGTAGTAGTTATTCTTGAATAATCATTTTATATGTGATCTTAGGGGAGAGAGTTTGGAAAGTAAAATTATTCTAACTGGCCAATGGGAACTAAAATTCAAAAACCCCCACTTAAATAAAATTCATAGTATGATTCTTAACTCATCTAGAATATTCATGATGATTCCTAAAAACTCTTATAATTGAAATCATCATTGAACATTATTAAAATTAGTATTAATGATCTTCTTCAATCATTCTAAACCATTCTAGAAAAATGACCATTCCATGATTAGTATTTCATCAGCATTGTAATAGGATTTATCAAGTCTAGATAAATCTTCTCAGAACATCATATGGTGGTATACTATCTGATGGATTATTTATGTTCTTCTTAAACTAATTAATATTTTACACTTCTCCACTATTTATATTAACTAACTAAATCATTCCACTGAAATAATACCATATTCAACTGATGCTCAAAAAATTATTCATTCAACTGATTGAAATAAGAAATGTAAATATGATTTTTTTCCTTGATTCACCACGACCCTCTCTAATTACATTTTCCTATATCAAATGTTTTTATAGGAAATTTATTTCATAACATGACATGATACGACTTCCCGTCATCATCCATCCATTGACATTAGGAAAACTTTTTCAATGTTCATCATACCAATAATATTTTAATAAACACATGTATTTACAAAATTTATTTTTGTGACTTCATTGACCATTCTATTAAATCTCTTATCTTAATTTTTTATGGTACTACTATATAAGGGTACTACTATATAAGGGTACATCCATAGCTATATATAGGTATATTATGATGGAGAAACTCATTTATGTCTTAAAAAACTCATACCTATCAATATTTGTATTGTGGACTTAAACTGATGCAATTATAAAATATTTCTCTTAATCTTATTTAAAATCATATAACATGAAATAATATATCCATAATTTTGATAAATAAATATAGACTAATTATATTGAAAATATAGCTTCCTCTGTTTAGTATAATTGATCTATTGAATATATGGTAAAACATTTTCCACATCAAATAACATCATGTATACTGACTTTTGAAATATTATATCATAAAAACCCTCATTTTCATTATATTAAAAGTGTCATTTAAAGTTATTATTTCATGGTTATTATTGTTAATTTTTTACAGAAGTGCCAAAGTATTTATGTTATAATAACCTTTCTGTTTAGATTATTTATGCTCAAGGTCCCTTGAGAGTAAATTATATTCTCTTATTTTCTTAAACTACATATATATTTTTTAAAGTATTTATTAATGTGGTTAAAATGTTTATATTTCATTTAATACATTATTTATATGAATAAACATCGAGAAAGACATTTTATAGTAATACTAATGTTGAATTATCTTTTAAATCGAGTATCATTCTCTACAATATCCATGTTTTCAAAAATGTTTTCTAAAATTTATTTTTAAAACATAAATTATCTCTTAAATTCATTTTACATGGTATTTTATATTTTTTAAAAGGTTTTAAATGTAAATTTCTTAACATTTTGTAAGTGGGTCACTTTTGACTCCCATTTTAAAAACATTTTGAAAATAATGTTAATTTTTAACATTAATGACACAAATAGATTTTCCCACTATCACATCCATTATTTTCCATGAATTGTAACTTATATTTTTTCATGTTTTTTTTCAAACCAAATTATTATTTTAATATTTTTTCAATTTTTATTAATTTTTGGAATGGAAATGTTATTTCCATAAAAAAAATTTAATGATCTTTTCATGGTATTTCCATTCATCAACACCAATAACTCTTTTTTTAATTATGATTCAATGGGGATATTTTTTAATGATACCATCAACATCCTTCCTATGGATGGTGTAATATTTTTTGAAATGGATTTACATGGAACCCATTTCTTTTCCATGGGTTAATCGTGTTTCACAATGATTGTTATGGAACTCATTTCGTTTCCACAGATTAATGATTTTTCAAAGAGATTGTAATAGAACCCATTTATTTTCCTTGATTTAATCATGTTTTAAAAATAATAATGGTTTTTGTTATGATTTTATTATGAAATGAAATATATATGTACTTGATTCATGATTCGATTCTTTGAAATTATTTATTATAAACGTTTGTTTGGTTACAAACTAAGGATATGTGGTAAGATTGTTAAAAAAATGGTGGATGGTTTTGTGATAAACCAAGGATGGGTGTCTCTATGATAAACTAAGGATATGATGATATGTGATAGTCCTCAAATGCATTGGTTACTCTAGAGATGGAATTAGACCATATTAGTAATTCCAGATGTGATATGAAGATAATGTCATAAGATAATAATAAATTTTCATTATTCTTATTATGGTCATAAATGTTTCCTTTGATCAAGATTGATATCAAGTGGCTCATTATTATTGATTCTGATGATTCTTTCCTTTGTGAAATCCTTCTTATATGTTTTCATGTTTGCTGATCTATGTATTGATGGGTATGAATATTATTTTGTTATGATAATTCACTTTGATTATTTTATCATACCCTTATTCTCTTCCTATACTCATTGATTAAATTCAATTTTTAATGCATATGTTTACCCTTAATGAGAATTTTATATCACCCTTCTAATGTTTCCTTTTTCCCTAGGTTATCAAGAATATTGTTAAATTAATTATGTCTAGTAGGGTTTCATATGGATGATGATGATGACTTAATGTAAAATAAGAATATTTGGGTTAATTATGATAAATGATCATTTAAATACATTGTTATTTTTTATGTAATAGTTTTTCATAATTCTATAAAACTCTAAACCAAAAATTTCCTTGAGAATGTAAGTGATCCAATATTTCCTTTTGATGTTGTATGTTTTGGATAGTGAAAATTGGGACACCTTCATTAGTATCAAATATAAAAATGTAATGTTTATATTTTTATATTTTTATTTGGGAGTGTGGTTTTATGGCTATTATACCACCGCTATTCAGTCTATTTGGTTTATAATCCATGAGATGGTTCATTAATGGCATAGCATAAGTTCATTAAAGTGTTCAATAAACAATACTCTAACAAGACATAACATACAATCACTCTGAGATGACACCTGATATGATCGATATGGATGACCCTATTTATTTAATAAATACCAATGAAGATGTACATAAAAGGTATTATATCCCTCCTCTTGATGTAACTTGGTAACATGAAATCTTTCTGAAACTATCTTCTACTCATATCATTATTTTTCACTGCGTGAAGGTTCTAGTAGTCCTTCAGTGATTTGGGAACCTCATGATATGACAAGGGATCCAAAGCTTTGTGTAATCCCATAAAAGGTTGTATGATTTAGTTTACTTCTTCAGTGACTCCCTTCAAATTTAATCTATCAAATTTTTTAGATGGAGTCCACAACTATGTAGGTACACTCTATTTTATTCTTTATTTTTATGCATGTCGATTTATTATAGTAATATCAGGCCTCATTCATGGGTTTCTTCAACTACCTAAGATCATAACATGATCCCATAAAACCCATTAGTGGTATCAGAGTAAGGATCTTCAATAGATCAGAATATTTAGTATTAATTTTTTCATATAACATCAATATGGTAATGCATATGTGGATATATCCAAAAATATGATATGGTGTGTCCATATTTCATACTTTGATTTTTTATTTTTTTATAATCATAACATGAGATATAAATATATGATAAAAAATGATATATGGAAAATATATTGTTTTTTTAGTATCAATGGTTATGATATACGGTATCATAATCCATATTAAAACCAAACAATTCATGAAAACAAATTTTCATAACATAATTATGATATATAGATATCATAAAACATGTTTTATGAAATATGATGTTTATTTTCATATTTGGTGATATAAATCAAAATTTATTATTGAAATATATATCATATATTTCAATAAAAATGGAGATTTTCTATCTTATATATCAATTATATTTAAAGAATGATAATTTAATTATCAGTAATAAAATATGGAATGCCTAAAAATATTTAAAAAATTATATTTTTTGAAATTTAATTTTGGATTTACAAATTTTTTATAAACTATATGGATTGGGAATATTAAAATTTTAATTTTTTAGACCTAAATAAAATATGGTTTTTTTATATTGGTATCTCATATTTTGGAGAATAGATAATGTATTTATTTATTTATTAAATTTATTAAGAATATTATTCTTTATGAATTATTTATTGAATGTAAATATTTCGTGTTCTTTATTTATATAATTAATTAAATATATGATATAGTGTATTGAAATACTTGCTACGTATGATATCATATAATTTGGGTTTCATGAAACATAATCTCAGTTTCTTATTAGAGTTAAGAGCATGAAAATAGTTGTTGAATATAGTTTGTGCATTTTTTGTTTTAGTGATACTATGAATTGAATTATATCTTGAGTAAGGCCTATCAGGGGATTAAGACTTAGGATTGGAATACCCACTATCCTAGAGGATTATTTATTATTCTATAGAGGTGAGTGGTTGGTTATCTGTCGATACGAGATTATTCATGTGAATATTGAAAATCTCATATAACTATATGCCTTTATATAAAGAGTTTATATTACTTATACATGATATTCATTTAGATATGTATGAATATGTTTGGATTCTAATTTTGGGTGAGTAACACAAAGTTTTGTTTTTTGAAAAGAGTTAAACATTAATATGGTGTGAACACATTAATTTGCTGGACGGAATAGGGATTCCAAATCTAAATAGTGTGAATCATGCATGCACAAAATAATAAAATATGAGATAATAAATATTTCAAGAGATTAAATGGTTTTTATATATATACGATGTATATTAAACTAGTTAGACATTTAAAAGGAAAACCCTTAAATGCTAAGTGTGAGATTCCTTCTAAAGGAAGAACATTTCAAGACCTCAATCATCTATCCAGGTAAGTTCATGTTATAGATGGTTAACATGGATTATCTTGTGTCATATATGGTGGAAATGATCATTACTAAAGGTTAAGAATCCAAATCCCATTATGATATTTAGGTAACACTTGGATGGTAAACACAAGAAGTTATGTTTCCAAAGGAATATATTTAAATTTTTATCTATACGATGGATTTTGGTAAAGGGTTACCAGCTCAATTTTCCAAGATTCATATGTGATATGATTAGAATTTTATCCAATATAAATTTCTATTTATTTGAGGAACACTATACTGCACACAAAACTTACTAAAACATAGTTCTTAACTCACTAAATTGATATAATGTGTTAGAATTTCATTTTTAGTGGGATCAATTTCATTAAAATTCCTTAATAAAAAGTTATAAAACATGATTATCACCCATATATAGGTCTTTTCTATAAAACATGGATTACTTATTGATAATCATATTGAGATCACTTATAGGTATGGCATATATAAAATATATCGATTGGTATCTAAGGTTTGAAAATTTTCTCAAATTGAACCATTATAAGAATATGAATTCGAATGTAATAGAGGTCAATTTCAACAACTTTTACGCATGTATATTGGATACTAAGTATTCTTCACAAATTTTTGTTGATAAACAAAGACTCAGATATAATATGGGATTGAAAAATGTTCAATTATATTATCATGTTGGTAATGGAACTATAGTTTCTATATCAAAACTCTTTACTTATGATTTAACATTACCAAGTGGATTAGTTCTAGAATTAGAGAACTATTATTATGATAGAAATTTAATTCATATATCTTTTTTGAAAAATAATGGATATTTATTAAATTTTAAGAAAACAAATTTCTATATATATGAATGAAACGTTTCATGGAATTAAGAATATGGTAAAGATTTAATATATTCTACATATGGATAATCATGTTTATAACATTTAGAATAAGAATGTCGATGTAACAAACCCACCCGAGTCGACCTAACCCATCACCTAAGCCAGCTCTCCATAAGGCCCAAAGAATTTTCTCAATTATCATGGGTTAAATAAAATTTCTATGGAATCAAAATTAATAAACTAAGAACAATTTCACCTTTTAAATTAAATAAATCACCTCAAGGGATCCACCTAGAAATAAGAAATGATGTATCCATACCTCATACATACTTATATATAAATAAATATTCATAATAATAATAAAACTACCAAATAGATTATATCATAGTATAAAAAATAACCCAGAATCTAATATCACTTTATAAACTAAAAATAAATTTAGTACAACATCAAATATACATAATGTTCAAAAAATATTCAAGTCCAGCATGGTCGATACATAAACTTCCAAAAAACAACCAGCATGATAGGATGCCCAAACGATCCTCAAAAGATAACTCCATGTGACATGTGGTCACCACCAATACCATACCAATAAGGAAAATGAACACATCAAGAAGAATCATCATAAGATGCACCTCTTTTTATTTTACTTGAGTTAGACATAAGTATGTTTTTGTATGCCAAATGACATATACAGGGAATAAGAAAAAAAAGGCTAGTATGATACCACCATGAATCAACATGATATCTTTCAATATATAAACCATTAGTTCTAGTTTGAAATACTATTTTATAAATACCATTTTTTCATTCAATATGGAGTGGAAGTAATTTCACAAAATATTTTCTTCTTATAAATCTAATCTGATTTTCTAAAATAAATGTGGAAATGGAAATTGAAGCATTTAATAAATAAAAACATGGTATAATAAACATAAAAATACACAAATTAATATATTTAATATAAATAAATTAAATTTCTTTAAAATTTACAAGACACGAAACATGGGATCTAACATTTGAGAAAAATAAATGATGGTAACAAGGACTCTTTCCATGCAACACTAGCCGACCTAAATGAAAGAAATAAATAAACTAAATCTCAATTATTCTATCATTCTCACTAGAAATGACCCATATCTAGTACAAAAACTAAGATAGAGAATCACCAGTCCACATTACAAAAAAACATATCAATGTTTTCCCATGTAAAACCTAATCAATCACATATTAAATAATACTTTACATAAAAATAAGGCACTCAAATCAAGGAAAAATTATTTAAAAATTAATTATATTTCAAAACCAATTTTGAGAACCCATTTTAAATAAAAATATACTTTAAACCTTTTAATCAATCACCTCATGTGATATAAAACTTGTTTTCAAGTAAACACAACTTAGAATCTATATAAAACCTCACTTTGAGAAATGAAAAATCATGAACATAAATAGTGACCATTAATAAACCCTCAATAGTTCATTTTAAACATAATTTAACAAATAAACACAAATAAAATTCAAGAACTAAAGGTGAGAAAAAAAATATCTAATATGTAGAGACACCTATCTCAAATTCAATATAATAATGCTTCCTTTGAAAAATTACACTAAAAAAGGACAGAAGGGTTCTTAATAAGCCAAAAACCTGAGAAATTAAATTTTAAAACCAAACCTATCCATATATTCATCAACATTCTCTATGAAGGTCAAAAGGACCAGAAGGACGTGGGTGAATAAGGGAATAAAAGGAGAGTGTGTAGGAAATCCAAGAGAAATTGAGGTTTACCTAGAATATTTCCTCCAAAAATCATGGTGAATCACCAAGGGACCAAGGAGAAGGGTGATGTCCCTAGAATAAAGATCTATTTCACATGTATAAGGGTAAAAAGGTGGTTATGGGTGTGAAAATTGTGTAAGTGTAAATTGGTAAATTCCCAATTTTATGTTTAGGTAGTCTTAGTCGTGGTGTAACCTTTCCTCATTATGGGGTAATCTACATCACCTAAAATTTTACCCTATAACTTGGTTCATGTCATAGTGTGACCTCCCCTAGTAATGGTGTGATGAACCTCCCATAAAATTACCTTCACTACCAAGGTCAATCCACAATTCTACCTTACACATCAAAGAATTATATCCCTTATAGAAAAACACCCCCCACAACCTGGGTGAGGTCGTGACATTCCCTACCTTACTAATGATGTGACCTGCAATAGCCCACAATTATATATTATCCAAAATGATAAAAAAAATACCATAAAATAAAGAAATATATTAATTTAGATAATAATAATTTATAAATGGTAATTTTTGTACCAGAAACTGAAATTTTAAGTCACCTCAATTTTACTTTAATCCCCCAAAAAGTTCTTAGAGATCATTTTCAAAGAAAAATTGAGGGCCTTTCCCCCATAAAAATTCCTTACTCTCCCAATTCTCATGGATATTTCCACCACACTTCTAAATAACACAAACTAAGTGAATATATTTTACCCTCATTACTCTATCTTTATGATCTATAATACAAATTGGTTGATTAACCATAATGGTGTCAGGATCAAGTTCAAAATACTCCCAATCAACCATATGATATGGGTCTAGATGATAGTAATTTAACTTGGATACATGAAATACAACATGAAAATAAGTCATATGGGATGGTATGGCTATCCAATATACTATTTTTTCAATATGATAAATGATCTCAAATGGATTGATATCGCATAGAACCTACTTACCCTGCTTTCCCAACATACTATAACCGAATAAAGGATAAAATCTAAGTAAAATTTGATCAGTAATAGAAAAATCCAATGAATAGTGATGATGATCGATTTAGTATTTCAAGACACTCTAACATGTATTCAATATTTTATAAATCAACAAAATTTTTATCATAATCTCTAGGACGATGATCGTACCCAAAAAGGAATTATCACCCAACTATAACTAGAAAATAGGGGACAATAATGGATCTCTATATATATATTAGAAAGTAGATATATTTATAAAGTCTTGATAATTATTATTATAGTAAATATTAACCTAGTATAGATGCTTCTCCCATGATCCATAAAAATCAAGAATGTACTCTCACAGAATATCCTAAAGAATATTAATAGATCACTCTATCTAACCATTCATCTGTGAATGATAGTTTATACTAAATTTCAATTGAGAACCCATTTATTCTTAATGACCCTTCCCAAATCTGGAAGTAAAACATGGGTTTCAATGAGAAACAATAACCAAAGTCACACAATGAAGCATCAAAATTCCTTCAATGCATAGGCATATAAACTCTTACAATTTTTTTAACTCCTTCATAGGAAGAATATTGGTTGATTTCTTCAACTAGTCAATAATCACCCATATCACAATCTTCCCAATATGATACTAAATCTATATAATAAGAAATTACATAGAGATATTATACCACTTCCATGCCATAATTAGAAGAGGATTCAATAATTTTGTCGGATTTTGGCTCTTGTCATTGATTCCTATGAAGGTGAGGCACTGAGTAACAAGTTCTGAAATCACCAACTTTATCGAGGTCCACCAATACTAGTATTTAAAATCATAGAAAATATCAATATCCCCAAGGTGAATGAATCAACTAGAAATGTGACAACCATCTACCACTTTCTACCTTATAGACTTAGGAACCAAAATATTTTTTTTAAATGACTATAACTATTGAGATATTGAGACTAATCACCTAAGGTCACCAAAACATTAAGATTTTTTCTAATCCATTAGCATTTTGGATTTGATTACTGATCAATCTGAATATGATTATACAAGGATGGTGTGGCTTTCAAACTAGCCAAGAATTCATGATCAGCCTCCCCTTTTACATCCAAACACAACTCAGTGAATAATCCCAAAAAATTTATTCATATTCTGAATATCTAATTTCTTGAGTTGTAAATTTATGACTCAAGGCATATGCCACCTCATTCACTTTACTAAGGATATATGCTCTATCAAAGTAAAAATCCTTGAGATACTCCACCTATCACTTTTATCAGGGATTCAAATCCCTCTAGGTATAGATATATTTTAGAATTTTATAATTAGAGTATATAGTGGACCTTTCTCCAAAAGATAGTAGTGAAATATTTTTAAATCATGGATCATTACAACCAATTAAAGGTCATTATTGGGGTAATTATTCTAAGGATAACATAATTGGATATATTCATACACCATGGAATGATAGTACCTCATCAACACACATCCCAACCTCATACCTAAAGCATCACAATACACTAAATATCCCATAATTGCCCTAAAAGTATCAAAATGGGAGTATCTATCAACCTAAACTTTAGCTCTATAAATAATCTCTAATACTTATTATCCCAAAAAAAATTAACTCCATTTTTATTTAAATCTATCATGAAATATGGAATCTTAGACTACTCATGGATGAACCTCTTATAGTATCCAATTTGGAAAAAAAACTCCTAATCTCAAAAACATTTTTATCTCTTTCCAAGGAAATTATTATTTGGGTCTTCTTAGGGTCTATAAAAATTGTTTTTTTTAATACCAAATGTTCTAATTATTTAGCCTCTTTGATCTAAAACTGGCATTTAAAAAAATTTCCAAAGAAGTGATGAACCCTTGAGGTTCCCAAAATGAAATCCAGATGGTTCTTTTACTCCTCGTTTATCTTGTATTAAACCAAGATATCATATATGTTTTAGAGTGGGTGACCTAGAATAAAATTATATTTTCTTAATGGTTACATGTATTCATGAATTTAAATTTTCATAGATTTTATTACCAAATCATGATTGTTCTTCTATGTGACATGCTATGTGGTAATGTCATAAGGGTACTTGTCAGACTAAAAGGAAATATAAGTTCTCAATTATTATTAGAATATAGAAATACCATGATCATATTAATAAATATATGTTTTATAAATAGATGATATCATTTGATGATAAAAAAATCATACTTTCTATTAGGGGTGGAGACTCATAGGACTTTGAGATACTTTCCCATGGTGTGCTCCCTTAGTAATATTCAGGTCAAGAGATTATGAGAACCTGACCTTCCAATAGTAAATCCAAATTTATATGTTTCCTTGGAAATTCCTATCTACATATGTGTCTAATGATCCTTTTACTTTAATATTATTATTAATATGTGTCATGATTCATGCACTTTAATTTATTGATGAAAACCATGATGAAATATTATCACAGTGGAGTATGATATGTTAGGTTCATTTCAAGTGATGTTGTATTAATAAATAATGTAATAAAGGATTTATCTCTTCTATTAGTTAATATATATTGATATTTTAGTCCCTTTAATGGGGATTTAACTTCATTTTTATGTCCATCTACATTATAGTGTTATCAAAATTCTAATTTCTGAAATGTCAAGGAAAGAGGCATTGACCATATTGGTTAATGACACCATTTTTAAACCTTCTTTATTGGAGATATTGAGATGAAGGGATTATATTACATAGTGTGTGTTTATATGTTGTTATAATTAATTATAATATTAACTTATTTTTCTATGGGATCCTTAACTTGCTTATGCATGTTAACATTATTCTTTAGGATGTGTAGCCTAATTACACAAAGAAATGAGCTTAGAGGGTCACACACTAAATGTATTCATAAACTTAATAAAATTACACATAAATTTAAAATTTTAGATAAATATTATTCCCATACATGATTTAATAATTATTCATGTTAGTTTGATCACAAATATTAAATCACCAGATATTTTAGAGAATATACATATATGTGTGTGTGTGTGATTTGAATGTTTAATAAATATTTATTCAATAAGTATTTATTTAATTAAATAAAAGAATATATAATATTTATTTCTCCTGGTTTATTCAAAATATAAAAAAAATATTTACTTATTTAGTTACATGAATATTTAAAAGATATGTATTCTCTAAAATTAGTGAATGTAATATTTATATATTTATTGGTGAATAATGTAGTGAAATTTATATAATTAAATAAAAATTCATTATTCAAGGCATGATAAATATTGAGGTGTATTGGTGAACTGAGTTTAATGGTTTGGTGAGAAATGTAATATTAAATATTATTTGAATAAATATTAATATATTTATTTAAGAAAAAATAATATTTATTTTATCTGTGAGTTTAGAAAACGTTGAGCTAATAAAAATAATTACATTATTATTAGACATGAGGTTTTCTAGGGAGTAATAAAATAATACGGTCTCTTTTGAAATTATATATTTTTTAACCCTATTATGAAATTGTGTGTAAGCCTTAGATTCATTCCATCACTATGCACAATGATTTATAGAGAGAACCCTCTTGATACCTAGAGATCTTGAACCCTATAATTCAATGAAGAATTCATAAAAATTATCCTCCATTAGAATGATTTCTTCTCCTCTTTAAGGATTTGGTTACAATAAATAGTGATTTTCATGAGCATAATATTTGTCTATTCTAAAACCTATAGAATTTCAAAGAGAAAATAAGTGATTTGTGAAGCACATATTAATCACTATTATAGGAAATCTAAATGTGATTCCTCTGATGTACTGGTAGTATGACAAGAGTGGTCTGATAATTCATTAACAAAAAAAATAATTTAATGAAATATATTTATTAATTTAATTAATTAATTATAAATTATTGGTTAAAGGTTCCTCTTTCTTAGTTTCCAAGAATACATTTCTGTCTAGTTTTGAGAATAAATTTGAAGTGGTTCAATGGAAAATTTTGTTGGGAACCACCTATCATGCTTCCACTACACCCCAAAACCTTTAAGTGGTATCAAAGGGAGTCGCATAATAATTTATAATTATTTATTTTTCATTGATTTATTATATGAAAATGTTGTTAATTATTCACTTTTAGTTTATTTTTTATTTAATATGAAGTTTAATTAACATGTTTTCATCATATTCATTCTCTTAATTCATGTTTCATGTCATTTTAAAAAGATTGAGATCATACGAAGATAGATTTTAGATGCCACCAGGAAGTGTTGTAGATATTGATAAGTAGACAGGGATACAAAACATATTACTGATAGTATATGTCATGTACCCAAGTTCACTACACCTAGTCATGTCATGGGAAACATGATGTAATTATTTGTAATTTCATGTGAAATATTTAATACACACTACGTGTTATCTGGTTCAGGTTGGCACTTAGTCTGTCAAACCACAAGGTGGGGTGCTGGTGGACATGTTGTGTTGTCTACATGGTTTAGAAGATAAATCCATACTAACCATGTGGTTAAATACATGGAATTTTAATGTGTGAGACTAATAGGTTTTATCATTAATGAGATACACGACAAGTAGATAGAATACACAACATGTGAATCAATAATTCTCACATCCGAAGAACATGTCGAGTCAGCAATTGTTTTATGAAGACACTTGGAAAGATGAGAACATAGTATATTTCTAATTAGTACATATTATGTAACCTAACCAAGATACATATATATTCCCTAGGAATATATCTTAAATGCATGAAGAGTGAAAAAAAATTCATTTAGATTATTATTATTGGCCGTGTAGCCACCTGATAAAGAAAAAAAATAAATTTATTAATGAATAATTAATTACAATATTGAAAACCTAATTTCAAAGTTGGCATATGATGTGTTGTATATATAATAAAGGTTTATAGAATTAGTAAATTCAAAATTAATTCCATGCAATTAGCGTTAATTACTAGTCACATCATTTATTTTCCATGTTACCTTTTTTATGGGTATCTCTAAGAGACTTCATATAGTCATTCAGGTAAAGGGAATTGATTAATTAATTAATTAAATGAATTAATTAAAGAATTTTTACCTTAATGACAATTTTACTTCATATATATATATATATATATTTGATACATTTCTTTAAGATTTATTCATACTTATTGAATAATGAATTGGGTTTTGATGGTTTTTGTAGGAAATAAGAACTCAATTCTCGAAGGAGGTGCTACTAAAATTTCAGAAATTTCAAACATTACACATCTTGAAACAGATTCATGACATGAATTCCTTGAGAAAAGGTCACCTAAAAATTTAATTCTTACACATGAAACTACTAAAAGATGTGTAATCTGAGAGATGTAATATATTTGAAGATTTTTTAGGATCTTATTATAAAATTTTAATTTCCATTACACATTCTAAAAGTCTCAAAGGAAATGTTATTTAGGCCAATACATTATGTGAGATATTTACATTTCATGAGCTTCATGGGATTATAGATATTCCATTACCCTGAAACTGTTGAAGAATAACAAAGATGGCCAATGCTCCCTTATTTTCATTTACATTTTCTTATTCACTTTGTTCCATACTTATTCGTATTCTATTATTTCTGTAAAGACCCATAAAATTCAAGGGAATTTTTTTCTTAATTTCCTTTAGAATTTTACAAGAGCGCGGTTTCAGACGGCACCGGATTCCGAGGCCCGGAGTGCCCAGAATTAATTTCCGAAGTTTGGCTCGGGTACGTTCAGTGAACGAACGAGCGGGAATTCCTAACTTTTGATCCGGTGCTCGGAATTGAAATCCGAGGGCACCGATGAACTCGCAGCGCCGATATTCGCTTAAAGAGACCTTTTCGGGAGTTGCGTTTGTTGCAGGGTGAAAGATAGTTTTGGGGTTTTTAGTTTGAGTTAAATAAAATTGTGTAGAACAATTTTTTTAAAACTTGTTAAAACCTATCAAAGGAGGTTGGGAGTGGGACCCACACCCACTTAACCTCCCTTGGGAGGATTAAGTGTGGTGGGGCCCACACGAACCCCTAAACCTTTCAAATTCTCCCAACTCCCTTAATGCCTCTTTTATTGGCTTAAGTTACCTATTTAATTATGGGAGTTTAACCTTTTGAATTTCAAACTTTTGAAATTCTTTTGTGTTATGTGATAATAAAATAAGATGTTGTCTTATATTATTTTGGGTTCTTTGTTTGTCTACTTGAGATGTGGAGAGCTCTTCTTCTTCTTCAACTCTGACGAAGAACTCGAAGAACGCTCAAGCTCCGACGAAGAACGCCGCACCTCCTTTCTTCGTTCACCGTGTCAACGAAGGGGACGCCACCTCTTCTTCGGACAACCTTTGTCGGCATGGAAGTTTCGCCAACGACGTGTCTCTTCGAACACATCCCTTCGTCATCGGATTTGACGAACGGCTACCGCGACGCCCGACCTCCGCGACGTCGTCTTCCGCGGAACGTTCACAATCTACGAACCTTATACCCGAGGTAGGGGTTGTCGATTTCTTTTTGGTTTCCTTATTTTATTCTTGATCTTGATTTTATCAAGACTAACGTGTGACTTGATTTATTTTAAGTTGCGTTATTATTTTAACGTGAGGGGGGCCGGACCGCACGAACACGGCCGAACCCCCCTCCATCGTTCTTGTTTATTCTTGCGTGAGGAAGCAAGTGGCGTGGTGCCGTCGCACCACGCGGATGATCATGAAAATATTTTACGCGGCGCCGTCGCGCTACGCCGAGGAAGAATCTTCAAGAACGCGATGCCGTCGCACCGCGTTGAAAGGAATCAAGGCATGGCGAAAGGGGCGCGGTGCCGTCGCACCGCGCCGGACGACGAACACCGCGGCCGGTTCCGGGCCGCGGCGGGACGAGGAGACCGCGGCCGGTTCCGGGCCGCGGCAGGACGAGAAGACCGCGGCCGGTTCCGAGCCGCGGCGGAAGAGAAGACCGGCGGTCGGGCCGCCGGCGTCAGAAGCCGAAGAGGGGACCGGAATTTCCGGTCCCGTTGGAGAAAACCGGCCGGCCAGCTGGCCGGCCGGATGCCGTTAAAACCGGGGGAATTAATCCCCCGGCCCTCATAAAAACCCCCCTCATTATGAGGGGGGGCGGTTCATAGAAGGAGGGGGGCAGCCGCCCCCCCCCCCCCCCCCGGTTCCGCGCCAGCAGGCCCCCCACGTGGGAGGGGGCGCTTTGAAAATAACGGCGCGGCTATGTCGCGCCGCCTGTTGAAAAAAACCGCGGGGCTTGCCCCCCGCGTGCTGACCGTGTGCGGCCCCTCGCGGCACCCTGAGCCGCCGCGGCACCTCGCGGCGCCAGGCCGCCGCGGCCCGCCGTGCAGCCGCGCCGCCGCGCCGCCCCGGGGGGGGGGGGGGGGGGGGGGGGGGTCGGGCCGGGTTGGCCCGGACCCGGACCCCCCCGTTTCGAACCAGATTTGGTTTTTGCCCCATAACTTGAGCCTCGGACCTCCGAATGATGAACCGTCTGCGGCAACGCGATCCTTGGATCGAGACGGTCGTTTCGATATATCGCACTCAAGGTTTCGGTTAACTTTGAGTTCGGCCGGGTTGGTTCGTTCACGAAACCAACCGGGCCTTCGGAGCGGAAACGCTCATATCTTGAGCTACGAACGTCCGATTGACGCGCCGTCAGTCGCGTTGTGTTCCTCTTAGTGAGATGGATATTTTGGCATACTCCGCCCGAGGTTTGGACGCAGGTGGAGTATGGTCGGGTTGGTTTTTCCTTAAAAACCAACCGGGCCCCGGAGACGAAAATGTCAATAACTCTCAGACCGGGCGTCCGATCGACGCGCCGTCTGTTGCGTTGAGTTCCTGTTGACGATACGGAACTTTTGGATACATCAACTCTGGTCTTTGTGACAGTTTATGTATCAGCCTCTCGGCTCGTGGAGCGGACCCTCCGAACGAGCTTGCTATGTGCGGGAACCCTAGTGCTGGCTGCGACTGCTACGACTGCTACGACTACTACTGCTACTGTGACTGCGACGACGACAGTACAGAGATCATGTGTGGATTCGACGACGACGACTTCAGCACTCAGCGATCCTACGTGGATCAGTGCTACAGGTCCTGTGTGGGCCTGATCCTGTGTGGGTCCTTGCGCTCAGCGGTTCTGTGTGAGCCAGCGCCTACAGGTCCTGTGTGGGCCCGATCCTGTGTGGGTCATTGCGGGGGTTAGTTACCTATCGATCCTTCGTGGGTCCGACGACTTAGATGGATCAGTGATCATCTTTATCGTCCTTGAAGAAGTATACCTGTGTGAGCTGAATCCTGTTGCTTTCTTGTGTGGATTGTGTTGTGCAATCCTGTGTGGATTATGTTTTGCTTTCCTATGTGGAATACGTATACTTTCCTGCGTGGACTGAGTTGTACTTGGGATCGGAGGTTGGAGCGTATTTTAATTGATGACTTAGGTATATGTATGGGCATATACCTAAGCAGTGTCGGTTGTTACTTCGTGATTGTACTTTTCTTCGTGGTTTATCCTTTGTGGATTTGAGAGACCTTCAGGGGTCTTGGGGTCCCTACTGAGTAGCTTATACTCACCCCTGCACGGGCTTCGCCCGCACTACGTTGTGTTGGTTGCAGACGACGGACAGCGTTGACCTTAGCTGAGGCCTACAGAGCGGACGACGGGACCTGTGGAGCAGAGGAGCTATCTGTACCCACCCTTCAGGTGGGATTTCCAGTGGACAACTCGGTGTAGCGGCTTTTACTTTTCAGTTGCTGTTTTCCCTTTCGAGTTGTACTTTACTTTCAGTTTGGGTTTGTATTCTGGCCCATTTACCTTTCCGCACTTTCAGTAGTACTCTGCTTTTGTTTAGTGTTTACTTTCCGCTTGTTTACTCTGTGGTGTGTGTTTACTTTTCAAAGGCAATGCCTTCCCTTTTTACCGGGATTTACGCCTTGGTGCTAGTCGCCAGCCCCTGGCCTATGGAAGGCGGGCTTGGGGTAGTCACGGCACGGACCCCGAGGGCGGGTCGTGACAAATTGGTATCAGAGGAGTTCGGTTCTACCGCGAACTCTGATCTTTTCTATGTGAAGCAATAATGTTTAGCGTATTGAGTGTGGATATCAGTCCAGGGAGTCCAGTGTTGGTGCGGCGGCCGACGTATCCGTACACCAGGACCCTGACTTCTGATTTCCGACTTAATGCACGAAAACATTGATTGCGTGTGTGTTTCAAAGTTTTCTTTGTGATTACTTATATCAGCTCACCAGGTATACTGTTCTAACCGTGGCGCACCTGTTTCCTTTTCAGGATGGCCCCACGACGGCAGCCAGCTAGGGTTCCGAGAGTCAAGCGAGACGACATCCCACCGAGCGACGAGGCCTCGGTGCAGGGCCCTTTTCCAGTAGTGGCACCGGCGGTAGCTTTACCCGCCGATCCCCCGATGCTTCCAGCAGCAGCCGCTGACGATGCACGTCGCCTCAGCGCACTGCATGAGTTTCAGCGCCAGCGACCGCCCAGGTTTCGCGGGGAGACGGATCCCCAGGCAGCAGAGGACTGGCTGGAGACAGTTGTTCGAGTGTTTAGGCTAGTGAGGACACCAGCAGACCTCATGGTGATCCTCGCTGCGAGCCTACTACACGCAGCAGCAGGACGATGGTATAGCTTGATGCTCCAGGTTCACGATGAGGCATCTCTACTTTGGACGGACTTTGAGAGCCTCTTCCGCTCGGAGTTCGTCCCAGTCACCCTACGTGCGGTGCGTATCCAGGAGCTTCTACAGCTGCGGCAGGGCAGCATGACGGTCGCTCAGTACTCGGCGAGATTTACCGATCTCTCACGCTACTCGACCGACATGGTTCGGGACCCTTTCTTCCGGGCCCGGACCTTCGAGCAGGGTTTGAGACACGAGATCAGGGCATCGCTGATCTCCCTCAGCATACCGACTCAGACAGGAGTACTAGAGCGGGCCCTTCTGATCGAGAGCTTCCTTGCTGAGTCTACACCAGCACAGCGACCCACCGCAGGGCGGCACGTGGCAGAGTCATCCGCAGCAGGCAGTCGACGGATGACTCAGGGGTCCAGACAGACCAGACCTTCGGGCAGACGATCTCAGGGCACTGGCTCAGCAGTGCGGGGCACACAGCACGGAGCCAGTCTTACGAGAGGCAGACAGTGCTACTCGTGCGGCGGGCAGGGCCACATGGCTCGTGACTGCCCGACCCGCCGTGCCGAGGAGCAGCAGACGGTTGAGGGACCACCGAGGCAGAGGCAGAGGGTCGACCGTGGCGGTCCGCAGAGAGGAGGCGGACGAGGCAGAGGAGCTGGACGAGCAGCTGGTGGTGGCCGACGCTTTGAGGCTCTACCACCACCACCACCAGGAGGTCCACCCCGACCACAGGGAGCTGGCAGGCAGCGACAGGCACAGCTTTAGGCAGCAGATGCCTACGACCACGGCGCACCCGAGATGATTCGAGGTACTATCTGTGTTTATTCCACCCTTGCTGCAGTTCTTATAGACACAGGAGCGAGTCATTCTTTCGTAGCCGCTACCCTTGTTCGGAGCTCGGAGATTCCGACAGAGCCGTTGGCTCGATCCTTACGGCTAGAGACTCCTACGGGAGCAGACTCGACGATTACGCACTGGTGCCGACAGTGTGATCTTACTCTAGGAGGCGAGAGCTTCGGCTGGGATCTTCTTGTAGCAGCGTCGAGGCCTTACGACGTCATCTTGGGCATGGATTGTCTATCTACGGTCCATGCACAGATTGACTGTTTTAGGCGCAAGGTGCGTTGTGTACGCACCGACGGGAGCAGGTTCACCTTCACCGGCGAGAAGGGAGCCTTAGCAGCACAGGACGGACTTCTGCGGAGGAGAGTACAGCCCATCACTCATCAGTTGGCTAGCCTTATCCTTGGAGCAGTTGACGTGCGGAGTCCTGGTTTTCCTGCAGTGGTGGATCAGTTTGCGGACGTTTTTCCCGACGACGTTCCAGGGCTACCTCCTCGCAGAGAGGTAGACTTTTATATTGACTTGTACCCCGGGACAGCCCCGATATCCACTCCAGCATATCGGATGGCCCCCGCCGAGCTTCGAGAGCTACGGGTACAGTTGGAGGACTTGCAGGGCAAGGGGTTCATCCGACCCAGTGTTTCACCCTGGGCTTCCCCGATATTGTTCGCCAAGAAGGCGGACGGGAGCTTGCGACTTTGTGTTGACTATCGTCGCCTAAACCACGTGACAGTGAGGAACAAGTATCCGCTACCGAGGATTGATGACCTCTTTGATCAGCTCAAGGGAGCACGGTGGTTCTCGAAGATAGACCTCAGGTCAGGCTATCATCAGCTCAGAGTCAGAGACGAGGATGTTGAGAAGACGGCCTTCAGATGTCGGTATGAACACTATGAGTTCTTGGTTATGCCTTTCGGTGTAACCAATGCTCCAGCAGTGTTCATGGCTCTCATGAACAGGATCTTTCAGCCATACCTCGTTCGGTTTGTCGTGTTCTTCATCGACGACATTCTGATTTACTCTACGACAGAGGAGGAGCATGCCTATCACTTGCGAGTTGTTCTTGACACACTCCGAGAGCACCAGCTTTATGGTAATCTCTCAAAGTGCCAGTTCTGGATACGTGAGGTCCACTTTTTGGGACACGTTATCTCTGAGGCGGGAGTTGCAGTGGATCCCGCGAAGATTGAGGCTGTGTTAGCTTGGGAGCCACCCAAGAGCGTGACTGAGGTTCGGAGTTTCTTGTGACTAGCTGGATATTATCGGAGATTCGTTCCAGACTTCTCTAGAGTTGCGGCATCACTCACAGCTTTGACGAAGAAGGGGAAACCCTTTGTATGGACAGACAGATGTCAGCAGAGCTTCCAGGAGCTGAGACAGAGATTGACCTGCGCACCTATCTTGAGGTTGCCTGAGGAGGGAGTAGGGTATGTAGTCTACTGCGATGCATCAGGGACCGGACTCGGATGTGTTCTGATGCAGGAGCGGGCCGTGATCGCCTATGGATCACGTCAGTTGAGGCCGCATGAGCAGAACTACGCTACCCATGACCTGGAGTTAGCAGCAGTGGTCTTCGCTCTGAAGACTTGGCGACACTATCTGATGGGCGAGCGCTTTACAGTCTTTTCCGATCATCAGAGTCTCAGGTATATCTTCTCGCAGAAGGACCTGAACCTGAGACAGCGACGATGGCTCGAGTTCCTCCAGGACTATGACTTTGAGATAGTCTATACTCCTGGGAAGGGGAACGTAGTAGCTGATGCCCTCAGCAGGAGGACGGGCATACAGCTACTTGAGGAGGCGACAGAGCAGCTAGCCTCTTTGCAGATATCCTTCGTGGATAGAGATGGAGCATCCTTTCTTCAGTCTCTCACAGTCACCCCTCCACTACTGCAGCGAGTCAGGGAGGCACAGCACGGGGACGTTGACTGTGAGACGCGGCGTGCACAGATATCCTCGGTACAGGCACCTGATGGTTTCTCCCTTGGAGTAGAGCACGACATCCTTTTCAGAGGACGTACCATGGTACCTGTCGCTTTGCGAGAGGAAGTACTGAGAGAGTTTCACACTTCTCCTTTAGCGGTACATCCTGGAGTGGCGAAGATGTACCAGGACCTCAGACGACAGCATTGGTGGCCGGGTATGAAGAAGGCTATAGCAGAGTTCGTTTCTCGATGCCTCACCTGTCAGCAGGTGAAGGCAGAGCATCAGGTACCAGCAGGCTTGGTACAACCCTTGGAGGTTCCAGAGTGGAAGTGGGACGGCATATCTATGGACTTCGTGACTGGACTTCCACGCACTTCCAGAGGTCACGACTCCATCTGGGTGATAGTTGACCGACTCACCAAGTCGGCACACTTCTTACCCATCAGAGAGCAGGGCTCAGTGGAGAGCTTGGGACGTCTCTACGTTCAGGAGATTGTGCGGCTCCACGGTGTGCCATCATCTATCGTTTCCGATCGAGATGCCCGCTTTACTTCCCGGCTTTGGAAGGGGTTACAGGAGGCATTCGGTATGCAGCTACGTCTTAGCACAGCTTTTCACCCTCAGATGGATGGTCAGACGGAGAGGACCATTCAGACTCTCAAGGACATGCTCCGCGCATGTGTCCTCGACTTTGGTTGTAGCTGGGAGGACCACCTACCCTTGGTGGAGTTCGCGTACAACAACAGCTACCACTCCACCATCGGGATGGCACCGTACGAGGCGTTGTACGGCCGACCATGTAGATCTCCTTTGTGCTGGACAGACCCTGGGGAGTCAGCACTGGTGGGACCGGAGATGGTCCAGGCCACGACAGAGAAGGTTCAGGTCATCCAGGAGCGGATGAGGACAGCTCAGAGCCGGCAGAAGTCATATGCTGACAGGAGGCGGAGGCCACTGGAGTTCGAGGATGGCGACCACGTCTTCTTGCGGGTCTCACCTCGACGTGGTATTCGGAGATTTGGCTGAGGCGGCAAGTTATCTCCGCGCTTCATCGGACCCTTCCAGATTCTCAGCAGGATTGGCGAGGTGGCTTATCGCCTGGCTCTACCACCTCAGTTGCACCGGGTGCACGACGTCTTCCACGTATCCCAGCTGAGGAGATACGTGCACGACCCGACGCACATCATTGACCATGGGGAGCTTGACGTTGACGATGGGGCGACTTTTACGGAGGTCCCGGTGGAGATAGAGGATCGACAGGAGCGGGTCCTGCGTGGGCGATCGATTCCTCTTGTGCGCATCAGATGGCAGCACGGGAATCTCCAGGAGAGCACATGGGAGCGGGAGGCTCAGATGCGTGCTCAGTACCCTCATTTGTTTCCCTAGTTTTTGATGTATCTTTACGGGGACGTAAAGCCCTGAGGTGGGAGTAATGTAAAGTCCCGTAAAATTCAAGGGAATTTTTTTCTTAATTTCCTTTAGAATTTTACAAGAGCGCGGTTTCAGACGGCACCTGATTCCGAGGCCCGGAGTGCCCAGAATTAATTTCCGAAGTTTGGCTCGGGTACGTTCAGTGAACGAACGAGCGGGAATTCCTAACTTTTGATCCGGTGCTCGGAATTGAAATCTGAGGGCACCGATGAACTCGCAGTGCCGATATTCTCTTAAAGAGACCTTTTCGGGAGTTGCGTTTGTTGCAGGGTGAAAGATAGTTTTGGGGTTTTTAGTTTGAGTTAAATAAAATTGTGTAGAACAATTTTTTTAAAACTTGTTAAAACCTATCAAAGGAGGTTGGGAGTGGGACCCACACCCACTTAACCTCCCTTGGGAGGATTAAGTGTGGTGGGGCCCACACGAACCCCTAAACCTTTCAAATTCTCCCAACTCCCTTAACGCCTCTTTTATTGGCTTAAGTTACCTATTTAATTATGGGAGTTTAACCTTTTGAATTTCAAACTTTTGAAATTCTTTTGTGTTATGTGATAATAAAATAAGATGTTGTCTTATATTATTTTGGGTTCTTTGTTTGTCTACTTGAGAGGTGGAGAGCTCTTCTTCTTCTTCAACTCTGACGAAGAACTCGAAGAACGCTCAAGCTCCGACGAAGAACGCCGCACCTCCTTTCTTCGTTCACCGTGTCAACGAAGGGGACACCACCTCTTCTTCGGACAACCTTCGTCGGCATGCAAGTTTCGCCAACGACGTGTCTCTTCGAACGCATCCCTTCGTCATCGGATTTGACGAACGGCTACCACGACGCCCGACCTCCGTGACGTCGTCTTCCGCGGAACGTTCACAATCTACGAACCTTATACCCGAGGTAGGGGTTGTCGATTTCTTTTTGGTTTCCTTATTTTATTCTTGATCGCGATTTTATCAAGACTAACGTGTGACTTGATTTATTT
Source organism: Viscum album (assembly GCA_963277665.1). NCBI lineage: Eukaryota > Viridiplantae > Streptophyta > Magnoliopsida > Santalales > Viscaceae > Viscum > Viscum album. The sequence continues at coordinate 1,326,583,708 of OY728143.1, forward strand.
TAAGTTGCGTTATTATTTTAACGTGAGGGGGGCCGGACCGCACGAACACGGTCGAACCCCCCTCCATCGTTCTTGTTTATTCTTGCGTGAGGAAGCAAGTGGCGTGGTGCCGTCGCACCACGCGGATGATCGTGCAAATATTTTACGCGGCGCCGTCGCGCTACGCCGAGGAAGAATCTTCAAGAACGCGACGCCGTCGCGCCGCGTTGAAAGGAATCAAGGCATGGCGAAAGGGGCGCGGTGCCGTCGCACCGCGCCGGACGACGAACACCGCGGCCGGTTCCGGGCCGCGGCGGGACGAGGAGACCGCGGCCAGTTCCGGGCGGCGGCGGGACGAGAAGACCGCGGCGGAAGAGAAGACCGGCGGCCGGGCTGCCGGCGTCGGAAGCCGAAGAGGGGACCGGAATTTCCGGTCCCGTTGGAGAAAACCGGCCGGCCAGCTGGCCGGCCGGATGTCGTTAAAACCGGGGGAATTAATCCCCCGGCCCTCATAAAACCCCCCCTCATTATGAGGGGGGGTGGTTCTTAGAAGGAGGGGGGTAGCCGGCCCCCCCGGTTCCAAGCCAGCAGGCCCCCCACGTGGGAGGGGGCGCTTTGAAAATAACGGCGCGGCTATGCCGCGCCGCCTGTTGAAAAAAACCGCGGGGCTTGCCCCCCGCGTGCCGACCGTGTGCGGCCCCTCGCGGCACCCCGAGCCGCCGTGGCACCTCGCGGCGCCAGGCCGCCGCGGCCCGCCGCGCCGCCCCAGGGGGGGGGGGGTCGGGCCGGGTCGGCCCGGACCCGGACCCCCCCGTTTCGAATCAGAGTTGGTTTTTGGCCCATAACTTGAGCCTCGGACCTCCGAATGACGAACCGTCTGCGGAAACGCGATCCTTGGATCGAGACGGTCGTTTCGATATATCTCACTCAAGGTTTCGGTTAACTTTGAGTTCGGCCGGGTTGGTTCGTTCACGAAACCAACCGGGCCTTCGGAGCGGAAACGCTCATATCTTGAGCTACGAACGTCCGATTGACGCGCCGTCAGTCGCGTTGTGTTCCTCTTAGTGAGACGGATCTTTTGGCATACTCCGCCCGAGGTTTGGACGCAGGTGGAGTACGGTCGGGTTGGTTTTTCCTTAAAAACCAACCGGGCCCCGGAGACGAAAATGCCAATAACTCTCAGACCGGGCGTCCGATCGACGCGCCGTCTGTTGCGTTGAGTTCCTGTTGACGATACGGAACTTTTGGATACATCAACTCTGGTCTTTGTGACAGTTGATGTATCAGCCTCTCGGCTCGTGGAGCGGACCCTCCGAACGAGCTTGCTATGTGCGGGAACCCTAGTGCTGGCTGCGACTGCTACGACTACTACTGCTACTGTGACTGCGACGACGACAGTACAGAGATCCTGTGTGGATTCGACGACGACGACTTCAGCACTCAGCGATCCTACGTGGATCAGTGCTACAGGTCCTGTGTGGGCCCGATCCTGTGTGGGTCCTTGCGCTCAGCGGTTCTGTGTGAGCCAGCGCCTACAGGTCCTGTGTGGGCCCGATCCTGTGTGGGTCATTGCGGGGGTTAGTTACCTATCGATCCTTCGTGGGTCCGACGACTTAGATGGATCAGTGATCATCTTTATCTTCCTTGAAGAAGTATACCTGTGTGAGCTGAATCCTGTTGCTTTCCTGTGTGGATTGTGTTGTGCAATCATGTGTGGATTATGTTTTTCTTTCCTATGTGGAATACGTATACTTTCCTGCATGGACTGAGTTGTACTTGGGCTCGGAGGTTGGAGCGTATTTTAATTGATGACTTAGGTATATGTATGGGCATATACCTAAGCAGTGTCGGTTGTTACTTCGTGATTGTACTTTTCTTCGTGGTTTATCCTTTGTGGATTTGAGAGACCTTTAGGTGTCTCGGGGTCCCTACTGAGTAGCTTATACTCACCCCTGCACGGGCTTCGCCCGCACTACGTTGTGTTGGTTGCAGACGACGGACAACGTTGACCTTAGCTGAGGCCTACAGAGCGGACGGCGGGACCCGTGGAGCAGAGGAGCTATCTGTACCCACCCTTCAGGTGGGATTTCCAGTGGACAGCTCGGTGTAGCGGCTTTTACTTTTCAGTTGCTGTTTTCCCTTTCGAGTTGTACTTTACTTTCAGTTTGGGTTTGTATTCTGGCCCATTTACCTTTCCGCACTTTCAGTAGTACTCTGCTTTTGTTTAGTGTTTACTTTCCGCTTGTTTACTCTGTGGTGTGTGTTTACTTTTCAAAGGCAATGCCTTCCCTTTTTACCGGGATTTACGCCTTGGTGCTAGTCGCCAGCCCCTGGACTATGGAAGGCGGGCTTGGGGTAGTCACCGCACGGACCCCGAGGGCCGGTCGTGACAATTTCCTACTTTTCTAATCATTTTCTATTGCTCATTATTCCAAAATATATTTAGATTTGTCATGTCAATTCCAGTTTCTCTTTTAATACTGATTTTCTCTTTCATATCAAATTTTTGTATACCTTTCTACTTCCTTTACTCATGTAAGAGTTGTGTTTTTTTCACCTATTTATTAAATTAAGGATTTCTTTAATATGAGTTTCTTAATAAAAATGTGAAGCATGATACTAATTTATCTTTTATACAATATCATTTTTATCATAAATATCTAAACCACTGGAGTTAAGCATCAAGAGTATGGGTGGATTAAAACTAATGAATCATTAAATCAAAACTTGGGTGATTTTTTGGAAAGTAATTCGAATAATAACCTGTGTTAATCTCATTCATTAACATAACCCTTCTCCAGGGAATTTCAATAGAAATACCCTAGCCTAATCGAAGTTGAGTGGGTTATGAAAAATATCCTATGATGCTTTATACCCCAAAATATAAGCCATATGCATTTGGGTTGTTGACTACCTCTAGACCAAAGAGTAGTTTTTAGCTTAGGTAGATCCTATTGGTTTGGACAAAACCAATTGATGACTTCTGAACTCTTTTCCAAACTAATCCATAGGACTATCCCAAGAAAGATGTAGGAATACCTTTTCACTAATCCTTTAAATTTACCCCAATATCTTATTTTATTCAAAATTAAAACCAAACTACATAAGCCTTTTAAAACTAAACCTAAAAGACTCACATGACAAATCCATTTGTCATGTTATAATAACTAGCATAACATATTTTCTAGCTTGTCCCTATGGGTTCAACCCATGTTTCCACTATTTTATGGCTTTGTAGCTGGTTTAGTTTGGGATTTATAAATTTCTAATCTGATCAACACCTATGAAGAATCAACAATGATGTGTGGGCCAATCACTTAATAAAAAATAATGAATTGAAGTGAATGTTATATAGAATAATTTTTCACATTAATTTCATGCTATGTTAATAAGTATGAACATAGACCACCCTGTGTATGTGATTGGTTTATTGAATGTATTATTTAATGTTTTTTTAATATTTTATTAAATTAAAAAATAGCCTATGAGTTATTCCTCTCTAATTAGTATATAAGGGCCTATATTCCCAACGATTATTTTATGTATACCCCCTTAACCAATACCTTGGATTACCTCACCTGAGTGAGTAAAATTAAAAAATGGTTAGAGATCCTTGGTGGTGGAGGTGGTTTAGTTTTAGATACAAGGTGAAACAAATCCGAAAAGTACACATAAGTGCTGGTGGAATACTATAACTCAAATCAGTCATCATTCTTGGAGTTAATTCCCTAGGTTCATAGGTTGGTTTGTCATCCATGAGGTGAAACAACCATTAGATAATCTCATGTTCATCCTGTATTATTTATTTTATTTCTATCAGTTTTATGGTTAATTTTTTATATATGTTTTGATCACTAAACTAATTAATTATCAATCATAAAAGATGAAATTAAAAATAATATTATAATAAATATAAACTTTATGTATACATTATTAATAACTTAATTAAAATTAACTTAATATTAAAAAGCATGTGATGATTTAATTTTTATGTTTTAAACACTCTAATATTAGTTTTTTTTATTTTCAAACCACTTTTAACATGTGTAGTGGGAACCCTCATAACCAACAGAGGGAAAAAGAACCACCCAATTACAAACAACCATCAACCCAAATTCACAATTAAAAAAAGTAGAATTAAAACTTTAAATCTCAAAAATAAAATACCATCACATTCATACCATAAAGCCTCGATCCCAGTGCATTGACCCTACAATATCACATTTCCACCTCAAACAACATCAAAATTAAAATTTCAATTTCAAAATTTCAAATGAAGCATAGTCACCTTAGTTTATTAAAAATCTCAAAACATACATGTAGTTAAATCCTAGTTCCCTCGTAGAAATAGAAAAACCCTCACAATACCATCAAAAACTCATCAAAGATGCATATTCACCATAGGTATCTTCCCACCAGAATCCATCAACACCATTGTAGAACAAAAAATTGAATTCCACATAACCATGAAGGAAAATAGTCGAAGAAACTCCAAAACCATCATGAATATAAATCCTCACAGGGCCCAAATGATTGATTCAAATCCACCATGAGATAATCCTCTTAGATCATTGTCGACTGCTCGAACTTTCCATCCCAAAACACCTTGGAAAACACCGTGCAAGTATGACAGGGATAAGAGTGGTAGAATCCTAGAGCAAGAACAGATTATAGAGTGGACTAAGCCCTCAACAATGAGCATGATAATCACCATAACCACAAAACCCTGAATTTGGAATCACCACCAAGATAATATAAACCTAACCAACACTACCATCGGGAATGAAAAAAAACATGCATAATAGAATTCTAGGAAATAATCCATGATGTCATGCAAGAAACACTGAGCAGATTCATCCAACAATCAAATTCGAAATAGAACCAAAATCAAAACCAAACACCAAATCTGAAACCATATAATATTTTCCACACAACCAGAATCCCAAATCCTTGATGAGGTAAAAATGATAACCACATAAAGGAAATGAACAAAGAAACAAACTTCAACCATAAAAGTGGAAGAATCAAAACATAGAAGTTAAAATGATATAATAGAGTAAACTATAGTGGAATCGCCATTATAACTACCACCATATCCATCCAAAAACACCCTAAAACTCTATGGTGTTTGACCAAAAATGGGGTCTCTCATGAAGGCCAAAGAAATAAGGGTAGATGAGGAGTTTTTATGAGTAACACCAGTGCCATGTGAGATCCATCTAGAAGGAACCTCTCCAGATTCCTCTACCAACAAAATGCCAAATCACTAGAGTTACATTGAGTTAAACCAAGATGGATTTTATTTATAATGGTTTCGGAAATAAGAGAAATAGTTGCAGCACTCAAGGCTCTAGAAGTAGCAATGAAACTCAGTATCTCCAATAAATACGTACAAAGAATCCAAGGGAGGATATGAACATGCACCAGAAGGAAAAAAGGGGCTAAGAGACATGTAAAGAAAATGTAAACTTGAAAAAAAACCACTCACTTTGATGGGGACGATGAGAAGGGATAAGAGGTTAGGATAGGAAGAACCCTAGATCGAGGATAAATTGGGATACCTGGAGATTGAGGAGCAATCACCCCCCCCCCCAAATTCTTGAACAACCTCTATTGAGATGATTTTAATTATTAAGGAATCTCTATATCAAGTGTTGGGTAGACATAACCTAGCTTAAATTAAGGTTTTATTTCCTTCATGAGACTTAGTGAAACTAGTAGGAAAAATGTTAATGAAATCCTAATGTAGGATTTTAGGATTGGAGATTCCATTCAACAGATCAATTAGTTTTATTTTAATAAAATTGGAAATTCATGCCTACCTAAATATCATCAAGTAGCTTGATAGACCTCCTTCTGGGTTATGAGAATGTGTCTATGGATATTTTCAACTAGGATTTTCATATTACACGATATTCTGAAATTAATATTGAGTGTTATTGAATTTTGATTAAATAGTGGGAGATTAATAAAATTATTCTCCTATTTAATATAGAAATGTAAAACCACATGACTTAAACTATATAACTAAAAACAAATCTAGAGAGGTATAACCTTATCATCAACTCAAATTTATAGAAATTTATAGGTTCTTAAAAGTTATAATACACCATGAAAAAAAATTATATTTCAAAAAACCTTATACCTACGACACCTAGAAAAGATTCCAATGAGGAAGAAATACATCTCAGTATGAGCACCTGGATGATTCCACATATTCCCAATGTTTCATGCTATCATCTATGTCTAGTGATATTTTAACTAGAGATAAGGATATGGATTTTTATAACATTATGTATCACCTATAGGATCTTTATCAAGCTAAGGTATTACAAGAGAGATATGAGATCTTCAATTCATTGTTCATGTGTAAGATTATATATATTGTGCCATATGGGCCTCATGTATTAAAGAAAATTGTCTATATTGATATTTTTGACATATTGGGATTTAAGATCCCCAATGAGATGTGGGCAGATCTCATTTTTTCTCACATCCTAAGAGATTCTCAGTTTCATTATTAAATGTAATATGTGAAATTTTGAGAAGTATCTCTTATAACTCAATACATTGATTCACCAAGTCGATAAGGACATGAGGTGTGAAATTTTTTTGGTCCTTATGGTGAATAAGAAAATGATGAACTAGGAAAATGATCCCAATACTTATTCCAATTCTAATTCACTCAAACATCATCCTTTAATGAAAGGTAAGATCTAAATATAGGAAAAGGAAAAGGATGAAGTATGTTTTTCATGTGGAAATCTAGACCACTAGATGAAGAACTGCACCCAATTAAATAAGAAATTAGAATCCCCATTATTATTTATTATCATGTGAAATCATTCTACATCTACACATTGGGGATTAGATGTTGATTTTGGTGCTCATGTCTATATTAAAATGAATTAAACAAGTATATTTTTTAATGATTTCTTGGGGACACATGGATTTATAGGCTACCAATGGTGAAAGTATGTAAGTTATAACCAATTGAGACTATAACCTTCCATTTTTAGTTTGGATGGTATTTGTTTTAAAAGATTTTTATTATGTATCAACTATTTCCTAAATATAATTTTGAATCCTACCTAGATACTGATGGATTTATTTTCAATTTTGGAAATAAAAATTGTTTCCTTTATAAATATATCATTTTTTATGTTATTCTACATTTAGATAATGATAATTATTTATTTAACTATGAAAATAAATTATTATAAATTGGTAATAAATTAAATTGGCATTACTCATTTTTCACCCAGTTGTCACATCATCATCCTGGTCATGAAAATGATAATCATTCGACAATTCTCTATCAAGATGGTTACTTAGACACTTTTGAGCTAAAACCTATAAATATATTTCACATTTTTTACTAGGAAAAATTTTCAAGAAAACTTTTTTATACATGGTTAAAGAGCTATAGATATTTAAGAATTGGTACATACTGATGTGTTTATACCTTTTCCAATAGAAGCTGGAGACGGGTATTCTTATTTTATTACTTTTTATGATGATTTAAGTAGATATGGATATGCTTACATAATGAGGTACATTTTGGAATCATTTTTATAAATTAAAAGAATTTAAAAATGAAGTAGATGATCAAGTTAGTAAGAAGAAAAATAAACTTATATATATTCAAGGTGATGAGTATCTTAGCCAATAATTTATAGACTTTCTACAGGAGTATGATATATTTTCCCAACTCAAAATTCTTATACAACATATTTTAATTATGTTAGGGAAAGTAGGAACTGTAACTTGTATGCAATAGTAAGGTTTTTGGTGAGCCATTAAAATATTTCATTATCCTTATAGGTATATTCATTACACATTACATTACACATCCAAAATTGAGTACTAACTAAGGTGGTAGATAAGATAAAATATGAGTTAATGTACAGAGACAAATCTATGTTGTCAAATCTTCATGCATGGGTTTGTCTGGAATTTTTTTTGGACAACTTTGGGAAAAAACTACCACATTGAGGTGTGAAGTGTATCTTTGTAGGGTATCCTAAGAAAACAAGGGGATGCTATATATAAAATACCCTAGAAAAGAAGGTGGTTTTCACAAAGACAAAGTATTTTTCTTGAGAGGGATCACAACCTCAATATGTATAGTGAGATAAATAATGACATTAATGAAGTAAATTCTCAGGATACATAATATTAGGTATAATAAAAAGTTCCATAGGTCCCTATGAAATATTTTATTCCAAAAATATAAGTATTAGATTGAATTACTAAAGAGGTAAGAGAACCAGAAATATATATTTTTCTTGTAACCAAATATCTTGAATAGTTATTGGTTGAAAATAAGGACCTTATTTGATACAAGGTAGTAGAAGAGAGATCATAATCTTTAATATGGAAAGAATTCATGAATTATAATATGAATTCCATGTTTTCGATACAAGTCAGGCTTCTAGTTGATCCACAAGTTGATGTAAATCGTGTTGGGTGAAAATGGGTATTTAGGATAAAACTATACATCAAAGGTAAATTAAGTACTTGTAGATAAAGGTTAGTGTCTAAAGGTTTTAAACAAACTCAATTTATTGACTGAGATAAAATATTTTCCCTAGTTTACATACTTAAATCCAACAGAACTCTGTTTTACCTATCATCTTTTCATGAAAATGATATTAGCATATGGATGTTAAAAAAATATTCATATAAACCAAATTTAGTGGCTAAAGGTTTTAAAAAAATCAATTTATTTACTATGGTGAAATATTTTATATAGTTTCTATGTTTAAATCCATCAAAATCCTACTTTCCATAACAAATTTCTATGAATATGGGTTTTGAAAGATGGGAGTCAAAATATATTTCCATAATTAAAACCTTTAGAAAGATGTCTATATGAAACAACCTAAAGGGATTTTGTATCCAAGAAATTATAATAAGATATTCAAGTTTCATAGATCCATTTCTGGGTTAAAGTATGCATCTATGTTATGGAGAATTTTGTTCAATAAAGATATAAGAAAATTTGGTTTCATAAAGAATGAATGTGAGTCATGTGTTTATAAGAGGTTTATTGGGGGTGTGGTCCTAATAGTGTATGTTGATAACATATTACTCACTATAAATAACAAACTCAACTTAAAATTAGTTAAGTACCGGTTAAACAAAGCTTTTCAATGAATGACCTAAGTGAAGCAACATATATCCTTTGAATCAAGATTATTCATGTTAGATCCCAAAGAATGATTAAAATAATTCAAAGTATATACATTGACCAAATACAAAATATATTTATTATAGGATAATCCGATAGGGTATTAGTTATAGTGTCACATGGTATACATATCTCGAAGAAAATGTATCATTATACACAAAAAGGGAGAGAGAGAATGAATAGGATCTCATATGCATCCGTGAAAGGGACTTTCTTGTATTCTATATTATAAAATAGTATTGAAGTTTTTTATGATTTAAGTATGGTAGGTAGATATCAAACTGATCTAGTATAATAGTTCTATTCAGTTGATAATGTTAGGTTTAAGTATTTTAGGTGTAATAAGGATATGATCCTGGTATATGGAGGATATGAGGAACTATTCATTAGAGGATATACTGGTTCTAGTTTCCAAAAAGATCAAAATAATCTAAAATAATTGTAATGATATTTATTCAGCATCAATGGAGGATATATGATCTAAAATAGTTCAAAGTACCCAGTTTTCAATGGTTCCACAATGGAGTTTGAGTATAAATTGGATTCTGATATTACTAAAGAAGTCATTTTTGTAGAACGTGATCCAATATCTTGATTGGGTGCCTAAAAATATATATCATATCACATTGTATTTTGATAATACTCGAGTGGTGTCTCACATAAATAATATAAGGTCTCTTTAATAGAATAAGTATATACTCTAAAAATATCACATCTTAAGGGATTTTCTCAAAGGTGTGAAGTCATTGTGAGAATAGTTTCCATGGGGAAAAATGAGTTGGACCCCTTGAATAAAGACTCATCTCATTAGAAGTTGTAACTTCGTGTGAGAGATAACGGACTAATGGTTATTAATAGTGGTATATAGTTAAAGTTAGATTCTGTTGAAGTTGGTTCCCTCGATCAAACTTTTAAGTGCTTTAAGATTACATATATTCTTCTATTTATTATCAATAAAAGTTCTTAACCCATCATTATTATTATTCTGTGTGACGTAGTATATGATAATGTCCTAAGGTTACTTGTCACACTAAAATGTCATAGTATTTATCCATTATGATGATAACCTAGAAGTTCCATGACATTATTCTTAAGTATAATTTTTATATCTAGATTATATCATTTTATGGGACACAAATGATATATCTTGTTAGGGTTGGAGACTCGTAAGACATTGAGACACTTTCTCATAGTGTACACCCTTCATAATATTCAATGTTAAAGATTATAAAAACATAACCCACCAATAAGAATCCCACATTTATATGTAACATTGGATATTCCTATCTATTGGCATGGGTAATGATCCTTATTCTTTAAGATTATTATTAATACAGATCATGAGTCATGAAATTTTATGTATCAATGAAAATAATAAGGATATATGCTCGTAGTGAAGTAGGATATGTTAGGTTCATCACAAGTGATGTTTTTTTAATGAATAATGTGATAAAGGATTTATCCCTTCAATTATTTAATAGAAGTTGATATTTAAGACCCTTTCATGGGAATTAAAATATCATATTAAGTACAAGGTCATGATGGTGTTTTTAGTAAGTTCATTTTCTGAAAGTCAAAGTAAGAGACATCGAGCATATAGTCTGATGACACAACTATGCAACCTTCATGATTAGATATTTTGAGATAAATTCAATATATTACACCATGTACATTTATCGAAGGTTATATATCATTGATACATTAACTTCTTTATCTATAGGATTCTTGACTTTTTATAAGATTCTAAACTTGGACTTCAGGTAGTGTGACCTAATGCCACAGAGAAAGGGGCCTAGAGAGTCTCACACTAAGTGTATTTAGAAGCATAGTTAAATTTCATATAAATTTAGTATATTGGAAAAATATGATTCTCATGCATGGTTTAATAACTATATATATTGGTTTGATTATAGGTATTCAAATACCAATTATTCAAGAGAATGTTTATCATATTAAAATAGTTAATAAATATTTACTCATCGGGTAAATATCTATTTAATAACTTGAATGCATAATATTTATTTTTTGGGTTTATTCAAATAGTAATAAAATATTTATTTATTTATTTATATGAATATTTAATAAATATTTATTCATTAAATTTAATAAATATAGTATTTATATATTTATTAGGGAATAATAGGGAGATATTTTTTAAATTAATTAAATAATCATTATTCAATGCCCAATAAATATTGAATAGGATTAATAGACCAAGGTTAATGATCTAGTTAAAAAATTTCATATTAAATATTATTTTAATATCTATTAGTTTATTTATCTATTAAAAATAATATTTATTTTATCTTTGAGATTATTACATGTTAAGTTAATAATAATAAATATACTATTATTAGACAGAAATTTTTCCATGGAAAAAGAAAATAATTAGGGCCATTGTGAAATTATTTATTTTCTAACCCAATAATTATATAAACTCGGTTATAACATTATATGTAAATAATAGTTTCATTATTTTATTATGTGCAATGAGTTTTAGAGAGAATCCTCTCAAGCCCTAGAGTATTTCCTCTATAGGGAGCTCTCAAGAACCCAAAGCAATTCTCCTCCTCCACCAGAACAAATTATTCACATCTTGAAGGATTTGGTTGTGATCAATAGTGATCATCAAAACTATTATATTCATATTTTCTAACTCCTGTATAATTATACAACAATGATTATAGGTTAGAAAAGCATGTCTGGATAAACACTAGATAGAATTTACACTTTATTCTTATAACATAATAATGGTATTGAAAAAGTGGTCTACTGATTCGTGAAAAAAATAATTAAATGAATGTTAATTATTAATAAGATAAATTAATTATAAATTTTATGTGAATATAAACTCTCTTATTAGTTTCCAATAATTCATTTCTAAATACTTTGGAGGAGAAATGTGAAGAATTTGTTGGAAATTTTTTTTTGGGGAACCACCTGGAATTTATCCACTGTTCCCTTCATGTAATTATTTCTAGGAATGTCATGTATCTAGTGACATGTTAATGAGAAGTAAAATTGAGTACACAGTATGTTCTATTAGTCACACTCCATATATCCTTGATTACTAGCTAGAATCATCTACACCTCTCGATGGTATCTCTGATAGTTATTCATGTATTCATGATTTATTTTAAAATGATTTGAAAATTGAAATAATATAATTAATATGTCAAAAAAATCTTGATGGAAATTAATAAAAAAGAACTAATAAACTATAAGTGAAAACTAAAAATAGTTGCGTATAATTTATCAGTGAATAATAAATTATTATGTGACTCCCTCTAATACCACTTTAAGGTTTTAGGTCACCCCTAAAGTATGTCAGGTTGTACCTAACAAATTTTTTCTATCAACTTCTTAAAATTTCTCATAAAAATTGTAAATAAATTTGTTCTCAGAAACCAAAATGAGATTATATTTTCACATGTAATTAATAATTAATTAATTTAATTAATAAATATATTTTAATGAATTCTTTCTTAATCGACGAATCAGTAGACCACTCTTTTCATACATCATTACATTAGAAGAATCAATAATAGATTCCCTCTATAAATGATTCAAACATGTTTCATAAACCTCTGATTATCGTTGTAGAATTCTCTTAGTTTTATAGTTGATGAATCTAACACTTGTGATGATCGCTATTGTTCTCAACTGAATCCTTTAAGAAGAGAGGAATTAATTTTGGCAGATGAGGGTAATTGTTAAGTGTTATTTAGAGCATTACAAGGAGGAAGATCTCAAATTATTGAGATTATTCTCTCTAGAACAAATTGTTCGCAATAAAATAATGAGTCTAAGGCTTCCAAAAAATGTCATAACCAGGTTTATATAGTGCTAGGGTTAGAAAATAAATAATTACACAAGGACCGTTATTATTTTATTAATCCCTATAAATACCTTTGTATAATAATAATTAAATTAATATTATTAACTTGACATGAATTAAATATATGGATAAAATAAATATTACTTTTCTTGAATAAATAAATTAATATTTATTCAAATAATATTTAATATGATATTTCCTGACATACCATTAAACTTAGTTCTTTAGTCCTCCTCAATATTTATCAAAACTTGAATAAAGACTATTTATTTAAATAAATAAATTCCATTTCATTATTTACTAATAAATAAATTAATATTATATTCACTAAATTTAATAAATAATTAATTATTAAATATTCACATAACTAAATAAATAAACATTTTTTTACCATGTGAATAAACCATAAAAAATAAATATTATTTATTAATGTAATTAAATAAATAATTTCATGGTGAATAAATATTTATTAAACATTCAAATCACATATATATTCTCTTCATTAATAGGTTATTGAATATCTATGATCAAACTAAAATAAAAAAAATTTATGTCATGTATAAGAGTAAAATATATCCAAAATGTTGGTTTCATCATAGATATTCAATCATCAGTTATTAGAGATAATATATTAGTTGAATGTTTAATAAATATTTATTCATTTTTTAATTATTTATTTAATTACATTAATACACAATATTTATTTATTCTAGTTTATTCATATAGTAAACAAATATTTATTTATGTCTCCATTTGAATATTTAATAAATATTTATTCACTAAGTTTATTGAATATAATATGTATAAATTCATTATCAAATAATTTAGTGACATTTAATTAATCAAATAAATAATAATTATTCAAGGATAAATAAATATTATGGAGGATTGGAAGACTGGGCTTAATGTTCATGTTAGAAATGTCAGACTAAATATTATTTGAATAAATAATGATTCCTTTATTGAAGAAAAATAATATTTATTTTATCTGTGAGTTTATCAAATGTCATGTTAACAATAATAATTTTGTTATTGTTTTTCATGGGGTTTTCTAATGATTAATAAAATAATTAGGGATGTTTACAGTTGTTTATTTTCTTACCCTCGAACTATATAAACCCAGTTATGACATTTTATGGAAGCACTAACTTCATTATTTCATTGTCCAAAATGAGTTATATGGAGAATCTTCTCAAGCCTTAGAGAGATACCTCCCTGGAACACTATAAAGAATGTAGAGAAATTCTCTTACTCTACTAAAACAATGAACACTGCAAAAACTCTGAAAAGATACAAATTAAATATCTATTACATCAAGGACATAAAAACAAAAGGGGAATTAATAAGAAAAAACTACATGAAAAAATACTCAAAATTACCATACCTGATCTAGAAACCGGTCTATAGAATATATGCTTCCCTCACCCTCAGATGATGTTATCCCAATATCAGGAAAATATTTGAAAACCATATGGATTCCCTGATTTTATCAAACAAATCATAAATTTATGGAAATTGGTACTTATTATTAATGATCATCACTTTGATATTTCGGTAATCAATGTAAAGTTGGAGGCTTTTGTGTATTGTATTTTCAAACAAATTCAATGATTTCTATGATAACACGCTTCAGTGATTAAAACCCTTTCTCTCTATATATTCTAGTTAAACCTTTAATTATTTGTATTCATCATGATCCATCCAATACGATGGTAGAGAGATGGGGATCATACCTCAGATTAGATCAATATAGGACTATACTTTTTATTACAGTGATAACATAATGGAATTATTTTGAAAACCCATAATATATTAACTTATTAATAAAAGAAGTTTTCCAACCAAACTCCCTTTAATGGAATTCAATAAAAACATAGAGGTATGATATAAAATTGAACTTGTATCTTGAAGCGTTGGGCTTTACCTACCTGATATTAGTTCTTACTCACCCTAAAATGAGTAAATTTTCCCATTATGAGAAAGTAACAAAACCTTATAATTGTAGTAGTCAATATGAAATTTAGCGATCACAATCCAATATATTCCAAGATTAAGTTAAAATATGTTTAAGTCAATAACTAAGAAGTATTAAACAAACTCAACATCATAAATTATCACATAAAACTCGAGACACTTAAAACTATGGTCCCCCCCTCTTATCCAAAGGATTATATATCCCTCACATACAATATTCACTCAATATTGGCCACACCTGGTTTTTCATGTCTTAGTTTTGATCCAGTTTGTTAGAAATCCCGATCATTTTCTTGGGTTTTGGGTGAGATGAATATTGATTTTTGAACTTCCATAAATTTCTAATCATCCTACCATGGGTCCCTGAAATATCTTTGGGGAGTTTTTTATAGAAAAGGGTGGTAACTTCATGATGTGGGCCAACCATGAGCCCATTTTTAGATTTTAAAATAAAATTTTTTCTTTTGTAAATCCTTCATTTTCAAACAATTTTAACCCATTACACTTTCTACATGGACTTAACTAACCTATTAAAACCACCATAAATTTTTTACCCCTTAGTAATTCATAATCATGGTGGATTTAGGTTATTTATTCAGGTATTGGGTCATATTGTGATCCCATTTCCAATTTTTAAAAATAATTTTTTTTTCTTCTATATCTTATTCATTTATTATTATTTTTCAGTGATTCCACTTATCACTCAAGACCAAATACACTAGGATCACCCCTTGTTCATTTCCCATCTTTGGATCTCATATTCACCAAGTATTATGGAGAACTTCCTCAAGGTTTCTCAAATCATTCAGATTTGAATAGGTAATTTGTTGGTTTCATAAATCATTATTTTTTTACACTTTCTCCCCACAAATCTTTTTACCCTAGTTCATAAATACCTAATTATACTATCCAAGGAGTTATAATTCATTCCCATTCCTCTAAGGGTGTATACATAATGGAAGATGAAGAGTTTTCTTGTTTTTAAGGTGAGATTCCTTCCCCTTTCTCCCTCCTCTACCTCCTCCTTCCATTATTTCATAGTTTTATCTTCTCCCATGGTCATTATATAACTAGGGTTCTGTTAACCCATGATTTTTTTATGGGGGTTTTGTTTGTTTGTAGCTGTTATTCATAGGTTTAGGGTTTAAACCCCTCGGATGGTGATATCGGGTGTGTGTTTCCATTCCGCCAAGGATTTGAGGTAGGTTTCCCATTACACATATCCTTTATATTTAAGATTCATATTTTTCATGGTATTTTCACCCTCTACACATTCTTTTTATTGTTTTATAATCCTTAAATAACATTATTTGGTAGTAAAAGTGGTTTTTATTCCTTGTTTTGTGAAAAATAGTGTTGTTTTGTAAAAAAAGAGCACTCCAATTGTTTATTTAAATTTTACATTATATTTCACACCTGGTTTGTGACATTTAGAACCTGGTTTATGGGATTTTTAATATTTTTCAGTTTATTTAATAAATTTATGTCATTCAATTGGTATTTTTATTCATTTTCATGTTCTTAAAATGAATTGTGTTGTTACAGTGTACATGCCATGTGTTCGGCAAGTTGCCTGGTTGGATTTATATGTTAAGTATGATTTAAAATGTTTTTTTTATAAATGAATGGGAATAATTAAAAATTTAATTTTTTGGTCCTTCTATGTTTTTTCAATTTGGTTTTTGTTGTAAAAAAAATGTGTTTTTGATTTATAACATGTTTTGGCCTGAGTTACCGAAAAATGGCCCATTTGGCATCCTTATAAAATGGTTGTGCTTTAGATGTGTAACCCGAATATTTTAAGGGATTTATGAAAGTATTTTTATTTTTTAAAATGTGTGTATACACCTCTTTATTAAAATTTAAATTTTTACTTTTGGAAAAATTTAGTTTTGAGAAATTCTTAAAGGCTCGTTTGGTAACCTTGTGAAAAATGGTGAAATTGTTTATTACAAAAATCTCATGTGGATGTTTCTCATAAAATTATTGTATGTATATAATGGATGGTATGTCCTTACTATGTAATCCTTCTGATCCATTATGATAGTTCCTCAGGTTTTACTCTTTATGTTTCTTATTATTAATAGCATGAGATCGGTCCTTAGAGTTCCTCAATGTGATGTCCATTGTGAATTATTATTATTTGTATGTTTCGATTGGATGCTCGGATGGAATCAGTTAGCTCTCCCACATTAAATATATGATACATGGGGAATTTTCTTATTAATAGAATATTCTAAGAATGATTTTTTCACTGGTAGGTTATGGTACGGACCAGTGGCCCATAAAAGGTGGATATATTGGGTTTGTTGCTATGCGATTTGTCCTTGTCCTTCCTGAGAAAGGATGGCCTAGCGTATTTAGAATTTTTATTTCATCATTTGTCACATGAAAATGGGTATTAGGTCTCATTTATTGGTTTCTTCTATATTATTCTTGATCTCCTATGTTCTCCCATGTCTATTTTTATTTCATTTGCTTGCAGTGATGAATATGATGCTTGTATGTACATTTACATTTCCCTTGTTGTGTGATTACTATCATGCCTTCTTGTGTACTAGTTTTCTTGGAAAGTGGTGGGATGGTTTTGATAATTATTATGAAAATGGTTTTCAAATTAATGTGCTTTATCCTCTTCGTACAAATGGTCTCGATGATCTCGCCAGGCCTAGAAAGCCATGCGGATTATGAAAATGGTTTTCAAATGAAAGTGTTTTATCCTCTTCGTACAAAATTATTTTGATAAGGATTTTGAAAATGGTTTTCAAATGAAATTTTTTATCCTCGTCATGAACTCTTTCTCGTTCTAATCCTTGGGTGTCCCTGGGAAGTTTGGTTTCATTTGTGTCTTTGGTTATTGTTGATTGTTTGGTGTTAGGATAGGATAAGGGAGTTGGACTAATGGGCTCAGTGAGCTCACCAGGCCTAGAAAACCTTGTAGATCCAGGGCATGGTCCTAAAAAGATTCTCCATGTGGGTGGTATGTGTTACATATGGTCACTAACCATATGGTCAAGTCACCCACTGACACTAGTTCCCTTTTTTAGGGTATTTTGGACCTTTCTTGAATTCTGAAAATTGTTTTGAAAATCATTGTGTGCAAATTGAAAAAATGGGTTTTAATGTAATGGTTATATTTTTAAAAGATGAAAATGGGTTTTCAAAATTTAATATAATAATGTTTTTGGAAGGATGGTTTTTTTGTGAAAAAAAAATTAGGGATAAAGTGGAAATGATTTAACATGATTGATTTTCCTTAATCTAAATACATGGGTTATTGAAATGAAATGTTTTGAAAGATTGAATTATTTTAAAGTGGTCCTAGATTTTGTAGTAAATGGGATATGTTGGGTTGTTTAAGAGTTTTTGAATCTAATGAATTAGTTTTGGAAAGTGGTTTTAAGCGGTTGGTGTTTTTCTAGAAAGGGTTTTAGTCTTCATGGCTCTCAAATTTTGAAATGAGACATTGATAAAAAATTTAAAATGAATTTTTACTTGTTTGTTAGTGTGATTTTTGATGGTACATGATTTTCAAAGTGGATTGAATGGTTTGGTTTAAAAAATTAGGTGGTTTTTTAGCCTTTATTGTTTTCATGGATTCTCACAAGCATAGTTTTATATTGGAATGTGGATGAATGCTCGGTATGGAATGGCGGATGGGTTCCTAGGGTGGAATGGAAATATTTATGTGAGAGAGTCTTTAAATAATACTAATGGTCAATGTTTAACTGACCATGTTTGTTTTAAATTAAATATGTTTTCAAAAGGAATGTTTTTATGTTATTGTGTCTTGTTTTCTTATGTTCAAATCTTATCACTTGTGTGGTTTTTATTCTTAAAGATTTTTGTTATTGAGTTAGTCTTGATTTGGTTCTTAGTTTTTCCTTATTCAGTAGGATTCCCTGTGAAGCTTTGATGGGTGATCGTAGTGAGGTTTCGGGTAATTCGCATTACTGTAATTTGTAGTAGATCAACCTAAGTATTTCATTCTTTAATTTTATAGACTAAATTCACCTCTCTTTTATGGACAAGCAGATCCTCTCGAGGTGATGGAGTAGATGAAATAGATCAAAACGAAATTTAGCCTCATTGATTTTCCCACGTTTTTTAAGGTTATGTTTGAAAATTTCATGCTTGAAGGTTCACCATGGAAGGGGTGGAAGTTGGTGTCTCCGAAAAATCCTTGGGAAGATCATACTTGGAAGTTCTTAAAGGCTTTGTTCATTCATCAGTATTTCTCAGAGAGAGAAAGGGTGAGAAAGGGGATAGAGATGGTTTGTTTATAGTAAGGTGATGGATCAGTGTTATAGTATTTCAATAATTTTATGGACCTAGTACCTAATGATTCAGTGTGTGCTATAAATTACTCCATGAGGGCTCAGCATTTCGAAGTTGGTCTTCGTACCGATTTGTAGTCAAAGGTGTCTGAGTTAAATTTAACTTCATATGATGATGTGGTGAGGCAAGATTTTTATTTTTAAGACACTATAGTAGGAGTGATTAAGTTATTTCTCCCTACCTTAATCCCTAGAATTAGTGGGAAAGATTCTAGTAAGGAAATAAGAAAGAAACTAAATGTTTATGGAGTAGGTCGTGGAATCAAAAGGACTCGGGATCCTTCATCATCCTCCTCTAGTTGTGATGTCTTTGTGTTTTATTAGTGTGGAAGGTTTTTTCACAAGATGCCATTATTTCCATGTACTCCTATGCCCTTCCATGCTTGTGGATTCTTGGGTCACTTGCAGCAATTCTGGAGAGGCGTTTCTAGAAATAATCATGGAGGAATGTTCTGGAAGTGATGTGTTATTGTGGAGTTTTTTAAAGTTTCTTTTTTTTAAGATTCATTCTAGTGTAAGGGGCCTTTTTTCGTGGCAGTTGTGCCAATGATGTGTTGGTTTTTTTTGATATAAGGGATGTTGTGGGTATTTCATGAACTCATGTTTTCAGTGGAAGTGTGGTTTCTATGTCATAAGTTTATGATCTTTCTCTTTTATATAATTTTATGATTTATGTTCCAATTTGGGATTAGAAGTTCTTGACTATGAGTCCATAGATGCATCATCCTTTAGTGCTCCAACCATAGGTCATGGAGTGAAGATGAAACATAGTTAATAATCTCATAGGTTTAAGGAGTTTTTCTAGTCTTGTGAATCCACCCTTGTGGTGGGGAGTTTTAATCCGTGTATAAAGTGTTGGCCCAGCTCTTCTCCCCTCTGCGAGGGAGTGGGTAGTTTAAATTTTCATGTTGTTTTATTCATAAACTGGGTTGGTAGGTTTTGTGGGAGATTTTTAGTGGGCCTATGTGGGAGAGACCTATTCCTAGTTCATGTTGAATTCTCTTTTGGTCATTGATCGTTGGTTATTAATGGCGGGGAGAACCACCATGGGTCTCTTAGATTTTCCTCCTAATAATTTTTTGAGTTCTTGTTGTTTCTTAATTATGGGGAGTCTATTTCAGACTCCCCTATAATATTTGGTTTTTGTGAGTGCTCTTTGGTTTGGGTGATCATGGGGTTCATGGGGAGAAGGCCCAATAATATGGTTCTTGTCTTGTTTTTGGAGGTAGTGACTCGATCATTCCATTGTTTCTCGGGATGTGGTTGTGAGTTGGTGTTTTGGTCAAGAAAGAGGCTTAATTTATGTTAGTGGGTATGATATGTATATGGATTTAGAGGTTTGATCGTGTTGATAATGAATCCTTAGGTGTTTTTCTTTCAGTTGGATTGTGTTATGGCTTTTGGGGGGCGAAAATCATTAATGGTGGGGAGAATTGTCACACCCTGTTTTTCATGTCTTGTATTTGCTTCGGTTCGTTGGAAATCCTGATACTTTTCTTGCATTTTGGGTGATATGAATGTTGAGTTTTGAACTTCCATCTATTTCTAGTCATCCAACCATGGGTTCCTGATAGCTTGTTTGGGATTTTTTTGGGAAAAGGGTGGTTACTTCAAGATTTTGGCCAACCATGAGCCCATTTTCTGATTTTAAAAAAAATCCTTTTATAACTCCTTAATTTTTCAACATTTTTCACTCATTTGACTTCCGACTTAGCCTCCCCTGAACTATTCAAAACAAAATATCCTTTTATACCCCCTTAATAATTCATTATCATGGTCGATTTGGGTTATTTATTCAATTATAGGTCCAGCCTGTGAACCCCTTTCCATTTTGTTTAAAAAATATTTTTCCTTTTATATATTATTAATTTTTTAATATATTTTGGTTATTGTACCTCACATTCGAGCCTAAGGAAGCTAGGAGCACTTCCATGTTCCATTTACCCTCTTTAGAGCTCATATTCATTAGGGATTAGCGAAAACTTTCTCAATGTTTCTCAAATCATTCAGATTTGAAGAGGTAATTTGTTGGTTTCATAAATAATTATTGTTTTACACTTTTTACCCCAAATATTCTTCCCCCTGTTCATCCATAAATAAGGACCTATAAAAGGAGTTCCAATCCATTAATTTTTCTATAAGGGTGTATATCTAAGGTAAGATGAAGATTTTTCCAGTTTCTAAGGTGAGATTCTTTCTCCTTTCTCCTCCCTCTTCATCCTTCTTCCATTATTTCTTAGTTTTCTATTCTCCCTTTGTCATTCTAGACCTAGTTTCATATTTTCCCATGTTTTTATGAGGGTTTTGTTTATTTGTGGTTGGTATTCATAGCTTTAGATTTTATAAACCCTTGGATGGTGATATTGGGTGTGCGTTTCCATTCCACAAAGGATTTGAGGTTGGTTTCCAATTGAACATATCCATTTTATTTAAGATTTATCTTTTTAATGGTATTTTCACCATATAAACTTTTTGAGTATTGTTTTATAATCCTTCGGTAACTTTATTTGGTGGTAAAAGTGGTTTTTATGCCTTGTTTTATGAAAAGTAGTGTTGTTTTGTTATAAAAATGCACACCAATTGTTTGTTTAAATGTTCCATTATCGTTCACACCTGGTTTTTTATGTTTAGAACTAGATTTAGGGTATTTTGAACATTTTTCAGTATCTTGAATAAATTTATGGCATTCAATTGGTATTTTTATTCCTTTTCAAGTTCTTAAAATGAATTGTGTTATTACAGAGTGCATGTCATGTGTTCGGTAAATTGCCTGGCTGGATTTTATGTGTTAAGTATGATTTAAAATGATTTGTTTTCATTTATAAATACATGGGAAGAATGAAAAATGGTATTTTTTGGTCCTTCTATGTATTTACAATGTGGTTTTGGTTGTACAAAAAAATTGGTTTTTGTTTTATAACATGTTTTGGCCCATGTTTCTGGAAAATGGTCTATTTGGCATCCTTATAAAAATGGTTCTTCTTTGGATGTGTAACCTGAATGTTTTAAGGGAATTATAAAAGTGGTTTTCTACTATAAATGGTGTGTATACACCTATTTATTAAAATTGAAATTTTAACCTTTTTCAAAAGTTAGTTTTGAGAAATTCTTAAAGGCTCGTTTTGAAACCTTGTGAAAAATGGTGAAATAGTTTATTACGAAAACCAAATACGGATGTTTCTCATGAAATTATTGTATGTATATAATGGATGGGATGTACTTACTAAGGAATACTTTGTATCCATTATGATAGTGACTTGGGTTGTACTCATTATGTTTCTTTTGATTAATGGCATGTGATAGGTCCTTGGAGTGACTCGAGGTGATGTCTATTGTGAATTATTTTGACTTATAGTTGTGATTGGATGATCGAATGGCATCAGTTGGTGCACCCCCATTAGATACGTGAGACATGAGAACTTGTATTAGTTAGAGAATATTCTAAGAATTATTGATGCATTGGTAGGCTATGATAGTGACCAGTGGCCCATAATAGGTGGATATATTGGGTTTATTTCTCTGGGATTTTTCCTCGGCCTGCCTAAGAAAGGATGGCTGAGGGAATTGATCATTTTAACTTCATCATGTGTGAAATTTCAACACGGTTGAGGTCTCATTTATTGGTTTCTTGTGGATTATTCTTTATCTCCTAGGTTCACCCATGTCTATTTGGATTTCAGTTCCTTGTAGTCATGAATATAATGTTTGTATGTACATTTACATTTCCCTTGTTGTCTGATTACTATCGTTCCTTATTGTGTATTATTTTTCAAGGAAAGTGGTGGGCTGGTTTTGATAAGGATTATGAAAATGGTTTTCAAAAGAAAGTATTTTATCCTCTTTGTACAAATCTGAAAATGTAAACATTACTTTCCCCTTGAAAATGTTATTGGCACACTAGTTGAACGAATCTATTTTTGGAAATGAATAGGAGATATGGGTTGTACTTTGTTTTGAGTAATCATGTAGAAAACCATACTTTTATATATTTTAGTTCAAACTTGAAATTGATTTTTCTTTTATTTTAAATCATGTGCATTGGGAATAGATTATCAAGTTATACTATTGATTTTTAATACTCACAACTATAGTTCTTTTTGTTTTTATCCCTTGTACAGGTTTCATATTGAGTTTCATCACCTTGAGTGACATGTGATTGTTTCGTTGGAGAGTGACAAATAGGGTCACATGGAGTTATTTTTTCATCAAGTCTAGTCAGTTTAGTTGTATCATTCAGTTTTACATCATGTTTTGTTGTATACATGATGATCATTTCGGTTTTTATAAATGTTCATTGGGTTGTCCATTGCTTTTTACTGCTTGTTTGATTTTTTATATTTGGGATAAATTGTTCCCATGTCTACTCTAATGATGTTTGGCACTAGTTTCCAGCCTTTGGTGATCAGTAACAATTTTGGTCCATGACACAGATCAGTTTGGGTTCCCATTTCGGGGTCAACCCAGGTTAGTTCGTGATATTATTTAACCCCAAAGAATTAATAAAATTAGATTTAACAAAATAATGGGATACATCAGTGTTAAGTAAAGCTAATTCCATAGATGATGAAATAAACACCTTACCTCTTATGTTACCTCACTCAGCTTTAGAATCCTAATTTAGATGCTCCACCAAATATAAGAACCTATATTTAGGCTCTATATAATATTTCCCAGATGTTCGAGAGTCTTATTTCATTTGAGGATGAGATCTCACTCCCTTAGAATCATATGACTACACCTAATATCCTCTAGTGAAAGAAGTACCAACATTTCTCCCATTGGGAGGATACCTAAAAAAGTGTTTTAGATTTCCCAATCACCCACACTGGTGGAGTCCCCTAAGATTTCCATTGAAAAAACATCCTTGAGTAACCCCACCTTCCCACACTAATAGTTCTCCATTGTCCTACGTGTACATTCTGGGTGCAGTGGAAGAGTGTGATGGGTCATGCCCAACTTTTCATTTTTTTCCATTGTCAATGATCAATATGAGATTAAAATAATAATAAATGTCATGATATATAGAATTGAATCAAAGAATATATACAAGGGATAGAATACCAAAACCAAGATTGAGGATCATCACATATTATTTATAATTAATTTAATTAAATAGATAATTACTTTGATGGAATTATTTCTTCATTGATGGATATGAAAATAGAACTATGTTGTTTCATTATTTCATTATAGGAATGAAAGTAGATTTTATCTAGCGGTGATCCACATGTGCTCTGAACATATCTGTAAAAATATATGGGTGATAGCACAGAATATCTTAGTTCTTGTGTCATCTGCCATTGATCTCATTGATAACCTCTACCAAACAATTCTCTTGGATCTCTCTTAACTCAGGAGTGGCAGGTGGAGGAATATTTCTCTCCATTCTTGGGAGAGTTCATAGAGAAGAGAGTTCTCTAGTTCATTAGATGATTCCCTAAATCCGTCATTCACAAGCCAATAAATTAATTAGATTATTGAGAAAATAATATAATTGGGTTCATATATCGCTATGGTCAAACTAAAATAATTGCATAAGTTCCTTTTATTGTTTATTAATTCCCTATGAAACCCCATA